>CM057450.1:436385526-437585526 GCA_016271365.2 Neoceratodus forsteri | reverse complement strand
AGAGCGTTTTCCACGCTAAAATACTCATCACAGCTTGCTGCCAGTTCAAAAGGGGTCAAAGTAAACTTTTCTAACATAAACTTGAGATCCCAGGGAGGAACAGGATTCTGGACTGGAGGTTTGATATGAAGGATCCCCTTCAAGAAAGTTTTGGAAACCTTTAGCTGAGCTAGGGTTTTACCCTCCACTGGGAGGTGGTAGGCCGAAACCACAGAGAGAGATGGACCTTTAGGGAGGAATAACTGAGGCCCAACTTTGACAGATGCAAGAGGTACTCTAAAACCTGGGAAGCTGAGCAGGAAAAAGGGTCTAGGCCTTTCGCTGAGGCACAGATAGACAATCTCTTCCACTTCATGGCATAAGTGGAACTAGTGGATGGTTTTCTGGCTTCCACTAAGACCTGAGCAACTCCTGAGAAGACTCCATTGCGAGAAAACGCCAAGTCCGCAGGTGCCACGCATGAAAATGAAGAGACTTGAGGCTTGGATGTACCCAGGGTGCCCTGCTCCTGCGACAGAAGGTTGTGAGAGAGAGGAAGAAGTACTGGGGGTTCCAGTGCCAGCTGCTGTAGCAACGGGAACCATATCTGCCAAGGCCACAAGGGGGCAGTGAGGATCATGTCTGCTCTCCTGCTTGCAGCTTCAGCAGAACCTTCTGGAGAATAGGAAAGGGAGGAAAGCGTATAGAAATCTCCCTGTCCAAGATGGAGACAGTGCAGTGCGTCTCACCAAAAAACACCACACCCGGGAACGAGCGAGCAAAAGATGGGTAGTTTTGAGTTGGATGGGAAGGCGAATAGATCTAGGTCTGGCCGACCCCATTGAAGAAACAGGTCTTCTACTACTGCCTGCTTTAATTCCCACTTGTGAGCCCTGGCGACTGATCGGCTGAGACTGCCCGCCAAAATGTTGTGAACACCTGACACATGGATTGCTGTCAAGGATAGGCCGTGCTGTACTGCCCAGTACCACACCCGCATCACCTCTCTGCATAGAGGGTATGACCAGGCAGGGCTGCAGCTATGCATTTTGGGGCCCTGGACGAGTCCCTTGAAATGGGCCCCAGTTTCCCAAACCAGCTAATGCCAGGAGTAATGCCAGTTCCTCAGGTGGGCCCTTCCTGAGCACAGGGCCCCTGACAACTTCCCCACCTATTACTGCGGCCCTGTGACCAGGTGCCTCAGTGTTTTAGATACCAGACAGTGGCCATATTGTCTGTCTGGATAAGGAGTGTTCCCAGAGCTAAAAGCGACTGGAAGGCCTGAAGAGCACAGAGCACTGCTCTCACCTCCAGAAAACTGACGTGAAGGTTCTCATCCATGCGAGACCAGAAGCCCTGAGTTCGATGGTCTCCCAGATGTGCTCCCCATCCCAAGTTCGAGGCATCCGAGGTGAGAATCTGAGAGAGAGAGGGAGGGTGGAAGGGAACCCCCACGGAAAGGTTGGCTGGGTCCCTGCCTCCAAAGGAGATCCTTTGGAAGGTTGTTGGAGACTAGGACTTTCTGGTCCATATCGTCCAAGCTCTGGTCCCACTGAACTCTGAGACCACATTGGGTAACCCTTATGCATAGTCTGGCCAAAGGGACTGTGGGTATGGAAGCCACCATTAACCCCAGTAGCCATAGGACCGAATGTGCTGTGGTCAACCGAGATGAAGCCACCAGCATCGCTTGGGAGATTAAGGTCTCTGCTTGGTCGGACAGAAGAAAGACCTTGCTCTGGACCGTGTCTAGCACTGATTCAATGAATTGGAGGGTATCAGCTGGGACTTGGGAAGGTTGATTGAAATGCCCAGACTGGAGAAAAGGTTCAGAGTGAAGGAAAGGGATTCCTTCAGACTGTCCGGGGAATGGTCTGAAAAGAGCCAGTCATCCAGATGTGGGAACACATAGATGGCCCTCATGGGAGCCTTCTGGCTGGGCACTTGGTGAATACCCAAGGTGCCGAGGAGAGGCAAGGAGGGCTCAGAACTGGAAATGATCCTCCAGAAAAAGAGAACCTCAGAAAGCGGCAGTGGGTCGAGAGAATAGGGGTATGGAGGTAGGCATCCTACATATCCAGGGAGCACAGCCAAGTGTTGGGGAGGAGCAGGGACAGCAGTCCCTGGAGGGTCAACATGCAAAATTTCTTGTACTCTACAAAGAAGTTGAGCTCGCTGAGATCTAGGATAGGCCTTAGATCTCCCATCTTTTTGGGAACCAGGAAGATGTGGAAGTAGAATCCCTTTCCTGTTTGTTACGGTGGGACTCGCTCTGTGGCCGCTTTTTGCAGTAGAGCTTGAATCTCTTGAAAGATCCTCCGGAGGGTTGAGGAGATCTCTCCAAGAACTCTTATCGAGTGACCTTTTTCTATGAGTTGAAGAACCCATGCATCTGCGGTGACGGTCTTCCACCCATCCAGGTGGAGGCCGAACCTTCTCCCCCACTGGTTCCTCTGAGAGAGTCGGGGGAAGGGGTGAGAAGGTGTGACTTTCCCCAGAGAAAGTTTTGGGAAGCTTGGCCTGGGGGGTTTGGGCACTGGAACACAGGGGGCAGCGCTTGGTCTGTCGTCTGCCCTGGTTCTGCTTGTTCCATTTCCGCTGCTGCCATTGTTTTTGACCCGAACAGTACATGGAATGGACATCCTTCAAGGATTTGCCACTCTTCTGTAGCACAATAATGCAATCTTTGGTGTCGCCGCCGAACAGAACTGGACCCCTAAATGGAGTGTCCAGAAGAAACTCTGTACATCCTGAGCCAACCCGCCAGGCGAAGCCGAGGCTAGACATCTGAGGCAGATACTCAGTGCCCTCATGCCATAAGTCCAGGCATAGGAGCAGGAGGCATGGCGGCAGGAGGACTTGTTCATCCTGACCTTATTCCCTGAGCTGCTCATCAGGAATCTTCTGTAGGCGTTTTTCCAGTTCCAGTAGAGGATTTTTTTAAAGCCACCATATGAGCTACGTAGTAAAGAGAGCGAATAGCGCAGGTGGATGAGGAGTAGATCTCTCGACAGTACTGGTTCATCTGCTTCGACTCCTTATCTGGTGGGGAGGCACTAAGATGCTTGGGTTAGCCCAATCTATTGTGGGCAGCCATAACCACAATAGAATCTGTCTTAGGCTGTGCAGTTAGGCGGGAAACCCCTTCCGGGGGGGGGTTAATAGGTCCTATCATCCTTCTTGGAGACAGCGGTTGCTGCAAGATAGTGGACATAAGGTCTTCATGCGATCCCGTCCAAGGAGGAATGGGAAGGGGGTCCGCTTTGACCAGATTAAGGTGCTCTGCCAATCTTCTGCATTTGGGGTCCATTTCCTGGGAAGCCCATCCGCACGATTTTTGAATTGTCCGGAGGAAGCCACAAAGGAAGGATGGGGGGGATTTAGGAGACTCATTTGGCTGAGGCTCGACTGGAGAGTGAGACTCTGACTGGTCCCCTATGTTAAAGTCCTCATCTGAGTCTTCCGGTCTACTAGGCAAAGATGCCTCCGGGACCGGGAACGGGAACCTGTGTTCGGTGATTCTGGAAGGCAGAATGCCCAAGTCTCTGTCCGAGAATTGGCTAGAGGGTACAGGACCACCTACTGACACCCTGAGAGGTGGACCACTACTTGGGGCTGGCCCAACTCTTGGAGAAGTTGGGACTTAGTGTCCTTCCACCACGCAGGGATGACCTCCTGCTTTGGCTGTGGTGGTGGTGGCAGGTAACCTGGGTACTCTGCATAGGGAAGGTAGGTAGGTGTCTGGTACAAGTAAGGATACTAGTAGCTCTGGTAATAAGCCTGCGTTGGAGACGGGTAACCTGGCGTTGGAGGGTAACCCGGTGACGACCCCACGGCGCTGGTTACTGTGGATATTGAGGAGTATATCCAGGGTAGTACCCAGTCGGGCCCAACGGAGGAAGGGCACGGCCGGATGAGGCGGATCTGACTGCGGAGTCGGAGGGGGGAATCCCTGAAGGTCCCACAGGAGTAGGGTCCAAACTGCTCCCAAAAGTGTCTGGCGAGGGATCTGGTGTTGGGTGAGGATCCGTCAGCAGAAGAGAGCCTGGCAAGGGGAGAAGATCAGGTAGAGCCCCCGTCGATGGGTGTAGGAGAGTATCCGACGGAGGAGGGACTTGGAGATCAGGCCCAAAAATGTCAGATAAGGGTAGTGAATCCCTGGAGGGAGAACTCTGAGGGGATGAGGAGGGACCTGCAAGCTTTCTCTGCCCGGTGTTGGGGTCCACAAGGAAGTCCGATGGGATAGAAGACACCATACAGGCACTGGGGGGGGGGTCTGGCGTCCAACTTAGAGGTGTCGGACAAGCGCTCAACAGAGGAGCCGTCGACCGACTTACTGGTCGCAGCCGGACTGACAGAAACCAGGAGATTAGAGTCAGGCTTAGTGGTGGGACTCAAAGCAGGAATCCCAGAAAGATCTTCCAAAGAGGCAACCCCTGACTGCCTGCTAACCTGGGGGCCGGGTGTCCTGTCCATCGGAGCGTAAGAAGGCCCTAGAGGTAGGAGGGCCTGCCCTGATCGGTGTCGGCTGTCTGGTTGGATTTCCCCTGAGGAGAACAGCTCTGCTTCCGGCATCTCTCCTTGTCCTTATTTTTCTCCGGGGCTGGCGACTGTGATCTTTCCCTCAGCTCCTGGAGCTCTTTTTCCATCGATGCCAGCCTCTGGGTCAACAAATGGGCATCAAGGGTCCTCCTGCAACGGGTGCGTGTGGCCTGGTTGAAGCCCGAAGAAATGGATCACCCAGGCAGAGGACACCCCAGGAATGGTCGTCCCTGTGTGGTATCTGCGTGCCACACTTGGAGCACTTCTTGGGCCGACGAGATGACATACACTACTATGGTGCTAGGACAAAACAGAAATAGATATTTGCTAAGAAAAATGGTGGGCGACTGAAAGCTGTTTCTACCACATTTGTCGTACGATACTGGGCGACTGGAAAGAACCGGAGGGCAGGCGGGGGACTGCCCCTTTTATAGTCACGCTGACGACCGTCACCGGATGATGGGGGCGATGCTCGACGATTGCTAGCTACATGTTTTCCATACCGTTCTGTCGCCAGGGGGCACAGTCCTACCTGTGAAGACCTACTGCAGGAACCCTCTCGAAGCAAGATCTGCTGTCTACTGTAGCCGAGGGTCCCCCCCCCTTTCTGCTAATCCAGCGGGTGCTCCTCGAACTGCAGGTGGAGCAGGCCTCCCTCATACTGGTGGTGCCATTTTGGCCTTGGCAAATTTGGTTTCTGTTGTTGCAACAAATGGTGATGGAACCTCCCGGGGGTATCTCAGTCATTAGGTCACACTATAGAAACTTCACCATTGGTGATGCAGGATCCACACGGAAAATTTTGCAGCAGTAGAACTGGGACCGCTCGCGCCATCACCTGCCAACGTCATCGCTCATATAAAGGCATGAGCGGCCTGCTCCCTCCTCAGTTCTTTCCCTGCAGTTGACCCCTCTTGCATGGGTCTCTGTGGAAGCTCTGTCGTAGTTCTCACCATTTTTGCCGATGTTTTTCTTTAGCTTGTACTTTATGTCAAGAGTCACTCCTTCCACATCTCTCTTTCGTTGCTGCCACTGCGGAAAGAAGACTGCTTCTTCAGACGACCATTCTCTACATCTGCTGTCTTGGGCCTGATCACGACATTTCAGGCTGTAAGCTCTGCCATAAATTCAATCTTACAACCCTAAAGTGTCAAAAAAAGGCTTTGAAGGTGCAAGGCAAATTTTATTTAAAAGATGCCCAATCCTGGAGGCTCTGGGCGCCATACATAAAAATCGACATAAAACGAATGTTTTTTTATTGCAAACACAGAAAATAATAAATAAAAATGAGTAAAAGTAATAAAAAAAAAAAAACAGAAATAGCCAATATAGCAGGTCAGAACAGGGCAATATTTACAAAACTGGGTCAGGAAAAGCCTGCGCAGACAAGAAGGCTTTGAGGTGTGCCTTGAATACCTGTACCGAAGGGGCCTCCCTTATAGATGGAGGTAGCAAATTCCACAGGACTGGGCTGGCGACACTAAATGCTCTGTCACCGGCAGTTTCTAACCTCGTCCTGGGAATCGCAAGGAGAAATGGAGGGAGCAGATTGAGGTAGCAGGTGTAAGAAGGTCCGCCAGGGCCCAGGCCATGTAGAGCCTTAAAGATGAGCAAGCCCACCTTAAAGAGGATCCTCCAGCTGACCTGCAGCCAATGCAGTTCACGCAGCACTGGGTTAACTTGGCAATACTTTGACTGCCCTCTCATCAACCTGGCAGCTGTGTTCTGCACTAGCTGAAGCCGTCGGAGGATACCTCCCGAGACCCCGAGGTACAGCACATTATAGTAATCAAGCCTCAATGTCACAAAGGCATGCACTAAGGTAGGGAGGTCCAGGGGCTTAATCCAGGCGATATTCCCCAGATGGTATTAACTAGTACAGACCATGGCCGACACCTGAGCCTCAAGTGTCAGTCTGCTGTCCAGAATAACGCACAGGTTACGCACCCTGGATGAGGCCTTCAAAGGCACAGAACTCAGGACAAGTCCTGTGTCTGCGCCCAAGGCCATCCTATTACACCCACTGTTCAACTCTGCTATCAGCACCTCCGTCTTATTGGGGTTCAGTCGCAGCCAGCTGGAGGCCATCCAGTCACTGATTTCAGCAAGGCAGCTGTTAAGCACATCCATTGTGTGGGGTGTCCCAGGTGCAGAGGAAAGACACAACGGGGTATCAGTGGCATAGCAATGAAAACCCAAGCCGTATTTCCTAATGAGCCCTCCCAGGGGCAGCATGTACACGGCGAACAACATTGGCGACAAGACCGAACCCTGAGGTACTCCACAAGACGGGACTAGGGGAGGAGGAGAAATTCCCCATCACTACCCTTTGCCTTCTGGTTTGTGAGAAAGGATTAAAACCTGCAGAGGACTGCCGATGAGGCCACAAAATTCCCTCAGGCGGTCAAGCAACACACAGTGGTCCACCGTGTCAAATGCTGAGGAGAACAAGCATTCTAGGATTGTGGCCATGTTGTTCATCCACACTTATTAGCAGAGTCCCTTTCCCTTTAAATCAGCCGGAAAGTCTTAAAGCTGGCTCCTCCCACCCACCTGAGTGGTATAACAATCGGCTTCGCCCCATGATACCAGATCTTCCTTTCCGCTGGAAGATTCAGGTTGCCTCCTTCGTGCTCTCGCATTTTGTATGCCCTGGCTTCAGAAACTTAGGTTATTCTGAAAATTCGCCTTGTTCGTGTTAGCGATTGCTATTATTTTTTTTCGATCATGGAAGACAAGTCTTCCCCTGGATTTTGCGGCCAGAAGATGTCGCACACCGACCCGCATGCCGCGTGCGTTTGGGTGTCAGTCATTATACCACTAAGTGAGAGTTTTGCCTCGCATTCCAACCCAATGTCCTCGATGACCGTCAACAATTGGAGCGCATGTAAGCCTTCGAGGAGGACGCGTCTCGTGCCATGGAATCTTCCTCGCGGAGATTCTTCGTTCCACTCAACCTGGGCTCCACCTTCTCAGGTTCCTTCCAAGAGCTGTGCCACTCTCTCCCGACTAAGGGTGACAGTCCTGCGTGCATGTACTCCTCTCGGTCCCGTAAGTGAGAGAAGGACCCGACGCTCTTGGGATCTGGAGAGATCTCTGTCCCTGGAACCGGCCATTTCGACTTTGATCAAAATCGCTTCTTCGGCTGCTGGCTTCTCAGCCTTGCCATCTGGCCAGTCGATAGACGATGTTGAGATAATTCTCGACCTGATCGACCCTTTTGTCACCGACTCCGGTCGACAGCTCTCTCTCTCTCGGACTCCGGTCCTTGCTTTCCCCGACGAGGAGACTTAAGTCTGCTGGGAATCCCACGGAGGAAGTCTTCCCTGACCCTGGGAAGTCACCAGTCCCGCTGGTGTGTCTCTCCCAAGCGACCGAGTCAGCCCGTCTGATCTCGATCGAGGTCTCTGACCCCCTCGACCAAAAGGCAGAGGAAGGGCCATAAACGCTCCAAAAAGAGGTGACTCCATCGGTCGTCCTCCTCGGATGAATAGAGGCTCCAGTGGAAACTCAGTCAGCACTACAAGGACCTCATGTGGCAACAGCTGATTTTGACCGGGCACAAGCCTTCCCCGGCCATTACTTGGCTTTCACATCCAAGGCCGAAGTCAATTCCTCTGGAGCTGAATAAGTGGTTCCTCCACCCGCAGAGCTGGCGAAACAACCGGTTCAGCCTTAACTGGTCTCCACCGATTTTGGTGGAACTGCTGCCTAAGCAGCCTGTGGGAGGGGCTCCTTCTAAGGAAGCTAGACTGGACACGGGCTTCCCCGGCATCTCTCGGTCACTGTCACCTCTGACCGCCCCTGGCGGGTCGAAGGTGATGTGGTTGGTCGACCGCTCTATCCGAATTCCTCAGATTCGGATGAAACTGGCCTCCATTCTCACCCAGGGGATGATGAATCGGCTGGTGGGATAGAGATGGAGGAAGGTCCTTCGTCTTTTCAGAGCATTCTTCACCTCATCTCTGAGTCTACAGGGATGCCCTTGGAGCCTATCCAGAAAAAGGCAGAGTATCCTCTCACTGACATCCTTAAGAGAGGGGATACCCTGCCGGAAGCCTTTCCTGTGGCTGAGGCCATTGTTGGCTCGGCCTTAGAACTTTGGCAGCACCCGGCCTCCTGTCCAGCTCCGTCTGCCCATATGGCCCGCAAGTATGAGGTGCCCATGGGGTCCCTTGCGGGGTTCACAGAGCACCCTTCGGCCGAGAGCCTTGTGACCGCCTCTGTGTTCAGGCATACTGGTAGTTCTACTGATACCAACAGACCTCCTGAGAAGGAATCCAAATATTTGGATCAATCTGCCAGGGAGGTCTGTGCGGCCTTGTCTTTAGGCCTCAGTCAGGCAAGCTCGGCCGTCATCATGGCACACTTCTCCCATGCCATCTTGGGGTCCTTGGACGAAATCCTCCCATATCTCCCCGTGGACGTGCAGACCATAGTCGAGCAGGTTTGGGACCAAGGCCGTGCTATTGCCAAACAACAGCTTCAGATGCTCTGAACATTGGGGACTCGTGTGCCCGTTTGTTGGCAGCCGCAGTTGCCTCTCACCGCAGGGCTTGGCTGAGACTCTCCTTCTTCCCGGTGGATACTCAGCACAAACTAGCTGATGTACCTTTCCTGGGCACCAATCTCTTCAGCCCAGGTGTGGCTGGTCACCTTCAGCGCATTGAGCAGTCCAGTGCCACCTTGGATGCCACTTCTGCTAAGGGTTCTTCTGGTCCGAAGAAGCAGCAGCAGAAGAAGTCTTTTTGGCACTCTTCCCCTGCGGCCCAGCAGTCCCCCTTTCAAGGGGAGCAACACCAGCAGACTGAAGCTTGGCACCCGCGGCCCAAGCCCAGACCTTCCCAGGCCTGTAAGGTAGGCCAAGGTTCAGACCCTGGATCCTCTGCCTTCAAGCCTGCCCAGTTATGGGGTGGGGGCTGCCACCCCTATTCCCGTCATGCAGCTCTGGGTCCTCCCGTGGGGGTCCGGCTCTGCCATTTTCTTTCCACCTGGTCCGCTGTTACGGACAGATGGGTCTTAGAAGTGGTCGGCTAGGGACTGCCTCTGGAATTTGAGCAGTACCCTCCAAGCCAAGCTTGCGCCACATGGGAAGAGAGGGTATCCACCCACACTCAGTCGGCTCTTCGAGATGACATTGCTTAGCTTCTCAAGGAGGCAGTAGCTCGAGTGGCAGATCCTCCACCAGACCCAGGGTTCGTATCCAGGTACTTCCTGGTTCCGAAACGGAAGGGGGGCTGTCACCCCATTCTAGATGTGCACGACCTGAATCAGTATCTAAGGCCACGCACCTTCTGGATGCTAACTCTGTCCCAGATCATACCATCCCTGGAGCAAGACATGTGGTTCTGCTCACTGGATCTCCAGGACGCGTTTTTTCATGTCCCAATCTGTCCCCTCAGTGGTTCCACTGCTTCAGAGCAGGGAACACTATCGTGTCCCGAACCATGCCTTCCGGCCTATCATCGGCCCCACAGGTCTTCAGAAGCATTGCAGTGGTGGCAGCCTACCTCAGGCGTTTGGGGAGGGCAGAATTTACCCATACCTTAACGATTGGCTCTTTTATTTATTTATTTAAGAGATTTACCAGGAGGGCATGCTGAGCAGAGTACTGCTCGATTCCAGATGTGCCCTGGGGGTAGGGAGTACAAAGGTAAAGTAACAAAAATACAGCAGAAAAAAGAACATACATAATGTTTTAAATCAAGCAGTGGTTGAAACAGTTATTTTCAGATTAGTGAGGTGCAAACCATATTATATGTCAAGCATAGGTACATACCGGCAGGGTAGAACCAGACTGGTGCTATAAACTGGAGGTTTAGGAGTAATAGAGGTGCTGGGGGTTACAGGTGCAGTTGGTAGAGAAGTGCATTTTGAGAAGGGCATTGCGTTGAGGAGTACTTGAGGAATGTCTGATATCGGCTGCCAGGGAATTCCAAAGTTTGGGCATCCTGAAGCTGAAAGCAGCCTGGCCGGACAGGGTGGATCTCTGAGGAATGTGCAGGAGCCTAGCGTCGATATTTCGGAGAGCATAGGTGGGTGGGGAGAGGGCGGTTAAGGAGGATGACAGGTAGGAGGGGAGAGTTTGTGACCAGAACTTGGCAGAGGTTTTGGCACAGTGAAACAATCTTCTATTGTGTAGAGACAGGAGGTCCAGGGATTGGTCAAGGACACAGTGGTGGGTGTCGGTCGGATGGTTCAGCGAGAAACGGCAGAAGGAGTTAAAAAGGAGATCAAGCCTAGCTAGGGAGGTTTGGGGGGCTGCACAGTAGACAACATCGCCATAGTCAAATATAGGTAGGATCATTTTTTGCACGATTTCTTGTCTGATTGGTAGAGGAATGCAATTTTTGTTCTGGTAGAGGGCTCCCAACATGGGGTGCAATTTTTTGTACAGAGCATCACTATGCACTGAAAAGTCCAGATGTTGGTCTAGCCAGACCCCAAGGTAGCGATAAGTGGTGCAGGCCTCTAGTGGGGATTTATCCAGAGTATAGAACGTTGGTGGTGCAGTGAGCCGAGTTAATTTGGGCCAAGAGCCGAAGGTGAGGGAGACTGTTTTTTTTGGGTTTAGGAAAAGTTGGTTTGAGGTGAACCAACGTTGGATGGAGTCGAAGTCCTTCTGTAGGCAGGCTGTCATGGCACTAGTGGATAGGCCAGAGGCAAACAGCACCATTTCGTCCGCATACATATGGATAGCCGTTTGAGGGCAGGCTGCAGGCAGGTCATTTAGAAAAACAGAGAACAGCAGCGGGCCGAGTACAGACCCTTGGGGGACTCCACAGGTGACTGGGAGTAAGGTGGATCAAGGCTCTTAGCAGGTTCCACCCAGCAGGAGGCGGAGAGGACCAGGGACCTGGCCCTCCAAACCTGCTCCCAACTTGGCCTCCTCATCAACGAGGCCAAGTCGGAGCTCGTGACTTCTCAGGTGATGTGCTTCATCGGGGCAGAGCTAGAATCTCGTCAAGCCAGAGCTCGGCTCCCAGCAGACGTTCTCTCCTCCTTTGCCCAATCATTTCTGGTTGGGCAATTGTGCCCTGCCCGGGACTTTCTGCGCCTTCTGGGTTACATGGCGGCGTGCACCTCCATGGTCCGTTGGGCCTGGTGGTACATGTACCCTCTCCAATGGGAGCTGGCCGCCCAGTGGACTCAGTGCCTCGGTTATTTTGACCAGCTGATCACTGTGGGATTCTCTGCAATGGTGGACCGTCCCAGGCCGGTTGCAGGAAGGATCAGTTTGTCTGCCCAGCCGACAGTCGTCTTCTGATTGATGCCTCTCTCATGGGCTGGGGAGCCCACATAGGGGACGACAGGGCCCACGGGTTCTGGACCCCCATGGAGTCCCGTTTTCACATCAGCCTGTTGGAGCTCAGAGCAGTCAGACTGGCGCTGTCCACTTTCGCTCCTCAGCTCCGGGGTCCAGACGGACAATACCATGACCATGTACTACCTCAACAAACAGGGCAGCACGCATTCCTGTCTGCTATGCAGGGAAATGCTCTGCATCTGGACACTCATGAGCTGTTAGGAGGCAGATCTCCTAGTCTTCCATGTGGCAGGAGCCTCAAACCAACGGGCGGATGCTCTCAGCCGCATAGGCGAAACATCCCATGAGTGGTCTCTCCATCCAGAGGTAGGGTACAGTCTGTTCTCCCACTGGGGAAAACCATTTGCCTCCGGGGAAAACACCAAGCTGAGGCTGTTTCATGCCCACTCCCTCAGCAGGGCTCACTGCAGGGGCATGCCTTCTCGAGGCCGTGGACCCCAGACCTCTGCTGCGCCTTCCCTCCATTTCCCTTGATCCACAGGGTGCTCCTCAAGGTGAGGAGGGACAAGCCACAGGTGTTTTTGTTAGCCCCAGACTGGCCATGCCAGTTCTGGTACCCAGATCTCCTCAGCCGCAGCAACAGGCCCCCGGAGTGGCTTCCAGCACACCCAGACCTGATCTCAGTCAACCAGGGGAAGGTATTCCATCTGGACCTTCAATCCCTGCACCTCACAGCCTGGTACCTGAGCGACTAGAGTTCCAGGCTTTGGGTCTTTCCAAGGATGTCCTTGCAGTGGTAGAGGCATCCAGAAAGGAATCGACCAGGAAATGTTATGCCTTCAAATGGAAAAGGTTTTCCATTTGGTGCCAGGGCAAGGACCTGAACCCTCTGTCTTGTCCATTGTCTAACATTCTCGACTAACTTTGATCTCTGTCCAAAGGAGGTCTCCGGTCATCGACTCTTAAGGTGCATCTGGCAGCCATCTCTGCTTACTGTGCAGGGGCCCATCAACCGACAGCGCAGGAGACAGTGGTCGGGTGCTCTTTCAAAGGCCTGGATCACATATCCCCTCTGGTGTGTGAACCTCCACCTCCATGGGATCTACCGCTGGTACTGGCAAAGCTCATGGGCAAGCCATTCAAACCAGTGCACAAGTGTGAGTTGTCACACTTGACGAAGATGGCCTTCCGGTGGCTATCACTTCTGCCAGAAGGACAGGGGAGCTCCAGGCACTCTCGGTGAACTCCCCTTATCTGGTCTTCCACAGGGACAAGATTGTCCTGTGCCCCCACACGAAACTCCTTCTGAAGATGGTGTCAAGAGTTTCACCTTAATCAGGTGTTGACTCTGCCAGTGTACTATCCCAGTTAACACCTTGGAGACCAAGTACAGACTCCATACTTTGGACCTGAGATGAGCTCTCTCCTGTTGTGAGGAGAGGACGGTGGGGATTTGGGGAGAAGTTCACCAGCTGTTTGTCACCTATGCTTAAGCCACTTCTGGCACACCTGCAGCAAAGCAGACAGTTGCTCGATGGATAACATCTTGCATTAGTCTGTGCTACAAGTTAGCGGGCAGGGACCCTCCCAAAGGATAACAGCTCATTCTACCCGCCATACCGTTGCATCGGTGGCTGCTTCCAGGGGCATCCCTATCCAGGAAATCTGTCGGGGCTGCTACCTGGAGGACAACAAACACCTTCATTACCCACTACCACATTGACCTTAAGTCACACCGGGATGCTGGTTTTGGGGCCTCAGGTCTTCAATATGTTCCCAAGTAGGGGGTGTGTGCCTTGCCTCCCTTCTGCTAGGAGTCTACCAATAAGTGTGGATTAACAACATATCAACGATCCTAGAAAAAACAGGTTACTCATCTGTAACAGTAGTTGTAGCAGTGGAGTATGTTGTTCATCCACATGGATCCACCCGACCTTCCTGGCTGCGGACACACAAACCTGGCTTCCAGCAGGCTAAGATCTGGCGTCATGGGGCGGAGCCGAGGGTTATATCACCCAAGTGGGTGGTAGGAGCAAGTTTGAAGACTTTCTGGCTGATTTAAAGGGAGAGACTGCCAATAAATGTAGATGAACAACATATACCACTCTTAGAACTACTGTTACAGGTACTGTTTTTGTCCCTTCCCCTCGATTTCTCGCCCTGAGAAGGTAGTTGTGCACCCGAACGCAGTTTCTGTGCTATGCCTCACCTGAAACCCAGACTAGAGAGGCTTGTATAGATCAAAGGCCATGAGGTGCTCTTCAAGCTGAAGCGTCACGATCTTCTCAAAAACCTTACCCAAAAATGGAAGGGTGGAGATTGGACAGTAATTTGCCATGACGTCGGGGTCCAAAGATGATTTTTTCAGAAAGGATCTCACCAGTGCCTCCTTCAAGGCATTAGGAAAGACCCCCTCAGACAAGGAGCATTGGACAGTCAAGGCAAACACCGGGCCAGTGCAGTTAACACATCCCATCAAGAAATGTGTCGGCACTGGGTCCAGTTCACAATGTGTGTGCCTCAGTTTGGAAGCAACCCCAATGACCTCAGCCACCTCCACTGGTCTAAACTCGCCCCAGCTAGGCGGAGTGCTCGCTGGGCATCCGAGGCGATCACTGTCAGCCAAATATTGGCTCACTGGCAGAATTCCATGCCTGATGGCATACACTCTGTTTGAGAAGAACCAAGCAAACTCTTTGCATAAAGCGTTTGAAAAAGCTTTTTTCTGCTGCAGACAGGCTGGGTTTAGCAGCCTATCCACAGTCCAAAAAAGCACAGTTGGTCGATTCTTTTGGCAGCAATCTCCCTGGTCAGGAACTCTGCTCCCCATCAAACCACGGAGACCTCACGTGAGAAGATCTGGGTCGTACATGGACTGGTGCGAGAGAGTAGAGTGCCTCAGACATCATCTTATTATAAGCGGTAACTGCAGTGCACTTACGCCCCCCCAACATGCAATGCCCACACTAGATAGATCAGCCACCGCCAAAAGACCCTCAGGGTCACACCTCTGAAAGGGCGGTAGCTGACTATCTCAGCAGTGGTAGGGTTCTTGGGGGTGCCCTGAACATGAACTCCACCGTGCAATGATTGGACCAAGCGACCCGATCAGTCTTGAGGTTATTAATCTCAAGCCCCAGTGAGAAGACCAGGTCCAACATGTGACTGCCCCGATGGGTCACGGAGGAAACTTCCTGCGACAGGCTCAGTGGTAACATAGTCTGGAGGAAGTTGTAACCAAGCCTAGATGATTCATTTTTGGCCCAAACATTGAAGTCCTCCAGAATTAAACATGGGGGCCTCCAATATTTTGCCACCGACTAAATTGGCTACCTCCTGCAGAAATTCTCCCGCTACCCGAGTGAATCAGGAGAATTCTGCAGCCCTCGCCGGACCCCCACGCACTGCCACACATTCAAAGGAACCTGGTCTTCTCATTGGGTGCACGGTGAATCCCAGCTCGGATCTAAAACAGATAGCAACTCCGACGCCCCTGCAGTCCACTCTGGGGCAGTGCACAATGGAGTACCTGGGGTGATGGCAGCAGCGAAAACAGGGCCGGCGTCATCACCCACCCCAGGCCTCCGTAATGCATCCCAGATCGACTGACGAAACAAGATCCTCAATAATTGCAGTCTTGTTTCTTAGCGACCTGGCATTGCATAGCACTACTCGCAGGGGATTGGTGAACAGTGCAGCCCCTCTGGCTACCTGCCCACTCAGTCTGGTGAGAGCCCTGGGGATGGGCACCAAGCACGTCTTGCCTCTTCCTCAGGCCTAATAAACCCCAGAGCGCTTCCTGTCCCCTCCCAACGTGCACGAGGTGCCCCACCACAATCGATCCATACAATTCCTCTGTACTCTGACCTCCCGACAGTGACGTGCTGTCATGGTAGTAACTAGGAGGTCAGAGAAGGGCAGCATATCACACAGCAGGGACACCCTCTACACAATCCTGGCACACCCCATGCCCCAGTCCTTCCCCCGACACATCCTGTTTGATTATACTAACCCTAAAACTTGCACTTCAGCTAACTAAAAAAAAAAAAAAAACGCAGCCAGCCATACACTAATACAAAACCAGCCCAATACCATCCATGCACTCACACACTCAAACTAAAAAAACTCAGACCCACAAATACTCCCCACCCCCAAAGACAGCGAAAGCAAGTCCAGTATAGAGTTCTTGAAAGTTCTTGAAAGCACTGTCTGCAGCTCAGCAAACAAGGCCTACATGACAGTTAAAACAGATAAAGTGCAAAATATAAGTTAACAGGCAAATAATAGAGAATGTCAACAGCCCACTGACTGGCAGCTGAAGGCCCTTTCACCACCTCCATTCACTGCAGCGATGATTCGGCTAGACCAGCCATACAGGATAAGTCTAGAGAAAGTCCACGAAAACTGCTTCCACCAGAACTGGAGTCCTGAGAGTGAAGCAAAAGGACCAACTGCCACCCCCAAACAATAATCCTAGGGGCACGCCAGAGCTTCAGAAGTCTTTCTTCACCAGTACAGGCCACACAGGGAAACACGGACAAACAGGCCCACCAAAAGTCTGCAGAGTCTCTACTCCCCGAAATAGGCCACGCAAACACACGGGCACGATAGGCAACCAGCTGACGGACCGAAAGTTTCAAAAACAGCAGAAACGCCGCCAATACCCTGGGAGATAATGTGCAAAGAAATTACTTATGGAGCAGCAGGTGGCCATTTCTGGGCAGGAGTCCTTTGTGGTTCCTCCTTCCCAATCGCCAGTGGGTTCCTTGAGCTCGAAGGCATGAGACAAGTCCTCTGAGTGGGGGTTCACAAGAGAAACTGCGACCGGGACTGATCCCTCAGCAGCGCTTCCGTTTCCCAGTGGCTTCTTCCTCTTCTTCCAGTGGTACTCCACTGGCTGCAACTTCCTCTGCTCCTACCAGGCCCATACAAACACCACCTCCTGCCACTTTTTAGGGAGGTCAGCTGTTGACCCCAGCTCCCCCATTGAGGGCTGATGCTTCTCTAGGTCCTCAGATCCCGGGCCACCGGGCTCTCAAGACCCAACAGGTGGTTCATCATGCCCTGTCCCGATGACCCTTCTGCCCTTTGATGCAGCCTTTACCTGTCGTCGCCCTCAATACTCCCCCCCCCTCCCCTATGTGCTACTGCCTCAGCCACTCCTTCAGGCTGTGCCAAGGCGGCATCTGCCCCATCTTGTTCCCGAGCCCCGACCCTCCTATTGCAGTCGGCCCCAAGATAACCCGGACATAACCCTCCTCCGAGGGGGAAGGCACCAGAGGCAGGGCTAGCACAATACTTGGCCATGGGAAACTGCTGAGGGACTGGGAGGTCCGAGACATTGACAACCTCAGATCACCAGGCGGCCGTCATCTGGCTGAACGCGGAGCAATTTTCTGTTTTTCTGGTGATGTTCCCTTGCGTTGTGTCTGCACTTCCCTCGGTCTCCACTGGAGGTCGTTGCATAGCAATGCCTCCCCACTACCAACCCCAGGAGAGGAGAACAGTCTTTACAGATGCTTAATCCTCTCCTTCCCCTGCCTGCCCCCAGTGTCCCAAGTCGCTGGTGTGGCTCGAGGTAAGGAGCCAGCGCCTTAGCCCTCTGTGCCACCAGGCCGGCCTCAATACGATTTTAACTCATTTGACGATGGCTCTTGTGCACCAGCTAGGTGCCCATAGACCAGTGTCCTTAGTACCATTGGGTGCTCAGTCATCATTGACGCTGGTTTGGCATATTGGCCTGTGCCCTTTAGGATGGTGTCAGTCCCTTGTTCGTCAGACACCGAGTTAAGAGAGGGTTGACGTTGAGGAGTACCACCCTGACCTTATCCTCCCTGAAGAAGATGAGGAGGAACCTCTTTCCTCTGACAGATCTACAGCCTCTTTAGTGAGCTAGGATTCTGTCAAGCATACTCTCGGGTCCCCTCCTGAAGACCCTACCTTCTTTAACATTATGAAGCAGCTGTCAATTGCTATGGGCTTCCACACCGAGGAAGAGGATGTCACCAGAAGGGACCTGGTGGACTTTTTGGAGATCCCAGAATCTCCTCGGAAGGTCATTCATCCCATTTTGCCATGCCACCATTGGAGCACGGCACTGCCCTGACATGCCTGGGAGGGTAGATAAACTCTATAATGCCCCCAGGGCCTGCCTATTATGCTACCCAACCCGAGACTGACTCTGTGGTCATCAGAGTGGCTCATGATATGTCCAAGGTACCTAAACACTAGCTCCCACCACCCCAACAGGGAATCCAGAAGGATTGACCTCTGGGTTAAGAGGTTTTATGCCTCCTCTACTCTGGGACTCAGGAATGCAAACTACTTATCCCACTTGGTCAGGTACCAGAATACCATATAGAGGAAGGGCAGGGCGGCTGCTCAGGCTATCCTTCCAGGCCACTGAGGATATTCACAAACACTTCCTCAGAGCCTCATACGATATGTCTGACACTGGTACCAGGGCTGCTGCCACAGGTATTTGCCTTCATAGGCATGCCTGGCTGAGGGTATCTAGTTTTGCAGATGTCCAGCAAAAGGTGCATAATACTCCACTTAATGGCTTAAAGCTTTTCAGGCTGGATGTCCAGAACACAATCAGTGATTTACAGGCCTCTGGTAGGGCCATTAAATTTGTCCACTCACCCTATCATACCCAGCGTGGGAGCAGACAGCAGCGCCCTTTCGTGAGGTGTCCCTCAAGTCTGGTGCAGGCTCCAGGGTAAAAGGAAGGCCAGTTCTGCCTTGCCTACCCCCTCATCCTCTGATACTGCAGCGAAACGGCCCAGAGGCAACAAATGAGCCCCTAAAGGCTGGTTCTGACTCCTTGCTAGCCGCCCCCCTCCCCCAGCTTCTGGTCCCTGACCAAGAGGTGGTGGTTGGAGGTCAGTTTTCCCTCCATTTCAGTCGGTGGAGAACCATAACTTCAGATGTTTGGATTCTTCAGATCATTGAGAGGGGTTACACTCCGGAGCTTTTGGAACAGCCCCCAGAGAGTCCTCCGGTACCTCCCACCTTCCCTTCAGACCATGCAGTGGTTCTTCAAGAGGAGGTACATTCCCTTCTGTGGAAAAGGGCAATTGAGCCAGTGCCCAGGCGACAAAAGAACAGAGGGTTCTATTCCAGGTTTTTCCTGGTCCCCAAAAGAACCAGAGACCTGAGGCTTATTCTAGACCTCAACCTCTACATTCAGTACTAAGTTTTACATGGTTACTCTGTAGGGTTACCACCTTTGGATGAGGTAAAAACTGGATCCGAAACCACACCCCAAACTCCACCTCTGGCTCCACCCTTTTTTTATGACTGGCGAGTATATCACTCCTCTTCCAAAGCCATTTGTAATGTTGGAATAGACATTACTAGTGATAGGAAATTATTTTTATGCTGTTATTTATTTGATTTATTCAGTTATTTATTTTTATTCTTTGGCAACCAGGTTACCTCCCATAGCCCATTTTACAGGAGTGACCCAGGAGCATGGGAAGGTTAAGTGACTTGCTCAGGGTCACACAGTATTTAAGTGGCGGTTGTGGGAATCAAAGTCAGGTCTGCTAGATGTACCAAGCTCAGCCACAGCTTATTGCTAAGCCCTCTGTTAAACACTCTCCCATTTTCCTTTCCATGTCAGTCAGGTATTCTGATTCTTTGACCAATTTTTGATAACTTAATTATGTTGTGGTACCCTTAATACGGCACTGTGTTCCCCTTTACCTTAGCAGCTACTGCTGTTTCTTTTCATATTTCTAAGACATTCCACAATTTCAGATACACCATTCCATGCTGTTTATCTGAATGACCTGTCAAAGTGTAGCTAATGTCATGGAATGTTCAGATAATACAAAAAATTAGAGCAAATGTAGTGATAAAAGCAATAAGTTAGATTATTAATTTAACAAAAATGGGTCTAAAACTTGCCATAATATAGAACAAACAAAAAGAAACACATGAGAGCACATAAAGGTGTAAAAACTGTTTCCTGTCATAGCAGTAAAAGATCATACTTAAAATTCAGAGAGGAAAAGAATAGGTTATTTTACTGCTAATGATCTTAATGGCCATACTTTACACCTCTCAGTCTGGTTTTACAAAGGCAGGTCTGAATGACTGTGACAGCAGAACTTCTTTGTAACCTGGACGTGTAATGCAGCCAAAACAGTGGATGATTTGATACATCAGTTTTAAGAGTATATGAGCACTCAGAATGGCCCAAAAACCGGACTGCATGCAACCAAAACCAGATGACCGAATAAGGACCCTAAAAACCGGATTATCTGGTCAAAAACCGGATAGGTGACAACCCTATTACTCTGCCAGGCCTGTTGCCCCTGCTCAAACATGGCGACTGGCTGTGCTCCCTCGATACACAGGATATTTACCTGGGCACAGGCGGTTCCTCTGGTTTCTTTTTTTCTACTCTTTATTTAAAAGAACTTTTTCAATTAAAACAGTACATTGGGTTGTACAAATAACATGTTCAGAAATATCTTAGCTTGTAGTTTGCACACAAATTTCACAGTCCATTCACACATCATCCCAGCATCTTGGAAGTGTGGGTGGCTGTTTGTGTCTGTAGCCAAGTTTTTCCGGATTTAGAAGATCTTCTGCTTGGACTAACTACACCATTCTTGCTCACTACATCTGTGAAGGTCTCCTGGACTGGATTTTCTGTAAAACATCACCACAAGGTATTTGCAATTTCAATTTAAAATCAACTTTTTGGACGCTATGCAAAGCAAAACAGAAGTCAAGCAACTAGGTCTGACAAACTCCATTGACTCTGGGTCCTGCTCGAATCCACATTTTCGTCTGGCTTGCTCCTAAGGGATCTTAAACAACCTCTTTAAATAACAAAGGAAACATAAGGACAAAAGGATTTCACATCCTGCACTTGTACTTGAGTAGGTGTGCCCCAGGCTATCATTGTAATGGGGCTGGGGACTGCATGCCTGCAGGGTCTTGCATAGCTAAAGCCTCTTGTCAATCCTTGCCTAGCTGTGACCCTGGGTGACCTCTGTCATAAGTTGAACCAGTGTTGTACCAACAGTCACACCATATCCAACAGCTGTCTGAGGGTTGCCCTCGTAACTTTTCTTGTCCTACTTTGCCTTGACAGAATTACACTATCCGTATGGAATGAGGATGGCTCAAATAAATCTAGAATCAAGCACTATGATTTTACTTTCTCCAACCTTATTGTTTATAATACAAGGATACTACAAACTAATCTTCTTCTCTACCAAAAGGGCTGTCCCTACCGTTCTCTCTATATGTTTAGGAAACTACGGAACAAGTCTGCATTATCCCATCCTTTTCTAAATGTGGGGCTGTGGTTCCTTGTCATCATTGCCATTCTGCTATCTGGGGATATAGAGACAAATCCTGGGCCACTAGATGCTTATTTCTCAGCAGATGACATACATAGTACAGTTGTGGCCAAAAATATTGGCGACCTTGCAGTTTTTTCTAATAATGCACCATTCCTTCCAGAAAATTGTTGAAATTAAAAAATATTTTGGTATCCACATATGTATTTCTTTGGTTTGCCGTGGAATAAAACACAAAAAGCAAAAAAAATTAGTAAGTCTTAGCTTATTCCACACAGAAATCCTTAAATGGCCCGGACAAAATTATTGGCACCTTTTAGAAGTAGTTAGAAATAATTAGATTTCAAGCAGGTGATTCTCCTTCACTTTGGAATTGAACTCACCTGTGGTGAGTTGCAGGTGCCTGCAATATAAAAATCACTCATTTAGTCAGTCTGAATAGAGAAAAGGACTCATTCTCCTGTTTTGTGTCACTGTGTGTACCGCAATGAGCATGGAGAAAAGAAAGACAGCCACAGAATTGTCTGAGGAGGTCAGACAGAAGATTGTAGCCAAGCATGGATAATCTCAAGGCTACAAATCAATCTCTAGAGACCTTGATGTTCCTGTTTCCACTGTACGTAATGTTATCAGGATGTTTAAGGCCCATGGCACTGTAGCCAACCTCCCTGGACGTGGCCGCAAGAGTAAACTTGATTTGAGATTGCAGCGCAGGATTGTCCAAATGGTGGAGAAAGCACCTCGATCAACTGCCAAACAGATTCAAGCTGACCTTCAGACACAAGGTACGACAGTTTCAACTCGCACCATCCGTCGCCAACTCAATGAAAGGGGGTTATATGGTAGGAGGTCCAGGAGGGACCCCACTGCTGAGAGAGAGAGACATAAAGCCCGATTGGGGTTTGCCAAAACACACCTGAACAAGTCAAAATCCTTCTGGGAGAATGTCCTGTGGACAGATGAGACCAAATTAGAGCTTTTTGGTAAAGTACATCATCTCTATGTTTACAGAAAACAAAATGAAGCCTTCAAAGAAAAGAACACCTTCCCTACAGTCAAACATGGAGGAGGTTCAGTGATGTTTTGGGATTGCTGTGCTGCCTCTGGCACTGGGTGCCTTGAATGTGTGAATGGCATCATGAAATCTGGAAATTACCAGCCCATTTTGGAGTGCAATGTTGAACCCAGTGTCAGAATGCTGGGTCTCCGTTGAAGGTCATGGGTCTTCCAGCAGGACAGTGACCCCAAACACACTGCAAAAAGCACCCAGGAATGGTTCAAGACAAGATGCTGGACTGTTCTGAAGTGGCCAGCAATGAGTCCAGATCTAAATCCCATTGAAAACCTGTGGAGAAATCTGAAAACAGCAGTTGGGAGAAGGCACCCTTCAAATCTGGGAGAACTGGAGCAGTTTGCACAAGAAGAGTGGGCCAAACTGCCAGTAGAGAGGTGCAGGAAGCTCATCCATGGCTATAGGAAGCGGCTGGTTGCAGTTATTTTGACCAAAGGCTGTGCTACCAGATATTAAGTTTAGGGTGTCAGTAGTTTTGTCAATGCCATTTCTTTTCATTTTCTGATTTAAAAGGATATATTAAATTCTGAATCAAAAAACAAAGGATCTTACTTCGAGATACAGCTCTTGCAGCAGGTTACACTATTAGGACTGAAGCCGTCAGGCACCAGGACCCCACGGAAATTTTCTAGCTATCAGTCTTCAGTGGGGACCGCCCCCGACGTTAGGCGTAGTACATAAGGAGGCGGTCCCCCCACAATCCTCAGTTCTTTTCCCGCAGTCGACATTGCAAGCATCGGCCTCTCGGTCACTTTCTAGCGTGCGACGACTCGGAACTACAACATTCTCTATTTCTTCTACGAACTTGGATCCATCTGATGTCCTCTCCAAACACACCTCTGGAAGGTCACCCATCGAAGTGTGCCTGCAGCAAACAGATCCCCTTCAAGGATCCTCACTCAGCCTGCGTGCGTTGTCTAAGCCCGGAATACGACACCAAGGCCTGCTCCTTCTGCCAGGGCTTCAACAGTCGCACCAGGATCCGCCGTCAGAAGGCCCTTCAAGCGTTTCTCTTGGAGGAGAAACTCAAGACCATGGACAAGGAACCTTCCTCCAGTGGGGAGTTGTCAGGGAAGACCCACAAACACCGGAGAAGGAAAGGCCCAGGTCCCCGGTGAGGGCCTCAGACTCCCGAAGCTCCGGCTCACGATCCGACCGCTCTCCCTCCAGTGCTCAATCTTGGCCTCCCCGTTTCAGGTCAGATCCTCCAGCGGCTCCTCCTCCCTGCAGCCTCTTAAGACTTCCAGGCCGTCAGCTTCATCCACTCCTTCTAAGGCCTCGTCCAAGTCTGGGGAGCAGTACAAATCTTCCTCCCGCCATCGGGACTCCGACACCAGGTCGGTGTCCCAGCCTCCGCATGGGTCGGACCCGGTCCCGCGTAAGACTAAGGACCTGACGTCCCTAAAACGGACGCTGGACCAGACAGCCAAGCATCACAGGCACTCCTAGGAGCCGGCGACAGCAAGACACCCATCGCCGGCCAGGCGTTTGCCTCCCAGGGCGTCGGCCAGGGGACAGACGTTGGCTACCCCAGAGAGGAGGACTGCACCACCGTCGCCAGCTGACGTAGGTCGGAAGGAATCATCGGAGGAGGACACCACTCAGCCCGAGGACCAGGCGGGTGACACCGGAGTCTGGCTCTCACGGGAACCCTTCCTGGAGCGGGAGACCCCTGGGGATCCAACACCTGACCACGGCGACAGGCCACCGGCACCCAGCCCGTCTGGCCTGAATTTGGCAGAGGTGAAGGAGCTCTTTACCTTCTGGTGGGACACCATCAGGAAGGATGTGGTCGCCACGCACCCTCCGCCTCCACCCACTCCTTCAACGCCTACGCCCCCTCCTCTGCCTCAGGGGCCCGTAGGACGGTCGCCAACCCCCAAGAAGCCAACACCTCCTCCTGGAGCAGATCCTCAGATAGGAGGAGACCTCCCTCAAGATCCACTTCAGGGTCACCTAGCCCTAAGAGACCCAAACGACGCCGGTACACCACGTCTGTGGAGGACTTTAAATCTGACACCTCAGGGTGCTCCAGATCTCCTCCTCCCGTCAGCATTCTCTACCCAGGTCTCCTCCGAACGATCCCTCTTTCACGGAGATCATGAGGCACATTCAGGAGAATATGGGGTGGGATGCTGAAGAGCTAGATCTTGAGAGACAGCGTCTTACCCGCTACCTTCGGCAGAAAGACCCAAAGCCTGTGGTAGTGCCAGCCTTGGTGGACACCTTTGCGGATGTCACCAAGGCTGCGTGGAAGCATCCGCACTCGACTCCGGCAGTGCTGAAGAAGGCTGACCACTTATACAAGGCCCCGAGGGAGGACCAGTATCTGGCGAACCATCCTCTGGCCGATTCCCTGGTCATCACTGCCTCGCATGACCGGTCTCGGAGACCTCCACACTTGAGCACACAGCCACCGGACCAGGAATCCAAGCAGTTGGATGTCCTGGGTAAGCGCACGTATGCGGCTGCGACTTGCGCCATCAGGTCTCTAAATTACCTCACCCACATGGTACAATTCTAGAACGCACTGTGGGAACAGGGACAGGACCTGGTTGAGAAGATGCCTGACGGTGGTCAAAAGGAGGAGCTTTTAAACCTCCTCCATACTGGTTTGGATGCGGGGACCCAGGTGCTCAGAGCTGCATATGACTCTGCGGACAGAGCTGCAGCCTCAGGGGTGTGTGTCTCCAGAGACACTCTTGGCTCCGCGTCTCCGGTTTTACCCTGGACGTCCAGAAGAACATCCTAGACATCCCTTACAATGGGGAAGTCCTTTTTGGTGAAGCTTCCAAGAAGGTGATTACCAAACTTCAGGACGCAGGGAAGGCAGTTAGATCTGTCCAGGCCATGTACAGATTCCTACCTAGTTCCTTTCATAGGAACCAGAGTCGTTTTCGTGGCCGGACGCAAAGGCAACAACCATGTTCCGGCCAACAGCAGAGGGGCTTCTTTATCCGAAAAGCCCAGGCCAAGTCATCCCCAGGCAGAGGCGAATGAGTTGCAAAGTCGGCCCAGCCTGTGGGAGCTAATGCTGCCACAGCATGACTCCTTCCCGGCCCCTCCTCAGGAACAACGGGAAATGAAGGTCGGGGGTCGCATCGCACGTCACCTGCCAGGGTGGCGGTCGATCACCACCGACAGGTGGGTGCTGCAACTGGTCGAAAAAGGCCACTATATAGAATTCGTAGGCAGCCCACCTACAAGACCTCCCCTGCTTTCCCGCTACTCGGGTCAGCACGCCCTGCTCATTTAGCAGGAGGTGCTCACGCTTCTGGACAAGGAAGCCTTAGAGCACGTTACAGAGAACCAGGGAGGGCTAGGGTATTATTTGCAATTCTTCCTGGTTCCAAAAAAAACGGGGGACCTCTGTCCAGTTGACCTCAGCGACCTACCTCAATCTGTCGGTCGTTTACAAACGATTCCGCATGGTGACCCTTCCGGGCCTAATTCCCATGCTGAAGCAGGACACTTTCCTGGCTTCTTTGGATATGCAGGATGCCTACCTGCACATTCCAATTGCTCAAGTGCACAGGAGGTTCCTGTGCTTGGAATTTCAGAGCCGCCATTATCAGTTCCGAGCGCTCCCTTTCGGGTTGTCATCGGCACCTCGCGATTTTTCGAAGTGCATGGCTGTCGTAGTGGCGGCGTCTCTGAGGAGACAAGGCCACTACGTGTCCCCATACCTGGATGACTGGCTTCTCATGGCTCCCTCCAGGGAGGCACTGATGATAGCCATTCACCGCCAGTCCCTTTTCAATCACTGGGTATCCTCATCAATTACAGAAGTCTCTCCTGGTACCATCCAGAAACTGCAGTTCATAGGAGCAGTTCTGGACACCGTCAGAGGGAAAGCCTTTCTTCCCTTAGAGCGGAACACATCAGATCCCTCATCAGGGACCTGTCGGTGAGGAAGACCATCCCGGCAAGACTGGTCCTTCGCCTGCTCGGACATATGGCTGCGGCCATTGCAACAGTCCCGATGGGACGGCTCCACATATGGATAACCCAGTGGATGCTAAGAGTGCAATGGGACCAAAGGCAAGACCATCTGCAGCAGCCAATTTGAATCACGAATGCTGCGATTCGGGATTGGCAGTGGTGACTACATCTGGAGAATCTCTCCTCGGGGGTTCCCTTCATAGCGCTGTCTCCGACTGTGACTCTCTCCACAGACGCCTCAGGTCTCGGGTGGGGGGCACACCTAGACGGTGTACAGTCTCAGGGCATATGGACAGCCCAGGAATCCCATCTCCACATCAACATTTTGGAGATGAGGGCAGTACTTTACGCTCTGCAGGCCTTCCAGTCGGAGATTCCACTGGATACTCTCCTGTTACAAACAGACAATACCGCGGTGATGTATTACCTCAACAAACAAGGAAGCACTCGCTCCTACCCGCTTTGCAGGGAGGCCATGAGAGTGTGGGAGTGGGTAGTGCAACATGGCGCAAACCTAATTGCAGTACACGTCCCGGGAGTGGACATCACCTTTGCAGACAGTCTGAGTCGCTCTTAGGCCAGAGTCCACGAGTGGGAACTTCTACAGGAGGTGGCAGAGGATCTGTTTCACAGATGGGTCACTCCAGAGTTAGACTTTTTTGCATCCCCATCCAACGCAAAACTGCCCAATTTTTTCTCGCTAGATCCAGGGCCTGGTGTTTTCTGGTGAGATGCGTTGTCCCTCTAATGGGCGGGCAGATTCCTCTGTGCTTTCCCATTGATCCAGAGAGTTCTCTTAAAACTTTGCAGGGAGCAGGCGACGCTCATTTTGATAGCGCCGTTCTGGCCCAGACAAATTTGGTTCTCTCTTCTGCATCAGCTATCCCGGGAACCTCCACTTCCTTTGCCAATCAGCTCCCATCTGCTGTCTCAGGAGGAGGGTTCATTAGTCCATCCAGACTTACGTTCTTTGAACCTGCACGCTTGGCTCCTAGAGACATAGCCATGTTGCGATATGGGGTCTCTCAAGAAGTGGCAGATGTTCTCTCTGCCGCCAGAAAACTGGGAAGCCACGCAACGTACACCATGAGATGGCGCAGATTTTGCTTGTGGGCTCAAGCACGCAGTTTCTCACCGTTAGAATGTCCCGAAAAGCTGGTTCTGGATTACCTGCTTTCCCTTTTTCAGTCCGGACTGGCTTACTCCTCGATTAAGGTGCACCTTTGTGCAATTTCAGCTTACCATGCCCCCATAGGCCATCGGATGGTGGCCCAATTGGACACTACTCGTGCCTTTTTAGGAGTCCTCCACCTTAGGCCGCCTATCAAGGATCGATTCCTCCTTGGGACTTGCCCTTACGTCCTGGAGCAGCTTACGCTGCCACCTTTGAACCAGCAGCGGATTGTGAGCTACGCTTTCTATAGGTGGAAGCGTTATTTTTAGTTACGGTTACTTCGGCAAGAAGGATTTCCAAATTGCATGCACTAATGTGCAAAGAGTATTATTATTTTTTCATCAGGATAGGGTATCCCTGAGGACAAACCCAAAGTTTCTGACTAAGGTGGTTTCAGCCCTCACCCTTAATCAGGATATCGACTTACCAGTGTATTTCCCTAGGTACACCAACCGAGGAGAAGCCCTTCTGCACACCCTTGATGTACATAGGTGCCTCAGACATTATCTGACCAGAACCAGTTTCGAAAGACAGATCAACTGTTTGTCTCCTTCGCTGTTAGAATGAAAGGAGCTCCGGTCTCTAAACAGTCTCTTTCACGGTGGCTCATCCAGTGCATCACTTTCTGTTATGATAAGCGCAATAAACCCTTACCGGGTGCAGTTAAGGGTCATTCCACGAGAGGGGTGGCCACTTCCTTTGCGGCGTTAAGGAACGTCTCCACCTCAGCTATTTGTGTTGCAGCCACTTGGAGCTCTGTGCATACCTTTATCAGGTATTACAGCCTGGACATTGCTTCAAGGCGAAGAGCAGGGTTCGGCCTAGCCGTCCTTCAGAGACTTCTGTCCTAGGCTCAAGTTGCGTTGAGACTTCTACCCTTCCTCCTCCCTGTGGCAGAAGATTGCCATTGTTGCTTGGAAATCAGTCCTAATGGTGTAACCTGCTGCAAGAGCTGCATCTTGAAGTAAGATAGTACAGTTACGTAAGAACTTACCGTAACAGTAGATCTTCGAGAACAGCTCTTGCAGCAAGTGCCTTCCCGCCCACCATCCCCCTTCTTGTGGAGGTAGGTCGTAACCAAACATCCATCTTACGAGATGGGACGTTCTGTTTTTAGTCTTGACCATCTGGTGGCGGATCCTCGGTCTCCTCTTCTGATGTCATCCAGCGGCCGGGAGTCTCCGGCAGGAGAACTGAGGATTGTGGGGGGACCGCCTCCTTATGTACTACATCTGACGTCAGGAGCAGGACTGACGTCGGAGGCGGTCCCCGCTGAAGACTGCTAGCTAGAAAATTTCCATGGGGTCCTGGTGCCTGACGGCTTCAGTCCTAATGGTGTAACCTGCTGCAAGAGCTGTTCTCGAAGATCTGCTGTTGCGGTAAGTTCTTGCGTAACTGTACTTTCTGTAATATTAACAGAGAAACAAAGAATTGTGGAGACCAAATACTGCACTGTTAATTTCAACTTATGTTTAGAGGAAATTGTGAGTTATTTGAAAAAGTGCAAGGGCACCAATATTTTTGGCCATGACTGTACGTCCAAACATGGGTTGTTAAATGCACACTTGAATATAAGAAGTTTGACGTGTCACTTTGTGGAACTGCAGTCATGGGTCAAACTGTACAATCCTGATATCCTCTGTCTCACTGAGACCTGGCTAAAACCATCGGTTACTGACTTCCTCTGCTCCCTGCCAAATTACTCTATTATTCGAAGGGATAGGATAGCGAACAAATGTGGTGGTGGAGTTGCTCTGTACTACAAAAATAATCTGTCTCTCTTCTCGCTGTCCCAGATGCTCAAGTCGGTATGTGAATACTTGTATGCTACCCTTGCATTGGGAGCCAAGAAATTGCATGTTATCTGTGCATATAACTCCCCAGCGGAAGGGATTGCGGGTCTAGAATACCTGTTGGAAAATACCTCTCAGAATTTTAATCATAATGAGGTTGTTGTCTTAGGGGACCTAAACTTAAACTGGCTTGGGGCAGCTCTCAGTTCTCTTCAATCTCTGACTCATAGCTACAACCTGCATCAGATGGTAACAGTGCTGACTAGAAGTCTGTCTTCATCACCACTAGGCACACTGTTGGATTGGGTGCTGGTAAACTGGATCGAACGCATCTCAGCCGCTGGTACTCTTGCTGATGCCTTAACTGACCACTCTCCTACTTTCTGCATCCTGTCCTTGGGGGCACCTCCATCTCCTCCACCACGTCTCATCACTCTCACAAACTCCGCTCACCTAGACCAATAGGTGTTTCTGTATGACGTCTCCAGAATTGATTGGTCGGAGATCTATGTATCACACTGTTCTCAGGATGCTCTTAACCTCTTCATCACTAAATTCCTTATGGTTTAATGTAAACATGCCCCAGAGATCACCCGGAGAGTGAGGGGTAAACAAACAAGATGGCTAAACAAAGACTTGCTCAAAAGTGTGCGCCTTAGAGATATACTCTGGAAGCGCTACAAAACATCAGGCCAGCAAACAGATTTCAACGCTTACCGTACGCTACGGAATTCATGTAAGACAAGTCAGAGCTGCTAACAGCAAGTACTGTAAAGACCTACTGATTCACTCGGCCAATGATCCCAGAAAATGCTGGTCACACATCAAATCCTTCCTAGGATCCTCACAGTCGACTACCACAGGTGATATGCCGATAAATGATGTGCATTGCAATGACTCACAAACCATAGCTAATTCTTTCAACCTGCATTTCTCTGATCTCTCCCAATATACCTCTTCCTTCGATCCCACTGCAGTGTCCTCCCACTCCTCATCAGGAACCTGTCTGGATAAGTTGGAAGTGTTGTCCCCTATGCCTCCTTATACTCCTCCATTCTGTTTTAAGGCTGTGTCTAGAAGGAAGTCCTGAAGCTCCTGAGGTCCATCTCTGATCATACCAGCTCTGGCTCAGACTCCCTTGAACCCCGCCTCTTGAAACTTGCAGCTCCCCTTATTGCATTACTGCTGGCCAAAATTTATACGTTATCTCTTTCAGGTGGAGTGTTTCCTGACCTCTGGAAAGCTGCTCAGATCACACCTGTACTTATAAAAAAAAAAAAAAAAAAAAAGGGATCCTAAGGTTGTTATGAACTACAGACCAATTGCCATACTCTTGGTACTGAGCAAAATCCTGGAGAAAATTGTCGCAACTCAGACAACTATCTACTTAAGTACAGCCTGCTCTTGGATACCCAACATGGCTTCAGGAAAGGACACAGCACAACGACTGCACTCCTTAAATTAACCACAGACACTCTTTCAAAAATGGGTACTGGCAGTCTGACTGGGGCTGTCTTTATTAACCTCACAAAGGCTTTTGACCTTGTTGATCACACTTTGCTTCTCTCCTCGCTTCGACACCTGCATTTCTCTTCCTCCTCCTCCTCTGTTGTTGACTAGTATGAAAGCTACCTGACAAATAGAACTCAAGTGGTGAAATTTAATTCCTATCGAACAGTACCACCATTAACATTGGTGTACCTCAGGGCTCCATTCTAGGGCCCCTCCTACTCTCTCTTTATATAAACAACACTGGAGATGCTCTAAAATCCTGCTGTGCTGTTCTATATGCTGATGCTCTTGTCATCTATACAGGTTCTACTAATATAAACACTATCAATACAACCCTTTCCTCTGACTAACAATATCCAAAACTGGCTATACGACCACAAACTGGCTGTCAACACTAGCAAAACTAAAGCCATACTGCTTGGATTGGCTCCAAAGCTCTGGGCTTGCACAACAGCACTGACTGTGCAGGACTTAGAAGGTCAATTACTGGAATGTGTGACCTCTTTCAAGTACCTGGGAATCCTGCTAGATCAGTATCTTGATCTTAATCTTCATGTACAGTCTGTTTGCAGAGCTGTCAACTCCAAACAGGGTGTTGCATATAAGACTAGTTATATGCTCATGCCATTGGCTAAAATGGCCATTGCGAGGGGGATTCTGCTCCCCACTCTAACCTATGGGTCTGTTCATAAAACTGACCTACTCAGATGGGATATTATGTATAACAACATATATCGCTATGCCTCTTGTGCTTCTCGGCTTAAACACCACTGTCAGCTTTATAATGATCTTGGTTGGCTGTCTCTGTTAGCTAGTAGGAAATACTACCTTGGCTCTCTTATTGATTCGATAATTCGAAATCAAACCCCTAGGTGTCTTGTAGCTATGCTTGTTCCTCAGGACACACTCCATGGTCTACGATCAGCTGATAAATCCTTTCTGAATTTGCCGAGGTGTTGCACTAGGAAAGGAACTGTTGCATTTGAGTATGTAGCTCCACAGCTGTGGAATTCCCTTCCCCTCGACATTAGACTTTCTAGCTCCCACACATACTTTCAGAGAAAACTGTGCTCGAATCTGCTGATACCTGTTCCTGCTTTCACCCTACCTAATGACTGATGTCTCTGGCCATACAATAGTATTTCCTCACCTCTATATAACCCTCTTACTGCCTCAGCCTGTCCCAGCTCCGTTTCCCTGCCTATATACAATCTTGCACTGCAGGCATCTCCCTTACTTACATACACTCATATAATCTAATTTCATGGCTTGCTCCCCTCTTCCTCACTTACCGACCTTTTCCTTAATGTCACCCCTGCTCTCAGTGGTTATTTCTTTCGTATTACCTGTTTTTGTTTTTGTATACCTTGTTCTGTTCATATGATATGTCACCTGATAATTTATTGTCCAAGGTCCTCTCTATTTATTGCATAGGTAGGCACCTATGAACTTATGAATGGTCTACTCTCTCTGTCTCTGATATATTGTATCCTCTTTAATTCATTGTATGTAAAGCACTTATAATTTGTTATCCTGTTAAGTTTCTGCATGTCTGTACTCTCCTGGGTCGTGCCTGAAAATAGTCATTTTATGGCTAGTGCACTTACCCGGTTAACAAAAGCTAAATATAAATAAAACAGTACATCTCATTGTAACTACATTCATATTAAAAAAAAAAACAATCTGATGGGGTTAAGGGCGTAGTTACTAAAGGTAAAGAAAGAGTCCATTTTCTTATGGCAGAAATTCATGAAGCTAAGACCAGTTGAAGAGGGGGTGAGACTCCTCAACCCTCCCATCATGCTGTGGTAGGGTTATGGGACAAAATTCTGCCTATGGGCCATAATCTAGAACACCCATCTTCTCCATTGTATTTCAAAGGTTTCTTTACGGTGGTTAATCAGAGCCGTGACTTTTTCTATTTTGTGTATCTGAATCATGAGATCTTGCCATTCTCTGATTGTAGGTGGAACCTGGGAAAGACATGTTTTGGTTATTGATTTCTTAGCTGTAAGGAAACATACCTTAATGAGCTGCCTGGTTGAGATGTCTCTCATCTCTCTAGGTTCAGAGAAAAAAAAACACATTTCCTCTGTTGGTATGAATGGAACACCCAGTAATTCTTCCAGAGCCGACTGCAAGGCCCCAAAGAAAGGTTTGAGCACCACACAACCCTAAAAGATATGGCCCTGTGCCGCCAGGGCATATCCACGCCCATGCAATGCAGGCAGATCCCCTGTGGGATTGTATTTATTTTGTATTGCGGGGGTCCTGACCTCTGGTTTCTTTTTCAAGGCGAACATTACCAGGTCAGAGTCTTGTCCTTCAGCTTATCCTCTGCGCCATGGGTTTTTACAGAATGCTTAGCAGCGGTGGCTGCTGCCCTTCGGCAAAAAGGCCTGTACATCTGTCCTTACCTGGCTGACTGACTTCTCAAAGCCTCATCCAGGGCTCGGCTTCTCTGAACTCTGGAGAGGCTCCTCCAGTTGTTCTACTCCCAGGGCACCACTGACACCCTGTCAAAATCTGTTCTGACCCCATCCCAGAAGCTACAATATATATAGGGAGGTCCTGGACATAGTGCAGAGCAAGGCCTTCCTGCTGCCACAGTGGAGTGCCATATATCACAGGCTCAGGAGGTTTACTTGAGGCTCCTGGCTGCAGCCATTTCCACTGTCCCCATGGCCAGCCTGCACATGCGTCGGGTGCAGTGGGACCATCACACAGATGACCGGAACAGCTGGTGCTGGTTTCCTCACCAGTCCACAAGGTCCTTCAGTAGTGGATGGAACCCCGAAATCTCTTAAAAGGGGTCCCTTTCCTGATCTTCCCAGCAGATTCTCACGACTGATGCCTGTGGCTTGGGCTGGGGGGCGGGGCGCACCATGGTGCTTTCCAGATTGAGACATCTCTCCATATAAACATCCTCGAGTTGCATTGTGCAGTCTTGTATGTCATGCAGGTCTTCCAGAACCATCTCTTTCCAGGCCAGTTGTTTAGTCTTGACAATCTCAGTGTCGTAGACTATATCAACAGACTGGTGGGGGGGATGCATTTGTACCCTCTTGCAGGGAAGCAGTATAAGTCACTGGGCATTGGAGTGCTCGCCAGTCCATGTCCCAGACATGCTGAACACTCTGATGAGCTGGTCTCAGTCAAGGATGCACGACTGGAAGCTCCTGTTGTCTATCACATAAGACATGTTTGACAGATGGGGTTGGACCTTCTTGTGTCCCCACTCAGTGCAAAACTGCCTAATTTCTGCTCGCTAGATCCAGAGCCTGGAGATTTCTGGCAAGACGTCTTGTCACTTTCTTGGAGTGGGAGGTTCCTTTATGCCTTCATTTGAGGGTGGGCAGAGGGAGACTGTGAAAAGGCAGAGATACTAAACAAATATTTTTGCTCAGTATTTACAAATAAAGAGGGGGAGGTACATAAAACAAACAGTAGAAACACTCTGGATACAAAAGTTGATACCAGCCCATTTACAGAAGAAAGGTTTCTGAAAGAACTCTTAAAACTGAATGGGGCCTGATGGGATTCATCCCAGAATTCTAAAAGAACTAAGGGTAGAACTAGTGACACCACTGACTACCCTTTTTAACAAATTATGGGAGGATGGGGTGATACCCGAGGACTGGAGTAGGGCAGATGTGATTCCCCTTCAAAAAAGTGGGAGCAAGGCAGAAGCAGGAAACTACAGACCTGTTAGTTTAACCTCAGTGATAGGGAAATGATGGAATCACTTCTGAAGGAAAGAATTGTCAGTATCTAGAGGCCAGAGGGGCACAGGACCCTAGGCAGCATGGATTCACAGCGGGAAGGTCATGCCAGACGAATCTGATAGATTTCTTTGACTGGGTGACCAAAGTAGTAGATCAGGGAGGGGCTGCGGACATGGCTTACCTAGACTTTAGCAAGGCATTTGACATAGTCCCACACAAAAGATTAATATACAAGTTAGCCAGCCTGGGAGTGGGTCCTAAGATGACAGCCTGGGTAAAGAATTGGATGGAGAATAGGACACAGAGAGTAATAGTAAATGGAGTCAACTCAGAAGAAAGGAGGGTTATTAGTGGGGTACCGCAGGGTTCAGTATTAGGACCAGTCCTCTTCAATGTCTTTATAAGCGATATTGCAGAGGGACTGGAAGGAAAAGTGTCTCTTTGCAGATGACACAAAGATCTGCAACAGAGTTGATGTACAGGGTGGGGTGGAAAGGATGAAAAGGGACTTGGCAAGGTTAGAGGAATGGTCAAATGTATGGCAGCTTAGATTCAGTGCTAAGAAGTGCAAGGTAATGCACCTGGGAAACAAAAACCCAGGGGAAGAGTACACAATGGGGGGCAAGATACTAACAACAACAAAAATGGAAAGGGTCCTGGGGGTAGTCATATCAGATGACCTAAAGGTGGGCAAGCAATGTGAGAGGGCAGTAAGGAGGGCTGAGGGGATACTGGGATGCATAGGGAGAGGCATCACCAGTAGAAAACAGGAAGTTATTATCCCTCTGTACAGACAGCTGCTGAGACCCCGTCTGGAGTACTGTGTGCAGTTCTGGAGACCCAATCTCCGCAAAGACATAGACAGGATGGAAGCTGTCCAAGGGAGGGCAACTAAAATGGTGCAGGGTCTGCACCGGAAGAGAGATGAAAGGAGCTTAATATGTATAGCCTCGAGGAAAGGAGGGAGAGGGGGGACATGATAGAAACGTTCAAGTACCTCAAGGGAATCAACCGTTAAGTCCAAGAGGTAGCATCTTTCAAAAAAAGAGGTGTGCAAGAACAAGAGGGCACAATTTGAAGATTGGGGGGGGGCTCAGAGGTAATTTAAGGAAGTATTTTTTCACAGAGAGGGTTGTGGATGCATTGAACTGCCTTCCGGAGGAGGTTGTGGAGTCAAAATCAGTGGTGGAATTCAAGCATGCACGGGACAGTCATAAGGCCATTCTAGGGGATGGGGGTAGGAAGAAGTAGGCTGCTGGTTAACTAGGATCTGCAGCTTATCCAGTAGGTAGGGAAATGGGCAGACTGGGTGGGCCAAGCGGTCCTTATCTGCCGTCAAATTCTATGTTTCTATTTCCTCTGATCCAGAGGTTACTAATCAAGCTGCAGATGGAGGGGCTAGCATGATCGTGGTGGCACCCTACTGGCCACAGCAGGTAATGGTTTCCATTACTGCAGCGATCTGCTGATGCAGGCTCAAGGGATCCTGGTCCACCCACACCTCAAGTCCTTTCGTCTGCAAGCCTAGCTCCTGAGGATATAGCCATTGCCCAGTTTGGTGTTTCCCAGAAGGTGTCTGACGTCCTGGTGGCAGCTAGGAAGCCCTCTACTAGACCCATGCCATGAAGTGGAAATGGTTTGCCATATGGGCTGTCAAGCACCATCTGGACCCTTTCACCTGTCTGATGAGTCAGATTCTGGACTACCTGATATCATTGTCTGACTCAGGCCCCCAGTATTCATCGCTCAGGTGCACCTTTCTGCTATTTCTACCTTTCTTGAGTTTGTGGATAGTTGTACGGTTGTGCAGTTAAGACATGACCAGGACGTTTCTCAGGGGCATCCTGCCTCTGAAGCCTCTATGCCGTAACCCTGTTGTGGCTTGGGATTTTAATTTTGTTTTGGAAAAATTGATCTTGTCTCCTTTTGCACAGCCGCATCTTGCGAGCTACACTTCCTTTCATGGAAAGTGTTTTTGATTGCTGTTACTGCTCAAAGGATTTCCTAGCTTCAGGCTCTCTGGTGTGAGGAGCCTCATTTGATTTTTCACAAAGACAGGGTGTCTTTGCGCACGAATCCCAAGTTTCTTCCTGCTGGTGTCTGAGTTCATCTATTCACCTCCATGTGTTTTTTTTCCAGAGTGTGCCAGTCCAGGGGAAGCACCACTCCATACTTTTGATCTGCTCCAAACTAAGGACTGCAAAAAGTCAAAGCAGCTTTTTGTTTCTTTCACCAAGGAAGAGAGAGCGTTCAGGTTTCCAAACAATGTTTGTCCAAGTGCTTGGCCAATTGAATTTTGTGTTCTGATACAACAAATATGGCAAGGAGTTGCCAGGGGCAGACACAGCCCACTTCATGAGGGGTATGGCTACCTCTCTGGCTTACTTCAAAGGTGTCTCATCAGCGAACATCTGTGCTGCTGCCACCTAGAGAACTGGCCATACTTTCACCAAGCACTACAATCTGGACACTGCCTCCAGAGCCCGAGCATGCTTCAGCCAGTCTGTTCTTCAAGACTTTCTGTGTTAAGCTTCAGTTTGCCTACCTCCCAGACCTTTCTGCTGTACTTGTAACTTGTTCCTAAGGTGTGAGCTGATGACTGATACCCCCATCCTCCTTTCTGAGGTCTTCTTCTCAGACTGGCTATCTAGTGTATCCAGCATATTATTTCGGCCTGTGCACCTCTCTCTCCATGGTCCCCCGTGGTATGAGCTTACTCCCTTGGTCTCCAGAGGAAAGAACTGAGGAGGGAGCAGTGCCGCTTAAGCTTTTATAGGGTTGATGACGTCAGCATGGGCAGCCCCAGTTGTACTTCTGGAAAATTTTCCATGTGGCTCCTGCTTCAGTGACAGTAAAGTTCCTATGGCATGACCTGATGACTGAGATCCCCCAAAGATCTGTTATGGTAAGGTCTTACATAACCATTCTTTTCTCTCCTGCAGGCTCAGGGAACCCTGGTCCATCCAGATCTCAAGTCCCTTCGGTTTCATGCTTGGCTCCTGAGGACGTAGCCATGGCCTGCTTTGGGGTTTCTCAGAAGGTAGCTGATGTCCTGGTGGCTTCCAGGAAGCCCTCCACCAGAGCCACATATTCCATGACATAGAAGCGCTTTGCCATGTGGTCCTCTGCTCACCGCTTAGACCCTTTCACCTGTCTGATGAATCAGATTTTGGAACATCTGTTGTCCCTGTCAGACTCTGGGCTTAAATACCTGTCCATTTAGGTGCACGTATCTGCCATCTCTGCCTTCCATGTGTCCGTGGATGACTGGTTGCCCATCTAGAGGTGGCTTGTACGTTTTTGTAAAGCCTTCAACTGAAGCCCCCTATTCATAGTCCTGTCCTGGCTTGAGACTTGAATTTTGTGTTGGAGAAACTAACCCTACCTCCTTTTGAAGCGCCTGCATCCTGCAAGCTACGCTGTCATGAAAAGCGTTATTTTTAGTTACTATTACTTCTGCTTGAAAAAGTTCAGAGCTTCAGGCTCTGGTGTAAGCAGCGTTATTTGATTTTCCACAGAGACAGGGTCTCTTTGCATACTAACCATTTCTTCCCAAGGTGGTGTCAGAGTTTACCTTACATCAATCCATCCAGCTGCCTCTTTATTATTCAAAGTATGCCAATCCAGGGGGAAGCATTGCTTCATACTTAGATGTGTATAGAATTCTATATTACTATACACACTGCAGAAAGTCCAAACAATTGTTTCTTTTGCCCTCGGGGAAAGAGGGCGACCTAATTTCAAAGCAGTGGTTGGCCAACTGTATTACTTCTTGTTATAGGAAGTATGGTAAGGAACTTCCTGCGACTGTCAGGGGTATGGCCACTTCTGTTGCCTGTTTCAGAGGCGTATCTGCAGCGGAGATCTGCACGGCTGCTATTTGGAGTACTGTCCACACTTTCACCAAGCACTACAGTCTAAACATTGCTTCCAGAAGAAGGGCAGGCTTTAGCCTAGCTGTGCTTCAGGGCCTCCTTTCTTAAGCCTCAGGCCTCCTGCGACCCAGACTGTCCTTACTCTCAGCACTGCTTGGGACTTGTTCCATAGGTGTGACCTGATGAAAGAGGTGCCCCAGATGAAGGTAGTACAGTTATGTAAGAACGTACCATAACAGTAGATCTTCGTGGGAATCTCTTTACTCAGGTCATGCCGTCCCACCCTCCATCTCCCTTGGAGTCTATACTGTTCCAGACTGGTGAGTTAGTGTTCCAGCCTTATAAAGGGCTAGGCACTCTATCTCTCTCTTTAGTTTCCCGGATGGCAAAGGTCTTTGGCAGGAAAGAACTGAGAAGGGAGCAGGGCCACTTACGTCTATATAGGGATGATGATGATGTCAGCAGGTGACGTCTTCTTGGGTGGACCTGCTAGACTGCTACAGAAAAAGGCTTCCGTGGGATCCTAGTGCCTGATGGCAAAGTTCCATACATGTGACCCAATGAGATTCCCTTGAAGATCTACTGCTGCGGTAAGTTCTTACGTATCTGTACTTTGAGCGTCAGTGTGATAAGTCCTGAGGTCTAGGAGTGCCAAGCCTCTCCTGGCTCTGATCACGGTCTGTAAACAAATACAGGGCATTCGTCCATTCCATACAAATCGTGAAACTGTGATCTATCATTTGTGCCAGTTTTGCTCAGAGATCATGACTGGTACATTTTGAGGCCAAATGTATCCTGACTGAAGGCATCATACATGATGATGCACTAGATGTGTGGGTTGGAAGGCAGCAGTCCTGCTCTGTAGTAATGTAATTGGACCATTGACAGTCATTTACTGATCGTTTCCTCAAAAAACATGCCGTTGCTGGAGTTGTGAAAGTGTCATCTCCTCTCTCCCCCCCCCCTTTTTTTTTAAGTTTTTATTATCAGTTTACATGGTAAAAGAGTACTGTGAGGATGGAAGGAATTTGGGTTCCATCTTATCATTTACTCTTCTGCCACATAGCAGTGACGATAGGAGGACTATAAAACACCAGGAGGAAAGAGTGCTGTGTGACTGGACTTCTCTACTGGGACTAAAGAAGTAGAATTCTTGTACTTGTACCTTTAATTTAGGGTAAAAACAACAAACTAACAAAACAAAAACAAATTAGTGTGGTTGTCTGAGTTAACTGAACTGAATAGTTATCTGAACAGTTATCTAGGTGTAAATCTCAGGTGACTGAAAGGGATTGATAGCTGTGCAGTTTAAATTACTTATAGAAAGATCTAGTAAGTAGGGGGAGTGGCTTAGCTAGAAGGATGCTAAATTTAAAGACTGCCTTAGAAAGATTCTACTAGAAGCTTGGCAGAAGACACCAGGAGGAAGGAGTGCTATGTGACTGGACTTCTCTACTGTGAGAGATCACAGAGCCACCAAGGATCCACCATCCTAGAAGGGCAAGAGTAGCTCTCCTGACCCCTCTAGCTGCTGGGGGTCTGCCTCTGAGCAAGTAAGGGTCTACTGAGAAATATAGGATATTCTTATCTCAGAACAGGACAGTCAGGAGCTTAAAGGGCACACAGGCAGAAAGTAAGTAGAGAGAAAAGGAGAGAAAAAAAAAGAGTGAAGAGTAAGGATTCCAAACAGCAGTTAAGGGGGCCAGAAATAAGACATGATGGGAATGGTGCAGTGCAGTGGCTGTGGAGCAGCAGTCTTCCGGGAGACATTCTGGAGGATGCGGTGTTGTCCTATCTGGAGGCACCCCTCTGGGCTGAGGGAGGAGGTTGCTCATCTCCAGGCTGAGTTGGCCAGGATTTGTGGGACATCCTTTTCCATCCAGGGACCACCAGTGCCACTGCCGTGCCTCAGAGGTTGCCAAGAAAGAGGAGTGGTTGGACTACAGTGGGCTCAGGGAGGGTGACGGTGGTAGAGCAGAGACGCATCCCTCCATTTGTACCTCTCCACAATTCCTATGCCATTCTGGCAAAGTGTGGTTCCTGTATGGAGGCACCCGCAGTGGAGACCAAGGAGGATGCTGGGAACCTCCACACAGGAAGGTGGCATGGAATCCCACGGGGGAAGGAAACAGCTCCTGGTGGGGGACTCCATTGTTAGGAAGGTAGCACTGGGGGATGAAGGGGAGAGGGAGGTAAGGTGCCTGCCTGGCGCCATGGCTTGGAGGGACAGGGAGCGAATCCTTAGGAATGCCGGAGCAGTTGCACAGGGAAGGGAGCTGGATGTCATTGTCCACATAGGGACAAATGACCTGGCTAAGAATGGGATTACAGCAGTGCAGGAAGAGTTTGTGGAATTGGGGAGGGACCTTAGGCAAGTAGCACACACAGTAACCTTCTCGGAGGTGCTGCCCATCTATGGCGTAGGAGAGGCTAGGGTGTTCCACACCATGGGATTCAATCAGTGGTTGAAAAACTGGTGCAGAGCTCAGGGATTTGGCTTCATTGGGGACTGGGGGTCCACCTGGAGTGATGCAAGCCTATACTGGCATGATGGGCTGCATCTGTCTAGGAGGGGAAACAGGATCCTAGGAGATAGGTTTAAATGCTTCACTGGCAAGCATTCAAACTAGCCAAGGGGAGAGGCACTGGAAAGGAGCAGGGAAATCCTAGCACCCCCGCCCCCCAAAAAAAATCACAGTAGTAAGTGCGGTAAACACCAACATAGAGGTGTCAATAGGGAGAAAGGCAGGGGTAAATGTGGAAAGTGACAAACGCAAGAAGGACAGGGATGGGGCAAAAAGGAGTAAGGCCATCAGGAAATGGAGGGTAATGAGTACCAATGCCCGTAGTCTGGGCAACAAGCTCCCTGAACTGGTGGCCTTGATGGAAGAGGGATGCCTGGATATCGTAGCAGTCACAGAAACATGGTACACAGAGAACCGTGACTGGGATGTTAACATACCAGGGTACATAACCTGAGGGGGAGGAGTAGCTCTCTATGTAAAGGAAGAGATAAAAACAACTGAACAAAAGAGTGAACAGGGAGGAGAGGAGGCGCTGTGGGTCACCTTGGAGACTGGAAAGGGCACCACAATCCGCACAGGGGTTGTGTACAGACCCCCATGTCAGGGGAGGGAATGGATAAGGATATGATAGAAGGCATTCTTAGGATGGCAGAAAAAGGGGAGACACTGTAGATGGGAGACCTGAATATGCCAGATGTTAACTGGAGCACATTTGCTGCAGCCACATCCAACAGCAGGGCCATTCTCTGTGCCTTACAGGTGGCAAGCCTCAGACAGCTAGTTTCGGAAACCATTCGTGAGGGAGCAGTCTTAGACTTCATACTCTCAAATGGGGACAGTGAGAGGATCTCAGATCTAGAAGTGGGTTGCCATCTGGGAACAAGTGACCATCAAACAGTGTGGTTCACGTTAAACTCAGCTACAGAGTCAAGCCATACAAAAGTGAGGGTACTGGATTTCAGGAGGGCTGACTTTGGCAAGATGGGAAGAGTGCCTCAGAAAAGCACTAGCAAACAGGCTAGGAGGGGTGGAGCGACAGTGGGGAATCATCAAAACTGCCATCACAGAGGCAACAAGCCTTTATGTGAAGCAAATAAATCAAAACGGAAGAAAAAGCCACTATGGTTCTCAACAGAGGTGGCTGGGAAAGTCAGGGAGAAAAAGATAGCATTCAGGAAGTATTAGGAAACACAGAAGGAGCAGGACAAAGAGCTGTACCAGTTAAGGCAGAAGGAAGCAGGAAGGGAAGTCAGAATAGCAAAGGCCCAAACTGAGGCAAAGATAGCCAACTTGGTTAAGAAGGGGGATAAAACCTTTTATAGGTGCATCAGAGAGTGTAGAAAGACAAAGGGAGGGATAGTGAGGCTGAATAGAATGAATGGTGGGTGGGCAGAGGGGGACAGTGAAAAGGCTGGGATACTGAACGAATATTTCTGCTCAGTATTCACAAAAGAAGAGGAGGAGGAAGTGCCTAATCCAATTAACAGAAGCACTCTTGATGGGGGGGTCGATCCCAGTCCTTTCACAGAAGAAAGGGTTCTGCAAGAACTCCTAAAACTGAAGGTGGACAAAGCAATGGGGCCTGATGGAGTTCACCCAGAATTCTGAAAGGATTAAGGGCGAAACTAGTGAAACCACTGACTACTCTTTTAAACAAATCATGGGAGGATGGTGTGGTACCCGAGGACTGGAGGAAGGCGGATGTGATTCCCCTTCACAAAAGTGGGACCAAGACAGAGGCAGGAAACTACAGACCTGTCAGTTTGACCTCTGTGTTAGGGAAATTGATGGAGTCACTTCTGAAGGAAAGAATTGTTGAGTACCTAGAGGCCAGTGGGGCACAGGACCCAAGGCAGCATGGGTTCACAGCAGGAAGTTCATGTCAGACGAATCTAATAGATTTCTTTGACTGGGTGACCAAAGTAGTAGACCAGGGAGGGGCTGTGGACATGGCCTACCTAGACTTTAGCAAGGCATTTGACACAGTCCCACATAAAAGATTAATAGTCAGATTAACCAGCCTGGGAGTAGGTCCCAGGATGGTAGCCTGGACAACAGGACACAGAAGGTAATTGTAAATGGAGTCCACTCTGAAGAAAGAGGGGTTCCTAGTGGGGTACCGCAGGGTTCAGTACTGGGTCCAGTCCTTCTTAATGTCTTTATAAGTGACATTGCAGAGGGACTGGAAGGAAAAGTATGCCTCTTTGCAGATAACACAAAGATCAATGATTCAAAATGGCGACCATGCTGGGTCTGCCACTGTGTTAGCTTTGCTAAGTTTATTTTAACATCGTAATATTGTTGTATTCGATTACTGCAACTCATCTGAGACTTCTGCGATAGCTATTCTTGTTGTTTTTCATCTGCTGCAGTGATATTGGCGTTCTGTTACTCGCTGATCATTTGGTTTTGCTTCGTGCTGCTTTCTGAACTTGCCATAACAAGCGGCTTTTTTGAATACCTGCCTGCCCGACGTTGGCTTTCGGAGCAGCTTTCTTATTCTCCTGCTCTGAATTTGTTATAACAAGCGGCTCTCTGGATATCTGCCGCCTGCCTGACATTTTTAATATACTCCTCCGACGCTTTGGGATTCTCGTTTTGGATCCGGATTTGGCAGCCCGTCTTAGCCTTTTGGCAGTTAGTTGCTTTCCGTGCTCCTGGACGTGGATTTTGGACTAGCTGGCAGTTTTGTGGATACCAGCTGCGGTTTACTGCTGGAGCTTCATCGGATTTCTATTTTGGGAGGTGTTCGGAGCCAGACTTGGTGTGGAAATCAGGGGTTTTCGAACTGGCTTGTGAGGAAATTAGGGTGCCTGTTTTTTGGGGATTCCCTGTGGGGGTTGAGGCTACCAGTCGGAGGGCTGGTGGAGAATCTTCCTCCTGGGCTCCTCACGGCCCCCTAGTTTGACTGGGTGGCTCTGGTGGGCTAATTGGGGCGTCTCTTGATCCGGGGCGCCCCCCCCCCCCATACTTTTTTTCCTTTGGCCAGCACTATCGATACTACTTTTTCTGGATTTGACTGTCAAGGGTTTGCTGTTTTCATTTTTCATCATCTCCAGGTACTGTAATTATATTTATTTTTCGGAAAGCAGTAAGAGAGCTTTGCAGCAATATTAGAGACCTATGTATAACTCAGATTGTAGTTGATGGTAGTGAGAATGCCACAACTTCCTCAACTTTTTTAGTTCGGATTTAATATTTTTTGTTGTGGCAGTGAGTGCCACTTTTCTTTCTTATTTTGGATTTATTATCATTTGTCTTTAATGAACCCAGCAACTCTTGGAGACACTGATTCATTTGGACAGTAACAGATGCTCAGACTGTTGTTGCAGTTATTAAAATTGTATTTCATTGTTATTTTGGGTTGGATTTTTATTTCAGTTTTTCTTTAATATGTAATAATGTTTGGTTTTTGTTTGCTTCTTTCCTCTGTGAGAGAGAATGAGGAGTACATTTATTTTCTTTTAAGCTATTTGATATTGATAGGTTTATTTTTGTTAATTTATTTTTATTTATTGCTTAGTTGTTGTTTATTATGTGTTGGGGAGGTTTAGCGATGGTTGGGCACTATTCCCCCACCAGACTCAGGGAATTATTCCCCTTTGAATGCCCCCCTTCGTCATCCGACACCTATTTTAAGTGTTTTGTGTTGGGCATTCTCAGGAAGCATAGGCGAAGGTGGAGAGCTGGGCCTGTTGGGGGACAGGAGGGGGGCGGATTGAGGTTTTGGGGTTCAGGAGATGCCCTGGGGCAAAATGGGGTCAGGATAGGAGTTATTCATGTCTTGTCCCCATACACAAGGGTCCCGATCTTAATGGACAGGTACCGAGGTCTTTCTCGACAGCTCATCCCACCTTGGCGGTGTTATGTAATGCCAGATCTATTAAAAACAAGACAGCTATTATAGCTGATCTTGTTGGTTCAGCTGATCTGGCTTGTATCACCAAGACCTGGCTGGATGAAAACTCAGGTCCTATATTGGCCTCAGCAGTTCCAGCCGGGTTCTCGGTGATACACCGTCCAAGGTTGGATTGTAGAGGTGGGAGTGTGGCCATTATGTTTAAGACTGAGCTGGGCCTTGTGGATGTGCCACTGGGAATTACCAGATCCTTTGAATATATCCTGGGAGAGGGTGTAGGCTGTGGGATTCTCCTCTTTTACCGTCCACCAGGTGATGGTGAAGATTTCCTGCAGGAGATAGCAGATTTCATCATCGACATGGTGTTGAGGTTCCCCAGACTGATAGTTCTGGGGGACTTCAATGCCTGGGTCGACGATGAACTCGCATTTTGGTCAAAATCTCCTCCAGCTGATGATGATGCTGGGCCTAACACAGGTTGTTACTTCCTCGACGCATGTAAAAGGTCATTCATTGGATCTGATCTTCCTTTGGGGTATGGAGATCGCTGATCTGGGGGTGGAACCAGTCAGTTGGTCTGACCATCACACCATAAGGTTCAGTCTTAGGGCCCCCCCATAGGTCTGCCCCTACGGAGATGGTTCGGTACCGCCCTTTAAGGGGTATAAAACCCATTGACCTAATGGCGGTACTGGACCTATCGGACTTGTCGAGTGAATGCATGAGTCCAGATGATCTCGTACTAGCCTATAATAAGACAGTGGGAGATACTCTGGACAAGATTGCTCCTGTTCGTGTTTGACCTCCTGCCCTCAGTCCAAGGAGCCCTTGGTTTGAAGGCTCCTTGAAGGAGTTAAGGCGTATTGGCCGAAGGTTGGAGAGAGTCTGGCGGAAGTCCGGCAATGATGCTGACAGGCTTAGGTTGATGGCACATTACGACGACTATCAATCAGAAATCACCCGTAAGAAGGCAAGAGTTCCTGTCCAGGGAGATTTCTGCTGCACAAAACCGACCGGCTCAGCTTTTCCAGACTGTGGACAGATTATACAATCCAATCTGCCTCCAGCCCAGATAAGCTTTTTCTCAGCTAAGATGCGAGGAGTTTGCTCTTTTCTTTGTGGATAAGGTTGCCAGCAGCACGTCTGGTATCGGTCCGACCTCTCTTATAGGGGATTGCAGTGGTGAACAGGAAATGACGTACTCGGTCTGTCTGGTCAGAGTGTTACTGGCTGAAGTTCAGTGACATTGTGAAGATCATCCAAACACTGCGACCAACCAGTTGTAGTTTGGATCCGGGCCCTACACCTCTCTTAGTAGGAGGTGTGGAAGTTATCTGCCCAATCCTTGCTGACATTGTCTGGAAGTCTTGGAGGGGTCTTTCCTGACCCCCCCCCCTCAAAGAGGCGGTCGTTCGACCACTCCTTAAAAAAACCTCCTTAGATCCAGATTGTCTAGCTAACTACCGGCCTATCTCTAACCTGCCATTTGTTGGTAAGGTTATTGAAAAGGCAGTTGAGTTGCAATTGGATGATCATCTTATAACTCACAATGTCTATGATACTCTCCAGTCTGGTTTTAGGAAGAAGCATAGCACGGGTACTGAGTGATGATCTAATGGCTAGAGATCGAAAGGCATGTACCATTCTGGCCCTTCTTGATCTCTCTGCTGCATTTGACACTGTAGACCATGGTGTGCTATTGGATCACCTGCGGGTTTATTGTGGGCTGTCTGGTGCAGTCCTCAAATGGTTTCATTCGTACCTCACAGACAAGTTCCAGAGAGTTGCCACTGGAATTTATTCCTCTGGTGCTCACTCCCTGCCCTGTGGGAGTACCGCAGGGCTCCATTTTAGCTCCCATGTAGTTTGCAGTGTATATGCTGCCATTGGAAGAAATCATCAGGCGATACAGTTTGGGTTTTCACTGCTATGCAGGTGATACCCAGCTATATCTGTCTTTTTCTGCCCAGCCAGGATGATGCACTCTCTGTGCTGAACAAGTGCCTTGCTGAGATCAGACTCTGGATGAGTTCCAGCTGGTTGAGACTGAATCCATATCAGACTGAGGTATTGGTAGTGGGCCCAAGTCGTCCGGGGGTGGGTTTGGGAGCTGGACAACCACCAGGCTTGTTACTTGGTGGTATGCCGCTCCCTACCTCCAATCAGGTGCGAAATCTGGGCATTATTTTTGATGGCGGTTTGACCCTAAAATCTCAGGTGTCGGCTGTCGTCAAATCCTCTTTCTGCCATCCGAGGAACGTCGCCCGGGTGAAACACCTGGTTCCTCCAGGTGATCTTCCAACATTGGTCCATGCCTTTGTCACTACCCATCTTGATTACTGCAATTCCCTTTACCTAGGGCTACCTGGGGTTGACATCTGCTGCCTGCAGCTGGTGCAGAACGCGGCAGCCAGTCTTTTGACTGGTACACCTAGAACCAGTCATATTACACCTGTGCTCCACGAACTGCACTGGCTGCCTGTTAGGTGGCGGATCACCTTTAAGGTTGGTTTACTAACCTTTAAAGCCTTACATGACCAGGGACCCGGCTACCTGAAAGATCTCCTGATTCCCTACTGCCCCCTCCGTCCTCTCCGCTCCACCAAGGGATTGCTAGAGATTCCCAGGGTTCTATTAAAGACATCAGGATCTCGTGCTTTTGCCTTTTCAGCACCGACCCTGTGGAATTCTCTACCTCGGTTGAGAGAATGCCCAACCGTCGATAGTTTTAAAACTGGTCTGAAAACATTTAGTCTGGCGTTTGTTTAGTTATGGCTGTTACATTTTAATGCTGTTTTAAAATGTTATTATTATGTATTCGTTTGATGTACAGCGCCTTGGTTTCGAAAGGTGCTATAAAAATAAAGTTGATTTGATACACAAGGAGGCGTGGAAAGGATGAGAAGGGACTTGGCAAGGTTGAAGGAATGGTCAGAAGTATGGCAGCTAGGATTCAATGCAAAGAAGTGCAAATAATGCACCTGGGAAACAAGAACCCAGGGAAGATTGCACAGTTTGAAGGTAGTAACAACAAAGGAAAGGGACCTGGGGGTAATCATATCAGAGTACCTTAAGGTTAGCAAGCAATGTGAGAAGGCAGTAGGGAGGGCTGGGGGTATACTGGGATGCACAGGGAGAGGCATCACCAGCAGAAAACAGGAAGTTATCTCTCTGTACAGACAGTTGGTGAGACCCCATCTGGAGTACTGTGTCCAGTTCTGGAGTCCCCATCTCTGCAAGGATAGAGGCAGTCCAGAGGAGGGCAACTAAAATGGTGCAGGGTCTGCAAGGGAAGCCATACGAGGAGAGACTAAAGGAGCTTAATATGCATACTCTTGGGGAGAGGGAGGACATGATAGAAACTTTTAAGTACCTCAGTGGAATCAACAAAGTCCAAGAGGGTAGCATCTTTCAGAAAAAGAGACATGCAAGAACAAGGGGACACAGTTTAAAGATGGGGGGGGGGGGCGGCGGTTCAAGGGCAATGTGAGGAAGTATTTTTTCACAGAGAGGGTAGTGGATGCATTGAACAACCTTCCTGAGGAGGTTGTGGGGGTCTAAAACTGTGGGAGAATTCAAGAATGCATGGGACAGACATAAGGCAATCCTTGTAGGGGGTAGGAAGAAATAGGCTGTTGGTTAACTAGGATCTGTGGCCTATCCTATAGGTAGGGAAATGGGCAGACTAGGTAGGCCAAGCGGTCCTTATCTGCCGTCAGAGTCTGTTTCTATAGCCAGTTTGAGTACAGATGCACATTCAAGCTAACTCGGCCAGAATGTTACCCCTTCTTGTGCTCTGTAACCCTTAGTGCCATTCTGCTTCAAGTTCAACCCTAGTTTTTTTTTTTTTTCAAACCAGCACTGTTGTGTTATTCCATTTTCTAGATTTGCCTAACGGACAGAAAATACCCAGTATACTTGAGCCCAGCAGACTGCTTGCATTTTGTTGCACACGTTCTTGCTGCCCTGCAATATGACATTTTTAAAAAGTTGGCATCTGGCAGCCCAGGTTACCACCGTACCTTTGCCCCACAAAAAAAAGTGAATACACTTGTTACATTATAAGTTACTCACGTTCTATACTCGTCTTCTAGAGCAGAGATCCAGGAAGGTGAATTTTTTGGCCGGAGGCCTTTGGTTATGTTTGACACAGGCATCTAGCCAAAATATTTTCCTTTTCTGTTGCCACAGTACCTTGTGAGTAAGCAATAAAAAGCAGATGGTTACAGTTTTGCAGCAGGTGTATCAGTAGCGCCTTCCAAGTGAAAAGACACATTACAAAATATCTGTGTGCTTGTGAGTCGCTACATATTGATTTTGCAGTCCTCTGTGTGGATTTTGTACCACTGTGCTTTGTTACATTTATTGATTTAGTTTTTGTGAACCGGGTAGGTACACTAGACAACATAGCTGCCTATTTTCAGGTACAACCCGGGAGATTACAACAAAGGGTATGTAGAGAATAGTAGATACAAGAAAACATCATGGGAACAAGTAGAAGTCAGACATAGTACACTTATACAAAATGTTCAGCAATGACAGTACATTTGCAGGAATCTATATGTAGTAACAAACATGGGTGCAAGAAGGCTGTATCACAATTGGAAGAAGTCCTCTTGTTTGGCACTGCAGCTAGCAATGTCTAGGACAGCAGGTTTGAACTGGTTTTCTGTCAAGTAAAATTTCCATCATTAATCGCAGTTTCAGATGAAGAACAGCAGGAGGGTGCTGTAAGTCCTTGTTCATGGCTTCATTGATACAGAAACCAAGGAGTTGCTGTAGGAATACTCTTGTAGTTTAGCTAAAAACATAATTTATATTGCTTGTTTAGGATGAAATGGTTCAGTTTCTTGCTGGTTTTATGTTCAGCTGGGCATCGCTTGCTAGTTCACATCTCTCTGCTTCTTTTTCCTCCATCAGGTATCAAGCAGCTCAGGTGGGAGGCAGAGCGTGACCGCTGGCTTCATGGCAGAGATGCCAAAAGCATAATCAGGAAGAAGCAGCAGCAGAAACGATTCCAGGGAAAGGGACTGAAAAACAAACACAAAGGAGGCAAAGCAAGACAGAGGAAATGATATTCAGAGCAGACCTTTACATATTGTACAGAAAACTGCACCTAAAATGTGTTTAAATGGACAATATCGGTGTTTAATTTTTTTTTTAAACTTACATCTACTTTTGTTCGCTGGTCCATGCCTCTTGATCTTTTTCTCTTATTCCATAAATCCCTGCCCACTCATTGGATTTATAATAAACTGTAAAACACAGAAAGGTAGTACTCAGTGGTGTCTTATCTAACTTCCTTAATATGTTATTTATTTGAAATGTATTTAATACAGACAAAGCATAACAGAGATGACACAAACAGAATCTTATTTTCAGTTGCCACCTGAGGCAGGGGAGTTTTGGAGAAAGGTCAAGAGTAAAATGGCAAACAAGACAAAAAATATTCAGCTGATCAGCACATGTGACTCTTGCCAGTTAGAAGTGTGCATGTTAGCAGTGGAGTGGTTGCATGTATTGTCATGCAGTCTGACAAAACTGGAGGAGTGGTCAAGGGTATGACAGCTGGGTTTCAATGTGAAAAGGTGCAAAATGTACTTGGGGTACAGAAACCCAGCAGTGAATACAGAATGGGTGGAGTGGTATTGTCGACCACCAAGCAGGAGAGGGACCTGGGGGTAATCTGATCGGATGACCTAAAGGTGGCTACAGAGGGCTAGTGGGATGCTGGGGTGCATAGGGAGGTGTATCACCAGCAACAAGAGGGAGGTGGTGTTGGCTCTATAGAGAGACCCCACCTAGAGCATTGTATCTGGTTCTGGAGACATCTTCAGAAAGAGAGAGTGGAGGTGGTCCAGAGGACAACTAAAATGGTGCAGGGTCAAAGTCCTATGAAGAGAGACTAAGGACCTCAATATGTACACCAAGGGAGCAGGGGAGATATGATAGAAACCTTTAAAGTGACATTGGAAGGTTCCCTAAATGCCTTTTCACATAATATGCTATTGCCAGCCATGTTTCAGATGTTGAAGCTGCAATTTATTTTATTGAAAGCTGTCATTTGATTTTGTTTTAGCAGTGGTTTGTTTCTGGCTGCCTTCCAGTTTCTCTGTGTGGCCACACCCCCAGAATGATGTCGTACAAGGGAGCTGTCAAATCTTTTACAAACAGCAACAGGGAATGCTGGGTAATTGATAACGTTGACTTACATGTGCCCTACAGTCTCGTATGTTGGTAGTGGTGAGCACCTAATTTGTAAATATCCATAGCAAGGCACTATGTGTACAATAAGATGCTGATTTCCAGGTTCCTTACTGTGAGGTGCAGTCTTGTACTTCTATAGTGGCATCAACAATATAAACTCTTGTATGTTAATTTCAAAACAATGCATTGTGCATACCGTATCTAGCTATGAGACTTCTTTACTGAGAAATGTAGTCTTCTATTTCTGTAGACAGCACAAAAATATAATAGCCTATATACTAATTTATGTGGTGAGGTACTGTGGGCACAGTCGTACCTCTCAACCTCTCAGCATTAAAAATCGTAGCAAAGGGCCAGAATGTGTAGCACTTTCTTATTTTAAGCAATATTATGTCTATAGATAGTGGGCCCCATATAGTTATAAGGAATGTTTCTATCAACGTAGTTCAATGATTTAATACTTTGTGTGTCCAGAAACAGCTCTAACATTGAGGAGCAACAGTAAATTTGAGGGTGAAAAACATAGCGCTATGCGGAATTCATAGCAGTTGAGAGCTATAGGCACAGTAAATAGCTGATTTGTCTATCTCCCTAATCAGAATGCAGTCTATTTCGGTAGTGTTTACAGCAGTATAATCTGTAGCAAAGCTTCTGGAAATTTTTTTGATGCAGGTAGGCCACAAAGTGCATTTGCCATTCTGTCTAGATGTTTCACTTTTACTTCCTACGGGTGTAGTGACAGGTCTGAAGTGATAGCTCCTGTCAGAATGTGGGAGTGTGATGATACTTTACTTTGTTTATGTTATAGGGCTTGAATGGCTGTACGTAGTTCAGAAGTGTAATTATGGGTCAGTAATTACACAGCTCTGAGCTGCTTCCAGCCAGTCAAATCACTAGACTTTTTCTACACATTATAATGCTAGATATGGCTACTTGCAAACAATGTAAAGAGGTAGCTAAATACTGACAGTGCCCCTTTATAAACATTGTTTCCCTGGTATGATATCACGGTTGGGGGTTGCAGCACTTGGGGCGGGTTATGCAAATTAAGCAGAGCACCGAAACAAAAGGATTTTTTTCATGGAAAACAGCACTGTTTGGCAGTTTGAATGTTAGGAGACTGATACACCTCCTACAGGTTACTACTTCCATTTGCTATGGCAAACTTGCAGCATCACTTTAAATACCTCACGGGGTAAATAAAGTACAGGAGGGAAGTATTTTTCAGAAGAAAAAGTGCTCAAAAATAAGGGGACATGCTATGAAGATGGGGGTAGATTCAGAAGAGATGTGAGGAAGTACTTCTTCACAGAAGGAGTGGTGGATTCCTGGAACAGCATTCCAGCGGAGGTGGTGAAAACAGTGGCAGGGTTCAACAATGCATGGTATAAGCACAAGGGAATCATGGTGAAAAGGAAGGGAAGCGGGAGAAAGGGCAAAGGGCTGTAGATCGGGCATGGTCTGTGATAATGTAGGTAGGGAGAAATGGGCAGACTGGATGGGCTAAGCATCCCTTATGTGCCATTAAATTGTATGTTACTAATCTAGACAGCTGTCTCTCTGCAGCTAGAATGGTATGAATGTGTGAAAGGAATAATTCACGTGTTAAGACTGACACCCAGCCAGTTACATTTTGCTAAGCATTTGTATCTTCTCCATTGCACCACACCTTTGGAAGTGTAAGTCATCTGAGTCAGGACTGTCACAACCCCACTCAGCAGGTCAGGCCCTCTGCTCCCACAGTGCCAACCTCCGAGCGCAGTATTGTGAACAGTTAACAGAACAGGGTAACCCTCCTGTCTGTTTTGTGGGTTTGAATAAAACTTTGGTCTCAAGTTCTGGAGGGATTCAAACTGTGAACCTCTTGCTAGCATACCAATATACAGGCTCAGATAATTCTGCTCTTCGGGGAGGGCAGATATTTTTCGCCTACGGGCACCTAACCAGGTGTACAAAATGAACCCTTAAAACTCTATGAAAGACCTAAGAATAAACTCTTACCTTTTCCAGTTTGGTAAACCGGTAAGCTATACCAAGTGTCAGCTTTAACCATATAAGTTTCACTTGTCAAAGAAAAGAATTTCAAAGGCACATGAAGTAGTCTCCAAAATGAAATGTTTACTTAAAAATAGATAAAAAAAATATAAATACAGAACCATATATCACAAAACAGGTTTAAAAGTGCAGACAAATCTTCTACCACAGTACACTCAGAATTCTTTTCTAATGTATACTTAACTCATAACTGTACCTGACGTTGCTTTTCTCAGAGTCCAAACGTGTGTTAGTAGAAACAGAATACTGTTTTTAAAACTGGCTTTGCCAACCTCTTTGCATAAGGTCACCTAGCTCCTCCCTGTCAGAATATAAAAAATTATACACCCAGGATGTAAATTAAGTGACTTATTTCACAAATTGACACTCTTTTAAGTAAACCCCCTTTGATTTCAAGTAGCTCTCCTTCCCAGGACACATCAAAGAATCTTCCTCTGAACGTTATAAAAGTTTATGATTTCCCATCCTAGCAGCTGGCAAGCTACAACGAAGCTAGATAAACAGGATATCCTAATTTAGGTCTCTTCTAGCCTGTAATCTCCTGGCCTTCCAGATAACACCTTGTAGCTAAAACCTGGTTGGGGGAGGGTCATCCCACAGGCTGTCTTGGCATCTCTCATGAGAGACATTCAATAACACATTTTATATTACAAAAATCATATCAGAACTAGCTGTCCAAGTGTTACAGTTCCTCCCCACCTAGACTGAATTTGGAGGCTCTTTCCCCTGCATGGGATGAGCTTCCCAAATCAGTTCACTCCTTGTAGACACGAGACAGCCCATCTGAGTTCTGATTCTTCGCTCCAGCCCTATGTACGATTGTCATGTCATACCATTGCAACGCAAGACTCCGTCTTTGATCTTATCTGTGTCAGTCTTCACCATTCATCACTGTTGGGTACTGGGCGGGTCAGGACCCGCGGGAGTTTTTTTTTTTTTTTTTTTTTAGGTAGGTGGAGCAGACCACCATCGGCGCTGCCCTCGAGGCTGACGCACTGTGTGGCACTCGCGGGTTGGCTGTTAGGCTGCGTCTACTCCACCTGCCAGTTCTTCGTCTCCCGCCATAAAGGTCACCTCGTGGGACGCTGAGAAGAAAAACTTAAGGCCTGCTTCGCAGTTTCTCTACTCTGTGATTGCAGTCCTTCAGTGCTGAAATCGGTCTTTTCCTCCTCCTGGTTCTGTTTTGCCATACTCAGCGTTGCCCGGTAAGATCTTTCCATTTTTCTGCGACGTCGAGTCTGTTTTTGGTGTTTTTTTCCCCGTAGGTCATGTCTCGGTCAGAGGGCAAGAAAACTTCCAGGACGGGTCAGCCCCCCATGCGACGGTGCCCATGCATCCGAAAATATTCCATCACCGACAAGCACAACCGTTGTTTTACGTGTCTTGGCTCGCTTCACGACATGGATTTGTGCGACGCCTGTTTCAACATGGACTGCCGGATCGGGGAGGGCGGCGCCGATGGTGCTGTTGTCTGCACCGTCTTCGTCCTCAGCGCGAGAGCAGCGCCGTGGTGCTGGATGGCTCCGTGGCTGGTCCCAACTCTGGAGCTCCTGTTCGGGCTAGAGCCGTGCCCCCTGTGGATTCAGCTCGCAGTGCTGTAGGGGGCACTAGCACTGACTCAGGCTTGGTTTTGGTCTCTGGCACCCCCTTTGACAAAGATGGCAGTGGGCGCCCTCCTATGGTCTGGCACAGGGCCTCGGCCTTTACCTCCTCAGAGGCGGACTCTGGCTCTGAGTCAGACGGACAGTCTGACTGTTTGGGGTTGACTGTTGCAGTGGGCAGCCCAGTAGTTTCCTCGACAAGCCAGAGTCGGCCCCCCTTCTAAGGTGGGGTCGGCTACTGAGACTGGGGTCAGAGGTGCTGACCAATGGGCAGTGGTGCAGGCCACCACTGCTCCACAGCCCGGTCTTGGTGAGTTCATTGACCCCTCAGCAGTGGTACCCCCACCTGTGGTGTGCCGGGATCGCCCGACTTTGGGGCCAATCAGAGCACCTACGGGAGGGGAGGGTGCTGTGCCCTGGATTGCTCCTTCAGGTGCTGCCCAGAGCCGTCAGCTACCTAGGCTGGCCCTCTCGAGTAGGAGGGCTCTTTCGGACTCTATGGGGTCGAGGGGCGTGGGGTCAACACGGCGGCCTTTTTTGAGGGTCCACCCGGGTTCTGGGAGAAACCGTAGTGCGGATCTCCGTACTTCCTCCTCCTCCTCGGTCTTCTTGAGACAGCCCCATTCTTTTGAGATAGGGGATCGTCCTTCTGGACCTATATGGCCCCGGTCGCCTCTCGGGGGATTCTTCCGGGCGCAGCCAAGGCAGTACCGAAATGGTTGTTCAGCTGTCGGCTGTGGGGTCTTCCGGGGCACCTTCTTCCGTGGGTGCCCATGGTCCGCTCCTTAGCCCAGGTGGAGGTCAGCCCGACATCTCTTCTCGGCTCTGTCCCCATTCCCCTGCGCTCCCAGGCATCCTTGGTCCTAGCGGGCCTCTCTCCTAGGAACAGTTCAGAGCAGTGGCTGCTCGGTTCCCAGCTTACGTTAGAGCGATGGACAGACAGGTTTTTCAACCTCCCCCCGAGCAGCCGCTGCCATCCAGCTCCTCATCCCCCTCTTCTGGGGGAGAGGAACCTTCTGTCCACATCTCTCCAGCTGCTGATCTCACTGAGTAGCAGCACTTCCTTGTGAGGATGTTGGAGGACTTGCACCTCACCCCTGCCACTGTTGGCTATCCTGAGCACTCTGTGCACGCCTTTCTAGGCGATTTTGGTGAGGCCACCCTTGTGGTACCGCCCTGGCCTGCTCCCTTTTGGGAGGCGTCGTTGCATTCCTGGTAGAGGCCCTTCTCTGGAGTTCCTGCCCCATGGGATCTCAGCCAGAGGTACTGTGCCCCCCCCCCCCGAAGTCTCCAGGATCCATGCCTCATTCCACAGTCCAGATTGACGCAATTGGATACTCCTGATGGGCTTCACACCATTCACCGTGACCGGCCCCCAGATCAAGACTCCTCGGATTTTGACTTCTGGGGTAGGAGGACTTTCTATTCGACACAGTTATTGCTTTCCATTTCTGCACATCAGGCCCACTCTGCAGCCTATGACAGGTTCTTGAGGTCCAGGCTAGGTCAACTCCTAGCGTCATTCGGAGCAAACCAGACATGCCATTGCACTCTCTGTGCATGGCCTAGAGCTAGTAAGGCACCAAGCGAGGGCATCCTGTGATGTCAAAGAGGTAGCTACCAGGGTCATAGGGACAGCGATCTGCACTAGGTGGATGGCATGGCTGCGTCTTTCCCGGTTGTCACCCTTGGCCCGGTGTAGGGTGATTAACTCCGCTCACCAGAGAACCTATCTCTTCTCCAGTAGAGTGAGATGGCGCTTGTCGGGCCAACTTCCTTCCCCCTGTGGTGGGACCCCGTCTCACTCTCCCAACTCTTGGGCCTCTCCAGGCCCTGAAGGCTCTCCCTCTTAGTGTGTCACCCACTGAGAGCTGAGGGACTTTGAATAGCAGACTCTGCTTATCTGGAGTGTTTTGCCAGTCATTCTGTGCCTTTAATTCTGGCAGAAAGCCTTTGGCTACTCCTTGCAGTTCCTATGTAATCTGGAGACGGACCAGAGTCTGGGATGTTTAACTTCCCCCTCTCCTCTTAAATTCTTTACCCACCCTACCTCCCTCTTCTATTTCCAGAGATTGGGGCCCCTCCTAATCCCTTTAGTTTCCGACTTCTTCTTCCTCTTCTGTCCTCTCAGTCGTTATTTCTCCTTTTAGTTTATATATCTTTTCCTTTTTCTGTCCCTTGGACTTCCTAGTCCCACCCTCCACTCCCTTCCTCTTACCTCTCTGGCAACTCAGAACTGGCAGGCAGGTGGAGTCGACGCAGCCTAACTGCCAACCTGCGAGCGCCACGCAGTGTGAAGGCTTCATCTGCCTAAAAAAAAAAGCCCACATGGGGCCTGACCTCTGGCTGAGTACCCAACAGTGATGAATGGTGAAGATACACAGAAAGATCATAATTACAGTAGGTACGTAATGTTCATTTCTAGGGACATGGATATGTTGTTCATCCACACTATCTGGCAGGTTCCTTGCCGCTTTAAATCTTGCCGGAAGGTCTTCAAGCTAGCTCCTCCCACCCACCCGGGTGGTAAAACTCTCGGCTCCGCCCCATGACGCCAGATCTTCCTTACCGCTTGGAAGCTCAGGTTCCCTCCTTAACGCTCTGCGATTAAGCTTTGGGCCTAAATCTTCGACTTTGAAAAATTTTCCAAAAACAAAACTTTACCACTTGGTCTTCTTCCCTCATGGCTCGATGGACCGTCGACTCCAGTTTGGAGATGTCCCTGTGGGCAGAAGATGTCTCGGACGGACCCGCACTCCACGTGCGTTTACTGCCTTGGCCAGAACACGACCCCCGAGCCTGCGAACTGTGCTCTTCCTTTTCGGTCTCATGTCCTCGAGAGATCGCGCTGCCCGTCTCCAACATGAGCCCGAAGGAGATTTCCTCGGTCAAAATCTAAGGAGGCCCGACTGGCGGTTTCGCGGCTGCGGATCCGCTGAACCTTTCGAGCAGATGGTGCGCCCTCGAGGGAGGAGGCGGGTCGGGCGACATCTTGACTGCTTGACGTCGCTCTCGCTTGGGGCCTCCTATTCAGCTTCCTTTAAGGAGCTTTGCCTGACCCTCTCAACCAAAGCGGGGTCCAACTTCTTCTGGGCGTATCACGGTCGAGAAGAAAAGTAAGGGGTAAGTCCCATCGTCGGCGCTCCTGGGAGGCGGGAAGATCTCCCTCCCTTGTCGACAGTCGACATGCAGTCGAGAATCGGCTGGCCACTAGCTTCACGGTACCCCCGTCAGGCCAGGTGTCCGAGACACCCGCCCGGCGTGGTGAATTTTTCTCGACCCGTTAGGCAGGTTGTCGGCTGGAAAGCAATCCCTCCTCGGTTCCCCGTGAGGTCTGAGTATACCGTCGGCTCATCTGCACCTCGGCCCGGAGCAGTCGGATTGTCGACCGAGCGAGGATTGCCGATCCTCGGCTCCCGTCCGCCGACCTCGGCCTGGCCGAGATTCTCAGTCTCGATCCGGACATCGCCAGCGGTCCAGCGATCCCGTCGACACAGGCGGTCTTGGTCTCGGCACCGCGATAGCGGCGTCGCCCGCTCTTCCTCATCTTCCTCCTCCTCGGACGAGGGAGGCTTCGCTAAGTTGCACGAAAGTGGAGGACCTGATGTGGCAACAACTATTATTGGCGGTAGTAAGCGGCTCAAGGCCTTCCCGACCGCCAAATAGTTTGTCACAAAATGACGAAACAACCCCTCGCAGCGGTCGAGGAGCCTGTTCCCAGGCGGTTGTTTGCCTATTCCTGCTGCCCACCAATCCTGGTGGAACCGCCTCTGCCTCAGCCGACGGTTGGGGCACCGTCGAAAAGTTCACGGTCGGCCCATGGCCTCCCCATAGGCTGTCGGTCACTCTCACGCCCGATAAGTCTCGGCCCCGTGGAGGGCTCAGGCTCCAGGCAGCTATTCGACGATTCGGTCGGAATCGGACGACTCCTCCCTGTTCTCCAGCGCCTTGACTTGGAGTCCTCTGGGGGCAGTCAGTGGACGATAGCCCTCGTCCTTCCTTGGACTTCTTAGGCTCATCTCAGAATCCACTGGGATGTAGCTTGAACCCGTGTCCAAGCGGGCCAGATATCCCTCACTGAGATTCTGGACGGGGATTCTCCTACGGGCTTTCCGGTGGCGAGGCCATTGTCGTTCGGCCCTGGAATTATGGCAGCGTCCGGCTTCCTGTCCTGCGCCTGCCAGGATGGCCAGAAGTATGCCGTCCCTCGGACTCTCTGTCCGGCTTCTCCGAGCACCCTCGGCCGAGGGTTTGGTTTCGGACAGTGTTTTCCGGCATGCCGGCAATGCCAGGGACGTGGACAAACCGCCCGACAAAGAGTCCAAGAAGTTGGACTATGCGGGGCGAAAAGTGTATGCTGCCTCCTCACTTGGCCTTAGTCAGGCCAGTTCGGCCATCCTCATGGCGCATTTTTCCCATGCCCTGTTGGGTTCCCTGGATGAGGTCGTCCCTCATCTTCCTGCCGACCTGCAGACCACAGTTAAGCAGGTGCGGGACCAGGGCAGGGCAGTAGCCAAGCAACAGCTCCAGACTGCTCTGGATATTGGGGACTCTTGCGCCCGGTCAGTGCGGCGCTGTGGCCATCGTGACGGCGGCGTGGCTGAGGATATCCACTTTCACCTCGGATACCCAGCACAGCTTGCGGACGTTCCCTTCTTGGGAACAGACCTCTTGACCCTGGGTGGAAGGCCACCTCAGAGGATCGAAAGTCCAATGCCACCTTGGACTCGGTCTGCGTCCAGCGCCAGAGGGACAAGGGCCGTAAGCCCCAGCCTAAGCCCTTCGTCCCTCTGCTCCTTCTTGGCGTCGAGCCCAACAACAACAACGTCAGGGGCCAGCAGGCTAGACCTTGGTATTCCAAGCCCAAGCCGTCAGCTTCCTTGAATAGGAAGCAAGGAGGAAAAAGCCCTGGTGGTCCCTCGGCTGGTCCTTCCTCCAAGCCTGCACAGTGACGGGCTGAGGGATGTCGCCCCCATCCCCGTCACCTCGCCCCTGGTTCCCCCCGTGGGGGGACGGCTCCGACACTTCCTTTCCGCCTGGTTCGTTGTTACCACGGACAGGTGGGTTCTGGAGGTGGTGGGAAGAGGCCTGCCTCTGGAATTCGAGCAGGCTCCGCCCTTCAGAGCCGTCGCACCGCCGGGGCCGGGGTCCCCAGAATCTCTAGAGGCTCGTTGAGCCGACATCGCCCTCCTTCTTCAAAAGGGGGTGATAAAAGAGATAGAGGACCCACCATCAGAACCAGGGTTCGATGTCCAGGTACTTCCTGGTCCCGAAGCGGACAGAGGCTAGCACCCATACTAGACCTACACGACCTGAACAAGTTCCTAAGGTCTCGAACCTTCAGAATGGTCACTCTGGCTCAGATAATACCATCTCTGGAACACGGCGTGTGGTTCTGCTCTCTGGACTTCCAGGACACGTTCTTTCACGTCCCTATCCATCCGTCTCATCAGAGATTCCTCCGCTTCAGGGCGGAGGGATCCCTCTTCGAGTTCCAGGCCATGCCCATCGGCCTCTCTTCAGCTCCCAGGGTCTTCACCAAATGCATTGCAGTGGTGACAGCATTCCTGCGGCGCCGAGGGGTCCGGGTGTACCCTTACCTGGACGATTGGCTGATAGCAGCCCCCTCCAGACAGGAGGTGGAGCGGTCCAGGGATCTGGCCCTCCGGGTTTGCTCTCAACTCGGCCTCCTGGTCAACGAGGCCAAGTCGGAACTCGAGCCAAAGCAGGCGATATCCTTCATCGGGGCAGAGCTCGACTCTCTTCGAGCCAGAGCACGGCTCCCGGCGGACAGGGCCGAGGTTCTTACCTCCTTTGCCCAATCATTTCTGGTTGGGGAATCGCGCCCTGCCGGGACTCCCTGACTCCTGGGTCTCATGGCGGCCTGTACCAGCATAGTCCGTTGGGCACGCTGGCACATCGCCCCTCCAGTGGGGACTGGCCAGCCAGTGGTCTGGCGCTGCGATCCTCTGGACCAGCGTGTGTGGGCGACCAGGAGATGTGGGCAGCTCTCCAGTGGTGGACCATTCCGTCCCATCTGCAGGAGGGTATCCCGTTTGTCCGCCCCGAGCCGACGGTCTCTCTAACGACCGACGCCTCTTTGATGGGTTGGGGTGCCCATCTGGGGGAACACTGAGTGCACGGCCTCTGGTCCCCGCGGGAGTCCCGATGCCATATCAACCTGCTGGAGCTCCGTGCGGTCCGCCTAGCTCTCACCGCCTTTGCTCTGTTTCTCCGGGGTCAAGTGGTCCGGGTCCAGACGGACAATACCACGACCATGTACTATCTAAACCGCCAGGGCGGGACGCGCTCCATGCTCTTATGCAAGGAAGCTCTCCGCATCTGGTCACTAGTCTTGCCAGCCTGGGCGGATCTCCTGGCCATTCATGTGGCAGGGCCTCCAACACCCTGGCCGATGCCCTGAGCGGATGGGGCTGCATCCATACAGTGGTCTCTCCTGCGAGATAGTACAGGACCTGTTCTCCCGTTGGGGCACACCTCTGGTGGATCTGTTTGCCTCCAGGGAGAACGCGAAGCTGAGGCTGTTTCATGCCGGCCCCCCTCAGCAGGGCTCGCTGCAGGGGGATGCCTTCTCGAGGCCGTGGACCCCGGGCCTCTTTTACGCCTTTCCCCCCGTTCCCCTGATTCACAGGGTCCTGCTGAAAGCGAGGAGGGACAAGGCGCAGGTGATTCTGATAGCCCCAGACTGGCCTCGCCAGTTCTGGTACCCAGATCTCCTCAGTCTCAGCTCCAGGACTCCGAGGCAGCTTTCAGCTCGCCCGGACCTGCTCTCAGTCAATCAGGGGAAGGTGTTCCATCCGGACCTTCAATCCCTGCACCTGACGGCCTGGTTCCTGAGCGGCTAGAGTTCCAGGCCTTGGGTCTTTCCGACGAGGTCCTCAACGTCGTTGAGGCGTCCCGTAAGGAGTCGACCAGGAAATGCTATACCTTCAAATGGAAGAGGTTCTCCATTTGGTGTCAGGATAAGGGTTTGGACCCCTTCTCATGTCCTGTGGCAAGCATTTTGGACTATCTATGGTCCCTATCTAGTCAAGGGCTTAGGTCGACGACCCTTAAGGTGCACCTGGCAGCCATTTCTGCTTACCGGGCGCGGGCCGGTCAGCAGTCAGTGCCGCAGGAGAAAGTGGTCGGGCGCTTCTTTAAAGGCCTTGATCACATTTCCCCTCCAGTGCGGGAACCCCCACCTCCGTGGGATTTACTCTGGTACTGGCAAAGCTCATGGGCAAGCCATTCGAACCAATGCACAGGTGTGGTCTCCCCACCTGTCGTGGAAGAACCGCCTTCTTGGTGGCTATCATGTCAGCCAGAAGGATGGGAGAACTCAGGCGCTTAGCATCGAGTCTCCTTACCTGGTCTTCCACAGGGACAAGGTTGTCCTACACCCCCACCCGAAATTCCTTCCGAAGGTGGTGTCGGAGTTTCACCTTAATCAGGTGTTGACTCTGCCGGTGTTCTACCCCAATCACACCTCGGAGGCCGAATATAGGCTCCATACTTTGGATCCTAGAAGAGCGCTCGCTTATTATAAGGAGCGCACGGCTGAAATTCGGGGAGAGGTTCGCCAGCTGTTTGTCACCTACGCTGAAGCCGCACCTGGCAGACCTGCAGCCAAGCGGACGATAGGCAGATGGGTCACCTCCTGCATAAATCTCTGCTATGAGTTGGCGGGCATGGAGCCTCCCAGAGGGATAAGAGCTCATTCTACCCGCCATACTGCTGCATCGGTGGCTGCTTCCAGGGACGTCCCTATCCAGGAAATCTGCAGGGCTGCTACCTGGAAGTCAGCACACACCTTCATTACCCACTACCACATCGACCTTGAGTCACGCGGGATGCTGGTTTTGGGGCCTCGGTTCTCAATCTCTGTTCCCCAAGTAAGTATATGGGGTGTCGCCTTGCCTCCCTCCTCCCGGAGAACTGCTAGGAGTCTGCCCAGATAGTGTGGATGAACAACATATCCATGTCCTAGAAATACAGGTTACTCACCTGTAACAGGAGTTCTAGGAATGGTATGTATTGTTCATCCCTATTCCTGACCTCGGCTTGGCCGCACAACCTGAGCTTCCAGCGGGCAGATCTGGCGTCATGGGGCGAGCCGAGTTTTACCACCGGGTGGGTGGGAGGAGCTAGCTGAAGACCTTCCGCAAGATTTAAAGCGGCAAGGAACCTGCCAGATACTGTGGATGAACAACATATACCATTCCTAGAACTCCTGTTACAGGTGAGTAACCTGTATTTCTTTCCCATCTGCGTCGGCCAAACCAGGGGGTTGTGGTCAGTCTGTACCACAAAATGCTGCCCATACAAGTATGGCTCCAACTTCTTTAGGGCCCACACTATGGCAAGACACTCTTTCTCCACAGTGGAGTATGCCTGCTCCCTGTGAAGTAACTTCTTATTCAAATACACTACAGGGTGATCTTTCCCTTGGCTGGATGTCTGACTCAGTACTGCCCCAATACCCACGTCTGAGGAGTCAGTCTGAACTATAAAGGGTCTGCTGTAGTCAGGACTTGTCAAAACAGGAGCACTGCACAGATCCTCCTTCAGTTTGGTAAAGCTTCTTCACAGGATAGTCCCCAGGTAATTTTCTTTGGCCTTCCTTTCTTTACCAGGTCAGATAGGGGAGGAACCAGGGAACTATAACTGGGTACACATTTTCTATAGTACCCTGCTATCCCAAGAAAACTCTGACCTGCTTCTGCGTTTCCGGTCTGGGCAACACCTGGATTACCTCCATTTTTATTTGGTTAGGACGGAGGTGTCCTCGGCTTACCACATGCCCGAGGTATGCCACTTCTCCCATGGGTACCTGGCACTTCCCAGCTTTGACAGTTAGTCCGGCCATCTGTATCCTGCCCAGCACTTCCCTAAGGTGGGATAGGTGTTCTTCCTAGCTGGTACTAAAGATGGCAGTGTCATCCAGGTACGTCACGGCGTACTCCTCGGCACCATTTAACACCTGGTTTACCAACTTTTGTAAAGTGGCCAGGGCGTTCTTCATTCTGAAAGGCATTACTTTAAATTCAAATAAGTCTATCGAAGTGATGAAGGCCTAGCTCTGTCTGTCAATTCTACCTGCCAATACCCCTTGGTCAGGTCAGTGGTCTTAAGGTAGGTCACCCCTCCCAACTTGTCCAGGAGTTCGTCCATCCAGGGCATTGGGTGGGCGTCTGACTTTGCGACTGCATTCAGTCCACACAGAAACAAGTAGAGCCATCTGGCTTAGGCACAAGGACTATGGGTGTGGCCCAGGGGCTGTGGGATGTCTGCAGTACCCCTAAATCCAGCATCTCCTCAACTTCCCTCCTAATGTCCTTTTCGACAGCCTCTGACACCCGATATTCTGTCCGCCGTATGGGTGTCTGTGTCCCTGTCTCCACATCATGAGTCGCTAAGGGGGTTAGTCCAGGCTTGGCACTAAATAATGGGACAAAGTCTGCTAAAACCTGCCTTACTTTCTGGATCTGGTCCGGGGTCAGCTGGGGAGACAGTTTAACTACCTTCACAGAGGGCTCCCGCTTACTTTCTTCCAGCAAGTCAGAAGGGGGTCTCCTTCATCCGTCCCCTCCCCAGGACTACACACTGCAAACACCACATCAGCCCTATTTGCATATGCCTTCATCATGTTGACATGGTACATCCTTTCTGTGTGTCTTCGGTCAGGTAACTGTATAATATAGTTCACGTCATTTACCTTCCTAACCACTTTGTACAGTCCTGCCCACTCAGCCTGCAACTTGTCTTTCCGGACCGAATAAGGACCATGACTTCCTGACCCACCACGTATGAGCGAGCTCTGGCTCTGCAGTCGTACCACACTTTTTGTTTCTGTTGGGCAGCTGCCAGGTTGCTCTGGGCTGTCCTCATAAGCTCCTTCAGCCTTTCCCTAAACTTAAGGACATAATTCACAATGGGAGTTCCCTGGGTGGCATGCTTGCCTTCCCAGTCCTCCCAGATCAGGTCTAGGGGCCCACGTACCCAGCGTCCATATAAGAGTTTGAAGGAGGAAAATCCTGTCGACTCTTGGGGCACCTCCCTGTATGCAAACAGGTGGGGAAGGTATTTCTCCCAGTCTCTCCCACGCAGTTCAGTAAACGCACGGAGCACTGACTTCAGGGTACCATTGAATCTTTCCACAAGCCCACTGGCTTGTGGGTGATACGGTGTTGTGCATCTCTGCACCACCCCACACTTCTCCCATAATCATTTCATCAGGTCCGACATGAAGGAACCTCCTTGATCGGCGATAACCTCCTGCGGAAACCCAACATGGGAGAAAATCCCAAGTAAGGTATCTGTCACTTTGTCTGTCCTCAGTGAGGATCGGGCAACTGCTTCTGGGTACCAGGTGGCATAATCCACCATGGGAGCAGATTGAATGATAGACTGTTAAAAGGCTGACACTGATTTGACGGACGTCAAAATACCGATGCACTTGTAAGATCGCCAACATAAATACCGAAAAACAAATGACCAACAGCCAGAGCAGATTTGCTTACTAGAGCATGATCAGATACGAGCACATTAAGATATTCAGAAATTAACTACTCACAGCAACTGGGTACAATCTGGAGACCAGGAGACGAGTATCAGCATGTCATGTTGTACACTGTTGAACAAACAATGCCTTTTAAACATATGCAGCTTTCCAACAGCAGCAGATTTCTGACAGTCATGATGGAGACCTGGAATTTAAAAGCAATTTTCTCTATTGAAATGTTGTGGTAAAAAAAAAAAAATGCTACCTATGTGCAGTATCCAGGTGTGTCAGGTGACAAGCCAGAGCCGACCAGATAAAATAGAAGAAGTTTGCCTTCCTCCCATCTTGACACTAGCAGAAGTGAGTGCTATTTATTTTAGTTTATATAAGGAACTGGAAGGGGAGAGGATCAATTGTGTTCCAGGACAGTAGCTGCTTCTTGTTGTTTTCACAGGGTTTCTTGTGGATTTTACTTGGTAGAAGGTTAGTTATTTTCTTTCTTACTTCTAAGGGGCTAGCAGGGTATTGTTTTGGGGGCTGTTGGATGTTTGAAAACTGGTCTGGTGGCTGTAAGTGGGCTCATTTGTTGGATGTTTCACTGTGTAACAGGCTGTGCTGGTGGAGGCCTATTTCTTCTGATTTAAAACCTATTTGGTGGGATTTGCTTGGGGCTGGTTCTTTGGCTGCCAGGCTTGGAGGGGCTGATACACTCTCTCTGAGTCGGGTGTAATTTAAGACCCACCACCACCACCCCCGAGCTCTGCTAATTTTTAGGGGATCACCTGCCCTGCAATTGGAGGAAAAGGCTGCAGGTGCAGATCATGTAGTTCTAGCCACTGGGGGTTCGATTTAAAGGCTGGGAGAGAGGAGCATAGGGAGTTGTTCATTTCCCTTATAAGTTTACTGTGTTGTACTGCACCTAGTAACAGGGTTACCAGTTTACTGTGGGACTGTATCTAGGATTAGTGGGTGACCTGATTAGGCAGTAGGGGTGTGTCTTGGACTAGTGGGGAACCTAGTGGCTCACCCAAGGAAACCTACTTGGAGGGTGATTGGACCACATGTCATTAGGGCCAGCATCTCTGGGAGGGTGGCGGGGTGCACAGGGTGTGGAGTAGCCATGATACTGGGCTTGGAAGTTCATTGGCACAGCTTAGGGAGGAGGTTGCGAGGATTAGGAGACAGCTGGGGGAAGGGGAGGTATGGTTGCGGAAAGGGGCAGGGGATCTCCCACGGGGTTGCACCAAGCACTGGGGGCGGGGGCATAGGGAAAGGTGCAGGAGAATACTCGGGGGTCACATAGGGACCCTGGCAGAGGGGGCCCAAAAGGAGGACACTACCAAGGAAGCAGGCACGTAACGGGGGGGCCAGAGGGACAACATTCTTAGGGAAGTAGGCAGATGGCCGGGGCTAGACAGAAGGAAGCAAGGCGGGGAGGTGGATCGGACCTTACGCTCAGTAACCACTTCAATTCTTTTCTTCTGCTTGAGGATGAGGGGGGTGATGTAGCCACGACAGGGGTGGTTAGAGATGGAAAGTGAGTGGGGGCAGTAGGGGGGCGGATAGCAGGAGGAACAGGGGAACCTGGAATGCAGGAAAGTGGGAAGCAGTAAATCAGAGCAGGAGGAGTTAGGGGAAGAGGAGGAAAGCGCAAGGAGAAGGACCAGAAGTACAAGGAGGATACAGTAAAGGGAGCTGAAGGTTTAGGCCAGGAGCACGACAAGCAAGGAGGGACTAAATGGAGACAGGAAGGAAGGGAGGGAGGACGAGCCAGAGCTAGTTTAGCGGATGGGGGAGAAGGACCAGTCACGAGCAGCGAGGGGGGAGTTAGCGAGGTACAGAAGGATACTCAGGAGGAGGAGAGGCATAGGATGGAGGGTTGGGGGTGGCCAAGGTAAACAAGGAGGGGGCAGCATGTAGCACCTAGATAGGGAGAGGAACAAGGAGCCGGCTGAGTGGAGGGGCTGGTAGAAAGGATGAGGGACATGGAAGGGGGGGAATGGAGGAAAAGGAGCGGTCAGAGTGCTCCTGTTGGGGGATTCTATGGTCAGGGGTATCAAATGGGATGGGAGGGAGAAGCCTGGCCAGTTAGAACAAAATGCTTCCCTAGACTAACGGTGCACAGGGCAAAGCACGAGGTATATCAGCTGGCAAAGGACTGTGGGGGTTTCCCGGACATACTGGTCCACCTGGGTACAAATGACATTGAGGGAAATAGCGAGCTAGAGATGCAGGCAAGATTCAGGGAGCTTGCCAGGGTCTGTCATGACATAGGATGCACAGTTTCCTTCTCAGAAATCCTGCTGGTGCCAAGGGCTAGTGGGGAACACAAAAGGAAGATTGGGAGATAAACCAGTGGCTCAGGGAGTGGTGTGAGGCCAGAGGTATGGCTTGATGGGGGATTGGGGTGAGACCTGGGAGGATAAGGAGCTGTATGCTAGAGATATGCTCCATCTCAATTTGGAGGGAAGGGGAATCCTTAAGTTGAAAATAGAGGGATTCATTGGTGAAAAGTGGTGTTTAAACTTGTGAAGGGGGAAGGGATGGGAGAAAAGGCTGAGGGGTGCCGATAAAGGAGGGACTCTGTCTCCACCCCTGGGGAGCTGGAGGATTGCGGGAAAGGCCGACTGGTAAGAGTGCAGGCAGGGAAAACAGAGATCCCCATGGGAACACGAGCAGGAAAATGGAAGTATGAGGAAAGGGTGGAAGGTAGTCCCGCTAAATGCCAGGAGCTTGGGCAATAAAATGCCTGAACTCCAGGCGATGCTAACTGAGGGAGCAGTGGATGTGGCAGCGGTCACTGAGACCTGGGCCACCACAGGACACGACTGGGACCTGAACCTGGAAGGTTACACTATGTTCAGGGAGGAGGGGTAGCAATGATGGTCAAAAACTACATTGGCATTGGGGGAGTAGAGGAGGTGGACAGAACCGTGGAGGCGATTTGGGTCACCTTGATAACAAGGGGGGGGTGGCAAGAGAGTAAAAATAGAAGTGGTATATAGACCCCCCCTGCACTGGCGGAGGAGAGTCTGGTGGCAGATGTTGGGAGACGCTGCAGACTGGACAGGGGAAGGGTGGTGGTGTTGGGGGACTTAAACATGCCAAGAACAGACTGGGAGACTATGACATCCTTGGTGACCAGGGAACAGAGGTTGTTGGATGTCTTTCAAGACGCGTTCCTAACTCAGCAGGTAGGGGAACAGACCAGGGAGATATGAGTACTGGATGTGGTCCTGGCAGACAGTGACCAGACTGGGGACCTGGAGGTAAGGGACCCGTTGGCGGGGAGTGACCATGCCACAGTCTGGTTCTGCCTGGACCTAGGAGGGGTAGAAGGCTGCACAAAGACGGAGGTAACTGACTTCAGGGGGGTGGATTTTAAGGAAATGGGAAGGATCCTTAAGGAGCATTTGGATGGGATTGGGTCTGACATGGACGCTGATAGTAGGTGGGAAATCATCAGGAGAGGGGTGCAGGATGCTACCAGCACCTGTGCAAGAGTAAGACGAAAATGCGGTAGGGCCCGAAAACCCTGCTGGTGGACCAGGGAAGTCCAGGAGGTGGTGCGGGGAAAGGAGGCAGCCTATAGGCAATTCAAGTGCTCAAGGAGTGAAAGGGATCGAGGAGAGTATGAGCTGATGGCTAGAAGGGCCAGTAGGGTGGTGAGGGCAGCTAAGGCAAGAAAGGAGCAGAACCTGGCCAGGGAAATTAGGAGAGGGAACAAGGGGATCTTACTTTGAGACAGAGCTCTTGCAGCAGGTTACACCATTAGAACTGAAGTCGGCAGGCGTCAGGACCCCACGGAAAAATTCTAGCTAGCTATCTTCAGCGGAGACCATGACGTCGGTCCGCCTCCGGCGTCAAGGGTGGTACCAAAGGCGGTCCCGCCAGATTCCCCAGTTTCTTCCCGCCGTCGACTTGCATGTCTCGACCCTTCGGTTACAGTCTAGCACGCGACGCGTGGTTCAGAGCTTTCCTTCGGGAAATTTACTTTTCTTCAAGCAAGATTCTTGCCGATGTCCTCTCCGACCTCCGGTCACTCCTCCAAGTGTGCTTTCGGGAAGCAGATCCCCTTCAAGAACCCCCACACAGCCTTCGTTCGGTGCCTGGGCCCAGACCACGATACCCGGGCCTGATCGTTCTGCCAAGGGTTCAACAGTCGAACTAGGATCCGACGTCAGAAGGCCCTTTAGGCTTTTTTGTTGGAGGAAAAGCTGAAGACCATGTCCTCCAAGGGGGAATCATCTTCCAAACCCCACAAGCACGCGAAGAAAAGAAGGGAGAAGGCTCCTTCCAGGGCTTCGGAGCCCGGCAGCTCCGGTTCTCAGTCTGACCGCTCTCCTTCCAGGGCCAGCTCTCAGCCTCCCCCGGCTGCGGTAAGGAAGCCTTCTTCTCAGGCCAAGTCCACCAGGCCGTCATCGTCTTCTTCATCCAAGGCCATGGCGCAGTCCAGGGAGCACCACCACCATCACAAGTCTGGTTCCCACCCTTTGGTTCCCGATGTCCGGTCTTCGTCTGTGCCTCCTCGGAAAACCTTGGAGCTCACACCCTTGAAGAGACCTGTAGACCAGACGCCGGCACGACTGTCGTCGGCCGCGCGCCATTCCTCCCTGGAGCCGCTGTCGCCGGCAAAACCTTCCCAGTGGACGCCGGTAGGGGGACTGACGTCTGCTCCTCCTGAGAAGAGGGTCCTGACGCCTCCGACCAACGTCAGTCAGGAGTCTTTAACGGAGGAGGACTTAACGCAGCCCGAGGACCAGACGGGCGACCCCGGCTTCACCGAGAACTCCCAGGGCACCCCGCTTACCCAAGGCCCTGTGGAACCGGCGCGGGACCCCATGACGGCGCCGGGCGTCGTCGGGTCTTTCTTTAGCGGAAGTGAAGGATCTCTTCACTTACTGGTGGGACACCATTAAGAGGACATGGTCCCACCTCTCCTCCTCCTCCGCCGGTTCCTGCACCCCCTTCACCATCGGGGTCGGCAGGCCGTTTACCTCCCCCCCGGGAGACTAGATCCTCTCCCAGGGGAAGATCAGAAAAACGGAGGTCTCCGTCGAAATCCTCTTCTGGGTCACCCAGCCCCAAGAGATACAGTAGACACCGACGTTCGCTGTCGACGGAGGACACGGGATCAGTCTACTCTTCCTCTAGATCCCCATCTCCTCTCTCCATCCCTTCTCCGGACCCACGTGAGATGCCGAGATCTCCTCCGGATGACCCTTCGTTCATGGATATTATGAGACATATCCAAGAGAACATGGGATGGGATGCAGAAGAGCTAGACCCGGAAAGGTTACGCCTCATCAAATATCTTCGGCAGAAGGACCCCAAGCCTGTGGTGGTACTATCCTTGGTGGACACTTTCGTGGACGTCACCAAGGCAGCGTGGAAGCGTCCACATTCGCTCCCGGCGATGCCGAAAAAAGCTGATCAGCATACAAGGCTCCTGAGGATGACCAGTACTTGGACGCAGCAGCCTCAGGCCGATTCTCTGGTCATCACAGCCTCACATGACCGGTCACAGAGGCAAACATTTGAGCACCTACCACTGGACCCAGAGTCCAAGCAGCTGGACGCACTGGGCAGGCGCACGTATGCTTCCGCTACATGCGCCATCAGATCCTTGAATTATCTGACCCACATGGTTCAATTCCAGAACGCTTTGTGGGAACAGGGTCTGGAGGCGGCACAAAAGCTGCCGGAAGGTGAGCAGAAGGAGGAGATGCTTCAGCTCCTCCGTACGGGTTCAGACGTGGGGACCCAAGTGCTTCGAGCCGCGTACGACTCCGCGGACTCATCAGCCCGAGCAGCAGCTTCTGGCGTATGCCTCCGGAGACACTCCTGGTTACGCGTCTCTGGTTTTACCCTGGACGTCCACATTATGGATGCTCCGTTCGAGGGAGAAGTCTTGTTTGGTAATCCTTCCGAGAAGATCATTACGAAACTTCAAGAGGCCGGGAAGGCGGTAAGGTCGGTTCAAGCCATGTCCCGACCCAAGCTTGGTTCCTTTCGTAGGAACCAAAGTCGTTTTCGTGGGCGGACACAGAGGCAGCAGCCCCGCTCCGCTACACATCAGAGGGGCTCCGGCTTCCGCAGAACCCAGGGAAAACAGCCCGCCAGCCGAGGTCAGCGTTCTCCTAGGCCGGCCCAGCCAGCGGGCCCATCTGCCGCCACAGCCTGACTCCTTTCCGGCCCCCGCCCCTCAGGATCAACGGGAAATCATGGTCGGGGGTCGCATTGCGAACTTCCTGCCGGGATGGCAGGCTATAACCACCGACAGGTGGGTTCTTCAGTTGGTCAGTCTAGGCCACTTTATAGAATTCGCAGAAAAGCCACCCTCGAGGCCTCCTTTGCTCTCCCGGTATCCGGGTCAGCACAAAAATTTGATCTGGCAAGAGGTACTCGCGCTCCTGCGAAAGGGAGCGATAGAGTACGTCCCGGAGAACCAGAGAGGACAAGGATATTATTCCCACTTCTTCCTGGTTCCCAAGAAAACAAGGGACCTCCGTCCGATTCTGGACCTCAGCGACCTCAACGTGTCGGTCGCCTACAAGAGATTCCGCATGGTGACTCTTCCGGTCTTATTCCCATGCTGAAACAGGACGCCTTTTTAGCGTCTCTAGACATGCAGGATGCATACCTGCATATCCCTATAGCTCAGGCGCACCAGAGGTTCCTGCGCTTCGAGTTTCTCGACCACCACTTTCAGTTCCGAGCTCTTCCATTCGGACTGTCATCCGCACCAAGGGTCTTTACCAAGTGCATGGCAGTTGTGGCAGCATCTCTGAGGAGACAGGGCCACTATGTGTTCCTGTACCTGGACGACTGGCTTCTCATGGCTGCCTCCAGAGAGGCGCTGTCTCTCGCGGTCCGGAGCACCCAGGATCTGTTCCAATCTCTGGGCATTCTCATAAATTACGAGAAGTCTCTCTTGGTACCGTCGCAGAAACTGCAGTTTATAGGTGCAGTACTGGACACTGTTCAGGAAGAGCTTTTCTTCCGGACGACAGAGCGGAGCATCAGATCCTCATAAAGGTTTGTCGTCGAACAAGATCGTACCTGCCAGGTCGATCCTTAGCTTGCTCGGACACATGGCTGCGCCATTCCTACTGTCCTCTTGCAAGGCTCCACATGCTGGGTAACCCAGTGGATGCTCAAGTGCAATGGGACCAAAGGCAAGACCACTTGCAGCATCCGGTCAGGATCACGAACTCAGTGATCCAAGACTGGCAGTGGTGGCTAGTCCCAGGGTCGCTCTCCACGGGCGTCCCGTTCGTAGCGCCGTCCCCGGAGGTAACCCTCACCACGGACGCCTCGGGTCTCAGGCGCACCTGGACGGGTAAAGTCCCAGGTACGTGGACCCGTTGAAACTCATCTCCATATCAATGTCCTAGAGATGATGAGGCGGTTCTCTATGCCCTGCAGGCCTTTCAGTCAGTAATTCCACCTGTACTCTCCTGCTTCAGACAGACAACACGGCGGTGATGTATTACCTCAACAAACAAGGAGGCGCACACTCTTACCTTTGCAGGAGGCCATGAGGGTGTGGGATGGGAAATGTCGGACAGCGCAAATCTGATCACTGTGCATGTTCCGGGGTGGACAACACAATTGCAGACGGCCTGAGTCTATCCCAGGCCAGAGTCCACGAGTGGGAACTTCTTCAAGAGGTAGCAGAGGATCTGTTTCTTCGTTGGGGAACTCCAGAACTAGACTTGTTCGCATCCCCATCCAACACAAAACTGCCCAATTTTTGCTCGCTAGATCCAGGGCCTGGTGTTTTCTGGCGAGACGCGTTATCCCTCTCCTGGGCGAACAGATTTCTCTATGCTTTCCTTCCCTTCCCATTGATCCAGAGAGTCCTTCTCAAACTGCGCAGGAACACGCACTCATGATCCTGGTGGCCCGTTCTGGCCCAGACAGATCTGGTTCCCTTTGTTGGTACAACTATGTCGGAACCCCGCCTCCGTTGCCTCTCAGCTCCCTCCCTGTCTCAGGAGAAAGGTTCATTAGTCCATCAGACCTACGCTCTCTGAACCTGCATGCTTGGCTCCTAGAGACACCAGCCACCATCCTAAATCACCGGGGTCCACTTAAGAGGTTGCAGAGGTTCTTTCTGCCGCCAGAAAGCCGGTACGTGCTAGTCGACGCCATGAAATGGCGCCGCTTTTGTTTATGGTCACGAGCTTGTGATCTTTCCCTTTAGGCTGTCCTGTGGAGGTAGTGTTGGATTACCTCCTCTCCCTTTTCATTCAGGCCTAGCCTACTCCTCTATTAGGTGCACCTCTGTGCCATTTCTGCCTATCACCTCGGTGGGACAGCGTACAGTAGCTCAATCTGGACGCCCGGGAATTCTTAGGAGTGTTACAATCTAGGCCTCCCATTAGGGACCCTGTGCCTCCATGGGATCTGCTCTTTGTCCTGGAACAGCTCACGCTCCCTCCCTTTGAACCTGCCGCGGATTGCGAGCTACGTTTTCTGTCGTGGAAAACATTATTTTTAGTTGCTGTTACTTCAGCGAGAAGAATTTCTGAGCTTCATGCTCTTATGTGCAAAGAGCCTTATTTAGTTTTCCACCGGGACAGAGTATCCCTGAGGACGAATCCCAAGTTTTTACCTAAGGTGGTCTCTTCACTCTCTCTAAACCAGGATATTGACCTTCCGGTCTACTTCCCGAGTTATTCTAATAGAGGAGAGGCTTTGCTCCACACCCTGGATGTTCACCGCAGCCTGAGGTATTACCTCAACAGAACTAAACCTCTCGTAGTTCTGAACAGCTTTTGTTTCCTTCTCTGAGAGAATGATGGGCCAATCAGTATCCAAACAGTCTCTGTCTCGCTGGCTTGTCCAGTGTATCTCATACTGTTATGATATCAAACAAAGCCCCATCCGGCTCTGTCCGGTCATTCTACTAGGGGTGTGGCCACATCCTTTGCAGCACTAAGCGTCTTCACCTCTGCGATTTGTGCTGCAGCCACTTGGAGCTCTGTGCATACCTTTATCAGGCATTATAGCCTGGACATCGCCTCTCGGCAAAGAGCTGGTTTCGGCCTTGCGGTGCTACAGGGTCTCCTGTCCTAGGTTCAGGACCTGGAATGTATTTTCTATTTTTCCTCCTCCCGGAATTTCTGGCAGCGTTACTGCTTGGGAATCAGTCCTAATGGTGTAACCTGCTGCAAGTGCTGTGTCTCGAAGTAAGATAGTACAGTTATGTAAGAACTTACTGTAACAGTAGATCTTCGAGAACAGCTCTTGCAGCAGGTACCTTCCCGCCCACCTTCCCCCTTGGAGGAGGCATGGCTTTGCCTTTTCATGTTGGGATTTCCTCCTTTATTTTCCTCTGACGGTGGATCCTCTGTCTCCCACTCTGATGTCAGCCTGCGGCCGGAAGTCTCCGGCGGGAGAACTGGGGAATCTGGCGGGACCGCCCCCTTAAGTACCACGCCTGACGTCGGAGGCGGTCCCTGCTGAAGATAGCTAGCTAGAATTTTTCTGTGGGGTCCTGATGCCTGCCAGCTTCAGTTCTAATGGTGTAACCTCCTGCAAGAGCTGTTCTCGAAGATCTACTGTTACGGTAAGTTCTTACGTAACTGTACTTTTTTTTTTTAGATACACTGGGAAAAAACGAAGGGTGAAGGGGGAGATTAGCAGAATTAAAACAGGGGAGAGATGGGCACAAGACCCAGGGGAGCAGGCTAAGGTACTGAGTACTTAACCTCAGTTTTCACCAAGGAAAATGAAGGTGCTGTATCATACATGGGAGGAGACAGTGATACTGAGGAGGGGGGAGCCTCACCAATCGGCAGGTCTGGGGAGAGGGGGAGGCTAAGCAGGGAGAAGAGGTAGTGGAAGTGGAAATTACAGCAACGTGAGGGAAGCCCTCAGGTCCCTTAAGACTGAGAAAGCACTGGGGCTGGATAAATTACATCCCAGAGTGCTGAAGGAACTTGCGGATGTCCTGGCGAACCCCCTGGCGGAGCTTTTCACCATCTCTCTGAGGACAGGGTGGGTGCCCCAGGACTGGAAGGTGGCACATATAGTACCTATCTACAAGGGGGATCAAGGGAGGTGGCAGGGAACTACAGGCCTGTTAGCCTGACATCGGTGGTAGGCAAGGTGATGGAGGGCATTGTCAAGGAGAAGCTAGGGGGGGACCTGGAAAAGTCAGGGTGCCTGGACAATAGACAGCATGGATTCGTCCCGGGGAAATTGTGTCACACAAACCTTGTGGAGTTATATGATTGGGTGATGAGTGCCTTGGACCTGGGTAGACTAGTGGACGTCCTCTTTCTAGACTTCAGCAAGGCATTTGACTCTGTTCCTCCTGTGGGCCTGTTGGATAAGCTGGGAGAAATGGGGGTGGAGAACCAGATGATCAGATGGATAGGTAATTGGCTCCTGGACCGGACCCAGAGGGTCATAGTTGGTGGGATAGTCTTATCCCCAAGGAGGGTCATTAGTGGGGTCCCACAGGGATCAGTCCTTGGGGCCCCTCATGTTCAACGCTTACGTCTCTGACATAAGGACAGGAATCAGGAGTGAGATGAGTCTCTTTGCAGATGACTTAAATCTGGGGGCGGTGGTGGAGGGAAGGGTGGCTCTACAGGGGGACCTGGAGGCTCTGGAAAGATTGTCTAGAAAGTGGAAGCTGAGGTTCAGTGCAGGGAAATGCAAGGTACAAGCAGCCAAGTCCAACAGGATGCTGGGATGCATCACTAGGGGGATCACCTCCAGAAGGAGGAAAGTGATACTCCCTCTGTATAACTGCTTGGTGAGGCCGCACCTCGAGTACTGCGTGCAGTTTTGGAGGCCACACTTAAAGAGGGACATTAAACTCCTGGAGAGGGTCCAGAGGAGGGCAGCCAAAATGATTTGGGGCTTGGGGGACAGGACCTATGAGGAGAGGCTCGAAGAGCTAAATATGTACACACTGGAAGAGAGAAGGGACTGGGAGGGACATGATGGAGGTCTTCAGGTACATGAAGGGGAAACGGGAGGAACAGTCAGGGTGCTTCAAAGGAAGGAGGAGGGGGCCACTAGAGGGCATGGGTGGAAGCTGGAGGGGGGAAGATTCAGGGGAGAAAGGAGGAGGTGCTACTTCACTGAGAGGGTGGTAGAGCCATAGAATGCGCTGCCTAGGGGGCTGTTGGAGGCAGAGACAGTGGAGGGGTTCAAGAGGGGGTGGGACAGGTACAGGGGAAGGGTTCTGGAAGCAAAATCCAATGCAGCGAGAATATCCGGAACTGGGAAGGGAGATGCCAGAGAAGGCGAGGGGGGCAGCAAGGTCAGCTCCCAGGGTGGGGGCTGACCAAACGAGCAGACACAAAAGACTATTAGGCCTATTCTGCTGGCATTTTAGTATGTCAGTATGTTATCATAACATGCTGTGCTTTGGAAGCACCAGTAAACACCGGAAGGTAAAGGTCGGTCTATAAATCATGTTTCTGCTCCTTTGCTTTGTGTGTTTATCATAACATGCTGTGCTTTGGAAGCGCTAGTAAGCACTGGAAAGTAAAGGTCTTGGTCTATAAATCATGTTTCTGCTCCTGGTTTGCTTTGTGTGTGATCGTAACATGCTATGCTTTTGGAAGTGCTAGTAAGCACTGTAAAGTAAGGGTCTGTCAGTCATTCAGTTTCGTTCTTTATTTTGCTGATCTTGTGAATGCGTCAGTATTTCGGTGACGACATTCTAAGTGTCGAGATAACAGGAGTCGATGTTTCGTACCAGACCCATCCACCACAGTCAGGATGAATCTCTTCCCTGAGGAACTGGGGGTATTTAAAGGCCCCACAATATCCATTCCCACCCTCTGGAATGGCTCCTCCACTATGGACAATGGAATCAGGGTGGCTTGGGTTTTCTGGCCCGCCTTCCCTATTTCTTGGCACTGGTGGCAAGACCTGCAGTACTCCTTCACCAGCTGGGTGAAGTTAGGCCAATAGAAATTCTGGGCCAACTGCTGCGTAGTGCGCGTGATTCCCAGATGACCAGACAAGGCAATGTTTGTTATGTGCACTCTTGAGCAATTGTTCATGATACCCCTAGGGAACAACAAGCTGCCTACCTAGCACTCCTCCCTCTGTCTGCACAGCCTGAGTATACATCAGTCCATTTTCCCAATAAACCTTATATCTGCTGTCACCTCCCTGTGTCCCGTTAGAGTCTGCCTCAGCTTCTCTAGACTAAGGTCACTTCTCTGAGCAGCTGCAAACCCCTCACACATTCCCAAGGCATGGGACAGGTCCCCTTCACTCGCTAAACTAGGGTCCCTAGCACTAGCGTCAGGGCACTCAGGATCACTGTCAATCCCAACCCTCTGACAATGAGTCACCCCTCCCTCTTCGGAGTAACACTCAGTAGCTGTGTGGTTAACTGCTACTGGTGAAATTTCTACCCCCTTTTCATTAATCGCCCCATCTGGAGACGCAGGCTGGGGAACTAGCCTATCAGTGGTTTCCACAATGGCTTCTGTGGGGTTCAGGGAACTACAATTTTCCCTTGCTGCTTGGCTACGGGTAACTGCACACACCATTTCCTGTTTGAGATTGTTGCACAGGATCACATCCACTGCTAAGGTTTTGGCTACAGCCACCTGTTGCACAGGCCCGCGTTTCACCCCAGTCTAGGGGAACACTAGCGAGGGGCAATGTTTTCTCTTCACCAGTAAAGTGACGTATTTATTGGGTATAAGCTGACCCAGCTCTACTAGATCCCCTTTTACCAATGTCAGGGATGCCCCTGTGTCTCTTAACCCTTGCATCTGTACACCATTCACCATGACTAGGTGCATGTGTTCCCTCATGTTCACAGGCATGCTTCCAGGGACACACAAACAACCCACTTCTTTCCTAGCACCACCTTGCGTATTATTGCTCATATGTTTGGGACACATTCTGGCAACATGCCCAGTTTCTTTACACAACCAACATTCATTTCTTTTCTCAGAGAAATCTTTTCTCTGAAACCTGGGACTGACTGGTTTTGGTGGCGGCAGTGAGGCTTTTCCCTTTCTGCGCTGCTACACCCGCCCCATTCGCTCTCAGAGCAGGTCTGCTCTTAGCATAGCAGCCTGAGAGTTCAGCAGCCTCTTGCACTGTTTTGGGATCTCGGTCCTCCAGCCAGGTTTTCAGCTCTGCTGGGCATACCCAGAAAAACTGTTCTAACAAAATCACATTTTCAGTTTTATCAACAGAGTTTGTGTCAATTCCTTCCTACCATTTTAAAAACTGACGTCATTTCATGGCTAGCTCCTCGTAGCTCATGTCAGGGCTTCTCCTGAGCTTATGGAATTGAGCTCTGTATGATTCAGCAGTTAATTCAAATTTCTTTAACAGTGCAGCTTTAAGTTTGCTGTGATCATCACTGTCCTCATTGTCCATTTCACCCAATGCATCTTGAGCTTTCCTGGTAAGTAGCGGGGATAGCTAGAAGCTCCAGGACTCCCTAGGAATTTTAGCCTGAATCCAAACGTTTTAAAAAAAATTTAAAAAGGCATCCATATCCTCCCCCTCTTTAAATTCGGCTATCAATTTGTAACCCAGTCCTGTAGTCCCAGTTAAATCCAAGCCACTTACCTGCACTGGTGCCGCTGGTTGGAGTCGTGGCTTCTCCATTTTACGTTGCCTCTGGTGCTCACAGTCCGCCTCTCACTGTTCTTGCTCCCTCTTCTCCTCTGCAGCTCGCTGACGCTCGTGCTTCTCACGCTCTGCCTCTCTCCTCTCTCGTTCTCTCTTCTCCTGGAACTCCAGCTCCATTCGGCGCAACTCAATCTGCAGCCTGAGTACTTCTGGATCCAGGATACTGATGACCTTTCCATGCTGCTGTGTCCCTTCGCTGGCACTGGCTCTGTTGCCCTCCTCATTGGATCTGGACACTGCACTGGCTGCTAGCCCTGCCACACTCAAGGTCAGGTCCTTTTCAGTCACTATCTGTGACTCGATGCTCTGGGTATCTGCTACCATCAAGGCATCTATGATGTTCTGTTTGGTGACTTTCACCTCTAATGGGACTCCTCTGTGCCTGCACAACTGCTTCAAGTAATCTACAGTGTGCCTGCTGTAGTTGGAAACCATCTTCTCCCCTAACTACAGCTACTCTGACTTGCACTTAAGAAAAAAATAAATAAAACGGGTAGGAACTTGACTGTACACCAAGTGATATAGTTCTGTCTCCTTTTATAAAAATAAATCACTGCCTTTTTCTTTCTTTGCAAGTGAGCTGATGGTCTCAAGCTGACCCACTGAACAATAAAAGCTTGTAATACCAAACTTATACACACCACTGCCAACCAATCTGTCACAACCCCACTCAGCAGGTCAGGCCCTCTGCTCCCACAGTGCCAACCTCCGCACGCAGTATTGTGAACAGTTAACAGAACAGGGTAACCCTCCTGTCTGTTTTGTGGGTCTGAATCAAACTTTGGTCTCAAGTTCTGGAGGGATTCAAACTGTGAACCTCTTGATAGCGTACCCAATATACAGGCTCAGATAATTCTGCTCTTGGGTGGGGGGGGGCAGATATCTTTCACCTACGGGCACCTAACCAGGTGTACAAAATGAACCCCTCATGAAGGACCTAAGAATAAACTCTTACCTTTTCCAGTTGGTAAACCAGTAGGCTATGCCCAATGTCAGCTTTAACCATATATGCTTCACTTGTCAAAGTAAAGAATTTCAAAGGCACACCAAGTAGTCTCAAAAATGAGATGTTTGCTTAAAAATAGATAAAAAAATATAAAAGGTAAATACAGAACCATATATCACAAAACATACAAATCACTTAAAACATGCTTAAAAGTGCAGACAAAATTTCCTACCACAGTACACTTAGAATTGCCTTTCCTAATATATACTTATCTCCTAACTGTACCTGATGGTGTTTTTCCTCAGAGTCCAAATGTGTGTTAGTGGAAACAGAATATTGTTTTTAAAACTGGCTTTGCCAACCTCTTTGCATGAGGTCACCTAGCTCCTCCCTGTCAGAATATAAAACAAATTATACACCCAGGATGTCTTATCAATCAGGATGTAAATTAAGTGACATTTCAGCAAAACTCATTTCACAAATTATGACACTCTTTAAATAGCATCCCCTCTTTGATCTCAAGTAGCTTGTCTTCCCAGGACACATCTAAGAATCTTTTATGACTTTGCACTGAAGTGTCATAACCTGCTCTAGTCCTCTAAACATTATAAAAGTTTACGATTTCCCATCCTAGCAGCTGGCAAGCTACAACTAAGCTAGATAAACAGGATATCCTAATTTAGGTCTCTTCTAGGCTGTAATTATCTCCTGGCCTTCCAGGTAACACCTTGTAGCTAAAACCTGGGGTGGGGGGGGGTCATCCCACAGGCTGTCTCAGCACCTCTCATGAGAGACGTTCAGTAAGCCATTTTTATATTACAAAAATCGTACAGCGATCAGAACCAGCTGGCCAAGTGTCGCAAGGACCACTCAGAAACCTGCTGACATATGTCTGAATTGCTTATATAATGTGGGCAGACCCATACCTCCTCAGTTCACTTTTCTGCCATCATGCTTGTCGGAATTCTGGAAGAAACATTACGGCTTCCTCTCTTTTCTTGTTGTCAGTGTTGTTCAAAAAACTGCATGCCACCATCGAAATGCCATTGTTCCGACTCTGTCATTGCGGCCTGCAGATTTTTAAGGACGACAACCACACACTACACATTCGCTGTCTGGGCCTAGCTCACAACATGAAGGCCTGCATCATCTGTCAAGGATTCAGCCAAGTTACCAGGAGGCATTGGCAGAAAATTTCAGACCTTAACGTCTAAAAAGAAAATGGATGCTTTAAGGAAAATCTCAGGCTGTAATTTGGCTTCTCCTGCATGAATGCAGTCACTAACCATCAGTCTCCTAGGGGAGCATCGGTGACTTCCTCCAAACGTCCACTGCTGAAGAAAAAAAAAAAAACCTCACTGACAGGAATGGTTATGTCAACAAAGTCTTCCTCTTCGTACCAGCTCAGTTCCTAAAGTAAGTAAAAGGTGGCAGATTCTCTCGTAGAAAGGTCTTGGTCTTCATATTGTTCAAGCACGATGGACAGTTAAGTCAGCACTGCAGACCACTAAGGCATCCTGTACTTCTTCAGCTTCATGGCAGTCCGAGCATTGCCAAGGTTGGGGCATAAGGCACACCCCTTAACAGCGGCATAGAGCCTCCGATGACGGGACCTGTTCCCTCAAGGCCAGTCGACCAGACCCCTGCCAGGGTTGTCAACTCCCAAGTAGTGCTTGCAGCTGTCTCAGAACTATTCTGTTGCCTGTTTCCTGGCCTACCACTGGCTACTACTACATCAGTCCGAATACACCGATGACTGCTGTACGCCTGGTTGTTCCTATCACCTACCAGCATCCTCAGCCACTATCAATGACTGATCTCACTTTGAGGGGGGCTCTTGCAGCAGGTAACACCATTAGGACTGAAGCCAAGGACCCCATGGAAGACGTCTAGCTAGCAGTATATAGCGGGGAACCGCTCTTGACATCTGCCTGCCCTTGACATCCGCCTGTGGTTTAAAAGGAGCGGTTCCTCAGCCCAACCTCATTCTTTTCCTGCTGTCGACCCGCACAAGTCGGACCTTCATGGGACACCTTCTGTCTTAGTCGTCTGCTATTTCCTTTGTGTTACCCATGCTTTTATTACTTTCCATTTTTCCCCAAAATTTACAGCAATCTGTGCAAGTCTTCTCCATCCTCTTCAGTGAAACAGCGGCAAATAAAGTGTGCTTGTGGAAAGCAACTTCCCCACAAGGACAGCCATTCATTGTGTCTTGCTTTGCCTAGGCCCAGACCACGACACGGAGGCCTGCCAGCACTGCCACGATTTTAACCAGCACACCCGGCTTTGCTGCCAGAAGAACTTGGAAGCCTTCCTGCTGTAGTAAAAACTCACAGCGATAGAGAAGGAGTTCCTCAAAAGTACCTCCTCTTCCCCGTTCTCTGGGGCTTCCACTTCATCGACCAAGAAGTCATCTTCAGGAAAGCAAAACCACCGGGAGAAGCATAGGGACAAACCCCAGTCAGCTTCCTGCTCCAGGTCCCCACACAAGTTGGGTACTGAACATGGGTCCTACTCCCACAGGAGGTCAGCTCGTTCCACTATGGCAACCCTCTCTCCCTCCGGGCTCCCAGTGGTCAAACCGCCTGTCCTCCTTACTGTCCCGGGCTGTGGTTCTTTGGGGCTTGGGACTTTGTCCCCAGCCTCTCAGACCCATTATGCAGGTGGGTCCTCAGCCAGGTGGCTCGGTCAGGCCCCCTCGGGTGGCAGGTCTCTGCCCGTTGCCCTCCTGGTCGAGGTGTCTGCCAAGTCGGTTCCGATGTCAGGGACAGACTTCTCCAAGTGGTGCTAGGGGCATACGCTCACTTTCCTTGCAAGAGTGATGCCTCTGCCCTGCTCAGGAGCTAGCTCCCCAAGACAGGCTTCTCTTTCCAGGATGGTGCCGGCTGCATCACTAGACCAGTGTCATCCCATGCCTGTCCCAGCAATGCCTCAACCGCCATCCCCTAACCCTCCACAGTTGTCACACAGCCAATGCCTGGTCTTTCAACACTGGTCAGATGCTGGATTGTTCCTTGCCCCAAGGGCTGACACCCACTAACCAGACGCCAGTGGAACTGACGCCAGGGCTGTTGCAACCTAAGGCACCAATGCCAGAGCCCTCTCTGCCTACCCATCAGACACCAGCTTCCTCACTTCTGCCTCAGAACCCGCCCACAGACCTTAACACCCTTTTTGTGGCCTGACTGGCATACTTCAAGGAAAAGGAGGCCCCAAAGGAGCCCTTAATTTCGACTCAGAGGGACCTTCCTCCCAGTCCAACAAAGGAGCAAATTTCCCCTAGGAAGGTCACACTGCCACCTCCTAAATTGCCAACTCCACAACCAGACTGAGCTGGTGCCCGTCGGAGGAGGACCCACCAACAAAGGCATCATCGTTCACCCTCTCCGGATTCAGGTGAGTTGGGGATACTCTTCATCTTCTTATGATGATTCGGGGGACTCTGACCTGCTGTCAGACCCAGAGGAGCCCAACACCCCGTGGTCTCCTCCAGATGACCTGACTTATGGATGTGATGAGGTAGATCCAGGCCCTTATGGGCTGGGACACAGAGAAGTGGATCCTGAGTGACATCTGCTATCCACTTTCCTCCGTGAGGAGGAGTCATTGCCTTTATTCGTTCCTCCCCTTACTGACTCCTTCAAGGATGTCAATAGGGCTGCTTGGCAATGCCCATCTACTACACCGGTGACATCTAAGAAGGCAGATTGCCTGTATAATACCCCGAGGGATGAACCATTTTATGGGAGCACCCAGAGGCTGATTCGGTTGTTAACGTGGCCCATGACTGCTCTAAGTGGCCCCAGCAAGGACTCCAGGCAGACAGACCATTTTGGTAAGAAGGTCTATTCCTCAGCCACCTGCACTACCCATTCCCTAATCTTCCTAGCCCACATAGTTTAATATCAGTATGCCCTGCTGGAGAAAGCTTTGGAGGTAGCACAGGCTCAGCCCGATCTTCTTGGAAAGGCTGAACTGCTACACCTTCTGAATTCAGGGGATGTGGGGACTCATGTTCTCCGAGCCTCTTATGACTTGGCAGGCAGAGCTGCAGCTACGGGAGTTTGCCTTCATCACTACTCCTGGCTTAGAGTCCCTGGTTTTGCTCTGGATATCCAGTCTAAGATTCTGGATGCCCCTTTTAGAGGCCCAGTTTTGTTTGGCAAGGATTCTCAAAATATAATCATTTGCTTCCCAAGAGTCGGGCAAGGTTCTATGTTTGGTTCAAACACTGTACTGATCTCAGTCTAAATTGTCCCCGCAGCAGTCCTTTTGTCGCACCACCAAGCAGCAACCCAGAGGTCAACATCCCAGAAGTGCCTTTAAGAGAAAGGCTACTTTCCCAAGCCATGGGAGGTTCTGCCCCCAGAGCTCCAAGAACCTCCCAGGCCCCACTGCCTGTCCCCAGCTCCTCTGCCCAACTCCTTACCCTCCCCCAGCCGAATCCCTAGAGGAGGCAGTGGAGGTAGTTTCTCTCTCTACAGAGAGGGTTAGCACAGAATAAGCTCAGATCAGTGGATTCTGCAGGTAGTGAAACTAGCACACCCTAGAATTTTTGGAGATTCCTCTGGACAATCCTCCAGTCTCCTCCCATATCGCCCTTATCCAAGCGCTCCTGTGAAAACAGGCTATAGAATCCATCCCACAACACAGTGAAGGAAGAGATTCTACTCACATTTCTTCCTGGTCCGAAAGAAAATGGGGGACCTGCATCCCATCCTGGATCTCAGCCACCTGAACCAGTTCATAGAATAGAAACGGTTCAGGATGGTCACTCTTCCAGGCCTTCTCTCCTTACTTCATCAGGGGGATTGGCTCTGTTCTCTGGACATGCAGGATGCTTATCTTCACATCTTGGTGTTCCCACCCCACAGGAAGTTCCTCCACTTCCAAGGAAGCCACTACCAGTTTAAGGCTCTGCTGTTCGGCCTGTCCTCAGCCCCACCAGTCTTTACAAAAATGCCTTGCAGTAGTGGCAGCAGCCTTAAGGAGGAAAGGCCATTATGTCTTCCCTTACCTAGACTGGCTTCTGACAACTCCCACCAAGGAGCAGTTGCTCAGAACCATGGTGACACATTCACTCTGTTTTGAGGATCTGGGGTTAACTCTCAATCTCCCCAAATCCTCTCCCTGGTCAAGTCAAAGACTTCAGTACATTGGGGCAATCTTGGACACCACCCAAGGCAAAGCCTTTCTTCTCTCAGGTTAGAGGGCCTTCAGGCACAAGCTCAACTGTTCTTATTGTCTTGCCAGTTTCCAGCCAGACCTTTTCTAAGACTACTGGGACATATGGCAGTAGCCACTGCAGTTGTTCCCCTGGCTTGCCTGCACATGAGGGTAGCCCAATGGAACCTTCGGGTCCAATGGAATCAGTGCACAAACGATTTGGGTCTCTTCGTGTCGGTATCCAATGCAGTGTGACAGACTATGACATGGTGGCTAAACTCCCTACTCTCTTTGGGGAGGGCCCACACCTTGTCTGAGTCATCTCGAAGATCCTGACCTCTGCTGCAGAGGGCCAGGGCTGGGCACCCATCTGGAAGACCGTCAGACTCTGGGGACCTGGTCTCCATTAGAGCAGCATCTCCACATCAATGTTTTAGAGAGGAGGGTGATCCTGTATGCTACTGTGCAGGCCTTTCCGATGAACCTGCTCTCAGGACCTCTTGATCCAGATAGACAATATGTCTGTGGTCTTTTACATAAACAAATGTGTGTGTGTGTGTGTGGGGGGGGCATTCGTATCCCTTCTGCCGGGAGGCAATGAGAGTTTGGTATTGGCCATAGAGCTTCACCTGGACCTGACTGCTGTGCATGTTCCAGGCATTCAGAACACCTTGGCCAACAGTCTAAGCCATTCCCGGTCGAAGGCACACAAGTGGGAACTTCTTCCCTCAGTGGTCAAAGATCTCTTCCACAGGTGGGGCCACCCAGAGCAGGACCTATTCACATCCCCATCCAAAACAAAACTGCCCAGATCTTCCTGGACATAAAGTCTCCACCACTCATTCACACTAATGGGACAATGCCGGAGGTGCTAGGATCAAGTGGGAGTCAGAAATCTTCAGGAGGGCCGGCACTGAGGAATCGGCAGCGAGAGTCCGGCTCATGCCGTGTAGGCTACCTCGGCGTTGACCCTCCAACCGCTTCAGTTCCTTTTTTCCCCGTCGTCGAGTGTACTTCAGTGATGTCGCTCACTCGCCGGGAGTCAAATCTTCCCATCTATACGACGGCAGCTGTAGTCGTTTAAATATTTGATTGCCAAATCTAATAAAAACAAATAAAACCTAAAAAAGGAAAAAGTAATTTTTCATCAAGAAGTCGTCTCCAGCCCTCCTTCGATGGAGTCTACCATGAACGGAGCAGGTAGCGGTAGGGAGACTTCGCAGAAATTGTGTTTTCAACGGGGGCTGGGTCTGGTCCGCTGCCCTCTACGGGTGGGGGGCTGACTATGGGCTGTCCGGCTCGGGGGGTGGTCTCAGCACAAAAAGAAGCGGTCCATTCTCGACTGCTGTTGAGGACTCCTGGCGCTGCTCAACTCGTTCTTCGCCTCCCCCCAGTCGAAGAAGAAACTGTACCGCTTGAGGTCACCCTCTGGTATGTTTGCGCATTGATAGTCGGTGGCAAGGGGCAGGGGTTCCACTCCAACTCCTCCAAGGTCTCCTATGGCCTCTATTCCTGGTGACCGGCATCCTCAACTCAGGAGTCCCTCCCGGCCCCCTGAGGGGTCCTCTGGTGAGCAGTTTAATCACTGGACCGCTCTTATGCAGCAGTGGATTTGGTTGTTGTCTCACTTGCCTTAGCCGGTGAGTCTGTCGCTGGGGCCTGTGAGCAGGGCAGTTGGGACTTACAAGTCATGCGCCTTCTCCGGTGCTGTCGACGCTGCACTATGGTACTTTTCCCCCTCATATGGTTGTGGTATAGAGGCCAACACAGGTGCCTTTCTCTCCTACTGAATTTCTCAGATCTTCCTCTCCGAGTGGGCTGTTAGGGGCCTCTGGTCCTGTGCTGCATCTTGTGCCAGTGTCACCAGTGTTTTCGGCACCACACTCTGTGCCAGGAGCACCTTCGGTGCCATGTAGGGCACTGGGGTTCTCAACTCCAGTTCATGGAGCTCCTCCTCTTCTCTTCCCCCCCTTTCCTACTTACTGTGTCCTTCCCAGACTAGTAGGTGATAACATTGAGCCCGATTCTGATCTTCGATTATGAGCCGACTTTGATGATGATTCCTCTCTATGGGTGGTAAATAAACCTTCTCTTCCAGCAGAGCCTTTGGTCGAGGACCTTTCCTTTAAGTCTCTGCTTAAGAATATGAATACCACTGTCTCTCTCTCCAGACTTCAGAGAATGAGCCTGAGAAATTGCTGCATCTGCACATTCCGGATATTCCTGTGGAATTGACTCCTCCCATGCAACCCTCTTTTGAGACTCTTTCACAAATGGTGTGGGATAATCTGGCACTTATTCTTTCTGTGGCCAAATCCTCAGATAGGAAATACGCCCTCCCAAGGATAGTCCTATTCTGGCCTCGCAAGCCTTTGCAGATGACATAGTTGTTTTGTCAGAGAATGACAAAGCCATCCTTCCTCAAGACTCTACGGCACGTCCAGTAAATAAGGAATCTTGTACGTTTGACACTTCGAGGAAGCAAGTTTTCGCTGCCTCCACCCTGGGTATGCACACTGCTAGCTACGAGGGTTATTTGTCTCAGTATGAGTATACTCTCTGGCATTCGCTCAAAGCCACCGTAGAAGCTCATCCCCGAGTTGGACGTTAACACGTAGCTTCTCCAGACCATTATTGAGGCACTGAATCCTACAATCAGCAGCTTAAAGCAGCTATGGATGCCTTCGACACTGCTTCCAGGGCAGCAGCAGTGGGTATATGTACCCGACGCCACTCGTGGTTATGGATATCTGGATTCACAGATGACGCCCTACAGAGAGTTACAAGTTTGCCATTTGATGGAACATATCTGTTTGGTCCTCAAGTCGAGCAGGCATTAGAGGCCACACAGAAAACTAGAATGGCTATCAAAACGGCCAGACCACCCTCTGCTGCCCCCCCAGCGGGGCAGGAACCGGCGGCAGTTTCTTAACAGTCTGTCCTTTTGTGGCAAAGGCAGAGGGGGCTTCACCAAAAATCAAGCTCCCCCAGCCACAAAAGAAAATGCAGCAGAAGGCGCAGGGCCCAAAAGCGCCCAGTGCCACCCTCTGAGATTCTGGCCCAAGTCCCACCTCACCTGTCCAAGGGGGGACGCTTCCTTGGCAGGAGGAGGGCGTCTGACTGAGTTTTACAACCAGTGGAAGTCCGTCACTTCAGACAAATGGGTGCTCAGGATAATCTGCGAGGGCTATTCTCCAAATCTTTCAGAAACTCCTCCGGATCATCCATCCAAACAGCAGCCCACACTGTCTGTCTCTCAGTCAGACCTTCTTGCTTCTGAGATTCAAGGCCTTCTGAAAAACAGGGCAGTAGAAGTAGTTCCGCTAAATCAATGGAACACCGAACCTTACTTCGAGAGGGTTCCTGCAGTAGGTCTTCATATATATAGGACTGCGCCCCCTGGCGTCGGGCCCGAACGGCAAACTTATAGATAGCAATCATAAGCGGGGACTGCCCCTGATGTCAGGTGTCATGACGTCAGCCCGACTATAAAAGAGGCGGTCCTGTGCCCGCTCTCCACTTCTTTCCCACCGTCACCTCAGTACATTCGGCACACGATGGAACAGCGATCATATGTCCGCCATTTTGTCGAAGTTTTCTTTGCCTCATAACTAATTTTTCTCTAATTGTTTTACTTATTTTGATGTCTTCTAGACAAAAAAAGAAGCGCCCGAAGTGCAGCACTCAAATCCCGCACAGGGACGACCATTCCCGCTGCCTCCTCTGCCTTGGTTCCAAGCACAACACCCAGGAGTGCTCCATCTGCCAGACCTTCAACCAGGTGACCCGAACCAGGCGTAAGCGGACCCTTGAGACCCATCTCCTGACCCGACAACTGGCGTTGATGTAAAAGGAGCTCTAGGAACTGCGGGGAAAGGTCGTCGTCGCCGGCCCCAAAAAAGAAGAAAAGCAAGGAGAAGCGCTGGGACTGGAGTCAGTCGCCACCCGGGAGGCCCTCCGCAACTGTGAGTACTTCAGCCAGTGCCCCGTATGCTTCTTTAGGCCGGGCACCTTCTCCAGCTCCTGCCAAGGTGAGCGGGCAGCCGGGGTAGCCTCTCTGGATGTCTCTGTCAAGTCGCCCCGCCTAGCCGATAAGGGTGCACGGCTTCTGCCGATCGTACTTGCGGCAGTCTCCGGACTTCCACTAGCCCGGCGCAGTCCGATCAGTCAGACAATGGCTCCTCCGTTGCCCACCCGGATCTTTCCATTCTCCCGTCGGTCTCCAGTTTGGCCCCCCGATGCCGGACAGAGTGGGCGGCAGAGCAACCCTTCGTCCTCTAGGGTCTTGCATGCCAGGGACTCTCCACCTGATCCGCTGATTTTTCCTACCAGCAAGATCACCTTCAGACCTGCCGTCAGGGCACCTTCCGAACCTTCCCCCCTCACCAGGCCTACTGCCGTCCCTGGACATTAGTCCGCGGCCGGCTAGGGATCTTTTCATGAAGCCTCCTCCCTCAGGACCTTCGAGGGCCCTCCCAGATCCCACGCCTCCCCGAGGTGCCATGGCACTTCCCCCAGCAGGACCAGATCCTCCAGGTGGGTTTCCGGGCTGAGATCCCAGTGGCCCACCGTTGACTCCACAGTTTCTGATGCCAGGCCATGTGCCTCCGATGCTGGGATACCTGATGCCGGGATACCCTGGGTACTCTTACTATCCACAAATGGGTTATCACTACCCTTCTTGGCCTCAGTACCCAGGCTATCCTACCTTCCAGCCACCACTGGCGTCGGCTCCCCAATGGTGGCAGGAGCCCAGAACCCAGCTGCTGTCAGAGCTTAGGCAATCTGTGGGGGAACCTCTCCAGCCTAGGCCCCCCCCCCCACCGCCTCCTTCCATCAGAGCCTCGTGTTCTCTTGCTGCCGGCACCACTGGTATAGAACCCTCCATTCCCAGCGGCGTCAAGCCCTCCCTCACGGAATCTGACACCGAACCTTTGCACCCCAGATCTCCGGTTGAGGTTCCTCCCAAGGAGTCACCCAAGTCTCCTCCAGAAGACCCATCTTTTGGAGACCTCTTGCGCTCCATGCAGGCAGCCAGAGGCTGGCCCATGAAAGAGGTAGATCCACAACAAAAAAGGCTAGCGGAGCACCGGGATCTTGCTAAGTCTTATCCCATCCCCATCCCCCCATGGATGGGACCCCATGAAGACTTGGTGACCACAATATGGCAACAACCGTCCTCCATACCAGCGGTCTCCAGGAAGGCAGACCAGATCTGTTATCCTTCAGAAGGGATTCAGCACCTTAACTCCCATCCAAAGGCTGACTCCATGGTAATTACTACCGCTCACGACCGGTCAGCCCAACCAAAACACCTGAGTTCCTTGCTGCCAGACAAGGACTCTCGTCAGTTAGACCAGTTCGGGCAAAAGATCCATTCTTCTTCCTCCTGTGGCATTAGATCTCTCAACTGTCTCGCACATGGATGCTTTCCAAAAAGCTACTCTTTTGGAGTTGGAAAGGGATCTACTTGAGGTTCAGGATGAAAACCTTAGGAAGAAGCTCCTGGACAAGGTCAGGATAGGAAAGTCCTCGTGTCGTCACGTGCTCCAAACGACGTACGACTCTGTGGATTCAGTGGCTAGAGCGGCAGCCACAGGGATCTGTCTCCGCCGGCTCTCCTGGCTTTGGATAGCTGGTTTGGCACAGGATGTTCAGTCTTCCCTTTTGGATGCCCCTTTTAGGGGTTCCATCCTCTCTGGCGGCGGTCCCAAAAATATCATAACAGGACTGCAAGAGAGTGGACGCTCCTTAAGAGACATATGCTCTTTGTACAAGATGGGTCAGAAAAAGCAGCCCTTTTGCCACCAAAGGTGGAACAAGAACCAGGCAAAGTGTCGGGGAAGGGGGAAGAGACGTGCCCCTGGCTCAGGAGCCCAAACCCCACAGGCTGAGTTCTCCAAAAAACAGCCTCGGGGGCTAAAGCTCCCCCACACCTCAGCATCCTGACTCCTTCCGCTCCCTCTCTTAATTCAGGAGGAACTGGTTGGAGGGAGGTTCGGCCTCCACCTGGAAGGTTGGAGGTTCGTCACCACAGAGTCGTGGGTGCTTCAGCTCATCCAGCGGGGTCAATCGAGTTCCGCAAGATGCCAGCCCCTCTACCTCCAGGACGGTCTTTCTATCCACAGGATAAGGTCCCCCTTGTCTCTCAAGAGATTCAGGCACTTCTTCCAAAGGAGGCCATAGAACCCATCCCCTAGAACCAGATAGGAAGGGGATTTTACTCCCACTTCTTTCTAGTCCCAAAGAAAATGGGCAACCCAAGACCGACGCTGGATCTCGGCACACTAAACATCTTCGTCGAGTACAAGAAGTTTCATATGTTGACTCTTCAGGGGCTCTTCCCCCTGCTCCATCCCATCTCCTGGCTGTGCTCCCTGGATATGCAGGATGCTTACCTGCACATCTCTATCCTCCCGGCCCACTGCCACTTCCTCTGTTTTGCTTTTATGGAGGATCACTTTCAGTTTTGGGCTCTCCCTTTTGGCCTTTCCTCAGCCCTCTGGGTGTTCACGAAGTGTTTAGTGGAACGCCACCAGGGCATTTATGTCTTCCTGTACCTAGATGACTGGCTCCTCGCAGCACCCTCTCCTACCAGCCTGAAAGAGTCTCTCTCTTTCACTCTGAACTTGTTCTCCCTTCTGGGGACCATGGTCAACTTCCCCAAGTCCCAGCTAGTACTATCTCAACGACTCCAATTTATTGGAGCCGTACTAGATACAGTCCAGAGCAAGGTTTTTCTGCCATCGGATCGAGCCGAGGCTTTGGTTGCTCAGGCTACTCTTGTGGTCCAGGCTTGAAGGATCCCAGCACATGCTGTGCTCCGTCTTTTGGGACTGATGGCAACAGCCATTTCCACAGTACCACGGCCAGACTTCACATGAGGGTCACCCAGTGGTCTCTCCGAGTCCAATGGGATCAGAGGACAGACAACATGAACCAAAAAGTCATGATCTCCAGCAGCTTTCAGAGAGATCTTCGCTGGTGACAGGATCTCTCCAACCTTTCGAGGGGAACTCCTTTTCATTCCCCCATCCCAACCCAAATCCTCACCACGGACGCCTCAGACTTGGGCTGGGGAGCCCATTTGGGGGGTAAACAAGACACAGGGATCTTGGTCCGATCAGGAGCTTATGCTCCACATCAATGTTCTGGAGACCAGGGCGGTTCTTTACGCTCTCCAGTCATTCCAGTCCCTTCTGGTACCGGGATCACTTCTGGTCCAGATGAACAATATGTCCACAGTCTGATACATCAACAAACAGGGAGGAACACGGTCGTACCCTCTCTGCAGAGAAGCAATAAGGGTCTGGTACTGGGTGACCCAGCGCAGCCTTTATTTGACAGCAGTCCACGTTCCAGGTGTATCCAATGTCCTGGCGGACAGTCTCAGTTGATCAGCGGCCAGGGCCCACGAGTGGGAGCTAAAGTCAGGGGTGGTCGAAGACCTTTTTCTTCTATGGGGTCGTCCAGACTTTGATCCGTTTGCCTCCCCATTCAACGCAAAACTACCCAACTTTTGCTCGCTCATTCCCGGGCATGGTTCTTTTTGGCGAGACGCACTGTCTCTGTCCTGGACAGGGAGGTTTCTTTACGCTTTTCTTCCCTTTCCTCTCATTCAGAAGGATCTGGTGAAACTTCAGCAAGAGAGAGCTCATATGATTATTATCGCTCCTCTCTGGTCATGCCAGATTTGGTACCCTCTTTTACAGCAACTGGCACTGGAACCTCCGGTCCACCTGCCGTTCTTCCATGACCCTCTGACTCAGGAGCAAGGCACCCTGGTGCACCCGAGCCTTCAGTCTCTCCACGTTCATGTGTGGCACCTGTGGACATAGCGGTTTCCCGCTTTAGTGTCTCCTAGCAGGATGCACGTACCTTAGTAGAGGCCAGAAAACCCTCTACTAGATCCACTTACGCCATGAAGTGAAAAAGATTTTCAATCTGGGCCCTAGCAAGGAGCTGGGATCTCTTTTTCATACTCAGCGGCCCAGGTGTTAGCGTACCTTGCACATTTATCTGAGACGGGCCTTAGCTACTCATCCATTAAGGTCCATCTCTCTGCGGTGTCAGCCTACCACCTCCCGGTGGAGGGGCAAAACCTTTCTGAAAGGCATCCTTCACTTGAAACCTCCGATCCGGAATCCCTGTCCCCCCGGGACCTAAATTTCATGCTTGAGAAGCTGACTTTACCCCTGTTTGAACCAGCTTCTACTTGCGACTTATGCTTCTTCTCCTGGAAAACTATTTTTAGTCACAGTCACTTCCGCCAGAAGGGTCTCTGAGCTCCAGGCTTTTGTTAGTAAAGGACCCTATTTAATTTTTCATACAGACAGAGTAGTCCTTCGGACTAACCCTTCCTTTCTCCCCAAAGTGGTATCAAAAACCACTCTGAATCAGAGCATGGAATTACCAGTATACTATCCCCAGCATTCCAACGGGGGAATACCTTCTGCACACCCTAGATGTGCACCGGATTCTGAGGGTACTACACAAACCGGACTAAAGAGGTTATAAATCTAACCAACTCTTTGTAGCCTTTGCTCCCCAGTGCCAGGGCAAGGCTATTTCCAAACAAACCATCTCTAGATGGTTAGCTAACTGCATCCATTTTTCTTAGACGAAATATGGGAAGTCCCTTCTGGGGGCAGTCAAAGGCCACTTCACCCGTAGTGTGGCTACTTCTACTGCCTTTTACAGGGATGTATCCACTGTAGAGATTTGTGCAGCGGCCACTTGGTCGTCTGTTCACACTTTCACTAAGCATTACAGTCTGGGCATTGCCTCTAGGTGCAGAGCAGGCTTTGGTCTTGCAGTTTTGCAAGGCCTCCTGTCACAATTCCCTATGCCGACTTCTCCTCCTCCCGGATGCACCTCAGCAAAAGTTATTTTGGGGACTGCTTGGTATTCAGTCCCATATGTGAAGACCTACTGCAGGAACCCTCTCGAAGTAAGATATTGCAGTTACGTAAGAACTTACCGTAACAGTAGATCTTCGAGAGAGGTTCCTGCAGTAGGTCTAGTTTCCCACCCACCTTCCCTCAGCTCCTGGATGTTTTTTCCTTTAGTTTCCATCCTATCTAGTCCTTGGGTCTAGAAAGGAATCGGGGTCCTAGGAGTTTCTTTACTCCTAGCTTTTATTTACCTTTCTTTAGGCCTCCGGTGGAAAAGAACTGGAGAGTGAGCTGACGTCATGACGCCGGGGATGGTCCCCACTGATGACTGCTATCTACAAGTTTGCCGTTCTGACCTGACGCCAGGGGGCGCAGTCCTATACGTGAAGACCTACTGCAGGAACCTCTCTCAAAGATCTACTGTTACGGTAAGTTCTTACATAACTGCAATTTTCTACTCCCATTACTTCTAGTTCCAAAGAAAACAAGCGGCATGTGCCCTATTCTCGATCTAAGAAAGGTAAACAAATTCCTTTACAAGGAGAAATTCAAGATGATATCACTCGGCACTCTGTTACCTCTGATTCATCAAAATGACTGGCTGGCTTCCCTGGACATGCAGGGGGCCTATCAGCATGTTCTCATACACCTAAACCACCACAAGCATATCAGATTTGTGGCATTGGGTCAGCACTACCAGTTCAGAGTCCTGCCCTTTGGGCTATCCTCGGCACCTCGAGTCTTTACAAAGTGCTTTGCAGTTCTCGGAGCGCATCTCAGGAAGCTCGGAATGCAAGTGTTCCCATATATGGATGACTGGCTTCTAGCAAGTCCCTCCAGACAAGAGACTCATGAAGCCGTGGTTACAGTTTCCAAATTTCTCGTGTCCATGGGAGTTCTGTAGAATCTAGGAAAGTCAAAACTACAACCCTACCAACAGCTCTTCATAGAAGCCCTTCTGGACACCTCCAGTGCAAAAGCTTTTCTTCCAGGGGACAGGAGGAGTGATATCCTTCAGATGGCCCACTTCATCACAAAGAACGACTCAGTTCGAGCCCTCTCGATGCAGCAGATGCTGGGTCTCATGGCGTGTTCAGTGTGCCTCTGACTCGCCTCCACATGAGGTCTACTCAGTGGTCCCTGACCACACATCCCCAGTCCTTTCACATCAAGGTGATGGTACCTCTAAAACGGTCACTCACCTGGTGGATGGAAGAGGACAACCTTCAGAAGGGGTTCCCCTTTCCCCCACTGGAATCTCAAATCACCATCACCACGGACACTTCCCATCTCGGATGGGGAGCGCAATGTTTGGATCTCCACACCCAGGGACGATAGAATCAGGACGAGTCTCAATTCCACATAAATATTTTAGAAATGAGAGCTGTCCAGTACACAGTCCGTGCTCTGAAGGACATTCTCTGTCTCAAAATCATTCTCCTTCAAACAGACAACAAAACAGTGATGTACTACATCAAAAAACAAGGTGGAGCACACTCTTACCCCCTGTGCAGGGAAGCGATGACAGTGGGGGAATGGTGCCTGGAGCACAAAGCCTTGATCCGGAGTGCAGAATGATCTGACGGATTGTCTCAGCAGAACGGAAACCGATCCTCTCAAGTGGTCTATCGACACAAATGTTGTGCTGTCGCTCTTTGAAGAGTGGGGAACACCAGACCTGGACATTTTTGCGTCCCCACTCAGCACAAAACTGCCTCTATTCTGCTCCAGAAATCCAGAACCTGACGCTTCATGTCAGGATGCATTCAGACTGCGGTGGACAAGACTCTTTCTGTACACATTTCCACCTCTTAGTTCAGAGAGTACTGCTCAAGCTGGAGGCTCAAGGAGCAGAATGATCCTCATCACCCCATTCTGGCCTTGTCAGAATTGATTTCCATTAACCAACAGGTTATCTGAAACCTCACTGAGATAGCTTCCATCTCAGATGGTCCATCTCAACCTGAGATCCCTTCACCTCCACGCTTTGATCCTGAGGAGATATAAGTGGGTAGATTTGATGTTTCACGTAGTGTCTCTGGCATTCTCCTAGCGGCACGCAAGCCAGCTACTAGGAACACTTATACGGTAAAGTGGAACTGGTTCTCCATTTGGTGTACAAAGTCCTCCATGGACCCCTTCTCTTGTCCACCTAACAAAGTCCTGGAATATCTTCTGGACATGTCTAATACAGGACTGTAGTACTCAACTGTGAAGGTTCACCTTTGCGCCATTTCAGCGTACTACGATCCTTAAGGCTATACTTTGCACTAGGCCACCAATCAGAAGACCGGTAGCCGCATGGGACATCAACTTTGTACTAGACATGCTCACCTGTAAACCTTTCGAGCCCCTAGCAACTTGTGAGCTGAAGTTCCTGACCTGGATGACTGCCTTCCTGGTAGCCATTACCTCCGCTCACAGGGCCTCTGAAATACATGCACTGGTCACAGATCCTCCATATACCGTATTTCACAAAGACACGGTGGTTCTTCAAACTCACCCCAAGTTTCTCCCTAAAGTAATCTCAGAATTCCATCTGAACCAGCCCTTGGTTCTTCCAACCTACTTCACAAACTTCCAGAATGAAGGGGAGTGTACACTGCATTTTCTGGACATTAAAAGGGTTTTGCGTTTCTACTTGGACAGAACCAAAGAGATCCGCAAATCTGAACAATTATGTGTCTCTTTCGGCTTGGCCGAGCTGGGTCAGCCTGTTGCAATCAGATGTATTTCGGCATGGCTTGTGGCATGTCTTCACTAGTGCTACTCCATGGCACAAGTTAAGCTGGAAGGCAGAGTATATGCTCATTCTACCAGGGCAGTCGCGGCATCTCTGGAAGAAATGCAGAACGTGCCCATTGCACACATCTGCAATGCAGCTACTTGGAGCTCCGTGCACACTTTTGTGAAGCACTACCCTTTGGATGTCCATGCCAGAGAGCACCAATCCTTTGGCAGGAGAATCCTTAATGGACTTCTGTCCTAAGTAAGCTCCTCTCTCCTGCCACCCTTCTCGGGGGATTATTTCAGCTCGGTACTCTCCCATTAGTGTGAATGAGTGGTAGAGACTTTATGTCCAGGAAGATATGAAAATGACGTACCTACCATAATTCTTGATCTTCTTGGATGGAGTCTCCACCACTCATTCACATGCCCACCCTCCATCCCCCGAGCTCACTTATCTGTTTTTGGTCTTCACTCCCTCGTTGGTTGGGCTGTGAAGACTCTGTTGTGTTGACCCTTCTTATATGGGTTATTCAGACTATCTTAAGTCTGCATAGGTTAGTTTCTCTAAGTTAGTTTATGCTGCACCTCCTCAGTAAAGAAGGTACTGAGGCGGTTGGAGGGTCGGCACTGCTTCCTTGCAGCCCTACCTCAGTGCCGGCCCTCCTGAAGATTTTTGGCTCTGGCATAGTCCCATTTGTGTGAATGAGTGGTGGAGACTTCGTCCAAGAAGATCAAGAATTACGGTAGGTATGTAATTTTCATTTTCTGCTCGCTAGATCCAGGGCCTGGTGTTTTCTGGTGAGATGCATTATCCCTCTCTTGGACAGGGAGGTTTCTGTACACCTTCTTCCCTTTCTGTTGCTGCACAGAGTTCTGCTCAAGTTGCAGTCTGAAGGGGAAGAGATGATCCTGATGGCCCCTTTCTCACTGTGCCAGATATGGTTTCCACTCCTAAAACAACTAGCAGTGGAGCCTGATTCCTCTGCCTCTGTGCTCAGATCTGCTCTCCCAGGAGCAGGGTAGCCTGGTCCATCCGGACCTCAAGTCACTGCACCTGCATGCATCGTTCCTGCAGAACTTGCATCCTCCACTAGATCCACTTATGCTATGAAGTGGAAGCGGTTCTACAAATGGACCACCGCTCACCACCTGGATCCCTTTACCTGTCCGGAGAATCTCGTTCTAGAGTACCTCTTTTCCCTTTCGGACTCGGGCCTGAGTTATTCATCAATTAAGGTGCACTTATTCGCCATCTCTGCGTACCATGTACCTATTGAAGGCAAGACTCTTTCCAAGCTTGACCTCTCCCACACTTTCTTGCATATTGGAACTGAAACCTCTCATCAGGGACTCTGTTCCCCCCTTGGATCTGTTTATTTTAGAAAAGCTTACTTTGCGTCCCTTTGAGCCTGCTGCAAGCTGCAATCTATGCTTTGTCATGGAAAGCGTTATTTTTAGTTGCTATTACTTTTGTTCGGAGGAGCTCTGATGTGAAAAGAGCCTTATTTAGTTTTCCACAAGGACAGGGTGTCCTTGAAGACCAATCCTAAGTTTCTTTCTATAGTGGTGTCTGAGTTTACTCTGAATCAAGACATCCTCCTGCCTGTGTATTACCCAGAGTATTTAAATCAAGGGAAGGCCTTACTGCATACTCTGGATGTCCACCAAGTGCTTTGTTATTATTTGGACTCCACCTGAGCCATCAGAAAAATGGATCAGTTTGTTTCTTTTGCCCCGAGAAAAGAAGGGGCCTCTGTTTCGAAACAATGTTTGTCCAAATGGTTAGTTACCACAAATACAAGTCTTTACCGGGCCTGGTTAAAGGCCATTCTACCAGGGGCATAGCTGCTTTATTTGCCTTCTTCAGAAATGTGCCCATTGCTAACATTTGTGCAGTGGTCACTTGAGTTCTGTTCAGACTTTCATCCAGCATTACAGTCTGGACGTCGTATCTAGGTGCAGGACAGGTTTTGAACTGGCAGTCCTGTAGAGCCTGCTCTCTTGAGAGCCTTACACTGACTTCTAGCTCCTCCCAGCTGACTGGGATCAGTCCTTTCACTGCTCAGGACTCAGTCCTAATGGTGTTACCTGCTGCAAGAGCTCCCTTGAAGTGAGACAGTACAATTAAGTAAGAACTTACCGTAACAGTAGACCTTCGAGAGGAGCTCTTGCAGCAGGTGCTGCTTTCCCTCCCTCCCCCGGTGACCGTTTCTCTATCTGTTACCTTTCTTTCCTCGATATAGAGGAACCTCCTTGGTTCTCCAGTTTCTGTATATGCTGGGGTCTCAGGCGGGAGAGCTGAGGTTGGGCTGGGGGACCGCCCCTATTATACCATAGGTGGATGTCGGGGGCAGTCCCCCACTATATACTACTAGCTAGAAGCTTTCTGTGGGGTTCTGGCACCTGCCGGCTTCAGTCCTAACAGTGTTACCTGCTGCAAGAGCTCCTCCCATAGATCTTTTATGGTACATTCTTACGTAACACTACTTTTTGTCTGCTGAGCCTCCTGTACCTCATCTCATGATGATGAGTACAATCCTGACCTCTTGGATATAGAGGAGGATTTTTGTCTTCCAAGAAGTAGACATGGGGCCTTCATCCACTGTTTCATCCTGTAATGATTATACTATGGTTTATTACCCCAGGTCTTCTGAGAATCCCTCATTTCCGGCTCTCCTCAGGTCTGTGCAGGACTCCATGGAATTGGAGGCCGAGAAGAAGATTTCCAAAGAAATCTGTATGATTTCTTAGAAATACTGACCTATAAGACCACTGTGATCCCTATTTTTCTGTGCCCTAGAGGATGCCATGATGGCTGCCTGATACAGGCCCAGTACTTTGCCAGCCGTACCCAGAAAGGGGGATTAGCAATATGTAGCCCTACATCTACAGAAATACTGCATCGAAAACTCACACTGAACCTGTTATTAATGCATACATTTTTTTAATTTTGACTTTATGTGTATATTTATTTAATTGCAATGTTTCACTGTTTGTTTTTCTGTCTGGATCATCCATGAAAATGAACATTTAATGCTCATGGATATTAACAAATAATAAAAAAATGTTAAGTCCCATTACCCATCACAACCTAAGACTGACTAAGTTGTGATAATGGCTGCCCATGACATGTCCAGGACTCTTAGACATATTAGCTGTCTGCTTCCTGACAAAGAGCTCAGAAAACGTGACGTTATTGGCGAAAAGACTGCCTGTTCCTCACTGTGGCTCAGAACTGCAAATTACCAGGCATTTACGATTAAATGCCAAAATAACCTGAAGGCTTCTCTGTTGATACAATGCCAAAAGGGCCAGTTAAAACAGAACTTGTAAAATCTCCTTCAGCGGGTCTTGACACAGGTAAACACCTGCTCAGACTGGTTTATGATGTTTCTCATGCTTCAGCCAGGGCTGCTGCCTCAAGTATTGTCTCTGTCATTTATTCCTGGCTAAGGGTGGTGGGGTTTGCCTTCAGTGTGTAACAGGCTGTGGTTAATTCCCTTTGTAAGGGACAAAAGCCTTTTGGATATGCTGTGGAAAGCACACTGTGTTCTACAGCTCTGTAAAATGACTCTTCAGATCCCTGACACCCCCCCCCCCCAGTATGGGTAGGGGACATCATTTCCACACCCTTATGGGAGGCCTGCTCATGGCAGAGGTAGTGGTCATGCCCTTCTTCCAGGTGGGCAGTTTAAGAAAGGGATCTGCCTCCCCACTCCATGCTGCCTCCCCCTTTACCTGTTGTACAGGGGTTCGGGTAAGGAGCCGAATCTCCCACCATTTGCTACACTAGAGGGAGAGTACGACAGAAAACTGGGTACTGGAAAGCTGTAGTATAGGGCTGTGCACTGGACCTCTTGTGCACCTGCCTCGTCCTTGCCATTACTCACCAGGCCACTTATTTATTCTGCAAACAGAAGTAAACTCCCTTCCTCAAAAGACAGCAAAAAAAACAATTCCTGTTCAAGAATAGAATATGGGGTTTTACTCGGAAGTATTTCCTAGCCCCAAAATGGACAGGGGATTTAAATCCCATTCTGGACCTCAGATGCCTGAATGAATGCATAGAATACTAGAAATTTTGGATGGTCCTCTTACAGACCTTCATCCCCCCTGTTGGAGCTAGAGGACTGGGTGTGTGCCCTGGACATAAAAGACGCATACCTGCATGTCAGGATCTGGCACCCTCACAAAAAATACATCAGACGTCTTCTAGCAGGCAATCACTATAAAGTTTTTGTGTTGCCATTTGGCTTATCTTCAGCACCGCAGGTCTTTACCAGATGCTTTGCAGTGGTAGCAGACACACTCAGGAGGAAATGACTGTATGACTTCTTCCTGAGAGGGCCATCAATGTAAGTGACCCATCAACTTTCACAAGCTGGGGAATTACAGTCAATGTCCCTAGTCAGTCTTGACCCCTTGTCAGCTCCTGCAATATAGTGGCAGTGTTTGACACCTCTCTGGTTTGTGCTTTTTTTTTCCCCAGAGGACAGGGCAGATGCTTTAATTTCTGAAGCTCACTCGGTCTGCGGCTGTGCCCAGGTACCAACTTAGCCCATGCTCTGCCTGTTGGGGATGATGACAGCTGCCGTTAACTCAGTCCCTCTTGCTTGCTTCTGTATTTCATAGTGGATTCTGCGTGTGCAGTGTAATCTATTGTACAACAGCCTAAATCACCCCATCCTGGTAACCCAGTCAATAAAAGGGCACTTGTCTGGTGGATGGACTGCCCCAATCTGCTGAAAGGCACTCAAATCCATCACCTCTGTGAATCCTGACCACAGACACATTCAGTTCAGGTTGGGTTGCACACCTTGGCCCCCAAAGGAAACCTCTCTCCACATAAATGTTCTGTACACGAGGGATGTTCTGCTTGGCCTTCAGGCCCTCTCAGAACATTTAAGAGAAGGTTTGCTGCCGATTCAATGTCAGTGTCATAACAAGTAAGGTGGCCCCACTCTTAACCCCTATGCGGGGAAGTGATAAGAGTATGGCACTGGGTCCTGGATCACAGACTAATACTGTCTGCCATGTATCTCACAGGTGTTAAGGCTCATTTGGCCTCAGGTTCTGACACATGAATGGGAACTACTGGACTCAGTAGTGGATGCCTTGTTAAAAAGGGGTTGTTAAGAGCTGGAACTTTTTTATGCCCCCACACAACACAAAACTGCCGCTTTCTAACAACGTGGATAAAGCTCACGTTCCACATTTTGGCAGTTCTGGTGAAGACAGCCAAGTAATCAAATGTCTTCAAGCTAAGCTCCTCCCATCACCTGGGTGGTATATCCTCTGGTATCCCCCCAAAAATGTCAGATCTTCCTTTCTGCTAGAAGGGACAGATCTCCCCCTTTGCAGCTCTGCAGCATTGACGGATTTGAAGTTTTAAGAGCGTTTCTTAGGTGAATCGTGGATAGTTTCAGTCCACATTCAACATTAAAGTTGCTCCTGAGTCTTCTGACTCCACTTTACTTTCATGTTCGATGATGGAAGGCAAAAAAAAAACAAAACAAACAAACAAACAAAAAAAAACAGGGTTTAAATTCCGTACCTGGAGCAGACAGAAAATGTCAGCCACAGATCTGTACCAGACATGCTTGTACTGCCTGGGCGATCAACACCCCGTCTTGGGATGCAGGTTTTGCCAGGCAATGCTGGCAGAGCCCACTGCAAACTGGAAGGCCAGATTTCCCCAGGGACTGCAAAAATGCCTCAGCGGCTGCCAGGCCTGCAGTTCAGCTTGTAGTCATGAAGAGTTAGCAGCTGCAGTGAGTTCCTTGTTGGTCTTGGTGCCGTTCCCAGCTGGGACCAGCATTGGAGGGTCATTCTCTGATGATTTCTGAGAAAGATGTGCATGATCTTTGTTGAGAGCCATATCACTGCAGCACAACGCACAAAAAGCAGCGCAGCAAGTCCTGGAACCAGAAGAGATCATGCTTTTCCTGCTCCTTTTACTCTCCCAACCGCTCAGTCTTGGTCAAGCTTCCTCCAGTTGAGGGGATGATGAGAGTATTCCACAGTAACCCCATCGGGCTTGTTGGTCTTGACTTCTGGTGAGCAGGCAGTCAAGATTTTACTCCAGCCTCTTGACCGGTTATTGGAGGAGATCAATGAGAAGTCACTCTCCCAGATCCCAGTCCTCATTCAAGAGGATGAGGCCCAGTCAGCACCACTGGCTGAGTTGCCTTGAAAGCCATTTCCTCTGGTGATCATTCCTTGGAAAGCAATGGTGGTTTATACTAACCCTCCAGAGGATTTCTGTTGATAGCTGAGGTCTAAACACTTTTCGTGCTCTCGCTCACCTGTGAGGCATCATGGTTGACGCACCTCAACCTCTATATCCTCAGGTGAGGAGAAGCACTGTCACACGATATGTCAGTGTTACAAGGAGCTTATCTGGCAATGGTGGACCATGTCTGGGAGGCTAAGCTCTGTCCTCTGGACCTTTTGTCCCTTGGCCTTTCACTGGTTGTTTGCATACTGGTCCATGCAACTCAGTAGTCCCCTGTGTTTGCTTCTCCTCCACTCTGAGTGGAGCCACTTCCACCACAGCCTCTATTCAGGGTACTGACCAAAAAGTTTCACCCTGCTGCCAGCTTGGTGGAGAGAGATCACCCAGGATGAGGATACCAGAGTGGTTCATGGTGGCAAATGGCAGAGGGCTGTCTTTGAAGACAAGTCATCTATGGCACCGACCATGACTCGACACCATTGACCAGAAATCTACCAAACAGCTGACTATGGCCCACAGGCCTGTGCTATTTGGCGCCCCAGTCCTGCTGTTGTCCAAGCCTATGAAAGTTCCCTTAGAAGCAGCCCAGAAATGGGCTAAATACTCATTTACTGACATACTGGATAGAGACAGCTTTAGCAGTATCATGTCTGGCACCCTCCACCCCGATGGTCTGCAAGTATGCAGTCGCCAAAGGTGCCCTTTTTGGGTTCTCCAACCACCCCTCTTCTGAGGGTTTGGTTATGGATTCTGCCTTCCATAAATCGGGAGGGGAAGGGGACATGGGCAAACCTCCAGAAACAGAGTCCTAGAAGACTGACTGGGTGACTAAACAGGTGTCTGCTGCCACATCACTGGGTCTCCATCAGGCCAGTCATTGCGTCATGATGGCGAATTTCAGCCATTCTGTTTTCATAGTGTTAGGGCAGCTCCCTCCCCTACTTCCATCTTATAAGCAGCTTCCGGTTATACTCATCATGGACCCGGGGTCAATTGCTGGCTAAATGCCAGCTTCAGATGGCTTTGGACATGGGTGATTCTTTTGCCTGTGACATGGCTACGACCATTGCCATGTGTTGCAGGGCCTGTCGGAAGCTCTCCACCTTCATGGAGGACACTCAGCATAAGCCGGATGATGTCCCCTTCATGGGCACCCACCTCTTTGTCCTGGGTGTGGAAGGGCATCTCACGCGGATGGGAAATCCAATACCTCCCTTGCTTCTATGGCTCCGTCCCAAAAGGACCAAAAGCTTAAAAAAATTAAAAAAGGCCACCCAGTCTCAACCACCTCAGCAGCAGCCCCAGCAGGGGCACTTTCAGTGCTGGTGTCCCAAACCCAAGTTCAGCGGCCAGGGGCAGAGCTGGTGGTGCCTTAATGGCCCTTGCCAGTGAAGCCCCTTCCAAAGCTACGCAATGACAGGTTGTGGCATGTCATTCCCCCTCCCAGCTAACCATCAGGGGTTGGCTGAGCCACTTCTTGCCACAGTGGTCTGCTACTACTATGGAGAAGTGAGTTCTAGAAGTGGTGGGCAAAGGGTTGCCTCTGGATTTCAAGGTTCTTTCACCGTGTTGTGAGCTCCTCAAGAGACCTGGGTGTGGAAAGACACGTCCTTGCTATGAGCTGACATCGCTCAGCTTCTAGAGCACAGGGCGATAGCCCGTGTTCCAGATGCCCTGACCAGTCAGGAATATGCGTCCAGGTACTTCCTAGTTCTGAAACACTGGAGGGGGGCCCGGTGCCTCATACTGGACTAGCATAGTTTGCACCAGTTTATGTGGAAGTGCAAGATATTCCCTTGTCAGTCTTCAACATTCATTACTGCTGGGTGTAAGCCAGAGGCAAGTACCTGCCATGGCAGCATTTTTTTGGGAGGGACGAGTCGGCGCTGACTGTGCCACCCACACAGTTCACGCACTGCGTGGAGCATGTGGGTTAGCCGTTAGGCCCTGTAGACTTCTCCTCCATCCCAGTTCTGTTTCTCCTGCCATCGAGGCTGCACCTGCTACACGAGTTGCTCGAAATGTTTTTGCTACGCCATTAGGCCTTCATCTTTCGACACGGCCTTTTCATCCCGGTTCTACTTATCCCGACGCTGTTAGAAGACTGGTAAGACTGTTCTGTTTATTTTTACAGAAGACGCCGGGCTCTTTTGCTACAATTTGGGTATTATTTTCTCATTATGTCAGGTTCAGAGGCAAAAAGAAAATCCAAAGCGGGCCATGCCCCCATGGATCGGTGCCCCTGTGGCTGGCATTTTTCTGTTTCGGACTGGCATGATGTTTGTTTGCGATGCCTGGGCCCCAATCATGATATGGACCACTGCAATGCCTGCTTCTCCATGGACCGCCGTGTTCTCGAAGTTCATGCGTTTAAAGTCAGGAGGGCAGCATTGCTCGTGGGTTGCCAAGGCAAGGACACTTGAGCCTTCCTCCAGGTCTCCTTCCGGGTCTCAGACACAGCCTTTGCAACCCGGTTTGGCCCAGGGTCCCACCATTCAGCGGGACCAGTCTCTGTGTCTCAGAGCCTTTGCAGTGGCCGGGCATTATCAGTTCGGTGCCCATCTCCCATCCCTCTGCAGACACCCCCTCCTTTCCCAGGCCATGTGGGTCCTACAGGGCCCTTAACCTGGGAGATGTTCAGAGCCACCACGGCGGCCTTTCCCACTTATGTCAGGGCCATGAACGAATGGATCTTTCACCCGTCTTCCCCCACTGCAGGAGGCCTCTGATCATTCAAACTTGTCTCCCTCCTCCAAGGGAGAGGAGCGTTCCGTCCACCTGTTCACTGAATATCAGCGCTTCCTTTCAAGGCTGGTTCAGGCGCCTCGCATTTCTCACGTGCTGAGAAGCAATACCGAGAGGGAGACACACTCATTCCTGAATGAATTCAGTGCCAACCACCTGGTGGTGCCCTCCTGGCCCATTCCTTCCCAGGAAGTGTCTATCAGCACCTGGCAGTCTCCAGCCACCTCCTCCCCAACCCCAACGGACTGCAGGAGATAGTACTGCACTCCCAAGGGGTCTGTAGATTCTCTACCTCACCCGCCCTCATGGCTGATGTCCCTAGACACTCCGTCCGGACTTCAGTGCCTGGTGCACGACTGATCCCCCGGAGTCGGATTCTGCAGAATTCGACCAGTGGGGACGAAGAGTGTTTTCTTCGGCTCATGCGATCTTACTTTGAGAAACAGCTCTTGCAGCAGGTTATACCATTAGGACTGAAGCCGGCAGGCAGCAGGACCCCGTGGAATTTCTAGCTAGCTATACCCAGTGGGGGATTGTGATTTGGAGCAGTCTAGACAGGCCATTGCCCTCTCTGCTCAGGGTCTGGAGCCTGCACGGCACCAGGCAAGGGTGTCTTACGACACCAATGAGGTGGCATCCAGACTGGCAGGGACAGCGATTTGCATTAGGCAGATGGCATGGCTTTGTCTATCCAGGTTGTCACCTGTTGCCCGTCGTAGGGTGATCTCCACTGCCTTCCAGGAGACCCGACCCCTTCCCGCAGGGCAAGGAGGACCTTACAGGGGCACTTCCTGTCCCACGGCCATGGGGGACACCTCCTCGTCCTGACCAGCCTTAGACCTTGCTGGTCTAGTATGGCTTAGGGGTTCCCCCCTCCTGCGCCTTACCTGCAGGAGGTTGAGGGATCTGTTCCTTCGGGGCTGTGCCAGGTCCCCTCCGGGGGGCTTGGTACTCACCCAGTAGTAATGAATGGTGAAGACTGACAAGGTAAGATATGAAAATTACGTACCTACTGTAATCTTCATCATTCATTACTGATTCCCACCCACCATCCCCTCATGGGCCTCAGTTCTTGGGCATTGCCTCCACCCTGCTCACCTTCCCCCTCTTAGAGGCCAAGTCCCCCTGGTACCTCAGGGCTCTCTGTTTCTTCTCTAAAAGCCACAGAGTATTCAATCTGGAGGACGGCAAGTAGGGTCTTCGCTTAACCCCTGAGGGAACTCCCTCGGATTCTCTTTATGATACTCCAGGGTGTCGCCCACTTGCAGCTTGAATAATTCTCTGGCTTATGTCACCCTCTGGCTGTCATTTTCTTCAGTGCAGTCCTAAGAGTCTGTGAGAGTTTCCTCCTTCTCTTTTTCTTATGGCACGGATGTCTTGTGGTTCTCTTCTCCTGAAGTGGGGGCTATGCCAGTACTCTGTGGGAAAACGTCTCCCTACATCCAAGCCAGGACTCACTCCTCTCCAAGCAGGACTGTTTGCCCTCCAAGGAACAGTCTGTGAGAACTAGGCTTGGGTTTTCTTAACATTTTCGGATAAAGGGTGTAAGGAGGGGTCTGCCTTTGCCATGCCTGACTAGACCATTAATCCCTTCAGACCTTGGTTCGATAACCTCTTAACTGGTGGGATCCTTGCTCCCTTGTCTTCATTCCTGCAGGAGTTTTGAAACTCTCAAGCCAGTGGTCTTCCAAATTTTCATGGCAGACCATCCTTTTCCTGCCTCCTTATGCTTACTTCCTCTCTGCTTTCTTCTGTCCTTTGCCTTCTCCTTCCCTCGAGACCTCCCAAGGATTGAGGCCCCAAAACCACTTAGGGTAGGGTTATCTCCTTTCTGTCCTCTAATCAGCTTATACCCTTTTCAGTTTATATCCTTTCCTTTGTCTGTCTCCTGGTTCTCTTGCCTCACTCTCTTTCTCTATAACCTGTTCCTGCCTCTCTGGTTCAACAGAACTGGGATGGATGGAGAAGGAAGAGTCTGCAACGCCTAATGGCCAACTCGAGTGCTTCGTGCAGTGCATCAGCCGAGTGGGTGGCACCATGAGCGCTGACTTCTCCCTCTCAAAAAAAAAAAAAAAAAAAGCTCCCATGGCAGGTGCATGCCTCCGGCTTACACCCAGTAGTAATGAATCATGAAGATCAAGATTTATGGTAGGTAGGTATGTAATTTAAATTTCTGGATGGTCACTCTGAATCAGAGCATACTGTACCTCCTCTAGAGCAGGGCATGTGGTTCTGCTTCCTGGACCTCCAAGATGTGTTCATCCGCAGCCCAATCCAGCCATCCCATTGCTGGTACCTTCAGTTCCATGCAGAGGGGACAGGATCTTCAACAACTGCATTGCGGAGGTGGTAATGCAAGACAGTCAGGGTGTATCCCCACCTGGATGACTGGCTGACAGGTCGTCAAGGGAGTGTCTGGAGTGGTCCAGGGATTTGGGCCCCATGACCTGTCAGAACTTGGGCCTTCTGGTCAACCCAACGAAGACAGAGCTTGTCCCATCACAAATGATCAAATTAATAGGGGCAGAACTAGTCTCCCTGCAGGCAAAGGCCTGCCTCCTGGAAGACTGGGAGTCGGACCTTACCTCCTTTGCCTGATCATCTTTTCATGTTGTGTGCTTGCACCCTGCCTGGGACTTCCTGAGGCTGCTGGTGTACCACTTTTGCAGTATGTACTACTGAAATCCGCTGTATTTATGTTTTGTTGTTTCTTCCTGTAACCTTTCCCCCAAGTCACACCTGGAAATAAGCATTGGTTCAGGGGAGAACACAGAGCCACAGGTTCTGACCACCCCTGGAGTCCTGTCACCACATCAACCTGCTGGTTTTATGTGAGAACTGCAAGTCTTAAACATCGGCGATCACAAACACTGAATTAAAAAATCCCTGTCAAAAGGGCGAGTTATATTACGACTGTCGCAAATAGCGATGGTCGCTAGATATATGGAACACAACTACCGAAACCTGCACTCCCCAAACTTAAAATAATCAACTCCACCGGGGAGCACGGACCCAGTGGAAAGTTAATATTTTTTAAAATTCAAATTTTCCTCCCTGGAACCAGACCCGAACCCAGATCTGCTGGCTTTATAGGCGGTGGCTTATACCATTTCGCTAAACAGCCAGCTCAGCAGAGCTTAGCCAAACAACATGTTATATCCTGCTGTAGCAAGTGTAGCTCCCTGCTACACTTGCTGTACAGGATATATCAATGTATCCTATCACTCGCTCTCAATATGAGTGGTATTACTGAGTCGCTCAATAATACTTGTTCATATCACTGTACACCCAACCCGCTGGAGCACCATACAATGTGTCTGGCTCTGACGGAATCTGCTCCAGTGATCTGGGGTCAGGTTATTCAGATCCAGATAACATGACATCCATGTTTTACCTGAACTGTCAGGGCAGGATGCACTCCTTTCCCTTGTGTCTGGAGGTTCTCCGCACCTAGACACTTGTGTACAGCCTGGGTGCAGATCTCTGGTTGATCTGTGTAGCTGGAGAAAACTGTCAGCTGACAGATGCTCTCCACCAGTTTGGAGAGACATTGCGCAAGTGGTCCCTGCTGCATCAACCTGTTCTTCCAGGGGTGCACCCCTCTGGTGGATCCGTTTTGTGGCAGAACAGACAACTGAAGCTGTTCTGTGCCCCCCTGGATCCAAGGCCTTCAGTACGCCTTCCCCTTGGTCCACAAATCTGTGGACGGGGTGCGGATGATCGTGAGACCCCAGACAGCACTGGCATTTGGAGCCCCTTTAACCTTAGCAGCAGGCCACCCCCCCAAAAATTGTTTAACCAGGAGTGGCATACTAAACTGAAAGCTTCCACGGAGGTTGCCCTCCACCAAGATCTGCTGGTCAGATAACAGAGGAAGGTCCTGTTCCTGGACCTTCAATCCCTGTACATCTCAGCCTGGTTTGTGAGCAGGTAGAGTTCCTGGGTCTGGGCCTTTCAGAAGACGTCCCCCACATTGTGGAGGTGTCTCATAAGGAGAAGGCTCATAAAGGTTCTCAATTTGGTGCCAGGATAAGGAGCTTGATCCCCTTACCTACCCAATGGCGAGAATCTTCTATCTATAGTCCCTGTTGGGACTGTGAGTGATGACCCTTCAGGTACACCTGGGAGCCATTCTGCATACTAGATGCTGGCTGGCTGGCTGTTGCAGTAGCCCATGAGAAAGTGGCTGGGTGTTTTTTTTATTTAGATTTTATGTTTTTTCTGATTTTTCTCCCATAACATAGCAGTACATGCGCGTAGGTATGCCCAGGCCAGCTCAGCCCCTTCCTCCCACCCATATAGTTGCCCCCCACCACTGGACCTCAACCCAGTGGGTATGGAACTACGGGAGGGCGACAGCCCTTGGGAGAGGAGAGCAGCCCTAGCGGCTTGTTCAATCCTGCTCCTCCCACCCCATGCCCCCTCGATGACCCAAGGTTGTTCCTAGACCCAGGTCACAAGCAGCACAAATTAAGGCGGCCCTCCTCAACCCTCAGCACCAGGCCAGCTGGTTGGGTGCTTTTTCAAAGGTCTGGATCATTTGTCTCCTCTGGTGCACAGACCTACTGCTGGTGTTGGCAGTGCTCATAGGCAAGTTGTTTCAGCTAATGCATAAATGTGAGATGTCACATTGGTCATGGAAGACCTCCTTCCTGGTGGCCATCACATCAATGAAAAGGATTCCAGGCGCTCTCAGTGGAGTCTCGTACCTGATCTTCCACAAGGACAAGGTCATGCGTCGCTCCACCTGGAGTTCCTCTTGAAGGTTATAGTGGAGTTTCACCTCAACCACATGATTTAACTTACCAGTATACTTCACCAACCAAACCTCTGAGGCTGATTGCAGGCTCCATACCCTAGAGATATACAGGGCTGCAACCTAGAGTAAAAGGCACACTTTCATCTCCCATTACAGCACTGACGTAATGAGTCATATGGATGCTGCTTTTGGATTCTTGGTTCTCCAGTCTTTGTTAGCCAAATAGGGTTACGCACCTTGCCCCCTCCTCCCGGAGGAGTGCTAGGAGTTTCCAGAGTGTGGATAGTGAACTGTACTCACATTGTTAGAAATATGGGTTATTCACCTGTAATCAGGGTTCTACAAGTGGTATACAGTTCACACCCACACAACTCATCTGACCTCCCCGGCAAGTGAACCCGGATCTCTACTTTCATTGTGCAAAAAAAAAACTTGCTTCACAGTGTGGAGATGGAGGATTTAGAACCCTGGTGGCGAAAGGAGCTTAGCTTTAAGACTTCTGATGGCTCCGCTGTCTCAGCAGAACTGCCAGAGTCCGGATGTGACTGTATACCATTAGCAGAACAATGATTATAAGTAAAAACAGGTTATTCGGTATACTTTTACTGAAACGCTGTTGCCTGACAGTTAAATTTTACCCGTGGTGGAGTTTGTTATATTAAGTAACGGGGGTGCAGGAGGTGAAGCCCACCCCAAAACACGAAATAAACGCCGCCGCAGATGAAATGTAACTGTTGGGCAACCGAGTATTGGGATTGTGGCATCAGGATTTTGGGTGTCAGGCAACAACCTGTTAGTGTTTCATAGTAAATCCTGTTACTCACCTGTAACAGTAGTTCTAGGAGTGGTATATGATGTACATCCATGCTTCTGGCAGTGTTCCTTTCCCTTTAAGGCTCGCCAGAATGTCTCCAAGCTGACTCCTCCTGCCCACCCAGGTCATAACTCCCTTGGCACTGCCCTGTGACGTCAGACTCTTACCCGCTGGAAGCAAGAGTGGTGTGTCACTTGCCAGGGGAGGTCAGATGGGTCAGTGTGGATGTACACCATATACCACCCCTAGAAATGAAAATTACATACCTACCATGATTCTTGATCTTCCTGTGTATCTTCACCTTTCATCACTTGTGGGTGTCAGCCAGAGGTGTAGCACCCCATGAGAGATTATTTTTTTGCATTCACCTCAAGGGGGAGGAGTCAGCACCAGGGTGCTGTCCAAGAGGTGGACGCATGGCATCGCACTCGCGGGTTGGCTACAACTGGCGCTGGCTCCCCCCCACCTCAGTTCTGCATGCCAGTGAGAGGAAAAAAAGTGATAGAGAAAGTGGAGGCTGGGGAAAGAGAGCCCAAGGGACAGAAAAATGAAAGGAATTAACTCAAAAAGGAATATGTTGGCCAGAGGACAGAGGCAGAGGAGGACCCGTGGTTGTGGAGCTGGCCCCAGCCCCTGGACAGCCGGCCAGAGCACTGAAAGGAAAGAAGAGAGAAGAAGGAAGAAAAAGAGGGAGGAGCCATGGGGGAGACCCCAGCATGATGCCCTGCCCCTCCTGCTCAAGGGAACAGCGGACATCCAGGTCAAGTTGTCTGACACAGTGAAACCAGACCAACCACACCGGTGGTGTGAGCCTTAGACCCTTTTAGGAACTCCGGACAGGAGACAATCTGCAGCTGGATAGAATTTTAGGCACAGCCAGGATCCCTCCTCCTCCCTATATGGTAAGGTGAAGACACCCTTGGACAGCTCCCCCCCCCTTGGTTGCCATCTCTCCCGAGACTCAAGGGAGAAGATGAGAAGGCCCTACCCAATGGACCATGTCTTCGTCCCCCTTGGAGGAGGAGGGAAAAAAGAGATGAAGAAAGGACAGATATAGAAGGGGGGAATCCCCGTGCACCCCCTCACCCACTCAAGCAGGATTCCCCTTGCCCCAACCCAGATGATTTGGGTTGAGCCGTGGGGGGGGAGTGGGGAGGGAGGGAGGGAGTTACAGGGGGAGACCTCACTCACCCTCCTCCCAGCATGAGCCCTTCATCTTTCTGGAAGGGCCCAAATTAGGCAGACCTAGCCCAACCCAGCAGGAAGGGAGGAGGACTGCCCAGGGAATGAGCCCTTGAGGGGTAGGAGGGCGGGATTCATTGATGAATGGTGAAGACATACAGAAAGATCAAGAATTGTGGTAGGTACGTTATTTTCATATCTTCCTTGTGTAAATCTTCACCATTCATCACTGGTGGGTGAGTACAGGCCCCGCCCTCGAGAGGCCAAGCATTTCCCTGAGGGGCGTGAGTCCCTCGCCCCCCCCAACAGAGGAAGACTACAGTGGGAGAGGACCCTCACATGCCATTTAGGCCTGCGACTGGTCAGGGTGAAGGGTCTCCCCATGGCTGGGAGACGGAAGGTGCCCCTGAAGTGCCCTCCTCACCCTGCGGGAAAACAGGTGCATCCCCCGAAAAGTGAAGGCAAGCACCCTATGCTGGGCCAAGGGTAACAACCGTGATACATGAAGCCTCACCATCCACCTGATGCAGATCGCTGTCCCAGCATGTGTGGAGGCTACCTCACTGGTGTAGTAAGATGCCCTTGCATGGTACCTTGCAAGCTCCAGACCCTGAACAGGGAGAGCAATGGCTTGTCTGGTCACCTCCAAATCAAGCAGCTGCACCAGCACCTGGCCAAGCAGCGACCGCAGATGCCTACTATAGGCAGCATGGTGTGCCTGATGAGAGGAGATGCATAACATAATGCATGCCAAGGAGAAAACTCTCTGTCCCCAACGGTCGAACTCAAAAAAGTCCGCATCCAGGGGTCGGTCATGCATTAGACGTCTATGCCCAGAGGGAGTATCCAGGATCTCAACCCCTGAAGGAGGGTGAGACATAGTTCCTGGAGATCCTTGGGGTGTGCAATACCTGCGCTGGCAGTCTCAAGGGGCAGGATCTAGGGAGGAAGGACACTGCCAGGTACGGAACGTCTCTTCCCGGAAAGGCACCAACCAAGGGGGACCACAAGGTAATCCACACTGAATTTGCTAAGGAATGCCAGACCCACTCAGGATTGCGTCTTGCCAGATGGGATAGGTGAAGCTTGTCCACCAGCATCGCAAGGAAGCGTTGATACTCCCTCTGGTCAGTGTCAGAGGACAGCTGGATTGTAGATTCATGTCCCTCAGGGGAGAAAGGTGAGGAGGCAGATGAGCCCGAAGATTCAGAGTCTGACTGCTGCGGGAAAAGGGGCGGAAGACGCTCTTGTCCATGGCATGCACATAACGGGGAAAGGCAGCAGCAGTGGCCCAAGTTAAAGGTCCCATAGGGCCAACGTGACCTGGGAGCATGCAGAGGGCAAGGAGGAAGGCATCTCTGTACACAACCTCTGCCAGGGCTTGCAGACATAACAGGTGACATCATACGTCTTGGAGGGCCGCAGGTCTGCACAGCCGCTGGCCGCCCAGCTAGCTCGAAGCGGTCAGGGCTGGGCCCCGAAGGGGAAGCTCCCTTGTGAGGAGACCAGGGCTGCGTAGGTCCAGAAGGGCTGGCCCCACCCAATGAGGTCCCCCCCCAAAGGGGACGGAGAGAAACTGGGCTCAAGGCTTCGACTCCACCACAAGCCCCGAAGGGCCCAACGGGGGAACCGTCGCCCCACACCCCACTCCCCTCAACCTCGCAGACTGCGAGGTCAACCTCTTCCTCACTCCCAGGGACGGGGGGCACTTCCAATCCATCAGGCCCCTAAAGGGGGCCAAAAGAGAGGAGGCCCCTGCCGTTGTCCCCACCTTGGGACCCCGGGTGGTGTCAATACCAGAGTCGGCACCTGCCTGGGACTCCAAGGCCTGGACCACCACCCCTACAGCCCCAAAGTCGCCGTCGGCTCCAAGACACCCAGCATCTACCCCTGTACCGAGCCCGGAGCCAACCGCAACAGCCAGAGCTGCGGGGGAGGGGGGGACCTGAGAGGGCACGGTGGCACCGAGCATGGGAGGGCCCTCTGACTCCGAAGAGTCAAGCTGCCAGTCATGGTCCACCTCCTGATCATCTGGCTCCAGAGAGCTGTAGATGAAGTAGACCTCCACCCATGATGCAGCAAACGGTTCCAAGGATGTTGCTCTGTGGAGATCCGCTTGAAGATCTACTGTTGCAATACAGTTGGTCACTTTTTCTTTCCTCCCTCTTCCACACTCCACCCACTCAATGGTGCCACATCACCTAGTGTTGGCCTCGGATGCCACAGCTGATCCCCAGAGGCAGTTAGCTTCCTGGCACACCACTGGGGTCGTTGCAGTGCTGGACAGTGGTGCCATCCCCTCTCGTGATGGGAAGCTCTGTTATCGGCAGCACTGTCTCTCAGCCTGGCCGAGCACCCGAGTGTACTCCATAACCTGGTTCACTGCCTCGGCAATGCAACAGGTGGCCCAAAAGTTCTAGTGTTTAGCTAAAAGCTGTAGTGTGGCTTACTTGTTTTGGTTGCAACTAGTCAAACTGCACTGGTGGTTTAAACCCTGCTACCCATGTTCACTAATTAAATAGGAAGATAATTTGTAAAGCAGATTTTAAGAATGTTAATAAAACAAACATACTGATTCCAAGACTTTTTTGGTGGTGGTATTCAGGTTCTAGCACACATTTTAATGCACTTGCCAAGAGGGTGGGGGGAGTTCATGCTGTCATAATGTTGTCTTTCCATTTATTTTGCAAAGCATTACTAGGTTCTGTGTATCTGATTCCTTACAAATTTGGTGACTCTAGTCCTGTATACAGAGGCAAAAAAGCTGCTTGATGTACTGATAACATGGGTTCACATTCCAGTACTTGGGACTTGTGGAACAGCAGGTATAATACTGAGGCCTCCCAGTGGATGTTCTGGGAACTGAAAGTAATTAAAAAAGCTTGCCTGGGTATAAATCTACTGGAAGATGGTTTAGGACTGAAAATGCCATCAAAATCAAATAAGAAATAGTGCTGAAAAGCTTAGATTCAACATGGCAAACAAAGTAAATTGCTGGGGTACTAGCAAAGCTCAGGCTAGTTGCTGCCCTGATAGCAAAACTGGCAGAGCCCTCGATGATATTCTGAGACTGGGTTTGGAATCCAGTTAGGACACATTTTTTTTCTCATTACAGTTTGTGTTCAATTCGTGACTAATACTGCACCAATATCTAATTGCCATCTAAACTGTTTGTAATTAAGAGATTTACAGTTTGAGCAAGAAACAGACTGCTGAAGCACAGACTTGTCGTTGGCCTCATAGGTCAGTCAGTAGACAGTATTCAGGCCCCCGAGTCCTATTCCCAGTTAGGTCTGGTTATTTCTTGTTAAAGTTTGTATATGCATTTATCACAAATTGTCTGTATCCAGATTCAATCACCCGGGGTTACTACAGGATAAAAATACAGGAGGTTGTAGAAATGAGTACAGCTCCTGGCACAGCCTTCCAGCAGAGGCAGTAGGGTTCAAGAATACGAGGGACAGGCATAATGGAATCAGTGGAAAGGAAGGGGGGAGGGCTGGAGAGATTACTGTAGGTAGGGAAAATGGCCAGACTACATGGGCCAAGCAGTCCTTGTCTACAGTCAGAGTCCACGTTTCTAGTAAAACAAGCAAGGTAATGCAATGATGCAACAAATAGGAAAAATAATTTCATATTTAATGCCATTTCCTTTTCTGTTACCTCTAACGTTATCAACTGGGAATTAATACATATGGGGTATTGTGCTTCCCCACTGTGTTGGTGGTACAGCCCAAAGCTGTGACCAGCATACAACCCTGCGTACGTAAACATTCTGGATCCAGCAGTTACTCAGTTTACTATGCAAGCAACAATACCCAACAGGGTGAGTGGTACTGGGCTATACTGGACAGCCCAGGGCCAAAATGAGGCCCAGTGCTGCAGGCAGAGGGCCTTGTAGCCCCTAGAAGGTCCGGTATAGCCCAATACTGCCCACCGAAAATGGGCTACACGTGACATTTTTAAGTAATGTTAAAAAACAAACTTTTTTTTCCCCAAAGAGTAAAAATCCAGTGAAACTGAATTTTCATGAAAAGTACTCCCTCCACTGGTTGATCTACCAGTAGAGGGCACAGCAGTTTTTAAGCAATAACCCACGACAGGGTATGGGGTTATTGGGGATTAATCCATACCCGGAAGAAGCGTGGCACGAGAGGCCATGTTGCGTCCTCACAGCACTCGGGTGTGGATTAATCCTCAGTAACCCATGCCTTGGAGTGAGTTATCATGATTATAACATGGGTTATATCTTTAAAAAAAAAATTTACATGCGCAAAGGGGTGTTTTCCCTCTTGCAACAGGAAAAATGTGAGTGTATTGTGCCGACAGGCAAAGTAGTTCTCTGAAGTCATGCACAGGTTATTCTTTTTGTGAACATGCAAATACTACAACTATAGTGCTGCAGATTTCTGACATTTGTATTTTTAGAACAGAAATATACCATATGCATGACAGGTCGCTGTGACTCACTGCATGTCTCAGTCGCTTTCATGGCTTGTTGTCAAAGATAACACCTCTGGAGCAGGAGGTAGCGGAGAAACAGGACTCTGTTTCTCACTCTGTCTCTGTCTCTCGGGGCGCTGTCAGACTAAGGTGATTCTGTCTCTGACTCGTGGACACCAGGGGGAATGTGTGTTGCTTGCTCTCTCTCTCTTTAGCAACACAGCGAGAAGGTGGCACTCACAAACTAAACTGATAAGTCTTGCTGTCAGTGTGTATGCAATGTCTCTTCCTCGCTGTTGTGCAATTACTGAGTGGACTGGCACAAAGAACTGGAGAGAGGGGAAGGTTGCGCTCACAAATTAAACTGACAGAAGTCTCGCTGCCACTGTGTCCACAATGTGGAAACATGATCAGAGAGGGAGACAAGTCATCCTGGTCTCTTGCTCGCTAATGTGCACTTATTGAGGGGAGAGGCAGAAAGAATCAGAGAGATGGACAAGTCTCGCTTTCACTGTGTCCACAATGTAAGTTGTGCTGGTCTCACTCACTGTCAGGTCTCTCTCTCTCGCGGAAAAGCTGTCCACTTCAGGATTTTTAAATGGCTGCCTTTCCCCTGTAATTTTCTTAGCATATAACGATTGCCGCTGTGCCCACTGATACACGGCAATTTACAGCAACTGTGCATTAAGCACACTTAATCCACGGTCAGATGATGCTGTTTAACCAGTTGGGTTTCCTGGTTTTTGCAACCCATGTTATAATAGCTTTTATTTTAATATGACTGTTGCCTTTCTGGTGTCTTCACCCCCACCCCACCAGTTGATTGAAAGTATAGTTCTTATTTATCGTAATTATTATGAGAAGTGCTGCATTTGGTTTGTTAGCTGATGGATACGAATGGGGAGAGAAGCACAGCCAACAACAGAGTCGGGATTGTGTTGGAATCAGCCAGGGCAATAGACAGAGACACGGTGTGCAATGGCAGCTGAGCGTGGAGAGAGAGAGAGAGAGAGAGAATGGGAGACAGAGATAGACATGACAGTACATTGGCTGTTTAATGTGATGGAAAATAGTCAGGTAGATTGTTTTCCTTTTTTTGTTAAGAAATAAAACAATCACGTTACCGGATGTTTTGGTTGACCGGTGGTGGAGCCACAGCATGTTGGGGACAAACTTCCCGGAATTCAGTGTGCCAGTAACGTGAAGCACACAATGTGCTAGTGCTACTACTTTAACATAAAAATGTGACAACAGAAAAGGATCGCCAAGCCCAGCTCTGCCTAGACTACTGCTAGGATGTAACTGTAACCCCCCCCCCTTGCCAACTGGCCCCTGTGCCTGTCCCACTCCCCCTTGAACCCTCCCGTGTCCTCTCCCAGACCACCTCTTCTGGAACCCTATTCCATTTATCCACCACCCTTTTTGTGAAAAACTGCTTCCTAATGTTTCCTCTGAACTCCCCCCCTTTACAATTTGCAAATCATGGCCCCTTGTCTTCGATTGCCCCTTTAGTTGGAAGATACTTTCCACTGCCACTTTGTTAATACCCTTTAAGTATTTGAATGTCTCAATCATGTCCCCCCTCTCTCTACTTTGTTTCAGGGAGTACATGTTAGGTCCCTCAGTCTCTCCTTGCATGTTAAGTGACCGATTCCTTTTACCATCGTTGTTGCCCTCCTCTGGACACACTCAACCATCGCCACGTCCTTCCTGAGGTATGGACACCAGAACTGGACCCCAGACGTGGCCTAACCATCTGGGTGTACAAGGGTATTATGACCTCCCCCTACTAGTGATCCCCCTCCTGATGCAACCCAGTATCCCGCTGGCTCATCACTGCCTTCTCGCAATGTTTTGCTACCTTCAGGTCCCGTGCAATGTAGATGCCAAGGTCCCACTCCTGTTTGGTTACCTTTAGTGGTTGCCCTCCCATGCACTACACCACTCTCCAATTTTTCCTACCTAGGTGCATGATCTTGCACTCTGAGGTACTGAAAGACAACTGCCACTCTGTGGACCATTCTACTAGTTTCCTCAAATTCCTACGCATACTCTCAAACCCCTCCTGTGTGTCTACTCTATTGCAGACCTTTGTGTCATCTGCAAATAGACACACCCTACCCTCAAGGCCCTCTGCTGTGTCCTCCATAAATATATTGAATAGTACTGCCCCCAAATCTGATCCTTGGGGAACCCCACTAATGACCCTTCCCTCCCCCAAGGGTACCCAATTTATTACCACCCTCTATCTTCTGCACCCACTATAATACCGTCCACCCCAGGCATCCCAATTTATGTAGTAGCCTCCTGTGTGGCACAGAGTTGAACGCCTTTCTGAAATCAAGGTACGCAATGTCCACCGACCCCCCCCACCCCAATCCACCACCTTGGTAACCCAGTCAGAGAACTCTATCAAGTTCGTTTGACAGGATCTACCCTCAGTGAATCAGTGCTGTCACTGGTCCAGCAGGCTGTTTGCTTCCAGGTAGCTGGTGATTGTTTTTTTTTTTAAGCAAATTTTCCATGAGCTTGCCAAGCACAGATGTCAAGCTCACTGGCCTGTAATTGCTCACCTCTTTCTCCCCCTCCTTGTGAAGGGGTACCACATCTGCCTGTTTCCAGTCATCGGGGACAATCCCCGATTATAAGGATTTGTGGAAGAGGCAGTCAAAAAAGCTGACAGCACACCCCTCAGCTCCCTCAATACCCCGGGGTGTGCCCCATCACCTTATCTACCTACAATCTCTCTAGCTCACTCAGAATCTCCTCTACTTGGAAGGGACTCATGTCCACTCCATCCCCCTCCTCTTTTACCTTTGTGTTACCATCCTCCCACTCATTCTTCTTTGTGAACACTGAGCAGAAATAGCTGTTCAGCAATTCCGCTTTCTCCTGGTCTCCTACCACCAGCTCTCCACTATTGTTTTTCAGTCTGTGTATCCCCTGCCCTGCTTTCCTCTGTTCGCCTGTACACCTGAAAAAGGTTCTGTTCCGTATTTTGACCGCACTGGCAATGCTCTCCTCTGTTCTAGCATTTGCTCATCATACTTCCAGGCTCGCCTTCTTTTGCCTTGCCTGGTACTTTGCCCAGTCCTCTTCCCCTTGCGCTGATCTCACTTCGAGGGGGAGCTCTTGCAGCATGTAATACCAATAGGAGTAAAGCTGCCAGGCATTAGGACCCCATGGAAAAATATTCTAGCTAGCAGTCTGTGTCGGGGGACTGCAATTGATATCTGCTCTGCCTCGACGTCAGACATGGTGTAAAGGGGCGGTCCCCTGGTGCCACCTCAGTTCTTTTCTCGCCATTAACCCACTAACATCTGATCCACAGACACCACAGTCTCAGCTGACTGCCTTTTTTCCCCTTACACGTCGCAGTTTTCTCTCTAAATTGTATTTTTCTTCAACAGTTTTTATCAGTTTAAGTGCATGTCTTCATCGACACAGCGGCGAAAATCTAAATGGACATGCAGGAAGCAGATCCTGGCAAAAGACGGCCACTCTGCCTGCCTGATCTGCCTAGGCCCAGACCATCAGCCTGACTGCCTGCATTACCAAAAGTTCAACAACAAAACGAGGATTCGCTGCGCCAACACTTTGAAGGTCTACCTACTCGAGCAGCAAGTAGCTGCCATGCAGAAGGTCCCATCAGGACATAGTCCATCCTCCTTAGCCAGGGAGTCTCCCCAAAAGAGAAGAGATCGGGAGGGAAACACAACCACCGGGAGAAGGAGAGAGCCAGATCAGAGTCCCGCCCAAAGTCCCCTAACCAGGCATCTACCATCTCCACCGCCGACGGGAGGTCTGAGTCTGTCCCCCCAGGTACCAAGGTAGCCTCGGGGGAGACCCACAAGAAGTCTACCACCTCAACACATGCTAAAGGTAGGAAGTCTTCTTCCCAGGGGCAGCCATCCGCCCAGGTCCCCTTGGCCAACCGACCCCACAAACATGGGTCGACCCTTGAGGGACAGGCGTTAGCTTCTGGCAAATCCACTGTGTCTGGTGCCCTCAAGCACTCTGGGTCATCTGAGAAGCATAAGAAACCGGATGACTCCACAAAACACCAAAAGGTCATCAGGTAACAGGTGTCGTCTGCCTCCAACGGAAGGCAGACCTCCGGTCACTCTGACTCTGCGTCGGAGAAGGAGCAGGCACCACCGGCCAAAGAACAGCCATCGGCTCTGAAAGACCGGCCATTGGCCCCAGCAACTGAAACTCCAAACACAGGGACATAGAATGCTCAGCAGCCTCCTCTAAAGGAACCGGACACCAGACTGTCAGACAGTGTGGATCCGACACCGAAAGCACCTATAGAGAAGGTGCCCGAGGACCACACATCAGTGCCTCCAGATCAGATGCCTGGGCCCTCCAGCGCTTCAAACCAGATGCCCCCCCCCCCACCAGTTATTCCACAGGCTGAGGTGGGAGCACTGTTTAATGCCTAGTGGAACACCATTAAAGGGGATCTTCTCCCCAGACCTAGGGATCCAACCGCGGTACGGCCACCGCCTAGGGATCCATTTCCTCAATGGCCTTTACCACTGAAGGAGCTTCCATCGCCAGAGAAAGAAGACAGGTGGATGCCTGGGTTGGGCGCCCGAAAAAGACACCTGTCATACATCCCATCCTCGAGCGGACGCCCTCTGTCTTCTTCAGGAGACGATGCCGGAGACTCCTCTTCAGACTACTCCTCGGAGGGCAAGCAATGGGGCCAGATGGGGTGCACCCCAGGGTCCTTAAAGAACTAAGAGAGGTGGTGGCTGAACCTCTGGCTATCCTGTTTAGTCAATCACTGGAAACAGGGGAGGTACCCAAAGACTGGAGGACAGCAGATGTAGTCACCTTATACAAAAGTGGGAACAACGAGGAAGCGGGGAACTACAGACAGTCAGCCTCACCTCAGTAGTGGGAAGATCATGGAAGCACTACTGAAGGAGAGATTGGTGGAACATCTGGTTGTCAATGGACTACAGGACCCAAGGCAGCATGGTTTTACCAGGGGGAGGTCATGTCAGACCAACCTCACTGAATTTTTTGACTGGGTGACTAGGGAGGTGGATCAGAGGAGGGCAGTGGACATGGCCTATCTGGACTTCAGCAAGGCCTTTGACACTGTGCCACATAGAAGACTATTACACAAACTGGGGAATATGGGTGTGGGCAGGACAGTAGTGTGGTGGCTAGGTAACTGGCTGGGTGGCAGGACACAGAGGGTGGTGGTAAATGGCTGTCACTCCACAGAGGGAAGAGCGACCAGTGGGGTACCACAGGGATCAGTGCTGGGACTGGTACTATTCAACATCTTCATCAGTGACATTGCACAGGACCTAGAGGCAGAATTTCACTGTTCGCTGATGACACAAAGCTCTGTAACAGAGTAGACACACCAGAGGTGTAGACAGAATGAGAAGGGACCTGCAGAAACTTGAAGAATGGTCAGGGGTTTGGCAGTTGAAATTCAATCCGAAGACGTGCAAGATAATGCATATGGGGTACAAAAACCCTGGCATAATATATCAGTTGGGGGGTGAGGATATAGCATGCACCAAGCAGGAAAGGGATCTTGGGGTTATCATCTCTGATGACCTCAAGGTAGGGAAACTGTGTGATAAGGCAGCAGGTAAAGCAAATAGGATGCTGGGATGCATAGGCAGGAGCATCACCAGCAGGAAAAGGGAGGTCATAATTCCACTGTACAAGACACTAGTGAGGCCCCACCTGGAGTACAGTGTACAGTTCTGAAGACCTTACCTACGTAAGGACAGACAGGGTAGAGAAGGTTCAGAGGAGGGCAACAAAGATGGTACATGGATTGCATCACAAGTCCTATGAGGACATGTTGAAGGAACTGAACATGTACTCCCTGGAGGAGAGGAGGGAGAGGGGATATGATAGAGACATACAAGTATCTTACAGGGAGGAACAGGGTGCAGGAATACACTATTTTTAAGCAAAAAAGATGTTCCAGGACTAGAGGGCATGGGATGAAGTTGGAGGGAGGACGAATCACAGGAAATGTGAAGAAGAATTTCTTCACAGAAAGGGTGGTGGACAAGTGGAGCACCCTGCCAGAAGAAGTGGTGGGGGTTGAAACAATCACTGGATTTAAGAATGCATGGGATAGACATAAAGGAATTCTGGAGATCAGGGGTAAGGGACAACAGACTTCTAGGAAAACATAAACTGAACTTACAAGCTCAAATGGGCAGACTGGGTGGGCCATAGGCCCTTATCTGCCAACACGGTCTATGTATCTATGCCCATCCCATCTCTTAATCCAAGGAACTCACCGAGGTCACACCCCCCAGATGACCAGTAATTTCTGGATATTATGTGGCACATTCAGGCGCTATGCCAGTTGGACACAGAGGAACTGGCCCATGAAAGATGCAGATTGGTGAAATTTTGGTGGGCCACTGACCCTAAACCCTTGGTTGAGCCTTTTCAGGATGTAAGCAGGTCAACATGGAGACATCCAGCCACTACGACCACAGTGCCATGCAAGGCCTGATAGGCTCTACAAGACTCCAAAAGGGGAGCCTTTCCTGGGTGAACACCTGAAGGTAGATTCTATGGTCCTGATGGCTGCCCATGGCAGGGCACAACAACCATGCCACATGAGTGCCCAGCTACCAGATCCCCGAATCAAAAAAAATGGACCAGATGGGTCGTAAGGTATACTCGTCAGCAATTTGCACCGTTCGGTCAGGAACTTCCTTGCCCACATGGTCACATACCAAAAGTCCCTGAGGGCAAAGGCAATGGACCTAGTCAAGGCACAGCCAGATTCGGAGGATAAGATGGAACTCCTTGCTGTCACACAGTCTGGCATGGATGTGGACAAACACGTCCTAAGGAGTTCTTATGACTCCGCAGATGCAGCGACCGGCATTTGCATGTGGAGGCATGCTTGGCTCAAGGTTTCTGGCTTCCGACAGGAACTACAGGATGTTATCCTGAATGCTTCTTTTCAGGGACCAGTCCTGTTCGGCCAGGACACCGAGAAGCGGATTACTGGACTTCAAGATTCAGGCAAAGTAGTGTCTGAAGTCAACAGGATGTATAGGTCGGAGCCTCAGCCCACAAGTCACCGTCCCTTTTGGAAAAAAATCAGGGACAGCAAGGAAGACGCCAGACACAACACAAGGGAGGTTTTAAAAGAAAAGGCTACCCTGTCCCTTCAGGCACCCAGACCTTCCCTGCCTGCCCCCTCCAATACAGCAAGATTCCCTACTGACCCCCCCACCACAGGAAGTGCAGGGGGAGGTGGTAGGAGGGAGACTCTCCCTCTACCTATCCGGATGGTCCAGTATAACATCGGACCAATGGGTCCTCCAGATAGTGGAAAGGGGATACTCCCTAGAGTTCACCTATATCCCACAGGACAACCCACCAGTCCCTTCCCACTGCTCACCCTCCCATGCACTCCTCCCAACGGCAGAGATACAGGCCTTATTGGACAAAAGAGTCATACAAGAGGTTCCTTCTGCTCAGCGGGGCAAGGGATTTTATTCCCATTTTTTTCCTTGTCCCAAAAAAGATGGGAGACCTCCGTCCCATTCTGGATCTGAGTCAACTGAACACCTTTATCGAATACAAACAGTTGAGAAGGTGACCTTGGCAAGCCTGTTATCAATGCTCCACCAAGGAGACTGGCTTTGCTCTCTTGACATGCAGGACGCCTACATGCATATCAAGATCCTGCCATCCCACAGAAGTATCTCCGCTTTACCTTCTAAGGTGGACACAACCAGTTCAGGGCGCTGCCATTCGGCCTATCACTGGCATCAAGGGTTTTTACCAAGTGCATAGCAGTGGTGGCGGTGGCCCTCAGGAGAGGGGGTCACTTTATATACCCTTACCTGGATGATTGGCTTCTTACCGCTCCAGCAGAAAGCCAATTGAACAGAACATTGGAAGAGACATGCAGTTCATTCCAGACTCTAGGCATTACCCTAAACCTACCCAAGTCGTAACCATGGCCAGCTCAAAGGCTGCAATACATAGGAGCAGTCCTGGACACAGTCCAAGGGAAAGCCTTTCCGCCCACAGAGAGGGCATCAAGGCTAAGAGACGTCACTCGCAGGATACAGGACTCTGATTTGGTTCCCATTAGGGTGATTCTACAACTTCTGGGTCACATGGACACAGCCATAGTCAAGGTTCCACTCGTGCACCTGAACATGAGGATCCTGCAGTGGCACCTCAGGGTTCAATGGGATCAAGGCATGGATGAGCTAGAGGAGCCCATTCAGGTCTCCAGTACAGTCCAACAGTCCATGACCTGGTGGCTCACCCCGGCCCACTTGACCATAGGGATTCCCTTCTAGCGGCCCAGCCCACAGAAGACTCTTACAACAGACGCCACGGAACTGGGATGAGGAGCACATCTTGCTTCTCATCAGACGAGGGGTTCCTGGGACTCAATGGAACGAGCTCTCCACATAAATATTTTGGAGATGAGAGCAGTACTGTACACCCTTCAAGTCTTCCAAGGGGTGCTCCTTCCTGGACCACTGCTGGTCCAGTCGGACAATACCCCAGTAGTCTTCAATCTCAACAAGCAAGGGGGCACACATTCATATCTCCTAAGCAGAGAGACAATGACAGTATGGTCTTGGGCAGTGTATCACAGCCTGGACATTACGGCTGTCCATGTTGCAGGGATTCACAACATCCTTGCAGATAGCCTAAGTCGTTCTCAGTCTCAGAACTGTGAGTGGGAACTATAGCAACAAGTCGCTGACCTTTTTGAAAGGTGGGGTCAGCCAGAACTGGACCTCTCTGCGTCCCCACACAATGCAAAACTGCCCAATTTCTGCCTGGTGTTTTTTGGCAAGACGCATTGCCCCTCTCTTGGACAGGGAGGTTTCTGTATGCCTTCCCTCCCTTCAGAAGGTCCTGCTAAAGTTGCAGGTAGAATGAGCCAGGATGATACTGGTAGCACCTTTCTGGCCTCGGCAGATGTTGTTCCTGCTGTTGCAACAGCTGGCATCGGAACCACTGGTTCCGTTGCCCCTCTTCATTCACTTGTCTTCCCAGGAACAAGGGATGTTGGTCCACCCGGCCCTCAGGTCCGTGCATCTGCACACTTGACTCCTGCGGACTTAGCTAGGGATAGATTTGGAGTATCCCTCAGAGTGGCAGAGGTGCTCATGGCAGCAAGAAAACCCTCTACCAGGGTTACATACGCCATGAAATGGAAGCGTTTCTGCTTGTGGGCCATTCCCCATTCTCTGGATGCCCTTGGTTGTCTGGTGGAATCTGTGCTGGAGTATCTTCTCCATCTTCTCCACCTGTAGGACTTGGGCCTCAGTTACTCGTCCATTAAGGTGCATTTCTGTGCTCTGTCGTCTTACCATGCACCAATGAATGGGAAGACTCTAGCACAGCTGGACATCTGCAAGACCTTTTTAAAAGGCATCTTGCATATTAAACCCCCAGGAGAGACCCAGTGCCGCCTTGGGAACTCCTGTTTGTTTTGGAAAAGCTCACCTTGCCCTCCATTTGAACCACCCACAAGTTGTGAGCTTTGCCTTCTCTCCTGGTAGGCGTTATTTTTAGTTGCCATTACCTCAGATTTCCAAGCTGCAGGCTCTGATGTGTAAAGAGCCTTATTTTATTTTTCACAGGGACAGAGTAGCCCTGTGTACAAACCCTAAGTTCCTAACAGAGGTAGTGGCGGAGTTCACGTTGAACCAGGACATCCAACTATCAGTTTATTACCCAGAGTATTCGAACAATGGGAAGGTACTGTTCCACACTCTGGATGTACATAGAATTTTGCGTTACTATTTGGCCAGGACCAGTTCCGCCAGAAAGACAGACCAGTTGCTTGTCTCCTTTGCCCACAGGAAGCTTGGAGCACCAGTCACAAAGCAAACACTAACCATCTCTGGAAATGTCCACCCCAATCCAGGTCCTACTCCCACAACCCCATCCGGGACTTTATCCTTAGGGCTCCGCTTTGCCTCCCTGAACATCTGCAGCTTGCTAAAAAAACCTGCTACACTCCAATGTTGGATAATCGAACACCAACCCGATATTATTGTACTAGTGGAGATGTGGCTCTCTAGATCCTCCCCAGATTCCTTTGTCTCACGCCCAGGATATACCCTCTATAGGGAAGATCGATTAGGCAAACAACGGGGCAGATGTGCTGTCTACTTATGTGACTCCATTATTGGTCATACGCTGCCCGCTCCCAAGCTCGTCAACAGAGCCCAGGTCCTCACCCTTAAAACCATCCCTGCTCCCACCAGGGGTCCACTCTACATCACGGTCTCCTGCGTGCCTCCTAGGAACCAAAACCTGGCTATCCTGTCAGTCACTCACCAAGTATCTTTCAACTCTCCCCCACAAAGCTAACCAAATCTTATTAGGGGACCTCAGTGTCAACTGGCTTGGCACCTCAGCTTCACAAGCTGCCCTTGACATGACCAAACTAGTCACCCAGCCCACAAGACTCAACACCTCCAGAGGAACCAGCACCCTCCTGGACATCACAGTCTCCAGCCGCCCCCAAAAAATCCAGGATATTACAATCCTTTCGGACTCCTTAAGTGACCACTCCCCTATCCTCTTCCTCTGGTCCTCCACCACCCCCAAACCAGTCACCCAATCCACTCTTCGTAGGCGCCTCCACCTGGGTGGCCTTAAAAAACTCAGGTGCTATCTGGCCCAAACTGACTGGTCCCCCATCAACCATGCCCCAAGTACTGACGCTGCACTCAACCTCTTCACACAGGCTTTCAACAAGGCACGTGATCTCTATGCCCCGCTCACCAGGCACCGCTCAAAAAAAACAACAAAAAAAAACTGCACCATGGGTCACCCCATCCCTGCTTCAAAAACTCCGGATGAGGGATAACACCTGGCACATTGCTGCGGAGTCGGGCAAAATGTTGTACAGGTAAGCCTAAAATGCCGTGTGCAACCAGTGCACATGGGCTATCCGCAAGGCCAAAGCGGATCACTGCCAGGCCACCCTCACCTCATCATGGGGCTCAGCCCGGACCTTCTGGGATGATATAAAAGAGCTGAATGGAAAAACACGTTCCCTTCCCCCATCCCAGCTATCTATTGACAGCTCTATTACCATGGACCCCCTCAACATAGCTAACTGCCTTAACACCACCTTCACTAATCTAAGCTCTGTCCTCCCAAGTAGTTTATTCAACCCCGTGCTAGAATCTCATCCACCTGTCCTACAACCGCCTCACTTCCACTTAGCAAGATTTCCACCCAAGAGGCCAGACCGTACCTGCAAAAAGCCCTGGGCAGCAATAGCCCCAGCAACGACACTCTGGACACCAGCATCCTGTGCCTAGTCCTTGATGTTGTTGTTGTCCCGCTGACTAACTTACTGAATCGATCCCTCTGTCTAGGTCAGTTTCCCAGTGTCTGGAAAATGGCTATCATCACACCCATACACAAAAGTGGTGATAGGTCCTCCCCAAACAACTATAGGCCAATATCCATACTCCCTCCCTCTCTCTCTCTCTCTCTCCAAAGCCATCGAAAAAGTGGTGGCCACTCAGCTCACCGAGTATCTGACCAAATATGACATTCTATGCCCTGAGCAGCATGATTTCTGCTCAGGACATGGTACTACCACAGCCCTCCTTGAATTCTCCAACTATCTGCACTCCTCCTTAGACTCTGGCAAGCTTGGTGGTGCTGTGTTCATAGACCCTTCCAAGGCCTTTGACACTGTCTGCCATCCCCTCCTGCTTAACTCCTTCCACCAACTCGGTTTCTCCACAGGTCTTCTTGCCTGGTGCTCCAGCTACCTCTCAGCTCGCCCCCATGCATAAAAATTAATGGAACCTTATCCTGCACCTCACCTGTTCACTCCGGGATTCCCCAGAGCTCTATCCTGGGGCTCCTATTGTTCAGTCTCTACCTCAACACCCTGCCCAGTACCTGCTCTGGCAAAATTCTTCTATATGCAGATGATGCTGTTCTCTTTGCCTCTCACCATAAATCTGCCTCACTCCAGGACTCTCTCCAGCTCACCTTTAACCAAACTGAAAAATGGTTCAAGGATCATAGACTTGTTATCAACCTAAAAAAGACCAAGTGAATGCTTCTCACCCACCACCAAAACAAATCCAGAAATGCACCCCTCCTAATCCTCCCCAGCACACAGCAGCCCTTACAGCAAGTGTCCACCTATAAATACCTAGGGATTACCTTTGACTCTGCTCTCACCTTCCACCACCACATAAATGCCCTCTCAGCAGCCATCAGCTCTCAGCTAGGCCTTCTGTACCGGCATAAGGACTGCCTCCCTCCCTCCCCATGTGCTCAGACTGGCCATCACATTCTCTGTCTTGTCCCCAGTGGATTACAGCCTGCCTATATATGGTGCAGCTGTTAACACTGCTATCAGTAAACTTGGTCCCTTTAAAATCGCTCTTCGCGACCACCTTTTCAACATGCGTTGCTATAAATCTAACTAACAAAATCCCCACCCTCTCCTTCAGGCCTCCGAAGACTCATGCCAACTAGCACAATCCAACCTCAAAAAGTCCTCTGGACCCCCCCCCTTCTCCCATAGAGCTCCTACCTGAAATTGTTCTTTCTCTACCCTCATTGTAATTGCAATGCATGGGGCTTATATCTCCCATTTCTACTGCATGTTACCTATGTAAATTGACTATACATATGCTCTGTATCACTGTAGTAATGCTTTCATCATTGGAACCTATGTATTTTATGTATCACTGTCTGTATTTAGAACGTTGTGTTATTTTGTCCTCATTGTGTAGAGGTGCCTTTGTAAACGAGTCTCTGACTCAAAGGTTGCAAATACGACTGTACTAATAAATAAAATAAATAAAGTGGCTTGTGCATTGCATCACCTTCTGCTACCAGCACCACAACAAACCCCTACCGGGACCGGTCAGGGGTCACTTCACCAGAGGGATAGCGACATCCTTTGCTTCCCTTCAAAAATGTTTCATCAGCTGACCTCTGTGCGGCTGCTACTTGGAGTTCAGTGCACATCTTTGTGAAGCACTACAGTCTGGACATTGCTTCCAGGAGGAGAGCAGGTTTCAGCCTAGCTGTCCTTCAGGTACTTCTCTCCTAATTTTTCTACAGCCTTCTGTCCTCCACACTTACGACCTGGGTCTCTTCTTGGGAATTGCCTGGGACTCAGTCCTAATGGTATTACCTGCTGCAGGAGCTCCCCCTCAAAGTGAGATAGTACAGTTATGTAAGAACTTACTTTAACAGTAGATCTTCAAGAGGAGCTTTTGTAGCAGGTGGCTTTCCAACCCATCTGCCCCTGGGGACAAATTTCACATCTTCTCTTTGGGGATGGGAGGTCCTCCTCGGTTCTCCATCTGGTTTTTCAGCTGGATCTTGGGTGGGAAAACTGAGGTGGCGCCAGGGGAATGCCCCTTTTTTACCACGCCTGACGTCGGAACGGAGCCAACGTCGGTGGTGGTCCCCTGCCACAGACTGCTTGCTAGAAGATTTTTCCGTGGACTCCTAATGGTATTACCTGCTGCAAGAGCTCTTCTCAAAGATCTACTGTTACAGTTAGTTCTTACATAACTGTACTTTTTTTGAAAGCTAACCTCTTTGCCCCAACTCACTCTGCCACCTCCCTGCTAAACCACAAGGGCTTTATTTTCCTTCATTCTTACTCAGTCTCCTTATGCAGAGGTCTGTGGCCCCCACAATGGCCCCCTTTATCGTATCCCACATGTCTCCAACCCCTTCCAGGTCTTGATAAACAGATTCCCCCAACCTCTTAAAATCTGCTTGCCTGAAATCCAGCACCTTCACCTTGGTCCGGTGCACATCAGCCAACATATGTATTGTAAACCAAATGGTGCTGTGGTCACTCGTACCAAGGTTCTCTCCCACAGATACCTCCCCTACCCTATCACCATTGGTCAGAACTAAATCTAGAACTGCTCCTTCCCTAGCTGGTTCCCCGACAAAACAAAATAATATTTTTTCTACTGGCTGAAGCCTGTAATAACACTGGCAAAGTGTGTGCCACCTTAAAATGGAGGCTGGTGTTGTGTTTTGTGTGTGTAGTAGAAGTAATGATTTTATTCATTTTATAAATGAACATGGTAAGAAATTCCACTGAGTACAAAAAATACACTGATTTTTAAGGGACACCATAATAGAAAACATTTCCTGGTTACAATCCAGGGAGAAAAAAAATCACAAACATACATATATCACAAAATGCTTATAAATACATAAATGCAATTAGCCATTAGGTCAGTTTCATCCTATCAAAACAACATTACCCTCTGCGATGCTTACCCAAGCTCTGATACAATACAACATTCCCTCAATTGACCAATTTGTATTTGATACCACTGCTTAATTTAGAACCAACTTATATTACCACCATAAGGTCTCAAAATTACAGGTAAGTTGTTCCATATTTTAGGACCTAGGTAAGATATAGTGGCACAACCAGTTTTCGTTCTTCATTTTGGTACTTTAAATTCAATACACTGGGCTGATCTTACAACATGCAACCTAGTCTTCCTAGAAAAGTGTTTTTTTAATTCTGTATAGCATTCCCAGTTGTTGTCCCAACCTTTTCACCATGTTATTTATATGTATTGACCATTTGCAGTGGACATCCATCCATAGCCCCGAATATCTGGATTCACCCACCTGTTGTAAGATGGATCCGTCATTTACTGTTATCTCCAGTGTCTTGTTAATATAAGAGTCTTTGATGTCAACATAAAATTACCTTAGCCTTACTACTATTCAAAACCAAGTTATTTTTAACATAATAATTCTGTATATCATCAAATGCTTCCTGTAAATTTTGTTGCATGCAAGAGTCAGTTTCTGAGACATACAAGATCGTATCATCAGCATGCTGTTCATATGTTAAATTTTGTTGTTTAAATTCTAAGTCATTTGTATATAAATTAAAAAAAGAGGCCCCAGTATTGACCCTTGGGGTACGCCCTGCTCAGTCTGTCTGAAATCTGAATAATGTGAGTTTAAACATACCCTTTGCTTCCTTCCCTTTAAATAATTATTAAACCAACATGCGACATCTGAAAATCCAACATATTTCAATTTATTTATTAATATATCATGATTTAAAGTGTCAAATGCTTTTGACAAATCAATCATTATTGCTCCTGTCTGTAGCCCATAGTCCGTAGCAGTCTGAATATCCTGATACTTTTAATAATGCGGTCTGTGTACTATATTTTTCTCTGAAACCAGACTGGTTACAATTCAAAATGCCATAGGCACTCAGGTACTGCTTGACCTGCTTCGCTACCACTTTTTCACAGATCTTTGCCACCACTGGAATCAGAGATATTGGTCTATAAATAATAATCTCACCCTTTGATCAAGTTTTAAAAATAGTAATTACTTTTGCAGATTTCCATTCATCAGGCAGTTCCACAGTGTTTAATGATAAATTAAAAATTTGCATCACAGGATAGGTGATTACTGGTGCTGCGTATTTCAATAGTTTACTACAAATCCGATCAAGGCCAGTTACCTTCCTTTCATTAATATTTAATAATTCTGACATTACCTCATTAGTGTTCATTTTCCCAAAACTAAGCAACTGCCCCACCATCCCATTTTTATCATGTGACTTTTCCGGTCCTTCTAGGATACCATTATCTAACTTCTCAATTACAACGTCCATATTCACAAAAAAGTCATTAAAACAATTTGCAACTTCAGGACCCCGTTCCATGTCCTTACCATTAATGTGAAAAGTTTTTGGATAACCGTTTTTACTTGGGTTTTGTAATTTATGAATTAAGATTCCAGAATTTACCGGGATAAGAAGATTGAGTGACCTCAAGTCCGTACTTATAATAACCAGCCTTGGCTTTCCTCACTTCTTTTAAGTATTTATTTCTTAAGGCCCTATAGCCATCCCATTCAGCCTGGGTCATTGTTCTCTTTGTCTTTTGCCATTGAATATTTCTCTTTTTACGCAAATTATGCAAATCACCATTGTACCAAATAGTATTTTTCAAACCTCGGTAAACCTTTCTCACAGGTGCATGTATATAGCAAATTTTAACAAATTCTTCTTTAAAATACTGCCAAGCCTCATTTACAGTGGGAATAAGGTCTACCCTCTCTGAGTTCACCCTTTCCAGGGTCTGAATAAAATGAATATAATCAAAGAGCTTAAACGTTCTTTTAAAGCCCCAGTTTCCAAATTTAGTTCATTTTTCTTTAGCTCGCATACTTACTCCCCTTGGTGGTCACTAAAAGTATCCATCAAAACCTCACTCATTTTATAGTTATCTTTTTTTGTAGTAAAAATCAAATCCAAGGTTGAGGATGCCCCACTATCCTTAATATTAATTCTGGTAGCCCCCTTAATTAATTGACTTAAACCCAATCTTGTAGCCATGTCAAACAGTTCATGCCCAGCTGTTGTTAACTCCTGGGTGCTTTGTAAACTCCTATTAAAAGTATGGGCTGGGAAAAAGGGAGTCTTAATTCCACTGCTAGTACTTCAGTCCCTTGATAATCCACGTCATTAGAGAGAGTTTTAACATCTAGTTGTTGCTTGGCATACATCACTACACCTCCCCCCTTTTTGTTACAATCATGCCTAAACATTTGATAACCATCTATCCCAAGGATAGTGGATGGGGTATTTACGGGAGGACCGAAGGAAAGTAAAATATTGTGTAAATAACAATTGGTAAGAATTCTGCATTGAAGCAAATCTAGGGATATTCTGTGCACCATATGTGATCAGTGTGTGCATAGAGGCACAATGATGTGATCGGGTAATGAAACGAGGGACAAAGCTGACAGTGCTCCTTTAACATGATTATATCTGGTTGATTTTCCAAAACCCATTCTCTAAAGGTATCTATTTTGTTAACTAAACTACGCATATTAAATTGTACAAAAGTGAACTCTTTCCCTTTCAAAATATTCGTACGAGATGCTTCCATGTGTTGTGGTCCAGGATCTAAATGTACATTCTCACACGGTAATAGCAGAGAAGTTACGAGAACAAATTTAGAACAGACTCTTTTCTTAAGACAAATTCTAACCATTACTTTTCTCATTATACTGTTAATGATCTTGGCAGGGGATATACAGGTTTGATCTCTACCAACAGTCCCCATTTAGATACTGCTTAACTTAAATAACTCTCCATGTAACCCATAAGACATGACTTGTGAAGATATTTGCCAATTTATTCCCTTGGCACGATGACAAGTATCTCCTCTTGTGTCCCATCCATCTTGCTTATTCTCAATAGTCATTATTCTATACAATCAAATTAATAACAAGAGCAAACCAGTCAGATGTACACACTTAAGAGTATACATGATCGTAGTACACCCACAGAGGACTTTTGAGATTAAAGGAAATTCTAATATTACTCACAGAGGGCTTCAAGACTAAAGAGAATTTGAGAGTTATAATTATTCCTTTCTATGCTAAAGAGGGTATTACTCTACTAAGCATAGATTAACACTTGGTATTTTTTAGTCTAAGTACTAAGCCTTTCTACTATGGATATAGAAAAGAAAACTCTCCAGGTATTTTCAGTCCTAATTCTTTAAAGGTGTCTACTGCAATTATCTAAAACATGATAATAAAACATAATTATTGTCTTTAATTCTACCAGACTATGTTATTAAAAGTGAGCAGCCCCAAAAGCTAAAATCACCTTATGAACAGGCTAAACATAAAAACATTAAAAACTGAGACACTCGCGCTCGCGCAGTGGAGCAACGTGAGTTTTAAAGGCACTGCGCCCCTCCCCTCCTCTTCTTGCTGACTCACACTGTGGTTCACCTCGAAGCCCCCACGTCACAGTCAGCACAGGGACCATGATGGAATGTCCTGCAATTTAGCACAGTCCTGGGCAGCAATAAAGTGTGTGTGTGTGTGTGTGTGTGGGGGGGGGGGGCTCTTGCTCACTAAGGCAGACTATTGTTTTTCTAAATTCTGTTGGCACATTAATATTTTTGCTGAAAGGGCAGGCTGGCACCGGGACTAGTTATTTCCCAGTTTCTCACGTTGCCAAGGGGCTCGGCCAGTGAAACACCACGAAGCTTCAAACCCATTTTCTAATGTCCACACAGTGCTTTAAAACAACACGCAACTACTAACATCCATGCTCCAAGTGAACCCTCCTTCATTATAATCTTTACCTACTTGATCTTTATGCATGCCATAAAAACAAAAGTGGTACAGCGTACCTTGTTTAAGGAAACAGCTTATGCAACCAAGTTGGTCAGCCCGCTCACTGGCTCTTCAGGTTGATACTTCTTCATTTAGGGCATACTAAATAACAGCATGGTTACTATGGGTAATATCTACGGGCCGAACCTTGACTCGCCACAATTTTTCATGGAACTCCTGCAAGCCATGAGTACATTTTTTTTTTTTAGTCAGGAGAGAGACACACTAAGCTGAAAGCTTGTTTATATGTGCAACCTGGGAGCACAAGGAAGTTAAGTGACTTGCTTAGGGTCACACAGTATGCAAGTGGGGGCTGTGGGATTCAAACCCAGGTCTCCAGGTTCGCAGCTCAGAGCCTTAAACCACTGCACTATACCGCCTCCTGTATATGCACTATACATTCTCCCATACCCGCATTCTGTTGAACGGGGATTGGAACATAGTGCAGAAACTGAAAGGAACAGGATGGGCAATAGAAAGGGGGGGCCTAACACCAGTCCAAAGAAGCAGAACAGGGCTGCTCCAGCTCACCCACGGTTGGCCGGCACCCAGCCAGCCACCGACCAAGACCAGGACACCCGCCTGCAGCTCCTTGGAAGCTGCTTGTCCCTGAACAGGGCTGCTCCAGCTCACCCACGGTCGGCCGGCACCCAGCCAGCCACCGACCAAGACCAGGACACCCGCCTGCAGCTCCTTGGAAGCTGCTTGTCCCTGAACAGGGCTGCTTCCAGCTCACCCACGGTCGGCCGGCACCCAGCCAGCCACCGACCAAGACCAGGACACCCACCTGCAGCTCCTTGGAAGCTGCTTGTCCCTGAACAGGGCTGCTCCAGCTCACCCACGGTCGGCTGGCACCCAGCCAGCCACCGACCAAGACCAGGACACCCCCTGCAGCTCCTTGGAAGCTGCTTGTCCCTGAACAGGGCTGCTCCAGCTCACCCACGGTCGGCGGCACCCAGCCAGCCACCGACCAAGACCAGGACACCCGCCTGCAGCTCCTTGGAAGCTGCTTGTCCCTGAACAGGGCTGCCCAGCTCACCCACGGTCGGCCGGCACCCAGCCAGCCACCGACCAAGACCAGGACACCCGCCTGCAGCTCCTTGGAAGCTGCTTGTCCCTGAACAGGGCTGCTCCAGCTCACCCACGGTCGGCCGGCACCCAGCCAGCCACCGACCAAGACCAGGACACCCGCCTGCAGCTCCCTGGAAGCTGCTTGTCCCTGAACAGGGCTGCTCCAGCTCACCACGGTCGGCGGCACCCAGCCAGCCACCGACCAAGACCAGGACACCCGCCTGCAGCTCCTTGGAAGCTGCTTGTCCCTGAACAGGGCTGCTCCAGCTCACCCACGGTCGGCGGCACCCAGCCAGCCACCGACCAAGACCAGGACACCCGCCTGCAGCTCCTTGGAAGCTACTTGTCCCTGAACAGGGCTGCTCCAGCTCACCCACGGTCGGCCGGCACCCAGCCAGCCACCGACCAAGACCAGGACACCCGCCTGCAGCTCCTTGGAAGCTGCTTGTCCCTGAACAGGGCTGCTCCAGCTCACCCACGGTCGGCCGGCACCCAGCCAGCCACCGACCAAGACCAGGACACCCGCCTGCAGCTCCTTGGAAGCTGCTTGTCCCTGAACAGGGCTGCTCCAGCTCACCCACGGTCGGCCGGCACCCAGCCAGCCACCGACCAAGACCAGGACACCCGCCTGCAGCTCCTTGGAAGCTGCTTGTCCCTGAACAGGGCTGCTCCAGCTCACCCACGGTCGGCCGGCACCCAGCCAGCCACCGACCAAGACCAGGACACCCGCCTGCAGCTCCTTGGAAGCTGCTTGTCCCTGAGCAGGGCTGCTCCAGCTCACCCACGGTCGGCCGGCACCCAGCCAGCCACCGACCAAGACCAGGACACCCGCCTGCAGCTCCTTGGAAGCTGCTTGTCCCTGAACAGGGCTGCTCCAGCTCACCCACGGTTGGCCAGCACCCAGCCAGCCACCGACCAAGACCAGGACACCCGCCTGCAGCTCCTTGGAAGGTACGGGACAGCGCAGCCAATCGAACACGGGTGCTTCCAGCAAACCCACTCTGATTGGCAGGAGTTTTCCCCTGCTATAGACACCTGGCACTTTGTTAGACTTTCCATAGAACTAAGCACATTTCTACTGTGTTATTTGGAGTTTTTCTACTGTATTAGCTGGATTGTAATTTCTACTACTGTTTTAAATTGCTTACACCTCTTCTGTCTGACTGCTCTTCGTGCAGCGCCCCATCCAAGCACTCTGCCTTGGTGCCGATAAGTCTAACTACCTTTTGTCTTACTAAACTGCTCAAATCTAACCCCTTTACCTCTATGCTATTTAAGACCTGCTCTGTCTTCTTCTCTCTAGCTGCTTGTCCCTGAACAGGGCTGCTCCAACTCACCCACGGTCAGCCGGCACCCAGCCAGCCACCGACCAAGACCAGGACACCCGCCTGCAGCTCCTTGGAAGGTACGGGACAGCGCAGCCAATCGAACACGGGTGCTTCCAGCAAACCCACTCTGATTGGCAGGAGTTTTCCCCTGCTATAGACACCTGGCACTTTGTTAGACTTTCCATAGAACTAAGCACATTTCTACTGTGTTGTTAGGAGTTTTTCTACTGTATTAGCTGGATTGTAATTTCTACTACTATTTTAAATTGCTTACACCTCTTCTGTCTGACTGCTATTCCTGCAGCGCCCCCATCCAAGCACTCTGCCTTGGTGCCGATAAGTCTAACTACCCCCAAGTGGCTAGTTTTCCATTAGCAGGTTATACAGACCTGCCACTAGAGGGATTCTTGGTCTTCTTCATAAATCACTGTATTCTTTCGTGGGCAATATGGCCTACATTAGCATTCTACTTCTTTCCCGGTTCTGCTACAAGGGGACTTGAGTCTGAAGGGTGGATGGCCACTAACTAAGCTGCTCCTGATCTCCTTGTTCCCCTTTCTGCTGTATTTTCTCATCTAGGTTTTAAATGGGTACCTAAGTGGGCAAATTTCTTGCCTAGAAAATATTGCAGTAATACAAATCACGAGACCACTCAATCTGGGACCATGGCTCTCCTTATTGTGTTTTTATTGCTCCTGAGGTGCAGAGTTTTCAGCAATACAGTGCAGTTCAAAGTACCTCAATGCAATTCAGTTCTCCAATGTACCTTATCAATACCTAATGTTATAACAGTCTACCGTGCAGACACTCTGTCATTCTCCTCTCCCCTTTTAGCCTATTCCCCTGGTTAGCCTACACCCCTTTGCTACTGTCCTCACCTATGTCTACCCAAGCACTTACATTGATCACAATCAACTGTCATTACAGTGGCGCCGCCTCTTGCGCAGCACGATATGGGTTGCCGTGAAGAAATAAAAAAGCAGTCTCTATTCTTATAAGCTCCTTAAAGAAAGTTATACTTCTGCTTCTTCTCTGCTCAGGAAATGTGGAGCTCAACCCTGGCCCCTCCCTACAACTTACCTCGCCTATCGATTTTGCTGAGGCCACAGGTCTCAAAATGATGATGGTCAACATTTTAAGCCTGCCTAAAAAACTTGTACAGCTACAAGCCTGGGCTGCACTCGTTAACCCAGACCTTATCATAATTACTGAGTCATGGTTAAAAAAGACGAACACTGATCAACAAATATCACTGCAGGGCTACAATTTATTTAGAGCAGATAGAGAGTCTAGAGGCGGGGGTGTGGTTATCTATGCCAAATCTAAGTACTTGGTCACCAATATTAGTTGCAAATCTCTAGCCAAGGAATTTGAGTTAGTTTCATGAGCCTTCTCTCCTCCTCGAATGTATCACTATCCTAGGTGGCTATAGACCCCGTCTGGTGGTGATGAAGTCCTTAATCTTTGAAATCCATGTTCAGAGATGCAAAAACTGAAACAATATTTCTAGGAGATCTAAATATGGACTGGCTGTCACCTAAATCACACGGCCTCAAATCCCTTTGTGAGAGCTAGGTCTTGGGCAATTAGTCAGAGAACCTACTAGGAACAACACTCTAAATACTGCCAACAGTTCCATTCTAGATGTGGTACTAACCACCCATCCACACAAAATATCTCATTTGGCAGTGTTTCACATGAGGCGATCATGGAATTGTTGCTTGCATAAGATCTCAAATTAAGGCCGATCCGCAACCCATCTTTATAACAAAAGATCCTTTCGCAAATTCAGTGCAGTAAACTTCCTATCTGACCTGATCATGATCAGATGGCAAGATCTTTACCTAGCCAAAGATGTCAACAAGGCAGCTTGCATCCTTAATGACAAACTCACTACAATAATAAATAAGCATGCCCTTTCATCAAAGTAAGGATGGAACAATTCCAATCCCTGGTTCACCTGGATATCAAGGCAGCCCTTATAGCTCGCGATAAGCTCTGGGCTAAAGCTAGACATTCCAAAGAATCTCCGGATTGGCAGGCCTTTAGAACAGCCAGGAATAACTGTGTGAAAAAACTTCGCTCTGCTAAAACTAACTATTATATTTCTACTCTCGAACACGCTAAAGGTAACCCTCATAAAATATGGAAGACTATCAAAGCTATAGAAGGACGGCCCATGGCCCCCTCTGTCCCAAAAAAGATAGTTGCAAGTGGCAAGATTGTGGAAAACAAGTCCCTAATCCTGGAGGAACTTAACTCCCACTTTGCCACAGCTGGATTAGCTTTTGACTCGTCACCTTATGCTTGTGCTGTGGTGAGCCAGCATACCCCTCCCGCCACATCTAGTCCTGCACCCAGTCCCTTCCAACTGCACGAGATAACTTATAAAGAAGTAGAAGATTCTCTTCTTAACTTGGACACCAAAAAAAGCGCAGGGGACGATGGCTTGGAACCCTTTTTCCTAAGGTCAGGCTATGCCCATCTCACTGCCCCAATTCTCCACATCTTCAATCTTTCCATTACATCTGCTGCTGTGCCATCCTGCTGGAAATCAGCACATACATCCTCCTCTATTTAAATCTGGTGACCCATGCGATGTAAACAACTATAGGCCTATCTCCATATTGCCTATCCTTTCTAAAGTTCTCGAAAAACTGATCCATATTCAGTTAAAATCTCACTTGGAAACCTTCTCTCTCTCATTAACCCAGCTCAATCTGGCTTCCGGGCTAATCACAGCACAATCACTGCACTAGCAAAAGTAACCAATGATTGGATCTCTGCTATAGATGCTAAGAAGGTAACTGGTGCAGTCTTTTTGGACCTCAGCAAAGCTTTTGATACTGTTGATCACAAACTATTAGTCAATTGCCTTGCAAAATTGGGTGCCACATACCATACTACCCAGTGGTTCTCTAGCTACCTAACTGGAAGATTCCAAAAAGTAAAGGCAGAAGGCTTTTTTTCTGCTGCCTTGCCAGTCGCAAGAGGAGTTCCCCAAGGATCCATCTTAGGCCCTATCTTGTTTTCTCTGTACATCAATGACTTAGATGCTAACAATACGTCCAATCTGCACTTTTGCAGATGATACTGTGTTGTATACTTCTGGCTCATCGTTATCTGAAATCAAGGGAGTGCTTCAGCGGACTTCACACAACTTGAGCATAATCTAATAAAGCAAAGCTTCTGCTCAATGCTAAGAAGACTAAAGCGATGATATTCTCCGCAGTGCTGTCTCAGGCCCCCCCAATACTCTTGCCCAAGACTTCATTGTCACCACGCTAAACGAGCCTCTGGAAGTTGTAACCAAATTTAAATATCTAGGTATCTGGATCGATAATAAATTATCTTTCAGTGACCACATTGAAGATGTCTCTAGAAGGTTAAAAGCAAGGTTAGGTTTCTTCTACAGAAATAGGCCCCTTTTCCCCTCTTGAAACAAGCTTGTACAGGCCACTTTTCTCCCCCTACTCGACTATGGCGATGTAATCTATTCCTCCACCACTCTTGCAAATCTAAGTAAACTGGACATCCTTTATCACCGTGGACGGTTCATTACCAACTCCCTTACTCGCACCACTGTGACTTATATGCAGCTGTTGGTTGGACATCCTTACTACTAGACGCCTGCTCCATGCTGGGCTATGGACTCTAAACTGCTCCTGCAGAAATTGCCAAGCTATCTCTTCCTTATTAGTATCTCACATAGTGCATACTGCTTAAGAAAATCTGACTTTATTATGCTTGAATACCAAGGACGCGACTTCTTTGGTAAACGTGTATTGCATATGCCCTTCCCTCCATTTGGAACAATTACAAACCGTATTGAAACTAACTAGCACAGTTTCAATAAACTTCACAAATCGCTAAGTTCAGCCAAAATAAAAGACACCTGTAACTGTCATTAAGTCTCTTCCTTCCCCATGTGTGCCATATTTATCCACTGGTAAGGTATAATTGATTTGTCATATTAACTGCTTCCTTCCCTTCTACTCCTGGCTTTATCTTTGCTTACGCTCACTGCTACTCTATCAAATCTCCTCCCCCATATCAGTTGTAGACTGTTTGTTCTAGCTGCCAAAATACAGTATATGTATTGCACACACCAGTCATCATGTTTCATTTATCCGTATGCGACCTGTAAGTCGCTTCCCTGTCTCATATCAGTGTTTACCACCTTCGGTCACCGTATGTGGTACCCTTGTATGTATTTCCAGCCTGTATCATGTAACGTGTATTTCATGTATATACTGTTATTACCTATCTGTGTTTGTACTTTAAGTGTTTATGTCACATGACCTCCTTGTGAATGAGCTTACTCAATGGAGTTTTCCTGCAATAAACTTGAACTTGAACTTTAGAGACATGCAAGATCACTTGGGTCTGGTGGACATCTGGACATACCTCTTAAGTGTCCTTGATTTTCAGGGACGTCCCCGATTTTGCCTCAAAATGTTACTCTGCCCCTCCTAAAATTTGTGTTTTTGTGGCTAAACAGTGGGGACTGGAAGCACAAAACAATGTCAAGCATTAAAGTTACAGACTTGTTCTTCTTTAGAAAATGCATTTTGCACCAAGCCCCATACTCTACCAGCTTTCTGGGTGGATATTTCTAATTTTGAAGATGTGTCCCTGATTTTGGTCCTTTGTCCCTGATTTTTTTAAGCCTTGTCCCTGATTTATGAGGCAGGAGGTTGAGAGGTATGCATCTGGAGACTGTTGCACCCACAGTCCAAGGAGTTCACCTTCATCTCGGCCTCTCATCTCACTGAGGCAAGGCTTGAGTACTTCTTGGCCTCCAGGGAATGGTTGCAGGGACTTAATTTGTGCAAAATAGCAGCCTCAGTTGTTTTGGACCACTCACCGGTGTCCATGATGCATCATTTGCTTCAGCTATGAAGGCTGACACCATCTGGTCCTTTACCAACCATGTAGAGATAAGCAGACAATGGAGTACCTGCAGTGCTTCATTAAGCACTCCCTGGAGACCAACATGCCCTCCCTGGGAAGTCTGGATGTGGCCTGGGCAGCCATGAAATGCCACATTAGGGGCAAACTCATAAGAGTAACCACTACCAGAAAGCGCAACAGAGAAAAAGAACTAAAATATGTACTGCATAAGATTAGAGAGAAAGAGAAACCTTGAAACCAACTAGTGAGGATGACTGGGTCGCTCAGAACAACCTGAGGGATCAATATCATAGGCTGCTAAGAGACAGCGGAGACAGCAATAGACAGAACACATGCTAGATATGTGGAACAGGGAGATAGGGTTGGAAAGTTAATGGTACTACGACTAAAAAAACAGGAAACAGCTTGTACAATAATCAGGGTCTGTGGATCTGACCAGGGTCCTCTGATAACTGAAGTACGAGACATAGCTAAGGAATTTAGGGGAGCTATCAAGAAATATATCAAGCTGAAAACCCATCAAACTTAGACAGCAAAATTGAAGAATTCATGGCCGGTATAGTCCTGCCGCAGCTATTCCAGTAGCAGCAGGAGATGCTAAGGGTCTCATAAGTACTGGCAGCAATTAAAGAAGTCTCATGTATGCAGTGCTGTGTATTTGCTTACCTCACTTCTCCCATGTCAAATTAATTCTCCCTTCTTGTGTTTCCAGTCGGTTATTGTGGTTTATGGAGCATTTGAAATGTAAAGAATAAACTTTGTAAACTAAGTGATCTAGCTGTCCATTTCCTAGCTGCTGAAAGGAGGATGTGTGTCATCTGTGCAAAGGAAGCCTTTGGTCTACTTCTCCCCCATATGTTACAGCTGTCTTACAGTGAGAGAGAAGCAGCACAAATAAATAGTTTTTTTCTTGTGAATCTAATAATGTTATATGTATTATGTTCTATGCACAAATATAGGCTACTAGTACTACATACTGTGCGAGTGGCATGACAAGACTGTCTTAAGCCATCGCAAACTTAAAATAAAATACAGATAAGTAAGCATTGAAAACTATATGCTTTCTTCTGAACTGCTGCTCTGGTTACATCAAAGAATAGGAGGGGTTGTATTACAAGTGCCTCATTTGCATATAAATGGGATCAGGTTTGAGACTTTACAAGGTTGCATTACAGCCTCAGAATCTAGACAAGTGTTAAAACAGTAACAAGCATTTGTCAATGCTGAATGTTTCCTTGCACGTTGTATGTGGCAGGGGTGTATTGAGCATTCACCACTTGCTTGTTCAGTGCTCATTCATGATGGGCCTGGTTTATCCTGCTCAAGGCATCTGCCAGAGTATTGTCCTTGCTAGGCAGATGAATTGACTGTAGAGAGGCATTTAGATAGTAAGCAAGGCTCCATAGCTTCATTGCCTCTGTACATAGTGGAGTGGACCTTGTCCCTCCTTGTTTGTTGATGTAGTGCATTGTTGTGGTATTGTATGTTCTGACCTATACCACCTTTCCCTGTATTAGGTGAAAGAAAGCCTGAAGGACCAGATAAACAGCCCTTAACTCCAGCACGTTTATGTGCAAGCGTGAGTTTGCACTGTCCCAGGTACCGTGAATGGTGTGCACCCCTAAATGAGCACCACACCCTAACAGGGAAGCATCTGTTGTGAGAACTAGTGAAGGGGGCTCCTGCAGGAATGGGACCCCATCTATCAAGTTTTCCAGCTCCATCCACCATTGGATTTCCTGTAGTAACACCTTTGTGACTGGTACTGGCTTAGATAGGGAGTCCCGCCTTTGGCACCAGTGTGCTCTGAGGTGGAACTGGACATCCCTCATCTGAAACCTGGCACCTATGACTGTGCTTGTTGCTGAAGCCATGTGCCCTAACAGTTGTAGAAACTGTCTTGCTGGCTTTGGCCTTCCCAGGACAAATGAGCCTGCCAAACGCTGAATGCTTTCTGTCTGCTCCTAAGGGAGGAAAGCGCTTCCAAATATGGTGTTTAGTTCTGCACCTATGAACTGCAGAACCTGCACAGGGGTCAGGACTGACTTTTTGATGTTGAGGAGAAATCCCAGGGAGTGCAACAGATTCTGGGTCATCTAAAGGTGCTCTGACACATGCTGGTGAGATTTTCCCATGATTAGCCAATCGTCCAGGTAGGAAAAAAAATGACACCTAACCTTCTTAGGTGTGCCACTACTACTGCCATGCACTTGGTAAAAACCCTTGGTGCAGCGGTGAGGCCGAAGGGAAGTGTTAAGAACTGGTAGTGGCCAAATGGGAGTCTGAACCAGAGATATTTTCTGTGTGACTCCCTTGTGGGAATATGGAAGTATGCATCCTTTAGGTCTAAGGAGGATAGCCAGTCTCCTTTTTGTAGAGTTGGCAAAATCATGGCCAATGTGACCATCTTGAACCTGGGTTTTACCAGGTACTTGTTTAGTAGTCTAAGGTCTAGTATAGGCCGCCATTCCATTCTTTTTTGTTGTTAGGAAGTATCTTGAGTAGAACCCTTGCCCCCTTTGGTTGGGAGGAACAGGCTCCACTGCTCTTACCAGCAGTAAAGCCTGCACCTCCTGCTCCAGTAGTTTTCTTTCTGTGAAAGGAGCTGTTGTGAATAGCTTTGATCTTGGAGGAGGAGGAGGAGGAAGGGGCTTGAAACAAAGGGATAGACCCTGACTCACTATTTCCAGAACCCACTTGTCTGTGGTTATTTTCAACCATTCCTGAAAATAATGAGCGAGTCTGCCCCCTACAGGAGATGGAGAGGCAGCCTGAGAGGAAAAGTCAGGGATTTTGTTTTGCTTGCTGCTGTGGCTGTGCAGATTGGGATCCTCTCCTGGAACCCCTTCTGCCTCTGGCTCGATAAAAGCCACCCTGTTGTGGCTGGTACTGCTGTTGGGGGACAGCCTGCACTTGGAAGAAAGGCCTCCTAAAAGAGGACCTACCCCTGCCTCCCCTAGCATAGAATGAAGTGGAAGGAGAGTCTCTCTCTCTCTCTCTCCCTCCCCCTCTCTCTCTCTCTCTCTCGTAGAATTGCTCCTGAAAATAGCCTTGTACTTGTCTACTTTCTTCATATATGCCTCAGTCTGGAAACCAAAAATAGAATGGCCCCGAACTGGGAAATCCATAGCCTTACTCTGGGTGAGATTAGTGGCTCTCAGCCAGGCAAACCTCCTTAGTGCTAGGGTACTTGCCATCCATCTAGCAGCTGTCTCGTTTGTGTCAGCTGCCATTTGAAACCGACACTTGGAAGCCTCCAAGTGTCCAGCAGCTCTGACACTGTTAAAGAGGGGTTAGCCTCAGCATTATATACAACTGACTGCCAAAGAGCCTTCTGATAGAGGGCTGCATAAGCCTGATAGCTGGCTTGGCAAACTACCAGGGATGCCGAAAGGTACCCCTTTTTTGCCATGCTATCCATTTTCCTTGAATCCTTCTCAGGGGGATGAGAGGACAAGGGAGTTTTAGCCTTTTCACAGTCAGTCTGCTGAACAATACCCTGGTGGTCTGGATGAGTAAACAGGAACTCAGCCCCTGACCTTTCAAGCTGATATTTCTTGCCACACTTTTTGTCAGTGAGTGTGACAGTGTTAGGAGACTTAAGGACTTCCAGAACATTCTTTTTAAAGAATTTGTACATAGGTAGGAGGAGTCTTTTGGTGGGTGTCAGCCCCATGATCTCCATATATTGTGCCTCTTCTTCATCCTATATCTCTTCTGCTGTTTGCAGATCCAGGGTTTCTATTTTTTTAACAAAAGAAAAATGGGACGAGAAATCCTCTGTAGGTCTGGGAGGACAGCCAAAATCGTATTCTGGTGATACCTCAGGTTCGGTACCCTCCTCATTCTGATCATCCTCCTCATATTCCACTGTGGCAGTGGGCAAAAGAGGTGCACAAACAGTAGGGTTTTCAGCAGGAGTGACCACAGGCTGCTTAGGGGGTATTAAGCCCTGCAGCACCTGAAGTAAGGCTAGATTATGAGTAAGATCAGCAGGTGAAGGAGCAGATAAAGTCATCTGAGGGACCCCTTGAGGCGTTTCAGCCAGAGTTTCAGTATGCTTTGTTTTCTTCAATTTTTTGGCAGGCACCAGGGAGTCAGCCTCTCTTGCCAGAGCCCTCACCCACATCAGGGGGTGGATTTGGATGCTCTGGAAGGAATAGCCACAGTCTTACAGGGGTGGACTGGTTAGAGCCCATGGACCCCTCTTTCAATCTTCTTTTAAGCCTCTCCCTATGTTTTTCCACTGTCTTGTCGGGGAAAGACTTACAAATTTCACAGTTTTCAGAAAAATGCTGTTGGCCAAGGCAGATCAAACATAGGTCATGTTTATCTGCCTTGGCAAACACCTCTACACACTTCAGGCAATTCTTAAAACCAGGAGGTCCTGTTTTCTTTTTCGGCTCATCTGACATTTTAAGAAAACAGGAACCAGGAACTGACAAAAAAAGAAAGAATTTAAATATTTGCAGTCAGTTCTTAAAAGATTAGCAGTCGGTTCAGGAACCGATACAGTCCAAAACCTAGTGTTTCCGATCGGATCCGGAACGAGAATACCGCAGAGGGAACCAATAAACCTCGGTTCAAATATGATTAAATTTAATAAAAATGAAGAAAAAAGTAATCGGAACCCTTAGAAAAAGGTTCCGATTCAAGAGAAAAAAGGATTGGTTGTCCCTCGGTTCACAGGAACCACAAGGAACCAGTAAACAAAACTAAAATTGAAAACTGTGAGGTAAAAAAAACACAAACAATTACACTAGGCAGTAATGAAAGAATAAAACAAAATACTCAAGGTTTTTTTGTTCTCTTCACTACAGGAATCTGTCTTGATTGAGAGATGCTGTCCAGGGTGTCTGAACTTTGCAGTGGAGAGAAGAAATCTGAGGTTAGAATGTAGGCAGTTACACTGAGCAGTTTGAAACTGGATGCACGAACTAAAGATTCCATCATTAGCATAGTATTTTATTTGGCTCTGGGGCAGTGCTGACTTAAAGGAGCACCGCAAGAGTAATATTAGTGGATTCCTGGGGTTAGAAATTGAATTTTCTGTTGTTTCTTGCTAATTATAAAAAAAAATCTATAAGGTATCTATAAATTAAACACCACTCATTTTGTAGATAATTTTGTGCTGAACAACTTTCATGCTCACAATATTGTGCTATCTTTTTTCATTTTAAAGTTATTCCCACTTGAATATGGTTAGTACTGCTTCTGAGGCCGAACATTCTAAATGGATTCCAGAGAGATTTGTGACATAGTAACTGTGTGTATAAATGAGTAACTGTATGCATAAATAAATTTATACACACAGCTACTCAGATAAACAGATTTATCACACTCTATCTCCACACCTATTGCATACATCTATATATCCTGTATATCGAGGCAGCACAGGTGGGCGACCAGACAAACCGACAAAACTGCTTTCCAAGTCCCCTTCTATAGAACCACTGCCAGTCAAAGGTCTTTCAAATATAGGGCCCCTTTGTGGATGAACTCCATCCACTGCTCCCTCCTATCCTTACCCAGGTTGGGCCCTTCCAAAAAAGAACTGCAGGACCACATCCTGGTTTCATCAAACTGCGACTGCCCGTAGCACTGTTGTAACTAACTATTTCCTCTCCCGCACCTTGGCCACACAACGCCCCCCAGGTGGCTTTCTGGTCTCTACTATTTTCCAGCTCTCCTTTGGTCCACTTCCTGTGCCTGTTTCTCACTTTCTCCTCTATAGCTCCATTGCTTCTGTCTCCAATACTTATTTTTTCTCCTCAGACTTGTCTTGACAATTTTTTGGTTACTCCCATGTCAATTGTCAATGCCTATTGTAATGTTTCATTATTAGATAACTCCTTATTGTATCATTTTCTCTTTGTGTATAACTAATTGTTATTGTTCATGATGTCTGTAACACTTGCCTGCCACACTTTGTACTGACATGGAGCCTTTTGTAACAGCTCCTATTGTATATATTTTTTTCTCTTTGTATAAGTTACTGTCATTGTTTTGTGATGCCTGTAACACTTGCCTGCCACACCTTGCACTGACGTGGAGTCTTTGTAAAAAAAAAAGCGTCCCCGACTCAAAAGAGTTGTAATTCCTAGACTTCAATAAATAAATAAAATAAAAATATATATACACACACACACACACACACATATATATCATTGCAGAAAACTTTGTTAGTGCATCAGTTAGGGTGAGTACTATAGCGGCAAAAGGAGGGAAACGAGGCGTTAGGGTTTCCAACTCTAATGCCCCACCCGACCCCCACAGGGACTGACAGGCATTGGGATGTGCCCTGGGGTCGTCAGCTGTAATGCTCACATCATTCCTCCCCCACCACCACCCTGCAGACACTGACACACAACAGGGTGTGCCTTGGCGTCATCAGCCCTAATGCTCACCCTATTCACCTATACTGTACCCATCTCAGCTTATTTACTTATGGAATGGCATGAGCGTTACGGACAATGACCCCAAGGCACACCCCCAATACCTGTCAGTCCCTGCAGGGTTGGGGGGGGGGCATTAGGGTTGGAAACCCTAACGCCTCATTTCCCTCCTTTTGTTGCTGTAGTACTCACCCTAACTCATGCATTAATGAAGTTTTTTTGCAATGAAGTACTTTACTTTTTGAGATACTGTAATAGTAATGGGCACTGTGCTCCAATCCCTCCATAGATGCGCAAATGTAGGTGTGGAAGCACATAGAAACATATAAATTATTGGTAGATAAGGACTGCTAGGCCCATCCAGTCTGCCTGTAAGCCCTATACTTGATTATGGCTTCTGACCCTCCCTCTGCTTTACTTGTATGGTTCCCCTATGCCTGTCCCATGCATGTTTAAATCTACCCACAGTGCTTGCTCCCACTACCTGCAGTGACAGACCATTCTATGTGTCCACTACCCTCTCCGTGAAGAAAAACTTCCTCATATTCCTTCTTAACCTTAATTTCATGTCATGTCCCTCATTCTTGTACTCCTGTATTGGACGATGTCTTCCCCCTGCACCTTGTTTTTTCCTTGAAGCACTTGAATGATTCTATCATGTTCCCTCTCTCCTTGTTCTCCTCCTCTAGCAAGTACATATTGAGGTTCCTTAAGCTCTCCTTATAAGTTTTGTGGTGCAAGCCCTGTACCATCTTAGTTGCCCTTCTCTGAACTGTGTTCAGCCTGTTTATGTCCTTTCGATGGTGTGGCCTCCAGAACTGCACACAGTACTCCATGTGAGGCCTGAGCAGGGTTTTCTATAATGGCATTACTACCTCCCTCCTTGTGCTGGTGATACCCCTACCTATGCACCCCAGCATGCCACTGGCCCTCCCCCCTGCCTCTGCACTCTGCTTTGACATTTTCAGGTAATCTGAAATAATAATCACCAGGTCCCCTTGTTCCTTGGTGACTGCCAGCAACTCCTCTCCCATCCTGTAGCTCTCCCCAGAGTTTCTATACCCCAGGTGCATAAGGTTGCACTTCTTTGAATTAAACCTCAGTTGCCACTCCTCAGACCATTTGTCAAGCCTCCCTAGGTCTTGTACTCCTCCGAGGTTCAAACATAGAAACTGTCAGCAGATAAGGACCACTAGGTGCATCCAGTCTGCCTGTAAGCCATGTACTTGACTATGGCTTCTGACCCTACCTCAGCTTTACTTCTATGGTTCTCCTATACCTGTCTCATGCATGTTTTTTTTTTTTATACTTCATTTTTATTTTCTATCAGCATCGAGATACATACGTTACATTTCTATATCAGTGTGTACATTTCAGCATTTCAATGCATACAATAGTCATACAATATATTATCTCATACAAAAACATTCTTAATACAATGAACTATAGCCTAAGTTCTATTTAATAATATCTCATATCTTGTTTATGACTATTCATCTTTGAAAGCAGAATACATTCTATTTTATCTACTTTATGTGTTAGTTCATTTATATTCCTGCTACCTATAATCTATAAACTCCTCTCTTTCTTACAGGTATTATTGAAAAAGAAGAAGAAGAGGAGCCTCTCATCACCTCAGCTCTGACCCTTTCTCATGTGTCTCTTCCCTGTCCCATTTGTTTATACTTTCTCACAATTCCCCTTGCCCTTTCAATAAAAAGAAAACACCTTATTCCATTTTCTGTGTTTCTGATTTTTGTTCAGATTTCTGCCTCTGTTCTTTATTTACTTGCACCTGGCTCCCTGCACTTGTGCGGGGAGGGGGGAGAGTAAAAAAGACCCGGTAAATACTTCTACTGGGCTCACCAGTACTCATCTACTACCCTCACTCCTGTACCTTCAGATTGGCTACAATTTCTTCTCCTGTTTTAAATTCTTAGTTTTTGATTTTTAGGACTCCTCCTCCTCCTCCATCCTTTCGGTCAGGGACAACTCCCATCTAGTCCACCTATTTTCAAACTGTGGTTGGTTTTGTCTAAGTGAATAAGTGACCCTCTCAAGCATTTTATTCTCTCCACCAACTCCCTCCACTCCTCTACCGTGGGGGCATTCGGAGCGAGCCATTTTCCAGAGATTGCTTTTCCAGCTTCAGCTATCAGTATGTTCCAAAGATATCTTGCCTCCCTCCCTGAGATCTTCAGGGTGCAACCCTAATATCATGTGTTCCGGTCCTAATGGGGACATGATATTGAACATTTCCCTCATGTGCCTTTGTATTTCCCTCCAGAATCCCCTTAATTCGGGACACTGCCAAAAAACATGTGCTTGGTTAGCTACTAGCGATCCACAGTTTCTCCAGCATCTGCTAGTGATTGATTTATGCCATCTCGCCATCTGTGCTGGTACCCTAAAATATCTCACTCATATTTTCCATACAAGTTCCCTCCACCCTGGAGATGACGTAGTACTCCAAGCATTTTGCCAAAGTCTTGTCCATTCTTTATCATTTAGCTTAATTTCTAATTCTCACTCCCATTTTAATTTAATGTATTCTGTTGTATGTTGGAGATCTTTTATGTAGTTTTGGCAAAGAATCGAAATAGCTCTCTCGCCCCTACTCGAGTTCCATATTGTCTCGAATACATTCGGTGCTGGGGAGCCTCTCGACCTTCTGATCGAGCCATTCATTTGTGTTCCTATGAAATCTGTCATCTGATAATAATAGATTAATTCTCCCCTTGTCCATCCAAATTTGGTCTGTGCTTCTTCAAAAGGTATTACCCTGTTTCCCTTAAGGAGCTGCCACGGAGCCTTACATCCTTGTCGTTCCTGTATTTTGTACCAGGGGTTAGTAGCTGGCTGGTTTCTCTCTGTATTTATGGACCACCAAATATACTTCCACAAGTAATATTGGCTTAGTCCCTGTGAGAGTCCCTGTCTGTATCCCTGAATAGCTGTTTCTGTCCCAAGATAAGGTATATTTGCCCAGCCAACCCCAGGGTTCAATGTTGTGCACTGTGCCAACAAAGCTAGGTCTATCTCCTTCCATCCGGCCGTACAGCCCACATGCTGAAACAGTAGTATTATTCTCGACTGGGTTGCTATCCAATATCCAGCCAGTAGGGGGACTGCTAGTCCTCCTGCTCTCTTGGGGAGATATACGGTTTGTTTTTTAATTCTGGGTTTTTTAGCAAACCAAATAAAATTCCCTAACATTTTTTGCCAAGCCCCTAGTTGTTTAGATGATACTGGAGCAGGAACACACTGGAACAAAAATAAAAAACGTGGCAATACACTCATTTTAATTGCCTGTATCCTTGTTGTTAGAGACACAGGCAGAAGCCTCCATCTTTGTATATCTTCTTGTATCTGTTCCACCAATGGGGAGTAATTTAATTGAATTAAGTGGGTGGCTGTCATGGCCAATTTTATTCCTAGGTATTTCATATACGGAAGCTCCCATTTCATAGGGTAATGGCTCTTAAACTCGGGGGTCGGACGATAATTATGCTTCAGTACCTCTGTTTTAGTATTATTTAAGGTATATCCAGAACAGGTTGAGAACTTCTTAAGGTGTTGAAATAAAACTGGTATAGATTTTTCTGGGTGGGTTAGATAAAGTAAAATATTGTCTGCAGCTCACTGGGCGGGGGAGGGGGGGCCTCATTTCCTGGGTAGCTGGCGGCATACATCAGCAACATCATTAGTGCTGTGAAGCTGCTCGCCGGCATTATGTAAATGAAAGGAATGAAGCGCTCTCATTGAAGCGCTTCACTTCTTTCAACTAGAGAATGGCTTCCAGCTATGAAACTCTGACAAGTGTCACAGTCTGGTTGCATGCTCATTGGTCCGTCAGGGACAAGCCCACTGTAGATTGCTCTGCACCGGACTCGTCCATGACACACCTCCGAAATGTCGTTCTACTACAAGATGTTTCTTGCGCACGCGCAAGGAAACATAAAAAATTATTGATCTCATATGGACATACTTGCAGTAACTGATGTAATGTATGAAAAATATGTCAGAAATATCCAATTCATGAACAGGAGTCTTCTCCTTTAAGGAACTTACTCTAGATCAGGCCCCCGTGCCAGATGGATTCACATCCAACTTCTATAGAACCTTTGAGTCCACACTTAGCACACACCAAGTGAAATTATTCTCAGAGGTACATGGGGAGGGCCTGAGGAGGGCTCCTTCACTCAAGCCTTGATAACTTTGATTCCCAAGCCGAGCAAAGACACACAACTGGTCGGGAATTACTGCCCAATATCCCTAACAAACTTAAATGCTAAAATCTTGGAAAAAGTAGTAACAGACTAAGCAAAGTATGGGAGGTACTTATAAGTGAGGAACAAACAGGTTTCATGAAGGGGAAAGACTCCTCGGATCACACTAGGAAGTTGCATCACCTCACCTCTGTGTCCAAGGATCCAAATGTCCCTAGATACAAAAAAAGCATTTGATACAGTATCATGACCCTACGTCTTCAATGAACTTGGGCGGTATGGTATACCGGACAAATACATCAAATGGAAACAAATACTGTACTATACACCAAACCCACAGCTAGGATATATTATAATGGGGCGCTTTTGCAAATTGTTAACCTCCAATGAGGACCCAGGCAGGGATGTCCTCAATCTCCACTGCTCTTCAACCCATTCTTGGATCCCCTAGCATGCAAAATTAACCAATCGCAAAATGTGGCTGGTACCCCAGTGGGGAGGGCAGAATACAAGATTTCTCTTTATGCGGATGACATCCTGTTGCATATAAGAAAACCAAGGACATCCCCGCCTGCAGTATTCTGATTAGGGAATTTGGACAGACATCTGCTTACAAACTGAATGTGGCAAAATCAAATCGTAATGCCCCTCAATGCAGGGGGTCACCAAATCTGACATCACCAACCTAGGTCTACAATGGTCACCCCATAAACTGAGATACTTGGGTATTGACATAAGCAAAGAGGCCTCCTCTTCTAGGGGAGACAGTTTAGATAAACTGGTGAGAAAGATCAAGATGAACCTGGAGAGGTGGACCAAGCTGCTCCTATCGCTAGCTGGAAGAATCAGTGTGATCAAGATGAATGTGCTGCTGGCCCGGTGGCACTGAGGGTTGAGGCACTGGACGCCACACCTCGCGCTACGCCGGTGATCCGAGTTCAGGAATGGCTCAGGCGCCGGGGGTCGGCAGGGGGCAGGTGAGGATTGAGTGCCAGCTGGGCTGCTCTCTTCCCTAGGTGGGGGGGGGGATCTGGGAGTCCTGGTGTGCCAGCAAGGAGGACTTCAGGCAGGGCAGGAACAGGCAGGATGCCAGACAGAGGCCCTGCTGACCGTGACCAGAAGGAAATATAAGTGGAAAAAAAAAAAAAATGAATGTGCTTTGCTGGCCTGGTGGCGCTGAGGGTTGAGGCACTGGACGCCACACCTCGCACCATACCAGCGACCCGGGTTCGGGAACGACCTTGGGCCGCCGGGGACTGGCAAGGGCAGGAAAGGATCGAGCGTCTATAGGACTGCTCTCCTCTCCTGGAACGGGGGAGGTACTGTCTTCCGCAGCACGGGCGACCTCTGACGGTGGTCAGGGATCACAAGCTGTGGAGACCAAGAATTTGGGGTATGGGAGCCTTGGCAGACGTTCTGTGGACAGGTGCAGGAGCATGCCCACTGCGCGCTGGATGTCTCCGCACATCTGAGCTCCTGGGGAAAACCAAGAAAAAGCAGAAAACACCTGGCACCTGGGTAGACGAAGGCCTGTTCAGCAGACCCACCCACGCTCACTGTTGGGCATACCCCATTCATCTCCATTCCTCCACCCCCTTGGTGGCAACTCTGACCCTTAAGATAGAGCGCCGGAAGGAGTTGGCAGCCCTTACGGGGGGGGGGCTCAGAGCTGGGAAGTCAGTCACCAGGTAGGACTGGGGGATCTGCCTGCCAGAGACAGGATGGTTGGGAGTCTCAGACAGAGTTGGATAATGGTTAAGATGTGAGCAGTGCTGGAGAGAGACCTAAGGACCAGCATAGGGGAGTAAAGAAACTATACAAAAAATACACACAAAAAAAAGATGAATGTGCTACCATGCCTCCTATACCCCCTTACCATGACCAATTTATTCTTACCACTACATTGGTTTAACAAGGTACATTCCATTATTGCACCATTCCTCTGGGATGGGAGAGCAGTTAAAAGAGTGTACAAAAAGCTAGAAGGGAGTAAAGGCATGGGGGTTTAAAACTACCAAACTTCTACGACTGTTATTTGGCGGTCCATGGGAGCAAATACTTCCAGTGGCATAAGCCAGACCATCAGTACTACAGGTACATCCATACTCCTGTGGATGGACTAAAAAAGAGATCTGTGTGAGGCAATAAACACAGAGATGAAGGCGCTGCTTCAGTGCCCCTAAAGGAAAGTTCCCAGTACACTGAAGGACATGCCAATTGGTACCACAGTTAAGGAGCACCTCCAGCTGTGCAGCACCTTACAAATCCAGCCTGAAAGGGAAATCGGACAACCTCTTCTTCGAAACCCACATTTTAGAATTGGAGGAAACTTGGTCACCACAGACCTTTGGAGAGCATGGGACATCCCAACACTAGGTCACACAGCCCTAAATGGTAGGCTACAATCCTACCTCTCCTTCTAAACTGGGCAAACATAGGGGGAAATATGGCCTTTCAGTTTCTACAACTCTCAGATGCTGTAGCACGCTACATGGGACCCACACCATGGTCCAATGTGCACAGTACCATTACAGCACACTAACAGAACTCGTGAAAAGCTCAAATGTCGTCTCAAAGTTATATGCATGTATCTCACAGAGGTGTTACCACACTGGAGTTGAGATTGTTGGGTACTGGGCTTAAGTGTTTCCTGTAGAGTGTGCCCAGTGGAAATGTGAAGACATCTGAACAACGTATACAAGTTTATTGAAAATTAGAGCCTCTCACTTGCACTTCCAGTCTAGCTCCCAAGGTGAATGGCAGTTAGGGTGCTCGCTCAGCCGAACCGCTCATATTTTCTTGTAAAGCCACCCTTAATCCAGATTTCTACACAGCTAAAACAATTTTTAATTATCTACAGGATGGCTATTACCAAAAGTAAAGGAGGAGGGAACAGATTCCAACTGTTGGTACCAACGGTCGAAAACTCTGACCCAGACCGCTCAGACTCTGAAACTTCGGTGAAGTCACAACCCCATACTCGCGCAGCCTCAGCTAAGAAACATAAGCAGAAAGCGAGTAAAACCTCCAAAATGGATTTGAAGCTCAACTGTATCTTGAGAGAGCTTAGAGAATTCAAATCTGAATTTTCCACCTTCAAAACAACTCAAGAAGAGATGCAAATGGAGTTGGAGGATACAAAACAAAGGGTTGTCACATTAGAGCAGGCCTCACAGGGCCATTCTGATACGGCCACACAGATGCAAAATGCGATCACTCAGATACCGAGCTGTGCCATTTGACAATAGAGAGGCAGGAGGACTCGGAAAACCGCCACAGAAGGAAAAACCTAAGGATATATGGGGTACCTGAAAATAGTGAGGGTCTCAATATCCACTAATTCATAGAAACAACACTCTGAACTGCACTTTCTTTAGACCCTGCTGTATCCATGGAGATTGAGAGTGTGCACAGAGACTTTGGGCCCAAACCCACACTGCCTAATGCCAGACCATGTTCTATAGTAGTACGGTTTCTCAGCTTCCAAACTAAAGATCTCATTCTTAAACAAGCTTGGGCACAGGCCAAAGTATTTTTCGGCCAGGAACGCATCGTTATAGACAATGACTATGCCCTGCTAACGATGCAGCGCAGAAGGGCCTATATCCCGTTGTTTCCTCTCCTAAGGCAGAATCAGTTGAAATTTAGGACTCCATAGCCACATAAATTGGTAGTGCAATACTCCGATGGCCAGCATTCCTATGACACAGTGAAGGAAGCGCTACAGGACTTGAAAACTAGAGGTTTCACTCTACCCTCCTGCGCCCCTCAGCACGTAGACCACCACGATCTCCGGACATTGCCAAAGTGGCTTCACAAGGCAGACAGAGTCAACAAGCAGCTCTGTACAGTATTAAAACTCTCCTAAAGCAATCTGCCAGACAGTAAGCTAACCATACAGCAATGCCCTCTGGATATGAGAGACATAATTGATTAGAGAGCGCAACCCCCTGTTTGTTTATTCGATGGACCGGGAGGGAAGGGGGAGAGGATAACTACCTATCAGTATGGACACTCTGGATGGCTATGGGTTGTGAACTTTACGGAAGGTCTCCTTCAACTGACTGGCACTACCACCACCAGATCGGAGAAGACTGCACTGGAAGGACTTATAGTTGCCCAAAGGGCCTGCAGGGTGACAAAAAACAATTGCAAAATGCTGCAGGGTAATGAGACTCCCCCCTACAACATCTTCGAGCACCCAACATCAGAGAGAAGGTAGGGGCAGCTCTGAGAGTGATGCCTGGGGACTCTACCCTCTGGGAGGGGTGGGGGGCAAGAAGGCAAGGACATGGGATATCCTTCCCGGCAGGCAGGGGTGTTTGGGCTGGGGACCTCCCTTTACATCTCCTCTGACTGGCGGGACGGACACCCAGCCGGCCCTGCTCGACACATCCACACCTTATTTTGAACTGCATGGTGGGGTAATGAGGTGAAGACAACAGTGCAGGGTGATGAATCTTATTTGAATAGACCCTCTTCAAACATTAATAGCTTGCTTGAATTTGGCATGAATGGCTGTTTAGAGGGACAGATGCTACACCCTGGGCATCGGGATGCTCACTCAAGTGAGTGCTCAGGTGAGGGGCCCGGTGCCCTATCCCCCCCCCCCCCAGGCATCCAGGTCTGCACTCAAATGGCTTCCAACCCATTCATTTTATGAAAATCCTCTTCCGGACCAGACTAGAGAAGGATGACAAAGTAAACCACCTGGCTGTTTATTGTCTCCATAGCCTCTCAATTTGTGGAGGGTGTGGGATGGGCGGCTGGCGGGGTCCCATGGGTCGGATTGAGGGGGGAGGGGGGCTTGCCCCTGATTGGCCAGAGTGCACCGGAAACGTACCGGGGGATGCCCTCGGTCAGGATCTCAGAGTGCATCTCGCACCCACTGCAGTGCAAATAAAGTACCGAGCCCTGCAGGCTGGGACTGCCTTTTGCCTTTCCGCTGTCGCCCTACCCCCTCCCACTGGGAATCCTAGGCTCATGAAAGGTTGCCCCCTCAAGGTTGGGAAAAGAAGAATTTAACCTCATAACATAAGATATGGTTAATACACTAGTTCCATATAGAGGAATGACTCTAAGATCACTATTAATCAGTAGGCAATACGAGGTTAACCGTTTAAATACCCTGCTGAGCAGCACGGATACCTAGCGCCTTGGGCACTAAATCCCAAGTAGCTTGTTGGAATGTACAAGAAACCCAAGTTTTATTTTTTTTTTTTCGAATGAACCTCTGAAAGGGGAAAACACCACTGGGGATAGTCCCCTTCCACCCTGCCGTACTTGGTGAATCCTAGCCTGGTGGCTATCTGCACACTAAACTCCCGCAACCAGAGCTATTGACATGAAACACCCGATACTGCCCCCGAATATGGGCAGTTGGGGTAGTGGGGCTCAGGAAGCCCACTGGAATGAAGGAGCACAGAATCGTTTTTCTCCCAAATCCTTCCCCACGCTATATCATCTCTCTTTACAGTCCCCTATTTGGATTTTGTTTTTGATTTTCTTTTCCCTTCTCTTTCCCCGCTTCTCCCATTAGGGGCAATGGTTACCCCAGGGGTCACACCTGCTTGATTTGCGGGTGGAGACCTCCACCTCGCAGATAGTTGCTCTGCCCACACCTGGGTCCTTAATTGACCCAAGATGTTGGAAGTCACCAGTATTACCAGCATAAGTGCTAGGTATATAGTTATCCGTTGTAGTTTACGGCCAAGTTGGCCAGTTAGGACCTTTACAATCTGTTTTACTACAGTCTAACAGATAGAGGGTGGAAAATTCAGCCACAAGAAGTCTCTGAATTGATACTTATAAATCTAGATAGCTACTGGATATTGTTTCGGGGACTGGGGGGGGGGTGCCTGGGGGACAGGAGCTAGTTGAGAACATAAAAACGTTCGTTATAATTAAGATTATATTATGATTCCCTCATTTAAAGTAGTTTCACATAAAGTAAATGGCCTGGCCGGTCCCATAAAAAGATACTGAACCCTTCAGAATTTGAAAAAATTAAAAACAGATGTCTTGCTCCTCCAAGAGACCCATCTCTCCTCAACAGAGCATCAAAAGCTGCTCAGATTTGGCTTTTCTCAGCTGGTAGAATCATCATACCAGAATGGTAGAAGGAGGAGCATGGTCATATTATTCCCTAAGAACTCTCAATTTAGAATTTCAAAACAATACTCTGATAAAGAGGATACACTCGCACTGGCAGTGGGCACCGTTCTAGACCAAACGGTAACCACTGGTAGCATATACATCCCGCCAAATGCAGATGCCTCCTCCATACAACGTCTACTGGATATAATCCTGACACATCAGAGGAGAATTCTTATTTTCAGTGGGGAATTGAATTGTCAGGTCAATCCTGTTTTGGATTTCTCGGCCACCCGCCCCTCCCCCTTGAACACAGCAGGGCAAAAACATCTTAGATGCCTTTTTAAAGATACTGGTTTAAAGACACTTGGAGACTGCCTCATCCCAGACAAAGGAAATTCACGTTCTACTCATATGCTCACAGACACTATACTAGATTAGATTATATCTGCATTAGTAAAGAACACATAGATCTACTCCTTCAGGTGGACATAGGGTTATCAGACGATGCCCCTATAACAGCGACTCTCCGTCTTGGAGAAGGCACGAGACAGACATCTCAATGGAGATTTAATCCCTCATTATTTAGGATAGAGAATTTAGAGATCTCTTGGAGAAAAGAATCCCTGAAATTATCCAAGATAACCAATCCCCTCAGACTTCACCCCAGCTCCTACGGACACCATTAAAGTGGTCCTACGTGGCCACATCATTTCATATGCCTCACACAAGAAAAAACAACAGGAATCCCAGCTAAAGCTTTTACAAGAAAAACTGAGATTCCTACAACAGGCACATATGCAAGGAGATAATGAGGTTCTACCCATACTACAACAAACTCAAGATGCAATACAAAAACTCCTCACGAATAAAACTGAACAAGCCTTGATGTGGCTTCGACAGAAGTATTATGAGGGAGGGGCAAGAGCACCAAAAATTCTCGCCTACCGGCTCCACAGACAAACACAACTGCAAAGCATTACTAAAATAAAAGACCAGAGTACCGGACAAACTTATTATACCACAGACCAGATTCTGAAGGCCTTCAGATCCTATTACTCAAATCTATGCTCCTCCCCCAAACAGAAATGACCCAAACCTGATTAGCAATTTTCTGTTCCAGATTAGGCTGCACACTCTTTCCCTCTCCCAACAAACTAAGATCACTTCCCCAGTCAGAGAGGACGAGCTTCAAACAACAATAAAAAATCTTAAAAATGGGAAAAGGGCTGGGCCAGATGGTTTAGGCCCGTACTTCTATAAAAAAAAAACTTGGAACCTCATACATGAACCATTATTAGCTGCCCTACAAGCCTCGCAGAAATCCGCTAACTGCCCGATTTCTTAGAGACGAGCTACGATATCTGCCATATTGAAACCTCAACCCCACCCCCCCACACATATGTGACTCTTACTGCTCCAGTTCAGTACTAAATCAGGACTATAAAATCTACACAAGTATCTTGGCCCACAGTTTAGATGATATTCTTCCAACACTGATCCACACAGACCAATCAGGCTTCATTAAAACAAGAAAGGCCACAGACAACATTAAACGTACACTACACTTAATAGACCATGCAGTTTCCACCAAATCTCCATTGACGCTTTTAAGCCTAGATGCCCAAAAAGCCATTGACATGGTCAATTGGGACTTCTTACTGGCCGCCATGTCCAAATTTGCATTCCAAAATTCCTTTTCAGAAATAATTAAAGGAATATAAACATCCCCAGAGGTGACAGTAAAAATAAATGCCTCTCACTCCCCTTGGTTTAGACTGCACCAGGGCACTAGGCAGGGATTCGCCCATCACCATATTTTTTCTGCTGTATGTGTAGAGTCTATTACGCAACTTCTTCAGCAAACAGAGCGGATACAGGGCTATACCATATGATCTATAGAAAACAAAGTGGCGTACTACGCTGATGATTTATTATTATATTTATCACATCCCAAAGAATCTCTGGGGGCATTGTCTGACCGCCTATCGGAGATCGAAGTAGTCTCTGGATATACCATAAATCAAGGTAAAATCAGAAGCCCTCATTATACACAGCTCACTCTCCCCTCTGAAATTAAAGGAATATGACTATAAATGGAATAAACTGGCAATTACGTACCTAGGTATCCAAATACCCCCTCGCATCAAAGATTTATGCAAAATAAACTACACTCCCTTAACTAGACAAATCCACTTAGACCTTGACAGATGGCTCCCTCTACCTCTCCCACTTCTTAATAGAGTGCAATCAATACAAATGGGGGCGTATAATTAATAAAACCCTGATGGCCCAGTGGACCTGCCCCCCTGCCCGATCGTGGGCTGTAGTTCAAATCACATTCCTTAGTGGTCCAGTGGACCAGATTCCCGACCCGATTGCGGGCAAATGAAGAAAAAAATACCCTGGTGGTCCAGTGGACCGATCCCCAGCCCGATTGCGGGCTTTAGTTGTAACATAATCCCTGTGGCCAGCGGTACCCTCCCCACTCAGACCCACCACGCGCCCCCCGTCAGCGGCGGCAGCAGCTCCCACCCGCAAGCCACCCGGCCGCCCACCAACTGACAGCGTACAGTACGGCTGCACACCCACTGGTCCCCTCTAGTTAGATGTAGACAGAGTTTACACAGTCCCAAAATGTAATGAACCATTCACATTTCGGGACTGTGTAGTATTGTACGGTCTGCACGCCCATGGAAAACTCACCACTGTACCCTCTACTCCTCTTTTAGCTGGCCCACCCTTGAAGGGTGGTTCCAACAAAAAATGCTCTCCTTCCTCCATAAGATGCACCTGAATTTGCTGCTGCCCAGCATGATTTCCCTCTTCCCCTTCGCTACCGCTGTGCGGGTGACCAGAGGGGCCTCAAGTATGGTTTTCGACACTCCTTTCTACCGCACTAAGCAAGCTCAGAACTCAATCACCTATAAAGGCACAAAGCTGTACAATCAACTGCCCCACAATATCCAAGCCTGTAGGTCCATCCACACCTTCAACTCTTACCTCAAAGTTCACATACTGAAGTCTTCCCGTCTGCAGCTGCTCCGGCCGGCCCTCCAGCTAAGCCCGTCCGCTCTCTACCATGCTTCTCTCTAGTCCTCCTTACTCTACTCTAGTCCCTTTTACCCCTCCCCTCTCCTCTTCCACACCCATTCCCCCTAGCATTTGCTCCCCCCTCAACTTAGTTTTCACTCCCACCACCCACTCCTAGCCAAGGTTTCCTCATATTTCAATCACAGACTCGAGTACAACCAACCGCAAAAGACTTGCACTTTCCCCACCTCGAGCACTTGGGTTACTGATCCCTCTATACCCCTTCTCTTTTCTTTCCTGCTCTCTATATGTTACACACATAAATGTTAGGGCTGCTCTATGTGTTTCTCTCTTTTTACTTTATTATAATCAATTGCCTCCTGTTTCTCAGTTTATGAAAATTGCTGTAACTGTTAGACAACTGTTAGTCTTTGACATTGTTCTGTATATCTAGGCTTGGCAGTTTGCAATTTATATCGGTTTCGGTCGATTTACATCGAGACGTGTAACTTTGTCAATTTCGATGTATATCTTTTCTTGTCGATTTAAACCGAAATGATTTTACTTCTCGCATCACTTGCCATGTTCTGATGAAAGTTCAGTAGTAGTATCACTAATCTCTATAATGTTTTAATTGCCTGGTGATCAGTAGTAGTATCACTAATCTCTATAATGTTTTAATTGCCTGGTGATTTACATCGTAAACTGCCCTTCCTCTCATTACTTTACTTTAACTTGTGATCACCTACTCGGAATAGGGAATCACAAACTAAAGTAAAGTAATGAGAGGCAGGGCAGTTTACGATGTAAATCATCAGGCAATAATGTAGGCTATTTCATTAACACCTAATTAGTAGTTGCTGCATAGTTGTGTGGTTTCCCGTGTCATCCTCTTGAGCTGTTAATAAAATTAGTAGTGTTTTAATCAGATCTCAGACCTCAGATCTAGCTACACAACCAAACAGCATGGGTCGAAAAAGAAAATGTGCAGACGAGTATTGCTCTGAATTCCCTGAACAAGAATTAAAAACTGTAAAAAAGACTGGTGATGGGGAAAGCGTTGACATCTTATGATGCAAGATTTGTAAAACCGAAGTATCTGGTCAGGCAAACCGCATTTCTGAGCATTTTAACAGTAAGACACACCTGAGGCTAAAACAAAGTCTGGACATTATCTCGCAGCCCTCAATGGAATCCTTTATGGAGTGCATGAAGCAGAAAAAAGAAGAAGTTGCCAACTTCCCACATGATCTTGTTAGGGATTTATGTTTTGAAGCAATCCCTATGAACGCAGCCTGGGGTTCCAGCTATCTGACGTGTGTTCTAAGAAAATATGCACCTGCTGGGAGAACATGTCCAAAAAGACATCAGCTGGAGGAGAAATATATTCCAGAGGTCTTCATGTATCACAAATCAAGAATAAATGAGCTATCTGGTGAGCAAATCTCTATTGTTGCAGGGTTTTAAATAATTGATTAGCAGTTTTTTTCTTGGGACAATGCTAACTGTACAGGAAGTATTTATATAGGTTTTCTAGAAGTGTTATGTTTGTTAAACACAGCGAAGCAAGTGCTATGCATTTTCACAATGTTTTAGCACTTTTATGAGCAAAACGCTAATCAATTTTTGGAGTTAAATAAATCCCTGTGTTGTTGATGAAACACCCGAGTTGGCAGGTCTACCTGATATCAATGTTCTGGGAGTGTTTTACTCATCTGAAAATAGAGCCATAAACTGTCTGCTACTGAAGTCTACAGTTGTTATGCAGTGCAATGCGGGTGTAATCTCGAACTTACTCCATGACATGATGAAAGACTATTGCTTGTCTTGGTCAGATTGTATCTCAATAAACACTGATTCAGCAATGTACATGCAGAGAATAATTAAAGACCTTAGAGACATTTACTCGCATTTGCTGCACATACCATGCATCGCACATTTATTACACGTAGCTATCGACCATGCTATTAAAATAGACAAATTTTGTGATGTTAATGAAATTGTGGTACATTTTCCAGCTCTATTTAAGAGTGCAAATTAACAGAGGAGAGCGTTTTTTAAAGTGTGTGCAAACAATGGTGTTCCACTAACCAGTACGAAACTCCCCCCAGAGTTGTCCCTTGCCGGTGGTTTTCTTGGTTAGAAGCAGCACAGTACATTCATGCACATTGGGATAGTGTGTGTGACTTTTTAATTAATGGGGAGGTAGAGCATCAGTCTAAAAAATCCTCCAAATTATGGAGACTTGTAATGGATGATTCAAGTCAAAGAGATCTTTACTGCAAGCTTACATTTTTGTGCAGTTTTCTCGGAAAAATCCATGCGATACATGTACAGATGGAAACCAAAGCACCACTAATTCACAGAACTGACAGACTACTGAACTTCGATCTGAGCGTGGCAAGCGATGTTAAAAGTTCACTAAAAGATGCTGATTTAAAGTCAATGGGATCTAAAAGACGGTCCCTGTCTGCAGCAATGCATTCTTTCTCAAGAAATTTTCATTCAAAGCTAAGCGCAACACTAGCATGAAATGTCCCTGAAGGACTTTATGGTTCTGGATCGTTGTTTGACAATTGCCCGGATGTTTGCTCCCTTTGTAAAGAAACAGCTCTCTGCTGATGTCTCTAAATATGTTTCCATAAGCAACACCTTTCACTGCCAAAAAGAAGACTTTGAGCAGGACTTTTATTTATATATGAAACTTGAGGTTCCTTTAGACCGCACGATCTCTCCGATGGAGTACTGGGAGAGTGAGATGCTAAACCTTCCTGTACTTTCCAATGTTGCGTTGAGGGCACTGGCTATGCCAGTTGCATCTACTGCCGTAGAGCATTCATTTAGTCTGTACAGAAAAGTGCAAGATAAACTCCGAATGTGCCTTTCAGAGGAGAGACTAGGGATGCTAAACATTTTGTACCACAACAAGGACATAACAGGAAGTTTTGATGCCTTTAGCGACTCAGATACAAAAAAATGCACAGCTGAATCAAGCATAGATTGCACTTTTTTTTGGGGGGGAGCATGTCGTATTGTCTTTGTATAACTCTGTGTGTCTCCGTATGTTTTTTTACATTAAAGGTCGATTTTTATTGAAATAAAAACCTTAAAATAAACATCGATTTTAGCCGTCGAAATTTGTTAAAAATCAAAATCAAAAACTGCCAATCCTATATATATCTAAACCACCTGTTTGACTTTTTCCCTTGTATAGATCTTGTTTTTATTAGACTCTGTTTTGTATTACACCTTCTTTGTATCTCCTACACTGGACGTTTGTGAAAATGGGCATTTTTGCTCACATACTTTCCAGTATACAAATAAAGATTGCTTGATTGAGGTAGGGACAGAAGCTGGTCTAGGCGTGGCTCCCAGGCTGGACAGGCTCAGCCCCAATCCAAGCAGAATACCTGACTTACTTGCCAAGGCCGCCTCCCCAGTCCTTGTAGAGGGCAGACTGACTTACTACCTCCAGGCTTGGAAAAACATAACCACAGACAAGTGGGTCCTGGAAGTAGTGGATCAAGGTTTGTCCCCAAGTTTCAAATCCTTTCCCCCACTAAGAAAGTACAGTTACGTAAGAACTTACCATAACAGTAGTTCTTCGAGAGAGGCTCTTGCAGTAGGTAATAACTTATAGGACTGCGCCCCCTGGCGTCAGGACCACACGGAAACTTTAGCTAGCAATGTCTGGCAGGGGACCGCCCCCTGACATCAGCATGACCTTATATAAGGGGGCGGTCCCCATACCTGCTTCCAGTTCTTCCGCCAGAGACCTTCAAGGGGATGCAACAGAAGAAAGGAAAAGAGGCTCCTGGAGCCGAAATAGGTCCATGGAAAAAAAGCAACAGAAGTACGGGGGAAGGAGGGAGGGAAAAAGTTACCTACTGCAAGAGCCTCTCTCGAAGACTACTGTTACAATAACTTTTTTTTTATACTTTCCTTTTTATCCCATCTACACTGCCCTCTTCACCCTACGCCTTCGGACTTGGTCAATCCCCCTTAGTGGATCCTGCCCACGGTATCTGCCCCTATCGTGCCCAGTCAACTCCTACCTCGATCATCCTCCTCCTCCCTCGGAGTGCCTGCACAGTGGAGTCTTGCCCGTGGGTAGGAGATCCTGGGTGTGGACCAGTCATCATCCAGGGTTAGGAGGGAGTTTTTCTCCCCTGTTGATCCCTCTACCCAGAGGACGTCGGCACGCAGGACTGATGTCCAGACAGACGGCATGCTGACGCACGCCATTGTCAAGTGCCCTGGACGTCCTCCTCTCCCTGACTCTGTAGAGCCGCCTATACACCGACACCGGAGCATCGGGTGCACAAAGCACCCATAGGTCCCACCCCTGGAGGAGGAAAGCATCCGTTGGGACGCTCAGTCCTCCTTCTCCTCCCCTCCGACCCCCAGCAACCCGGGTCCGTTCCCGAACCCAGGTCGCCGGCATGGTGCGAGGTGTGGCGTCCAGTGCCTCAGCGCCACCAGACCGGCTACAGTAAGTTTTTATGTAACTGTACTATCTTATTTCGAGAGGGCTCTTGCAGTAGGTAATAACTTATAGGACTGAGTTCCAAGCAGTAAGAATGAAAGGGACTGGAAAAAACATGGGAGACAGGAACAGGTTTGCATAAATGCATAGGAATTAAGACAGGAGGCCCTGCAGGACTGCTAGTCCAAAGCCTGCTCTGTACCTAGAGGCAATGTCCAGACTGTAGCGTTTGGTAAAAGCGTGGACAGAACTCCAGGTGGCAGCTGTGCAGATATCAGCTGCGGACACGTTCCTGAAGCTTGCAGCAGAAGCAGCCAAGCCCCTGGTAGAATGGCCTTTGACCTCTCCCTGGGGGGCTTTACCATGTTTCTGGTAACAAAACAATGCAGTTTGCCACCCATTAGGAAAGGCACTGTCTGGAAACTGCTGCACCTTCTCTCTTGGGTGCGAAAGAAACAAAAAGCTGGTCCGTTTTCCGGACAGATTTAGTGCAGTTAGTATAATAACGCAAGATTCTGTGAACATCTAGGGAATGCATAAGCGCCTCCCCTGACTGGAATACTCAGGGTAATAAACCGGCAGTTTGATGGATTGATTCAATGTGGTTTCCGAAACAACTTTCGGAAGAAACTTAAGATTAGTACGCAGAGCCACCCGGTCTCTGTGAAAAATCAAATAAGGCTCCTTACACTTCAGGGTCTGAAGCTCGGAAATCCTTTGAGCTAAAGTAACTGCAACTAAAAACAGTGCTTTCCAGGAAAAATAGCATGTATCACAAGTACTGGCCAGTTCAAAAGGAGTCAAAGTCAGTTTTTCCAGCACAAAATTTAGATCCCACGGCGGTGCTGGGCTGCGCACCGGGGGTTTCAAATGAGGGATCCCCTTCAGGAAGGTTTTGGACACTTCAGGTTGAGCCAAGGTTTTGCCCCATACCAAGGAGTGGTAGGCAAAAACAGCAGACAGATGAACCTGGGGAATGCTACAAGTCTCGATGGCTGAGAGGGACCTGGGGGTGGTGGTGGATGTCAAGATGAACAACTCTGAGACTTGTAGGAGGGCAGCAGCCAAGGCCAACAGGATGCTGGGATGCATCACTAGGGATCACCTCCAGAAGGAGGAAGTGATACTCCCTCTGTATAACTGCTTGGTGAGGCCGCACCTTGAGTACTGCATGCAGTTTGGAGCCACACTTAAAAGCGGGACATTAACCTCCTGGAGAGGGTCCAGAGGAGGGCAACCAAAATGATTTGGGGCTTGGGGGACAGGACCTATGAGGAGAGGCTCAAGAGCTACATATGTACACATTGGAAGAGAGAAGGACCAGGGGGACATGATAGAGGTCTTTAGGTACATGAAGAGGGTAAATAGGGAGGAACAGTCGGGTGCTTGAAGGAAGGAGGGAGGGCCACTAGAGGGCATGGCTGGAAGCTGGAGGGAAGATTCAGGGAGAAAGGAGGAGGTGCTACTTCACTGAGAGGGTGGTGGAGCCATGGAATGCACTGCCTAGGGGCTGGTGGAGGCAGAGACAGTGGAGGGGTTCAAGAGGGGGTGGGACAGGTACAGGGGAAGGGTTCTGGAAGCAAAATCCAATGCAGCAAGAATATCCGGAACTTGGAAGGGAGAAGCCAGAGAAGGCGAGGGGGACAGCAAGGTCAGCACCCAGGTTGGGGACTGACCAAACGAGCAGACACGAAAGACCGTTAGGCCTATTCTGCTGGCATTTTAGTATGTTAGTATGTAACCTTCAGCGAGGAATAAATGAGGCCCAGGTCAAAGACAGACAGGAGGTAATCCATGACCTAGGGAGGGGAACACTCAAAAGGATCCCAACCCTTTGAGGTGGCCCAAATAAAAAACCACCAAAGCAGATTTCTCTGCATCAAACTGGAGACAAAGACCGGATGGTCGCGGTCATCTAACCTCTGATCCCACTGGACTCTGAGGGTCTATTGTGAGATTCACATGTGCAGCCTGGCCAACGGGACTGTAGGTATAGCCGCTGCCATTAGGCCAAGGAGGCGGAGAACTGACCTGGCCGTGATCCTTCTGTTGGAGGTTACCAACTGAGCCTGCTTCTATAAGGCCTCCGCCCGATCCAAGGGGAGGTAAGCCATGTCATGGTCTGTGTCCAGCACCACACCAATAAACTGTAGGTGCTGGGAAGGAGTAAGCTTGGACTTGGGGAGATTGACCAAGATCCCCAGCCGGTCAAAAAGGGCCAGGGTAGCAGACAGGGAGAGCTACAGCAGATCCCTTGACACAGCTGACAGGAGCCAGTTGTTGAAGTAAGGAAAGACACGATGGGCCTGCCATCGGAGGACTGCCGCCACCACCGCAAGGCACTTGGTAAAGACCCTGGGGGCCAAGGAAAGGCCAAAGGGGAGGGCTCTGAACTGAAAATGCTGCCCCGGAACACAAACCTGAGGAAATGGCGGTGGGCCCGAAAGAACAGGCATCCTGCATATCCAGAGCACAGAGCCACTGCTCTTTGGACAAGAGGGGCAGCAGGCCTAGAAGGGTCAGCATCCTGAATCTCTTGTACTCTATGTACTGGTTCAGGATGCTGAGGTCCACAATAGGATGAAGATCCCGTTTTCTTTGGGACCAGAAAGAAGTGGGAGTAGAACCATTTTGCTATCTGATCTGGACGAACGGGTTCTATGGCCTCTTTTTGAAGAAGAGCCTACACTTCGTCCTTTACGAGGGGAATGTGTGTGTTTGGATACTGAGAAACCCCGAGAGGGTGACTTGTTTTTTTTTCTTCTCGAAATTCTAGAGTGTGCCCTTGCCTTATGAGCCGAAAGACCCATGAGTCTGCAGTGATTCTGGCTCACCCTTCTAAGTCTAGCGAATCTGGTGCCCGCAGGCTCCACCAACAGCAGAGATGGAGGGAGAGAGGGTGGGCTGCAAGTCAATAGGCAGAGGGAGGATTAGGCAGAGCTGTCCCTGAGGCTCTCTGGTTTTTGGTTGGAGGGACTGTGGTTGTATTGGGTGCCCTGTGCTTGAATTGGCATCTGGGCCCTTGCTGAGGTTTTGCTTAGTGTCTCGCCTACCTGTGAAAAGGGTGTCTGGGCTGGGGTTTCGGGCAGTACACAGTATGTACCGACCCATGAGCCATACCCTTGTCTTGGAGGCTCGTAATAATATCCTGGGCATCTCCCCCAAAGAGGACAGAGCCCCGGAAAGGGGCATCCTGGATGGCTGCCTGCACATCAGGAGCGACGCCTGACACCCTCAGCCAACTGAACCTTCTGAGACCGACTGCTGTAGCCATGCCTCTGGCCGAGGAATCTACAGTGTCACAGGCAGCCCAGAGGGAATGACGGCCTGCCAATTTGGCTGAACGAACAGAATCCGCCAAGAGTGTCTTGGCTTCCAAATCCGGGAGGATCTCAATGACTGGTTCTATTTGACGAAAGAGAGACTTTTGGAAAACCAGCATATGTGCCACATAATTAAGGGCACGAATAGCTAAAGTGGAGAAGAATAAAGCTTCCTCCTGAACTGATCCAACTGCTGAGATTCGTTGTACGGAGGAAAAGTTCTCAGGTGCTTGGGTTTGTTGGACCTATCGTGGGCGGCAGTTATGACCACTGAATCCACCTTGGGATGGGTACTAGGTGGTCTTTACCCTCCAGAGTCCGGTATGTACAATCAGCCTCTTTTGCCATCACAGGGATAGAAAATGGCATCTGCCAAATGTTGGAGGACAAATCTTCGTGAGATTCCAACCAGGGCAGAGTAAGGACTGGGGAGATGGATCTTGGGTGCCCGATTTCTAGCCCTGAGATTCGGCCATCTGTTTAAGAAAGTCCAGAAAAGAAGGATCCTCTGGTGGAGACTTGGGCAACTCCTTAGTGATCGGTTCATCAGGAGGAGGAGTCTCGAATCTGGAGCATGCCGAAGAGTGGCAGGAATCGGATTCAGAATCTGACAGTCCCGTGGGCGGCTCAGGAGGGTCTGGTCTCCCATACGGAACCTCTACCGGCATCGGGGCAGACGTCTGGCCTTTCGGCAGTCCCGACATGGATGGCTGCTGAGCAGAGGGAGAGGCAGACTGAGGAGCTGGGTCCAGCCGAGGTGCTTCCCAAGGTAAGCGGCTCTCCAGCTCCGAGACCAACTGGCCTTTTGTCTTGGACCACCATGATTTAAGGATCTTCCTGAAGTCTGCCTGTGGTTGAGGAGGAGGCGGAGGTGGGTGGTGGAAGGGTTGACACCCCAGGCAGCATCCGGAAGTACTGTATCAAGATGAATAAAATCCTAGCTGTGGGTACCCCCGTGTAGGGTAGTACGGGGTATAACCCAGCGTTGGATATTGAGGCAGGTACCCCAGAAACTGCTGGTAGCCCTGCATGTAGAGTTCTGGCATCGGGAATCTCAACAGAGGCTCCGACGGATGCCCTGACGAGGGCCCTACAGGCAGAAACTGATGGTAACCCCGATAGTGGAAAGCCAGACAGAGGGCCTGATGGAGGCCCCACTGGAGGAACATTGCCTGAAGGGGGCTCCGACGGCGGGGGACCTGACGGAGGCCCCGATGGGGGGATCCCAGACGGAAGCCCTGACGGAGGATTCACAGTGGCTGATAGGCGATCTAGAGGAGCCTGGTCCGGCACCTCATCTGGCGTCGCAAGGACCGGTGGCAGAACCGTTGACAGGTCCGAGGGTGCTACCGGAGGAGTGCCTGACAAAAGGTCTCCCTCCACTGGGTCCTGCGGCTCTGGAAAATGTGGCTGAGGTTCCAGGGGCGGAGGACAATGCCGGTGACCGACTTATCGACCACGGTCGAGCGGATGTCGGAGGAGCCAATGCCCGACCTTGGCTGGGTGCTTGCCGGAAAATCCGGCAAGCAGCTTATCAGCCCCGCCTGTCACCTTGGAGCTTGTAGTGGATAAGGGCCTGAGGGCAGCGGATGCCTTGGGTGCAGCCGAGGTGCCCGCGGTCACCGTGATCAGTGGCAGTGGGGAGATCGATGTCTGCTCCCAAGAAGGAGGGGCAGACAGTTGTTGCAGCCATCTTCCTGGAGGAAGAGGGCCGCTGCTCACCCGCGGGGCCTGAAGGCAGCCTAGACTGAGAAGGGGACTGTTCTTGGTCCCGGTGCTTCTCCTTGTTCCTCTTCTATTTCTTGTGGGAGTCTGACGGCGAGGAAGAGGCGCTTCTAAGTTTTTTCAGCTCCTTCTCCATGGATGCCAATTTTTTCTTCAAAAGGTGGGCCTTCAGGGACTGCTGGCACTGTTTCTGTGTGGCTGAGTTGAAATGGGAGCAGGCCTCACAATCCTCAACATCGTGGTCCGGTCCCAGACAGAAGAGACAGAGGGAGTGAAGGTCATTATGCGGTAGCTGGATGCTGCAAGAATCACACTTGTTTTTATGCAATTCAACTGAAGAAGTCGAAGACATACAAAATATAAAGAAAGGCACTGGAAAATATGAAAAAAACCGGATACTCATCTGAAAATAGGCAGTCAAACTGCTGCAATGATCTCCGTGAGGTCTGACTTGCACAGGTCAACAGCGGGAAAGAACTGGAAGGTGGGCGTGGGGACTGCCCCTTTATAGGGTCATGCTGACATTGGTCACGTGACGTTGTGGGGAGATACCCGCCAGACACTGCTAACTAAGTTTCTGTGTGGTCCTGATGCCAGGGGGTGCAGTCCTATAAGTTATTTCCTATTGCAAGAGCCCTGTCAAAGTAACATCAAGGGTTTTCAAACCTGCTTCAAATACAGAGAAGAAGCTGTTGGAAAAGGAGGTGCAAAGTCTGCTGTTGTCAAGGGCAGAAGAATCTGTTCCTCCTCAGCAAAAGGGAAAAGGGTTTTACTCAAAGTATTTCCTAACCACAAAGAAAAATTGGGGAGTGGCGGCCTATTCTAGATCTAAGGTTACTAAACAGGCACTTACTGAAGCCAAATTCAAAATGGTAACCTTGGCAATGATTCTACCAGCCCTTCAAAAAGGAGACTGACTGGCCTCCTTGAACCTAAAAGATGCTTACTTCCACATTCCCATAAGGGAGTCTCACAGAAAATACCTCAAGTTCAGACTCCCATCAGGCCATTACCTGTTCTCAACACTACCATTCGGTCTTACTTCAGCTCCAAGAGTGTTCAAAAAGTGCTTAGCAGTAGTGGCAGCACAGCTAAGAAGGCTAGGTGTCACAGTGTTCCCCTATCTGGACAACTGGCTGTTGGTGGGAAAACCACTGCAGCAGGTAAAAGAGTACTTGCAGGTAACCCAAGAGTTCCTGGAGTCCTTAGGGTTCCTAATAAACCTAAAAAAGTCTGTCCTACAACCAGTGCAGGTTCTGTAATTCATAGGGGCAGAAACAGACACCCTGAAGAGAAGAGCTTACCCACCTCAGGACAGGGTAAGCAATATCCTACAAACTGCTGGCTCATTCAGTCTGCACAAGCCAAAAACAGTAAGGCAGTTCCTACAGCTACTGGAACACATGGCTGCAGCAATGTGCACAGTCCTGGGTTCCAGATTCCAAAAGAGGGATATACAGTTCCACTTCAGGGCACATTGGTGACATTACTGCAAGCCATCCAGTGGTGGAAGGAAGGAGACAATCTAAGAGAAGGGGTTCCCTTCCAGAAAGAGTCTCCATCAGTGATTCTCACAACAGGCACATCACTGCTGGGGTGGAGTGCCACCTAGGGGAGCACACCGCCCGTGGAACCTGGTTGAGTGCAGAGTCACTCCAGCACATAAACCTGCTGGAACTGAGGTTAGTATTACTAGCCTTGCAGGCCTCTGCACCATTGGTGTAAGGCAGAGTGGTACAAGTCAGAACAGACAATATCACAACCATGTACTACATAAACAAACAGGGAGGGACAAGGTCCAACCCCCTGTGCACAGACGCAATGAAGATTTGGAGCTTAGCTTACTCACTCAAAGCTTCACTGCAAGCTATTCATTTGCCAGGCAAGCACAACACCCTAGCAGATACAGAGTCGGACCAACCAGGCCCATCACAAGTGGACCCTGAACAGGCAGATGCTGGAGGTAGTGTTCAGAAAGTGGGGTGCCCCAGAGATAGATCTCTTTGTGTCCCATGAGAACCACCACCTGTCACAGTATTGTTGCAGACCACCAGTCAGAGGTGCAATACCCCTGGATGATCTGACTCTGGACTGGTCAGGAAGGCAGCTATATGCCTTCCCTCCTTTTCCTCTGATCTTCAGGGTTCTGATCAAACTCAGATCCCAGCCAGCATCAATGATCTTGATAGCACCAGATTGGGCAAGGCAGCAATGGTACTCTCTGCTGCTCTCCATGTTTGTGGAATAGCCAAGATACCTCCCTCAGAGGCACAACCTGTTAACCTCCAACCAAGAGAGGATCCTGTACCCGAATCTCAGATCTCTCAGGGTCAAGGCATGGATCTGGAGGACTTAAGAGTACGCAAGTTTGCATCTCTCAGAAAGTGTCCTGAATGTTTTATGAGGTTACAGGAAGCCTTCTACCAAGAAAACCTATGCTTCAAAAAGAAAAAAGGTTTTCCATTTGGTACTCCACCAATAATGCAGTGCCAGAACAAGCAGGGATTCCAGCACTGCTGGACTACCTTACCCATCTGGGCTTGCAGCCCACCACTCCAAAAGTCCACCTGGCTTCAGTATCTGCTTACATTTCAGCTGGAAAGGGTGTCTCTATGGCATCCAATTCTATTTTCAAAAGGTTCTTCAAAGGTTTGGCACATTTGCACCTCCCTCACAGGGAACCGGTGACAGCTTGGGACTTGAATGTCTGCATTGCCTGGCTCATGGTCCCTCCTTTTGAGCCCATGGCCTCAGCTCATTTGAAGTACCATATATACTTGTGTAAAAGTCGGTCTGTGTATAAGTCGGGGACCAATATTGTTACCGCAAAAAATTTGCATCAGCCATTGACCCGCATATAAGTCGGGTGCATGTTCTACACGGGTGCTTGCTTCACCAAATTTAATGGAGACAAAAACATTTGTAAAATTCAGTAGCATTTACATAGAAAATAGCCAAATAAAACAAAAACAGCAAATTAGAAGTATTCAAATGAATTTGTTTCATTTAAAAATGTTTTTAAAATCAGATTTATATTTGTATTTCGTTTTGTTTTCTTTGTGTACTTTTTTTATACACGCATTCTTATCTTAATCAAACTGCATTAGTATTCTTGAAAGAGACATCATCTCAGCATTTCTGAAATGCCGCACAGAAAGGAGGACAGACAGGAAAGGAGCGGTCGGTTTGTTTTACACATCGGAGGCGCTGGTAAATGTTTTAAATCAGGACATAACATCTCTCTCCCTCCCTTTTGAGGCACTGATTACTTTTAACTTAAAGTCCGCATCATAGGTGCATCTCTTTCGTTTCAGTGACTGCACTGTGAAATCTGGCGAATAATAAACTGCTGAAGGGAACTCTAGTTATCAGAAAAAACGGATCCCAGTTAAGCACATTTACTGTAACAGCAATTGTTTAACTAGCCTAATCTGTAACAATGTGTCTTGCTGATATAGAGAGAGAGCATAGAGATAACTAGGTGTTAATCACCAATCGGGCTGTGTATGCTAGGAGCCAGGTGTCAATAATTAGGTTTCAGTAGCTCAGGCAGATCAAGCAATCTGCATCTGGCATTTTTGAAACTCTCTTGTTTTAGTGCTGAAACATTTTCTGTTTCTCTCAATGGCTTGCGTATAAGTCGGAACATGCTTTTTGATGCGGAATTCAACTCCCCCCGAAAAAAAAAAACAACCTATACGTGAGTATATTTATTTATAAATTGGAATTTACAACCTTTGAGTCAGAGACTCATTACAAAGGTACCTCGTCGCAGGGAGGGGAGACAACATGTGACAGTGAGAGACAAGGAGGCCGATATAGGTGTGGTACAACAGAAGAAATATACACAGTAGTTTCAGATAATACATTGAAGAAAATTGGTTTGCAATTAATTACAGAATAGACAAACATTCTCAAGGCAGTATAATAGGTCTGCTCTGGTGTAACTATGCAGCAGGTACTTGGGAAGGGTGAGGACCATGGCCTTGCGGTGGGGGGTGGGGTGGGGCAGTCCGAGAGGACATTGTCATATACAGAGAGCCGGAAAGAGTGCTGTCTCTAGGACAGTCAGGGGCAGCTACAGATCCAAGTGTCCGTGAGGCATTTCTGGGTATGTTACCTGGAAAACAGTGTTTCTGGTAGCCATTACTTCTGCCAGAAGGATTAGTGAGCTTCATGCTTTGTGTGTCAACAAAGACTACATCTCATTCCATAGGGATAAGGTGATTTCTGATTTTCACTTAAAATCAGTCCATCACTCTGCCAGTCTTTTTCACTGAACACTCTAGTTCAGGTGAGCGTCGACTCCACAGTCTCGATGTCAAGAAAGCCCTGATATGATTCAATCTAAAGATCATAGACAGGGCATGCAGCAATGGTTCCTGACTTATGGGGATGTGGGTAAAAGAATTCCAGCATCTAAAAGGTCCATTTCTCGCTGGATAGTTCAGTACATCCAGGTTTTTCTACTCGAAAGCTGGGAAGGAGCCCTCAGTAGGACTGAGAGTTTATTCCACAAGGGGGACAGCTGTTACTATAGCAGCTGCCAGGGATGTTTCATTGTTGGAAATCTGTAAAGCAGCTACCTGGAGGACAGTTCACATCTTTACAAAGCATTACAGCCTGGACACCCAGTCCAGAAGTGATGCAGGTTTGGCACAGCAGTCCTGCAGAGCCAATTTCCGAAGTAGGTTCTGTACCCACCTCCAAAGGTACTGCTTCTTAGTCTGCAAGAGTTAGCAATATTGGAGAATTCCTGGGGTAAGAAGAAAAAATGACTCCCCTTGTAATCGTGTTTCTTCCAGGGTATTGTCCAATATTCATAACTTGCCCACCCTGCCTCCCCTACTAGAACCAGTGACCTCTGCACCCCAGGATGAATGAACAGGTGCAAAGGTGCCACACACTAGCATACGTTATCTCTTTGGGCCTTGTTGGGCATTGTTTTTCCCTTTCTTCAGGCTTTGTTCCTCTTTATTGACTTTGTTTCTGCATTGGCTCAGGGTAATCTCTCCAGCTACCCCTCTCGCCATTGACTCTACCTCCTGTCTGAAGCAGACTCCTACCAGGTCCACCCCAGCCCGGCGAATCCCCCAGCTCTGAACCCCCCCCCCCCCCCGAGGTGGGGCCACCTTATGACCTGGTATCAATTGTATTGATTTTGCAATGTGTTAATCTGTAACAGAGTAGACACACCAGAGGGTGTAGACAGAATGAGAAGGACCTGCAGAAACTTGAAGAATGGTCAGGGTTTGGCAGTTGAAATTCAATGCAAGGAAGTGTAGATAATGCATATGGGGCACAAAAACCCTGGCACAATATATCAGTTGGGGGTGAGGATATAGCATGCACCAAGCAGGAAAGGGATCTTGGAGTTATCATCTCTGATGACCTCAAGGCAGGGAAACAGTGTGACAAGGCAGCAGGTAAGCAAATAGGATGCTGGGATGCATAGGCAGGGCATCACCAGCAGGAAAAGGGAGGTCATAATTCCACTATACAAGACACTAGTGAGGCCGCACCTGGAGTACACTGTGCAGTTCTGGAGACCTTACCTACGTGAGGACATAGACAGGGTAGAGAAGGTTCAGAGGAGGGCAACAAAGATGGTGCATGGATTGCATCACAAGTCCTATGAGGACAGGTTGAAGGCACTGAACATGTACTCCCTGGAGGGAGAGGAGAGAGGGATATGATAGAGACATACAAGTATCTTACAGGGAGGAACAGGGTGCAGGAATGCACTATTTTTAAGCGAAAAAGATGTTCCAGGACTAGAGGGCATGGGATGAAGTTGGAGGGAGGGCGATTCAGAGGAAGCGTGAGGAAGAATTTCTTCACAGAGCGGGTGGTGGACAAGTGGAACACCCTGCCAGAGGAAGTGGTGGGGGCTGAAACAATCACGGGATTTAAGAATGCATGAGATAGACATAAAGGAATTCTAGAGGTCAGGGGTAAGGGGCAACAGACTTTCTGGAAAACATAAACTGAACTTACAAACTTAAATGGGCAGACTGGGTGGGCCATAGGCCCTTATCTGCCGACACTGTCTATGTATCTATGTATGTATCTATGGTGCTCTATCCAGAATCTAATGTGCTGGGCCAGAGTCGGACCCCTGGTGGAGTAAGCCCGACTGTGGGAGTGTGGCCATGACACTGGAGGCACCTTCGCCTATCCCGAGACCGGGGAATTTCACAGAGTGTGGTTCCCCCTACGAGCGCGGGCGTGCAATAATGAGAGCATGGATGAGTCGCAGGTGTCTGCCGCGCTCCTCCCTTAAGCCGCTCCAAGTGCTAGTTGTATATCCGGTCTCCACTGGTGGTCCCTACTGCACTGGAAACCCTGGATCCCTCTCCAGGGAGAGGAGAGCAGTCCATCGGATGCTCGATCCTCTCCCTCCCCTGTCAACCCCGGCACCTGAGCTTGTTCCCAAACTCGGGTCGCCGACGTGGCGCAAGGTGTGGCATCCAGCGCCTCAACCCTCAGCACCACCGGGCTGGCTCCCTTCCTCAGGTTATTCTAACATTCAGTGGGGTTTGTTTACATTAGGTTAGTTTTTGATCTTGTGCAGATGTTATCCTTGGTTGGGCCTTTCCTTGCAGGCTCTCCATGAAATCTGAGGGGTTTTAAAATGCAGCAGGCGATAAGGGCAGCATCTGAATAAGTGGCACGAGTCAGTGACGGTTCCATCAGTAGCATCATGTTCCGTCTCTGGGCAGTTCTACTTTAAAGGCTGACTGCAAGAGTTATGAATATCGGAGAATACCCTGTAAGAAACAAGATTACTACAATGAGTAATTTTTTTCTTCCTTGCAAAACATGGGTTTTCTGTGGTGTCTTTATTTGTTTACTTCTCTGCCGTCACACTGTCGCAAAGCTGTTCTAAAGCATGCTTGCCAGCGTGACAGTAGTAAACATCCCTCCTCTTCCTGTTGTGGTACACAGTCACGATAAGCATTTTTTATGTTTTTATTTTTGGGGGGGGGGACTGGCCATAAAAGGAGAGACGCACACTTCTATTGTGTGTGATGTGGGCAGCTTCATGGTGACTAAATGTCCACTAAGTGATTGTGGGGTGAAAGGACCACTGGACACCAGGGAATGTAAAATGAGAAACATTCCCAGTGACCATCGGCACAGAATACAGCGCTGAAATACTTAAAGGGACACTGTCACCTTTTAGCTGCATTTTTTACTTTCTTGACCAAACGATAGCTGTTATCAGTCCTGAGTGCCACAAAGTAGCTCGTTTATGAAAACGAATGCTGTAACTTCTGTTATTTTAGGTGCAAAATGTAAAGCTGCGACTCCCAGCATGCACGTGCCCAGAGTCATGGCTTTACATTTTGCACCTAAAATTACTGATGTTATACGCACTCATTTTTATAAACAAGTTACTTTGTGGCACTTAGGATGCTGGACACTATCACAGAATACCTTTAAAATATACTGGTTGTAAAAAAGCCAAACTCGGCTAAGTGTGACTTTTTCAGTGCATCGGTGCCATCTTCAACATGTAGACACCTAACGAGTAGTCCTCTGGGGTTTCAGTTGGGTTGGGGAAAATACAAAAATAAATACAACAAACGCCATATCATAGAGTTAAATTCAGCTGGCACTTTAAATTGGAAATCTAGAACTAGATATGGCTACAGCTATCGTTTTGTCAAGAAAGTAAAAAATGCAGCTAAAAGATAACAGTGTCCCTTTAACAGTGGAAGAAGGGGAACGCACAGAACAGGTTCAGAAGGAAGTAAACAAAGTATGTGCTGTAACGCGAAGGGGGACTGCGGCTGTAAATACGTTATCAGCCTTATTTACTGTGGATCCACAACAATGGTAATATTTATTGAATATATAAAAAACTAGAGCTCATTTAAAAAACAAAACAGTAGCAGATCTGGAAACTGGAATTCAGGATGCACAAGTACAGCCAAAAACTAGAATTATGAAAATCACTTCCTGGTTATCCAGTACTGCTGCTTTAACAAGTGGGTGTCAATCCAGACATGTCGTCAACCTTACAACTTCAGAATCATAACCAGTTAATCTGCTGGCCTATTGTGTCAAACAGTAATTCAATTCTGTGATATCTTTGGATAGCAGATAAACCCCAAAGCCTGCACAGCTGTGTAAATTGCTTTGTCTGTAAACACATTTTTAATATATATTGGACAATATTCTCCTATACGAGCCAGTGACTGCAGGGAGAGGCCCCACTGACAACATCTTAGCTAACAGAAAATAAAATGATTTATTTATTTTTTATTAATTTAAATCTCAGATTACAAATACCTTTGAGCAATGAGCTCTTTTACAAAGGTTCCATGCCATTAGAAAATACAGGGTTTAAACAGGTCAAGTAAAGTATGGTACAACTGAGTGTAAAAAAAGGGGAAGACGAAGCATAATGAACAGTCAATGTGAAATAAACAGAGATGCAAATGCTAATGCTTATTACACACAGTACAAGCACATGAAAGTGCATAGTCAATTTGATAGCAGCCAAAGGCTTTGTCGAGACTCACAAGGCATGGGGGGGGGGAGCTGGGAAGACAGGGGTGGGAGGGAGGACGAGAGGAAAGGTAGAGCGGGGGGATGGGTGCTAAGTTGTTATGATTGAGGGACAGACTATTCGGTCAAGGTTACTGGAGTGAGGATTAAAGGATGGCGGTCACATGAGCTTAATGCAGATAGACCAAAATTATGGTAAGTATGAAGATATTTTTACTATTTGTTCCATCATTGCATTACCTTGTTATTCACATTTTCAGGTAAGGGCTCCAGTACAATGTAGCCAAGTCCATACATTCGTTTTGATTTTGCTGTGATCCTGTTTGGGTTTGTTTACTGATATGGTATTACATTTGTTTACCTACAACACAATATTTTGACCCCCAGTACAGTCTCTTCCAGGCCCATATACAGTAAGTGGAATCGGCTCAAGCCCTAAGACAAAAAATATCACTATTACTTGTAACACACTATGCTCTTCATTACCTTCCAGCACTGATGGCAACCTTCTGTTCATTGTGTGTCTGAAATCTGTGGGGGAAAAAAAACAGTTGGCCGGTGTCAATAAAGGCTGCATGTATTTTGTTTAGAAGAGGAATGCTGCTTTTTGGGATGACAGAAATTAAAAATGCATTTGCAGATTCACCACTGTTTCAAACGTGTGTTTTGGCTACAGTACACAAAAATAGTTGTTGACATATATAAAAGACCCAGAGACAAGGAGCACTTCGGAGTGACCTGTCAGTTCCAAGCAAAAAAGGGAGTCAACTGCTTTATAATCTCTACACTTCAACTCCACACAGCTTTCCTATTTGCTTCTTATACAGATCCACAGAGGTATCGCCATAACAATCCTAGAATCATTTTAGCCTTACCATCTGCTTTTAATATTGATCCACCAATAGGTGTCTCCATTGTACTTTTTCAACAGTCTAGGCCCTTCCCATTTGCTTCTTATACAGACCCACCAATAGGTGTCGCCACTGTAATACTGCAATAATCTAAGCCTCCCTCACATCTTGACGCCATTCTGTGCCTCACCCAACCTCCCACCAACCGTACCTGCCCCCAGTGCATAGTTTCCCCCTTCTCAACCCCCATCCTTAGGCTCTCCCGACACCATGGCCTTGCTAACACTATTCATTGCAGTCATCTAGGCCTGGCAGTATGGCCTAGAGGTTAGAGGAACGAGGTGTGAACAAGGTTGGTACATCCAGCAGACTAGACCAGAGTTTGATTCTCACAACCTCCACTTGCATACTGTATGACTCTGAGCAAGTCACTTAACCACCCAGTGCTCCCAGGTCGCCCTTAAAAACAGGCATTTGTGCCTAGTGGGCCTTACCCGGTTACCAAAGACTAAAATAAATAAATCTCTCTAAGTGTTGCTGAGAGAGCTCCTACTGACATGATACTAACCCCTCCACACAGCAATAATCTCACGTTAACAGATAATATCATCACTATGCTAAAAATGTCCCTCCTTGGCACGCTATGCACCCCCCCCCCCGGGCCTATCCCATGTCCCCCAGCAGGGTCCCTAACCTAGGTAGGTTTGGCACGGGTGCCAGTATACCCCGACACCATTTCGATAACTCTTACAGCTTCTTTCATGGCTGCTACTCCCTGGGAGGCAATATATCTTTAGCACTCTCCCGCTCAACACTAAATAATCACTTGACATCACTAGGAGGCAATATATCTTTAGCACTCTCCCGCTCGACACTAAATAATCACTTGATATCACTAGGAGGCAATATATCTTTAGCACTCTCCCGCTCGACACTAAATAATCACTTGATATCACTAGGAGGCAATATATCTTTAGCACTCTCCCGCTCGACACTAAAAATCACTTGACATCACTAGGAGGCAATATATCTTTAGCACTCTCCCGCTCGACACTAAATAATCACTTGACATCGCTAGGAGGCAATATATCTTTAGCACTCTCCCGCTCGACACTAAATAATCACTTGACATCGCTAGGAGGCAATATATCTTTAGCACTCTCCCGCTCGACACTAAAAATCACTTGACATCACTAGGAGGCAATATATCTTTAGCACTCTCCCGCTCGACACTAAAAATCACTTGACATCACTAGGAGGCAATATATCTTTAGCACTCTCCGCTCGACACTAAAAATCACTTGACATCACTAGGAGGCAATATATCTTTAGCACTCTCCGGCTCGACACTAAAAATCACTTGACATCACTAGGAGGCAATATATCTTTAGCACTCTCCCGCTCGACACTAAAAATCACTTGACATCACTAGGAGGCAATATATCTTTAGCACTCTCCCGCTCGACACTAAAAATCACTTGACATCACTAGGAGGCAATATATCTTTAGCACTCTCCCGCTCGACACTAAAAATCACTTGACATCACTAGGAGGCAATATATCTTTAGCACTCTCCCGCTCGACACTAAAAATCACTTGACATCACTAGGAGGCAATATATCTTTAGCACTCTCCCGCTTGACACTAAAAATCACTTGACATCACTAGGAGGCAATATATCTTTAGCACTCTCCTGCTCGACACTATAAAATCACTTGACATCACTAGGAGGCAATATATCTTTAGCACTCTCCCGCTCGACACTAAAAAATCACTTGACATCACTAGGAGTCAATATATCTTTAGCACTCTCCCGCTTGACACTAAAAAATCACTTGACATCACTAGGAGGTACCAGCAATTTCTCTTGCTCCTCCTACTCCTCTCCAGTTTTGATGACCCCAACCCTAGGTTCTAGTAAATCCCTAAATTTTGATTTTACTCTTATAGACAACTACCGCAACCCAATCAAGAGAGTCACCACCTTCAAATACCTGGGTATTCACTTGGACTGTCACCTGAACTACAAGCTACACACTCATCAATTAATTAAAAAAATTCACCAAAGACTTGGCATCCTACATTGACTAAAACATTTCCTCATGCCAGAAACTAGGGCCTTGCTTGCCAACAGTTTCCTGCTCCCTATTTTAGACTATGGCTCCCTTGTATACTCAACCTCCATCTCGCTGAAAAATCTAGTTAGATTAAAGACCATGTATCACAGCATCATCCGATTCATCACAGGCCTCCCCCTTAGGACGCACCACTACCATCTATACAAGGCTGCAAACTGGCTCCCCCTGGAGGGTAGATTTGACAGAATTGTCACTTTAAAACTGAATTGAGCTCCATGCCTGGCAGCATCTCCTCCTTCTTCAAGAAGTCTGTATAAACCAGGACCACCAGGCACTCCAGTACCCAAGCCTTCACAATTCCTCGCTGTCATACCACCTAGGGGCAACACTCCCTCTCCTACAAAGGTGCCAAATTTTTTAACAACCTTCCCTCGCCCTAGGTCCTGTGCAACACACTTAGATCATTCAAAAAACTGAAATCCTACTTTTTAGACAAACTCCAGTGCAGCTGCCCCTGACCCACACTCTCAGCTCCAGTCTCTTCTTTTCAGTTTCTCTCCTGGCATGTTTTTGCTTTTCTCTTTAAAATGTATTATATAGTTATATTATCTTTAACAGTACCTTCCCTATTGTGTTCTGTCCCCTCTGTATGACTGTTATTCCTGACAATGTAATGTTCACCAATATATGTTATTGTACCAGCTTTGTATGTACTCCAATTCCAAACTATGTACTGTTTACTAATACGTATTATTGTACCAAACTTTGTCAGTGGACCCATATGAAAATGGGCAGTTTTTGCTCACGTGCCTTTCTAGTATAAACAATGAAAATTAAATGAAAGATACAGGCACTGCAGTCAGTGGTGAGACCTGGAGACATCTCTGTGACAAGACACAGAAGCTAGCTAGCAAGATTCCTGCCAAACTCTATCCATTCTCAGTGGTGCATCCCTGCTCCCATGGAATTACAATGGAAAGGAACTTTCTGTGATGAGGTCTGTGGAAGAATGCTTACTATCTGAGTAAAGAAATGCTTCCTGTTAAGTCCGTATCCTACGCAGTAGTAATAAGTGTTAAATACCTTTCAGCCATGTAGCCTTAGACAGTAGTGCCAAAACATAAAGTCATTTAAATAATTTTTACAAGTAGTCCCTTTTTACTTTCATGCCTAAAGTATTTTTTTTTATACGATCATTAGATGATTTTCTCCCTGCTAGTATTGTGGGCTTCTGACTATTATAAATGTTAATAAACAGCAAATAGGACCTTTAAATTGGCCAGAAATTGTTAAAGCAGCAGTGCAAAAATATATCCCCAAAAAAAAAAGCTAGTTTAAGCTACAACTAATAATATCAACATGCCTGTCATACCTTTCTAGGTACCTCCTATAATGTGAACCATGAGTTTAATTTATTTACTTCTCAGTCCTAACCCTTGCCAGGTCTACAGTGCTATCTCCAAGGCAAATGCGGTGACCATCCAGCTCTGCTGAATACAAAAGAAATATAAATATGTATACATCACTCAAATATTGGTAGATATAGAAATATTTTCCACCAAATGAAACTGGAATATTCCTGGAATTTTTTTACAGTAAAAAAAAAAAAAGGGTAAGGTCAAATTTTTGCTCAGTTTCATTGCACTGGTAATTTAATGACCATATTTTCTGAGCTGCTGCAGGAATGTCTCAAGAGCAGCTACTGACTGGGTGGTCAGAATGGCAGATCACCAAAAAATGATTTCCTGCCCTCTACTGGGGGATTGATTTTGAAGCCAAAGTGCCACTAAACCACATTTTCCAGCCGACACTGCTCCCTGTATGTGTCTCTCTGTTTTGGAGAAACAGGAAGATGAAAGGAGCCCTGAAACAGAGGAACATGCTGGGGAGGAGTTAAGATGTAACACCTCCTCCTCTGAGGAGACGACTAGCGGCATCCCTCACAGCTGCCTTATCCTCTCAGTTACCCATTTATTTCCAGCACTTTATACTGCTACTGTTCCTCAACATCAGTCATTTGAAAGGATTCTGTTTTGTTGAAAAGTTTCCCTTTCACAAAGGAACTGGAAGATAAATGTGCCTTGTTCGCTATGTACTGACCTATCAGTATGTTTTTCATAGCACTTGGAATACAAATATTCACGTGCTATATGTTTACAATGTTTACCTAGGGGTGGGGACAAGGCTGAGGACAAGGGGCTATAACTTGGGGAAGCACGAAGGAAGACGTAACAAGGAAAGAAGGGGATCAGGGAGAGTGTCAGGGAACAGCCCAGGCATCAGGGGAGCAAGAAGGGAGGCAGTAAGGTACAGAGAGTCATGTGCACCAATGCAAAAAGTTGAGGAAATAAAATGTGGGACCTGGAGACCATCATGGCACAGGCTAGTCTGGGTTTGGTACGTTGACAGCCACGACCAGGACACAGCCATAATGAGCTACTCTCTGTTCAGGAGGAGGGGCTGTACTGTATGTAACAGAGGGAATCAAGATCGTGGAAGTGCAGGGGCATCTGGAGGAAAAGGAAGGGCTGGAGGTGATGTGGGTCATTCTGCAGACAGGCGCTGGAGCCACTATCCATACAGGGGTGGTATGCAGACCTCCAACACAGGGAGAAGAGTTGGATAAGGCACCTGGGGAAGCCATAATCAGGATGGCAAATAAGGGGGAGGTGCTGTTAGTTGGGGACTTCAATCTGACAGATGTAGATTGGAGCCTTCCAACCACATCTTTGGCAAGGAGCAGGCCGTCCTCGACTCCCTACAAGGGGCTTTTCTCATGCAGCTAGTCAGTGAACCCACTAAGGGATGGGGCAGTGCTGGACCTGGGGCTTACAAACAGGGACGGCACTGAAGACATCACAGTGGGAAGTCCACTAGGTACCAGTGATCATCAAACAGTGCGGTTTAACATTAAGAAGGGAACAGAGGCAAACCACACAAGAATGAGGGTCCTGGACTTTAGGAGGGTGGATGTTAAAGAAATGTGGAACTACCTCATGGGGGAAGGGGGGTCTGCAAGGGAGGAGCAGAGGTACAGTGCAGAAAAAATAAGGGGAGGTATAATTAAGGAAACCAGCTTCTGCATGAAGGAAGTGAGTAAAAGCAGAAAGAAAAAGAGACCATTATGGTTCTCTGGGGAAGTGGCCAAGGTGCTGAAGGGAAAAAGGTTTCATTCAGGAGGTATAAGGAAATGCAGAGGGAGGGAGGAAGACAAGTAAAACAGAGGGAAGCAGAAAAGGCAGTGAGGGGAGCAATGATGTAGAAGAAAGGATAGCCAAGGGGGTAGTTAAAGGGGATAAGACTTTCTTCAGGTACATAAGCTAGAAGAGGAAGGCAAATGAAGGGCTAGTAATAATAATAATAATTTTATTTGTATAGCGCCTTTCAGCATACCAAGGTGCTGAACATATTAAAACCACAGCATCAGATATAAATCAATAATACATATAAATAAAATCATATCATATTAACAACGATTATTAAAATCAATTAATAAATACAACAAATAAATTAGGATAAGGAGGGTGGCGGGGGAGGGGGATAGACCACCAGGGAGCAGCAAGACCAAAGCGGGTTGGGGAGGTGGACACAAGTTGAGAGGAAAGAGTCTTGAAGGGACTTGCATCTCTGAATGTAGACAAGGCCATGGGACTGGATGAGATACACCCAAGGGTACCAAAGGAACTCAGGGAGATGCTAGCTGGTCCACTGGCAGTCTTATTCAACAGCACTCTGGAAACAGATGTGGTATCGGAGGACTGGAGGAGAGCAGACATGATCCCTCTACATAAGAGGAGCAGCAAGGAGGATGCTAGCAACTGTAGGCCGGTCAGTGTCACCATGGTGGGTAAATTATCGGAAACTCCGATAAAGGAAAGGCTGATGGAGTATCTTGAATCCAGTGGGTTGCAAGACTACAGGCAGCATGGATTCACGGGCGGGGAGGAGGTCATGCCAGACAAATCTGATTGATTTCTTCAACTGCGTGAACAGGGCAATAAATCAGTGGAGGTAAGTGGATGTTGGTTTTCTCCCCTCCGATACTGTACCACACAGGAGACCAATAAAGAAATTGAGCAGCCTAGGGCGGGGATCCAAAGTGGCAAACTGGGTTAGAAGCTGGTTATCTGACAGAGTGATAACGAGGGGACAGTGACCAGCCAGGTACCAAAGGGTTTAGTAGCAGAACCGGTTCTCTTAAATGTCATCATAAGTGACATTGCAGAAGAACTGGAAGGAAAGGTGTGCCTTCTTGCAGTGGACACCAAAATCTGTAATAGTGTGGACATTCAGGAGGGGGAGGAGAAAATGCGTAGGGATCTTAGGAAACTCGAAGAGTGGTCAAGAGCACGTCAGTTGGGATTCAATGCCAAAAAGTGCAAAATCATGCACATGGGGCATAGGAAAGCACAGTTATGTAAGAACTTACCGTAACAGTACATCTTCGAGAGAGGCTCTTGCAGTAGGTATTCACATATAGGACTAAGCCGCCAGGCATCAGAACCCCACGGAAAACTTCTAGCTAGCAGTCTCTGGCGGGGGACTGCCCCCACCTCGGGTGACTGGCGTCATGCGATGTCGGTATAAAGGGGCGGTTCCCCACGCCTGCTTTCCAGTTCTTTCCCGCCAAAGGCCAAAAAAGGCAAGGCAAGACAAGAGAGAAGAGGATATGGCCCCTTGGAAAGGAAGAAAAAAGACTTAGCGGGACGGAGGCCAGGAAGGTAATACCTACTGCAAGAGCCTCTCTCGAAGATCTACTGTAACGGTAAGTTCTTACGTACTGTAACTGTACTATCTTACTTCGAGAGGGATCTTGCAGTAGGTATTCACAGATAGGACTGAATCCCAAGCAGTCTGGAACAAGAAAAAATCGGGAGGAAGATTGTCATCCACAATATAACCTCAGGGCTGAAAAGGTCTCAAGAAAGGAGGCCCTGCAGAACAGCCAACCCGAAGTCTGATCTGTGGCGAGAGGCAATGTCCAAACTGTAGTGTTTCATGAAGGTATGGACCGAAGTCCAGGTTGCGGCTGCGAAGATGTCTGCCATGGACACATTTCTGAAACAAGCAGCAGAGGCAGCTACTCCCCTAGTGCAGCGACCTGATCCAAGAAGGTCTTGCACTCGTCATAACAGAAAGTGACACAATTGGCCAACCATTTGGAAAGGCATTGCTTAGAAACTGCATTGCCTTCTTGTTTGTTAGCAAAACAGACAAAAAGCTGAACAGTCTTCCTGAGATCCTTAGTCCGATTGGTGTAGTATCTCAGGATTCTGTGAACATCCAGAGTATGCAAGAGGTACTCTCCTTGATTGAAGTGTTGCGCAAAGAAAGCTGGTAACTCGACGGATTGTTTCAGCCACCACCTTAGGAAGAAACTTAGGGTTAGTGCGTAGAGCCACACATTCCTTATGGAAAATGAAATACGGGATTTTACACATCAAGGCATGAAGCTTGGGAATCTGCCAAGCAGAAGTGATGGCCACTAAAAAAAGTGTCTTCTAAGAAAGGAATTTTAAGTCTGCTTCCACTGCCGGCTCGAAAGGAGGCAGTGTGAGCTTCTCTAGGACAAAATTCAAGTCCCTTGGAGGGGCTGGATTGCGGATAGGGGGTCTCAGGTGGAGGACCCCTGTAAGAAAAGTCTTAGAGACTTCCAACTGAGCAAAAGCCCAGTCTCCAAAGGGAATGTGGTAGGCTGAAGTAGCTGCCATATGAACTTTTAAAGAGGAATGGCTGAGACCCAGGTAGAAGAGGTGATGCATGTAATCCAAGACTTTGTTGGCTGGGCACAAGAAAGGCTCCAAGTCTTTAGAATATGCCCAGATGGAAAACCATTTCCGCTTCACAGCGTAGGTGGACCTGGTGGAAGGCTTCCTTGCCTCCACCAAAATGTCCGCTACTAAGGGAGAGACTCCGAAGCGGGCTTTGGCTATGTCTGCAGGAGCCACGCATGAAGATGAAGGTATTTGAGGCCTGGGTGAACAAGGGTCCCCTGATCCTGCGTCAACAAGTGTTGCGACAGAGGAAGAGGAGGTTCCTCTGAAAACTGTTGCAGAAGAGAGAACCAAACTTGCCTGAGCCAAAAGGGGGCAATGAGAATCATTTGAGCCCCTTCTGATCTGAGTTTGTTCAGGACCCTTGGAATCAAAGGAATGGGAGGAAAGGCATAAACGACTCTGTCCCTCCAACAGAGAGACAGGGCGTCCCACCAGAAAGCGTCTCGCTCTGGAGCAAGCGAGCAAAAAGCAGGAAGTTTTGCATTTTGGGGGAGGCGAAGAGGTCTACCTGAGGTGTCCCCCACCGTCAAAAGATGTCATTTACGATCTGTTGATCTAACTCCCATTCGTGAGTCCTGGCTGAGGATCGACTGAGTTCGTCTGCCAGTGTGTTTTCCACTCCCAGTACGTGAACTGCGGTCAGGTGAAAGTGATGCTGAGCTGCCCAATACCAGACTCTCATCGCCTCCTGGCACAGGGGATAGGAACGTGTTCCTCCCTGTTTGTTGAGGTACCAGACTATGCACAAGTTGTCTGACTGGATGAGAAGATGACCAGGAAGAATTAAGGGAAGAAGAGCCTGTAGGGCATAAAGGACTGCCCTCAGTTCGAGCACATTTATGTGCAGTTTCTGCTCAAACCTGGACCATCTGCCCTGAGTCCTGGGAGATCCTAGGTGGGCATCCCAGCACTCCCCTGATGCATCTGTTGTCAACATCTGGGAAGGTGGAGCGATGCAGAAAGGAACTCCCAGTCACAGATTCTCCTGAACAATCCACCAGTGCAAGTCCCTGCTCATGGGATCTGACACTAGCACCTCTTGGTCTAGATTGTCCATGGTTTGGTACCATTGCAACCGAGGCATCCACTGAGAGATCCTCATATGGAGCCGAGTGAATGGGACTGTTGGAATGGCAGTCACTATGAGCCCGAGGAGGCAGAGGCCCAACCTGTTTCCCATCTGCGACCGGACAGAAGATGAGCCTCTCGACCCTGTCAGAGGCAAAAAGGCTTTACCTGTGGCCGTGTCCAGTATTGCCCCTATAAATTGGAGGCATTGGCACGGGACCAAGTGGGACTTGGCCTGGTTAAAGGTAATTCCCAGGCTGGTAAAAACCTGCAGGGTGAGGGAAAGGGAGTGCAGGAGTTCCTCCCTGGACAGGGACACCAGGAGCCAATCATCCAGGTATGGAAAGACCTGCACACCCTGGGTATGCAGGTGGGCCTCTACCACCGACAGGCATTTGTTAAACACTCGGGGAGCCGAGGACAGACCAAATGAGAGGGCCTTGAGTTGGTAGTGGTCCCCCTGAAAACAAAAAAAACGGAAGTTTTTGCGATGGGAAGGGCATATGGGGATATGCAGGTATGCATCCTGCATGTCCAGAGCACATAGCCACTGTCCCGGCCGGAGTAACGGTAGAAGGCTCTGCAAGGAGAGCATTCTGAAGCATTTGCACTCCACGAACATGTTCAGGGAGCGGAGGTCTAGAATTGATAGAGGAGTATTAATAACTAGGCAGTGAGGAGGGAGGCTCAACGGAGACCACTAGTTAGGGTCTGCGGAGACAGACTAGACAGGGACAGCATGGGCAGACTGGGTGGGCCAAGTGGTCCTTTTCTGCCAACAAATTCTATGTATGTTTCTTACCTGCCTCCATTCAGTTTCTTTTTCCATATTAGGCTGAAAAAAACATTTACAGTCAGCTTTGTAGACAGAAAACCATCTAGGCATAGGCTTTGAAACCCCACCCACACACTGTCCTCAATAGGATCTTGCTTCTACCAAATTTTAACAATTTTGGAGACATAAAGAAAGAGCTCAGGTAACTTCCTCAAATCTCCTAGACCTTTTTGGAGGCTCTCTCCTTCCACTGAGCCACATCATGGAACTATAAGCCATCGGCATCAGCATACCAAACAAATGTCAAGTCAAGTCAAATTTATTTAAAGGACACCCAAGCCCGGAGGCTCTGGGCGCCGTACAAATTTTTAAAAGAACATAATACAAAAAATAAGTGAAATAGCAAATAATAAGTACATCATAGTCTAATGTAGTCTAAACATCAAACGCCTGAGAAAATAAGAAGGTTTTCAGACGGATCTTAAAAATATTTACAGTCGAGGCCTCCCTGACCATAGTTGGTATAGGTTCCATAGGCTGAGCCGCACGCTGAAAGCTCTATCACCGGGTTGACTTCAGCCTCGCCTAGGAACGTCAGGAGGCCACTACTGGAGGATCAAGAGGGCGGACCGAGAACAGGGTGTCAGGAGGACTGACAGGTAGTCAGGCCCTGCCCTGTAGGGCCTTAAAGGTGAGAAGACCCACCTTAAAGAGGACTTCCACCTGACCGCAGCCAGTGCAATTCACGTAGTACCGTGTAATATGGCACATTTTTCTGCCCAGTCAATAACCGGCAGCTGCATTTTGCACCAGCTGCAGTTCATGGAGAAGTCCTCCTGTGACCCCGAGATAGAGCGATTACAGTAGTCCAGCCTAGATGTGACTAAGGCATGTATCAAGGTAGGGAGATCCAGAGACGGAACAAGGGCCTAATCCTGGCAATGTTTCGAGGTGAAAAACAGGTACGAACCACGGAAGATATTTGAGTCTCCATGGTCAAGTTCTGTCCAGAATCACTCCAAGACTACGCACCGTAGAGGAGGCTTCAATGAGACAGCCCCAAGAACAAGTCCAGTTGCTGAATCAGAGACCTCCATATCACGAACTCTGTTCGACTCACTACCAATACCTCCGCCTTGTTAGGGTTCAGTCGCAACCAGCTGGAGGCCATCCAGTCACTTATCTCGGTCAGACAGATGTTTAGCACATCCACTGCATTAGATGTTCCTGGGGCAAAGGAAAAGTATAGCTGAGTATCATCAGCATAGCAATGAAAACTCAGACCATACTTCCTAATGATCCCACCCAGGCGCAGCATGTACACTGTGAACAACATTGGGGCCAGTACTGAACCCTGAGGGACTCCACAAGAAAGGAGATTGGGTGTAGATGAGGAATTACTCATCATAACTCGTTGCCTCCTGTTTGTAAGAAAGGACTCAAACCAGTTGATGACAGTACCGGTGAGTCCACATAAATCCCTAAGGCGAACTAGCAACACACAATGGTCCACAGTGTCAAATGCCGAAGAGAGATCGAGAAGAACAAGAATTGTCCTGTCCCCCCAAATGTTTGCTGGCTGGGGCTTCCCACATCAGCGCACCTCACTGGTGCCTATATTAGGTGGGTGTCCCCAGCATACCTCAATTCCTTCTCTTGCCGACAACTGCTCATCGGTCCAATGCAACTGAATAACATTGCCAAACTTTTCCAAGTATTTGCTAATGCTGCTTCTTCTCTAAGTTTTTAAAAAAACTTTATTTTACGCTGCCTCCAAAAGACAAGGAACCGCTAGCGTTGCTGCGACATTAATATTTATAAAGATGATGACCACTCCATTTGTATCTGCTGCCTTGGTAAAAACCACAACATTAAAGCCTGCTCAGCTTGCCAAAGCTTTAACCATGCAACCACAAGACATCACAGGAAGGCTTTAGAAGTACAGTATTTCTAAAGTGTCAAGAAATGGAGAAACAGGTTGTGGAGAAGGTGGCTTCACCATCATCAACTGCTTCTGATCCCAGTCGACAGCAGCCTTTGCTTACTCGAACAAAAAGACAAATCCTCTAAGTTGGGGAAAAACACTGCCACATGGAGAAGGAGAAGCAGAGAAAGGACAAGGCTGCTTCCCCAGACTGTTCCTGCTCACCTTTAAGAATAGGTAAGACCACTGAAAAAGATGGGTGTCCGGCTCTGGCTGTGGGTCCTGCTGCCCCCCAACCATCTCTCAGACACCAAGGTCGGGGTCTAGCACCAGCTTAGCCACACCACAGGGGGATTGGCAGCCAATGCCACTGTCGGTTCAGCTGTTGTCATTGACCCCTTTGGGGCTTGTTGACACACAGCTGTTGTATCAATGTCTGAACTGTTTCAGTGTCTATTACCACTGCTGCCATCATCTGCTCCGTTGGCATCCTTGGCTGGGCCATCTTCGACCTTACCATGGACGCTCCAGTTCTCAGTCCCTGCCAAAGTGCCGACCCCTGTGCAACCTCTGTCAATAGGACTCTCATCGATGGCTCCTCCTCATCTATCTCCTTGTCCCTTCGACCCTCAGCAAATGATGGTGGATTTCGATGACAAACTAGGATATAATCCCTAGTGCATATGGAAGAGGAGGAGGAGGCCATGGATGATGAAGAAGAAGTAACAGATATGGTGGGCTCAAGCTACACTCTGTCTTTTTGCTCAGAGAAATGTGTGAAAAACACTCCTAGGTCTCCACTCGAGAATGCCTCATTTTACACCTTCCTGAAACAGGTTCAGGCTAAACTGGGGTTTCAAGCAGAGCTGGGGGATTCCTCCAAGAGAAATGTCTAGGAGTTCTTGGAGACTTCTGCCTCCCCTACGGTCATTCCTCCTGTGCATTCTGCACTGGAGGATGCCACTTTGACTGTCTGGAGACACCGGCCAGCCCAACTGCCAGTAGTTCCAAGAAAGGCTGAGAAACAATATCCAGTCCCCACTGCAAAGCCGTATTGTTCCCGACAGCCTAAAACAGACTCTGGTGATTATGGCTGCTCACGACAGAGTCAAAGCTCCCAAACACACGAGTTCTCTTCCTCCAGATAAAGAGTTGAGGAAGTTGGATGTGACTGAGTAGAGAACTTTTGCTTCCGTTTCCCTCGGCATATGAATAGCTAACTATCAGTTCTATATGATTATCAGAATTGCCTTTGAAAGACTATGGCCACCCTGGCTAAAAAACAGCCGCCAGGCCAGGATAAAATATCGGCACAGCAGACTATTGCTAATGAGCAGGAGGCTGGTAAGCACCTGCTAAAGTCTGCCTATGATGCCTCTAATGCTGCTGCAGAAGTCGCTGCCTCAGGGGTGTGTGCTTTCACCGACATTCATGGCTACATGTGGCTGGTTTTGCTTAAGGTGTGCAACAATCTGTAATGAATGCTCCATTCAGAGATAAACAACTGTTCAGCAACAATGTAGAAAATGCATTAAGGGATTTAGTCTTCAAAAATGACTCTGAGATCCTTGCATACTCTGAACCCTAAACCCCAGGGAAGCAGGCAGTTCTTTTCACAGGTCCTGTGTCCATCCAGGTTGGGGCTATTCAAGAAGCCTGGGACTTGGTTCACAGAGACCTCGACTTATACTTTCCAGGCTGCAAATCTGCTTCCCATTGCCCATGCCAGAATTACATAAGGTCAGACCACTAACGGCACCCCTGCCGCTTTCAGACTCCCTCCCCTTCCTCTAGACAGTCTGTTGGGAGGCCAAATCTCCTCCTTTCTACCAAAATGGAGGAGGAGCACTACAGATGCCTGGGTCCTGGAGGTAGTTCAGCAAGGACATGCCCTAGAGATCTTTACTGTTCCTCCAGTGACCCCTCCATTACACAACTGATACCCTCTGGGACATCATACCTTCCTACTGGAGAAGGTCCACACCCTCCTCCACAAGAGGGCTATGGAACCTGTCCGGGTTTCAGAGTGGAACCAGGGCTGTAATTCCTGGTATTTTCAGGTCCCAAAATAGACTGGGGATTTCAGGCCCATACTAGACCTTTGAGGACTTAATCTATTCATTGAATACAAAAAGTTCTGAATGCTCCCTTTGCAATCCCTACTACCCCTCCTACTAACACGGGATTGGACAGTTGCTCAGGATATGAAGGACGCATACTTTCATGTCAAAATCCAAAAGTAATACAGAAAATACCTGCATTTCATACTTCAGGGCTCACACTACCAGTGTTATGGCTTGCCCTTTGGTTTGTGCTGTGCATCACGTCTTTACCAAATTATCTGCTGCGGTGGCAGCTGCCCTCTGCAGGGAGGGCCTGTATGTCTTCCTGTACAAATATGCCTGGCTGTTGAAAGCTCAGTTTCTGGAAGCCATTATCTACACACTATTCTAGCCCCAGAAATCCATCACTTAATGTTTCCGCTCTATGCATTGATTTCCATAGTGATAGATGCCCCTGGCGAGGGAACCTATTCTAATTATGGAATTCTGAATACTGGTTTCAAACTCTGCAACTTCACTCTGGCAGTTAACCAGATTTGTTTCTCCACCTGGAGAGAGCACTCACCCGTAAGGCTAGCTCCAGTATCGCTGGGTCTCCAGACAGTTTATTTTCCTAAGTATACTGAAAGTGAGTAATTTGTCCAGTTAGTGTTAGTTATTACATTACTCTGTATCAGTTAAGGAGCTGCTATTTTAACAATTCTGGTCTTTCTGGTCCCCACTTTGATTCTTAGGAACCAGCTACCACCCTACTGGCTACAGTTTTTAATTGGGACTATTTTTTGTATCAGAGCAGTAACCTATTTATTCACTAGTTATTTCATTTTCCCCTGATTTTCAGAACAGGAAACAAAGCGCTTTCACTTTATGTTTCTGTCTATGCCCTTTCACCTTAATTAATTAGTTCCTGTTAGAGGGAGCCACAATTTGACTTTTGGCACAGTTTTTGAAGGTAAGACAAGTTTGTTCTGTCGGGCTCTTACTATACGGTGTTTTTTTGGGAAATGCTTCTAATTTTTTACTAGGATCTCACTAAGTTGGTAGATTTTTTTATGTCTCCTCTGGTCCCTTAGGTCTCTCTCCAGCAGGGACCACTGGGCACGGCATGCTCCCGCTCTGCCTGAAATCCTCCAGTCCAACCTCTGTCCCGGGGTGCTCTCTTGCCTCACCCCGACCTACCAGCCCCCCAGCTCAGAGTCCCCCAAGGTGGGACCGCCAACTCCTCTGGCACTCTATCTAGACGGCATCCAGAGTGAGGGCGAGAGCCGGAGGCCAGCTGGAAGGATCTTGCGGTGAGCGTAGGTGCCGTCCGCAAGGGTCCCACCTTTGCCTACCTGGGTACCAGGGTTTTCCGCTTATCTGGTCCTGGAGGCGTGGACGTGCAGTGACATCCAATGCATGATGGGAGCGCTCCTGCACCCGCCCACAGGATGTCCACCGTTGCCTCCATACACCTCAGTATGGCTCCCGCAAATTATGATGCTTCCAGTCTCCACTGGGAGTCACACTGGGGGTGGAAGCCACAACCCGCCCTCCCCAGGAGAGGAGAGCAGGCCACCGGACGCCCAATCCTCTCCTTCCCCTGCTGACCCCTGGCGACCTGAGCTCATTTGGCAAGTTAAGAGGTGTGGCGCAAGACCTGGAAGATAAACTACTTTTGTAGGAAGCGCTTTTGGATCTACCAATGGGGGGTATTAAAAGCCCAGGTCCAAATGACTATTTTGACATCTTACCTTTTCTGAAGAGAGTGACACCGGGTCTTATCATTTTGGCAACCACCGTTTACTAGTGTTAGATGAATACATTGGTACAGGTATACTAACCTATGTGTGTATGTCTGTGTTTTGGGTCACATATGGTCCTATACAGAATATTACATTTTTTGTTAATTACAAGCTTATCCTCTCTCCACCGTTATTTGGCAAGTTCTGGCATGGGTGTCCAAATGGTTTCTCTGGAATTAATTATTTTTATTGGAACGGGAACAATATTCATCTGGCCCATATTTGGAACTTTATGAAATCCTCATATGCATTGACTGCGCAAGTGACTAAATATGAAATGAATGTTCGTAGTCTTGAAATGAATAAGTATTTTTTGTAGCCTGTCAAGCTGTCGTTAGATTATTACTAATGAATTGTATTTCACTGTAATGCTTGCATCTATAATTCCGCAGGTTTGGCAGCCTCTTTTAATGTTTGCTCTTTGCTCATCTATTTGATAGGTGTGACTGTCACTTTAAATGCACTTCTATTTAACTTTGAGCACTTAGTGGGCAAGGCCATCCTCTGACGAAGCGTGCACATGCGAAACCGGTCGGGGCCTTCTTCGCGTTGCTTTGGTGTTGATTACTTCTTTATGAGAGTAATAAAATCCCTTTATTATTGCAATTTTGGTCCTGGAGCTGCCTCTTCTTGCTGGTTGAAAATTTCTGAATGACCAGTGCACTAAGACAAGCCTCTAAAGTGTCTGCGAGCTGTGGAAAAATTTTGTGAAAGCGTCCAGAGTGGCTGGCTAGAAGGGGAGCAAAACGCAGCAAGAGCTAGTGGGAAAACTGCTCTCAAATGGCCCCCTGGCATGATTTTACTGCACTTCTATAGCCCCTATGGCTGAGTCAACCTCCCCCACCCCGCAAGACTGGCCACAAGGCCGATACTCACTGTGGTCCTCTGCGGCTCTGCTGGTAGCCCACCAGTCAGGGAAAAAAAATAAATGAGAGCCACTGCTGAAGAAAAGAGGATTATGCAGACTGTGGTTCCCAGCAGCTCTGCAGGCAGTCCGAGAATCTGGCAGCGCTGAAGCAAGTCCCCCAGTCACTGGCAAACTGTTGAGCTGTTGTGGAGGTCCAATTCTCCAAGAAAGACACTGGTAATTTCCCTCAGTCCTTGCTGCTGGAATAGTGGTGGTGGTGGGGGAAGACTGCACAGCAATAAGGCTGAGCCTGGGAGGCCCCGGTGGGAAGGAGACCAGCTAACCAGTGCAGGAAGGCCGACCAAGGCTGTGCTTCCCCTTCGTCCGACTGTTGATGTCCCTAAGAAAGACAATTCTGACAGAAAAACTTCAGCTCTGCCATCCAGTAACAGAGCATTGCTGCAAAGTGCCTGCCTGTAGTGAGGCAGGAAGTAGACTGGTCTCAGTCCTTGAGGGGGAGGACCGGATTTTACTGTGCTGCAGTTTTTGGTTTCCTGCCTACCCCTCAGCACTGGATGGTGATTCCAGTGGTCCAAGAGCCCTGCAATCAGCACAAGGAGGGAGAAAATGTCACTACTACACCACCTGAATGGAGACAAGAGCAGACAGAGGACACAGAAAAAAATGCCCTCATTTCAGGACATTTCAAGGATGTGGCAATTTTTCCATGCTATCCAGGCCATGGGAAATTTTAATAATATGACTGCCCCCCGCTCAAGCTCCAAACTATTTGCCCACGGAGATGGATGAGGAGGAATACTATGCACAGGAGGAGGAAGGTGACCCCATGGAATCATAAGGGTGTACCTGAGCAAGACTTTGGCTCTCCCCCAAAGCATTATGAGGGCTATCCATCCTTTTCCTCATTTGTCAGCAAATGCTTGATACCTTCAACATTCCCCTCAAAAAACTGAAGAAGACGAGGAGGAGGAGGATGCTGAATTCATGGATATGATGGAGATGGCACCTGCAAAGAGGTTGCTAGTCCCCATACATAAACCCCTTCAGAAGGCCAAATCCGAAATCATATCTGCACCCACTTCAGCTGCAGACATTGGTAGAAACATTCAAAGAAAATATCAGGTGTAGAGACAAGGAGGTGGAATACCTGCATGCTCCCCCTAATCATCAAGGTGTTGTCTAGGATGCTGCTTGTGAGAGAGCAAAAGTCTTCCTGTTTGCACAGCCCCCTGACAAGGACTCTAAAAAATTGGATGCTGTGGCCAGAAAAGTTTATACCTCAGCTTCCCTCTTCGTTAGGCAGGCAGTCTATTTCAGCACATGCCGTAGAGTATTATGAAACACAATTTTGGCACTTGCTGATAAAGCAGATGTAGAGCGGGCACTGAACTAAACTGTCACAGCAAGAGCAGCCTTAGATGCCACTAAATACTATTTTCACACTGCTGTGGACACCAGTGACACTGTGGCTAACAGTGTCTTTAAGAAGATTTTCCTAGTTAAGGACAACCATTCTTTCCCAGTACACTCAGACCAAAGCCATGAATTTCTCCTTTGAAGGAGACTCACCGTTTGGTGACAGTACAGAGGCATACATGAATAAGTGGATGGATACTAAACCCCTTACAAGAGTAACAATAAGAAAGAAAAGGCCTCTGCCTCCTACAGGCCTTATGGAATGGGAGGCAGAGGCTGGGGATACCTCTTAAGAGTCTATACCCCATATGCCACTTATGGTACCAGTCACAAAGAGGTTACTATAGAGGCAGAAGGGGCATAAAGCGTACTTCTGCTGCAACACCAGCACCCAAACTCCAGCCAAAGCAAGACCCTTGGCAATTCCACCCAGGTCGACTAACCACTGCCAGTGTGGGGAAGACTGGCTGACTATTTCCAGGAATGCGTAAACATTATTACAGACAAGTGGGTTCTGGAGGTAGTGGGACAGGGTTTGTCGCTGCACTTCAAAAAAATTGCAAAACTGCAGAAACACAAAAACTTCCCAACTCATTCTTCCACAGAAAAAATTCTGCTGGAACTGGAAGTAAATAAATTATTGCAGGCAAAAGCAGTAAAAAATATCTGTTCTCAAGGTACTTTCTGATTGACAAAAAAAAAAAACAACGGGGGGAGTGGCGACCCATCTTAGTACTCAAGATATTTGAACAAACACATAAAGAAAGAGAAATTCAAGGTGGTCACACTGAGAACAGTATGCCATCTTGCAGTCAAGCTACTGACTGATCTCTGGATCTGAAAGATGCTTATTTTCATATCTTAATCAGGTCCTCATAAAAAGACCATCTCAGGATCAAGCTAGGCAACTGCCAGTACCATTTCACAGCTTTTCCCTTTGGCCTCACCTCAGCACCAAGGGTATCCACAAAGTGCTTGGCTGTGGTGGCAGCACATCTGAGAAGACAAGGTGTGACGGTTTCCCCCTATCTGGACAACTGGCTAGTTGCAGGGAAAACAGAACTAGAGACAAGGTGCTCACTTCATACTGTAAAAAGCACCTTGGAAAATCTGGAATGCTTACTAGATCTGCAGAAGTCCCAAGCAGAACCTGTTTAAGTACTGGACTTCATAGGAGTGGACCTAAACACCCTGCAGGGGGAAAGCCCTCCTCCCCAGGACAGAGATGTAACTTTGAAAGCAATAGCATAGTCCTTCGTAGCAGGTCACCAAAGACCTGCATGGGACTTCCTGCAATTACTAGGATAAATGGCTGCTTCCACAGCTGTGGTTCCATGGGCCAGGTTCCAAATGAGAGACATCCAGGGACAACTTTTTCCAAAAATTGGACCCACTCTCAAAACTAGTGCCAGTGACAAAAGCACTGGTAAAGTCACTAGAGTGGGGGACGGAGGAAAACAACTGCAGAGAGGGCATTCCATTCCTTCAGCAATCACCACCAAGTGTTTATTTTACTGTGGATGCTTCAGTACTGGGGTAGGGTGCCCACCTGCATGACCTTACAGTAAGTGGCACCTGGAGCCCACAGGAGTCCCTGGAGCACATCAACCTCCTGGATCTCAGGGCAGTGCTGCCAGCAATGCAGCTGTTCTTCTCTTAGCTGCAAGGTCAGTCTGTCCAAATCAGGACAGACAACACAACAATATACTACATAAACAAGCAGGAAGGGACATCATCCTCAAAACTATGCACAGAAGCAGTGAGGATCTGGGACCTGGCATACTCCTTAGAAGCAAAGATTTCTGTTTTGCACATGCCAGGCAAAGACAATGTCCTGGCAGACTCCTTAAGCAAAATTAGCCAGAGAAATCACGAATGGGCCTGAACCAAAAGGTTCTGGCCACAGTTTTGAGAAGGTGGGGCACTCTCAAAACAGACCTGTTCTCCTCTTGGGAGAACAATCCGCTCCCACGGTTTTGTTGTAGACCACCAGCCAGAGGGACAGTCCCAGATGGCGCTCTGGTCTTAGATTGGACAGGGAGGTTAATGTATGCCTTCCCACCATTCCCACTCACACAGAAAGTCCTTCTGAAGCTCAGGAGGGAACTTCCAGCAATGATCCTAATAGCCCAAGACTGGGCCAGTCAGACCTGCTACTCAGTGCTCCTGGGCTTGTCCAGCAAGAGTCCAATCAGCCTGCCATTAAGTCACAATCTGCTGACTTTATCCCAGGGCAGGATAACACTTCCAACCCCCAGGACATTACACCTGAGGGCATGGCTCTTGAAGAGTTAGAATACTCTGGATTGAACATCTCCGAGGAAGTCCTGAAGGTGCTTAGGGTTTCAAGGAAACCAGCAACCAAGAAAGCATATTTCTCTAATGGTGTACCCCCAGAAGAATAATCCCAATGGAGGCAGTGTTGCCTATAGTCCTAGAATACCTGGTACCCCTACAGTCTCTAGGCCTAAGGCTTTCAATAATAAAGATGCACTTAGTAGTGTCAGCCTACCTATCAGCAGACAATGGAAAGTCTCTAGCCTCCCAATCCAATTTCAAGTTTTTTTTTTTTTTAAACCCCCACTCATTTAAACACATCGGTAAGTGACCCAGTCCCACCATGGGATCTCAGTGACTGCCTTGCCCAGCTTATAGAGGCTCCATTCGAGACTATGGCCACTGCTTACTTGAAGTATGTCACATGGAAAACCATATTCCTGATTGCTGTGACCTTTGCTAGTTCTGCTAGAAGGGTAAGTGAACTGCAAGCCCTCTGCAAGAGCCAAACTACATAATCTTCCATAAGGATAACATAGTCCTTGAAACCAACAGAAATTTCTACCTAAGGTGGTGTCTGAATTCCATCTGAACCAGTCAGCAATACTTGCTGCGTTCACTTCTATCCAGAACACTCCAGTTCAGGTGAGCAAAACACTCACAGCCTTGACCTGAAACGAGTTCTGGGTATCTACATGGACTGGACAAAAGAAGTCAGGCCCCAAAACACTCAGCTTTTTGCTACCTGTGGCAAGGTTGGCAAAGGTAAGCCAGCAACGAAGAGGTCTATAGTCTCTTGCATCCGGTTCTGCTATGAAAAAACAGGAAAACACCACCTAGAGGCCTAACGGCACACTGCACAAGGGGAGTACCTCTGCATCTGTGGCACCCCCAAGGGACATCACCTTATTAGACATTTCCAATGCAGCCACCTGGAAAACCGTGCATACTTTCACAAAGCACTACTGCCTGGACATGCGGTCCAGGAGGAATGCCAGCTTTGGAACTGCTGTCTTGCAGAATCTTTTTCCTAAGTAGATTCTGGTTCCAACCTCCAAATGTACTGCTACTGAGTCTGCATAGACTGTAAACATTAAGTGAGGGATTCCTGGGGCTAGAAGAAAAAATTTACTCACTGTAGTAGTATTGTTTCTTCTCAGGGATCCCTCACTATGTTTACATTCCCCACTCTGGCTCCTCTTTCAGAACATGAAAAAAGGTTCTCACAAACATCTGTTCTTTTCATTAAGGTTGCTTGATCATTACTATTACAGTTACTCTGCAAGTGTAGAGTGTACAGTTTGGTGTTTTTTTAAGCATTCCTATGCTTTTTACATTTACGTGTCTTCAGTCTGATTGGTGTATTTCAAAAATTTTGATACAATAGAATTTTTTTTAGTAGCCACTTAACTAGTTTTAATAGCCACTACTCCACTCAGGCTACAGAACAAATCTGGTTAATAGCCAGAGTGGAGCTGCAGAGTTTGAAACAAATATTCTACATTCCATAATTAGAATAGATTCCATCTCCAGGGATATCTGTCACTATGGAGATAGATGCATAGAATGTAAACATAGTGAATAGTGAAAATTCTGAGAAGAAACAACATTACTACAGTAATTTTTATGTTGTCTTGCGCCTGCGCAAGAAACATGTGGTAACTTTGGAATAGCAGGTTTTGGAGGCACGATCCTGTTGTGGCCTGTGGCGCCACTGCTTTTTGGGTATGGGCTCCGAGGCACGAATTAGACTGCACGCTGTCTATGACAGCAGTCCAAAAGCGTGTCCACCACCTTGCAAGGTTTTAGCCGCTGCAATGAGGGAGCTCCACCTCATTGCAGGGCGTGCCTTTCCTGGTGCAAGTTTCAGTGCGACATGGAGGTGGCTGTGCCGTCCGCCTTGCACAGTCCCCAGAAAAGCCGACTTAGGGAGGTGCCCATTCCCCCTGTCGGCATCATCATGCCCACCCCCCCAGGTCATCTGCCGATGGGGTGTCCAATCCCTGTCAGCTACAGCCCCCCAAAAAAAAAAAAAAATTGCAGGTGACACACTGGGAGCCCACCCCAGTGTGTCAAATGTACCTGTAAAAACAAAAACCTTCCTGCTATGGTTTTTTTTCCTGTAAAGTAGAAAATGGTCCCTCGCAGTCTGCTGCCCCTCCCCAACCCATCCTCACCAACTGCATGCCCCACCTCCCACACCCTCCCTCGCCCCCATACTTACCTCTGGAGCCTGGCGCAACGATCTTCTGTGGACCGGGAACACGTCTGCACTCTTCAAAGCCGACCACAAACTGAAGAAATGCCGATAAGCTGTATAATGGCATAAATAGAGTTTTTTCAACTTTGATGCGTATCTTGGGCATTTTGGGGAATTTTGCCACCAAATTTTCAACATGGAGTTACTGGGACCCCTCCTCATGAATTCAGTTACTGTCATGGCGTTGTTTGGTCCTGAACGATGATTCTGTGGTCACTACCGGAATCACCCTTTGGGACCGACTAACGAAATGACAGTGCCACTGTTCATGAGGTGGCCTCTCAAAAAGCCTATGTTGCAAATTTGGTGAAAAAATTCAAAAAAATGGATTGTTTTACGAGTGTGCATTGCGCAGTTTCCATGCTAGCTCGCAACTTCGCGAAACTGTAATATTTTCACTCCAGATTTTCAACATTGCTATTTTTCCACACCTCCTTATGAACAGTACAGCTGTCATTTTTCATATCCTGGATGAAATGTGTTTTTGCACTTCTGGCGCAGAATAGCTTGATTGCTGTGGGAAATCAGTGTTTGGGACAGATTAGGAAAATCACAGTGACTCTGTTCATGAGCAGAGGTCCTAAAATGCCTATGTTGAACATTAGGTGACAAACGTCCATAAAATGACTGTTTTACAAGCGTGTGTTGTGCAGTTTCCATGCACGCTCGTAACTTCGATAATTTTTAATATTTGTACTCCAGATTTTCATCACTGCCATTTTTTCACACCTCCTTATGAACAGTACAGCTTTCATTTCCCACATCCTACCTGAACTGTGTTTTCGCACAGTGGCGCAGTCGCTGTAGAAAAACAATTTTCAGAACAGAGTAAGAAAATCACAGTAACACTGTTCATGAGCAGAGGTCCCAAAATGCCTATGTTGAAAATCTGGTGAAAAAATGTATTCCATAAAATGACTATGTTACAAGTGTACGTTGCGCAGTATCCATACACAGTCGTAAGTTCGAGAATTTGTAATATTTTCACTCCAGATTTTCAACATTGTCATTTTTGCACACCTTCTTATGAACAGTTCAGCTGTCATTTGTCACATCCTGCCCAAAATGCAGTTTCACACATCTGGCACACAATCACATGGTCGCTGTGGGAAATCAACGTTCGGGTAGATTAAGAATCATAGTGCCACTGTTCATGAGCAGAGATCCCAAAATCGCTATGTTAAAAATCTGGTGAAATAATTCCACTAAATGACTGTGTTACAAGTGTGCGATGTGCAGTTTTCAGACACGCTCGTAACTTCGAGAATGTTTAATATTTTCACTCCAGATTTCCCACATTGCCATCTCTTCACACTTCCTTATCAATGGTGTAGCTGACATTTTCATGTGGTGCAGAATGGCGTGGTCACTGTGGAAAATCAACGTTCGAGACAGATTAACAAAATCACAGGGGTACTGTTCATGAACAGAGGTCCCAAATGCTTTCATGAGATGGGGTCACAAAAAGGCCATGTTTTAAAATTTGGAATGCAAATACCAACACACGCCCAGGGCGTTAGGGTTTCTAACCATTACATCTCACCCTGTACAGACTAACAGGCATCAGGGGTGTGTCTCTGGATTGTCTGCTGTACTGCTCATCCCACCGGTCCTTCACCTCCACCTTCACCCTGCAGCCACTGATAGGCATCAAGGTGTGCCTTGGACTCTTCAGCCCAAAAGTTCAACCCATTCTCCTATGCTGCACCCATCTCAATGTACTTATGAAATGGGGTGAGCTTAAGGCCAGATGACCCCAAGACACAACGTGACACTTGTCAGACTCTGCAGGGCAGGGTGAGGTGAAATAGCATGAACGTTATGGCCAGCGGCCAAAACGCACACCCCAATGCCTGTCACTCTCTGCAGGGTGGGGTGGGGTTGATGTCGGTTCTATACTTCACTGCTACTTCTATTATGTGTCTTCCTAACTCCTGCACTACCAATGCCAAAACCAGCAAGACAACATTCGGCATTGACAAATGCTTGTTTCTTTTGGACTAGACAGTCATTCGACCAACTGGGTATACTGGGCAATGAATCAAAATTGGTCCTTATTCCTTGCTAGCAGTTCCAGTATATAGGAGTGGTTCTGGATACAAGTCTGGGAAGGGCATTTCTACTCTCCAACTATGTTATGGCACTGGTGGCCCAAGCACAGCTTGAATCATCCAGTGACTATGTCTCAACCAGATGCCTTTTAAAGGGTAATCAGCTTAACAGCAGCTGCCATTGGGACTGTCCCACTAGCTCGTCTCCACATGAGAATCCCCGCAATGGTTTTTCAGGGCAAAGAGGGTTCAGAATTCCAACAAGTTGAAGTGTCTCATATAGGTGACTCCTCCATTTCATCACCCCCTGCTCTGGTGGTTGGACCACTCAAACCTACAGTCGAGTTCCCCATTTCTCCGGCCAACGCCCCCCCCCCCCAAGGTGATGCCCACAGACGCCCTGGATTCAGTTTGGGGTACCCATCTGGGGCCCTTCAGAACTTAGGACCAGTGGAACCTCTAGATAAGGTTCCACACAGCAACACTCTGGAGATGAGGGCTGTTCTGCATGGCCTAAAGGCTTCTGCCACCCTCCTCCTGGGGAACCAGCTACTGATTCGTACAGATGATATTTCAGTGATGTGTTACATAAGCCGACATGGCAGAGTTCATTCAAACCCTCTCTGCCCGAGAGGCGATGAGAGTTTGGCACTGAGTGGTGGAAAGAAACATATTTCTGTCTGCGTTTCTACCCGACACACAGTACGCACTGGCAGAACTGTGGAGGCCATTTGGGTCACCTTGATAACAAGGAGGGGCAAGAGAGTAAAAATAGGATTGGTGTATAGACCCCCTGCGCTGGCGGAGGAGCTGGAGGAGAGTCTGGTAGCAGATGTTGGGAGACACTGCAGATTGGGCAGGGGAAGGGTGGTAGTGTTGGGGGACTTAATCATGCCAGGAACAGACTGGGAGACTATGACATCCTCGGTGGCCAGGGAACAGAGGTTGTTGGATGTCTTTCAGAACATGTTCCTAACTCAGCAGGTGGGGGAACCGACCAGGGAGGCATGGGTACTGGATGTGGTCCTGGAAGACAGTGACCAGACTGGGGGCCTGGAGGTAAGGGACCCATTGGCGGGGAGCGACCATGCCACGGTCTGGTTCTGCCTGGACTTAGGAGGGGTAGAAGGCTGCACAAAGACGGAGATAACTGACTTCAGGGGGGCAGATTTCAAGGAAATAGGAAGGATCCTTAAGGAGCATTTGGATGGGATTGGGCCAGACATGGACGCTGACAGTAGGTGGGAAATCAACAGGAGGGGAGTGCAGGAGGCTACCAGCACCTGTGCAAGAGTAAGACGAAAATGTGGGGCCGAAAACCCTGCTGGTGGACCAGGGAGGTTCAGGAGGTGGTGAGAGGAAAGAAGGTGGCCTATAGGCAATTTAAGTGCTCAAGGAGTGAAAGGGATCGAGGGGAGTATGAGCTGATGGCCAGAAGGGCCACTAGAGTGGTGAGGGCGGCTAAGGCAAGGAAGGAGCAGAACCTGGCCATTGAAATAAGGAGAGGGAACAAGGGGTTCTTTAGATGCATTGGGGAAAAATGAAGGGTGAAGGGGCAGATTAGAAGGATTAAAACAGGGAAGGGATGGGCACAAGACCCGGGGGAGCAGGCTGAGGTACTAAATGAGTACTTCACCTCAGTTTTCACCAAGGAAAATGGAGGGACTGCATCATACATGGGAGGAGATGGTGAAACTGAGGAGGGACCCTTACAGATCGGTGGGTCTGGGGAGGGCATCACCGGCAGGAGGGAAGGCTAAGCAGGGGGACGAGGTAGCGGAGGTGGAAATCACAGCAGAGAGTGTAAGAGAAGCCCTCAGGTCCCTTAAGATGGAGAAAGCACCGTGGCTGGATAAATTACATCCCAGAGTGCTGAAGGAACTGGCGGAGGTCCTGTCAAAACCCCTGGTGGAGCTTTTCAGGATCTCTCTGAGGACAGGGTGGGTGCCCAAGGACTGAAGGTGGTGCATATAGTGCCTATCCACAAGGGGGGAATCAAGGGAGATGGCAGGGAACTACAGACCTGTCAGCCTCACATCGGTGATGGGCAAGGTAATGGAAGGCATTGTCAAGGAGAGGGGGGGGGGACCTGGAAAATTCAGGGTGCCTGGACAATAGACAGCATGGATTCATCCCAGGGAAATCTTGTCAGACAAACCTTGTGGAGTTCTATGACTGGGTGACGAGTGCCTTGGACCTGGGTAGATCGGTGGACGTCCTCTTTCTTGACTTCGGCAAGGCGTTTGACTCTGTTCCTCATGGATGCCTGTTGGATAAGCTGGGAGAAATGGGGTTGGGGAACCAGCTGATCAGATGGATAGGCAACTGGCTCCAGGACTGGAATGGTGGGATAGTCTCATCCCCAAGGACGGTCATTGGTGGGGTCCCACAGGGATCGGTCCTTGGGCCCCTCCTGTTCAACGCCTACATCTCTGACATAAGGACTGGTATCAGGAGTGAGCTGAGTCTCTATGCGGATGACTAAAAACTGGGGGCGGTGGTGGATGAGGAGGGGAAGGTGGCCCTACAGGGGGACCTGGAGGCTCTGGAAAGGTGGTCTAGAAAGTGGAAGCTGAGGTTTAATGCAGGGAAATGCAAGGTACTGCACCTGGGAGCCAGAAGCCCGGGCCAAGTGTACACCCTGGGGGGTGGAATGCTACAAGTCTCAATGGCTGAGAGAGCCCTGGCGGTGGTGGTGGATGTCAAGATGAACAACTCAGGAGACTTGTAGGAGGGCAGTGGCCAAGGCCAACAGGATGCTAGGATGAATCGCTAGGGGGATCACCTCTAGAAGGAGGGAAGTGATACTCCCTCTGTATAACTGCTTGGTGAGGCCACACCTCAAGTACTGCGTGCAGTTTTGGAGGCCACATTTAAAGAGGGACACTGAACTCCTGGAGAGGGTCCAGAGGAGGGCAACCAAAATGATTTGGGGCTTGGGGGACAGAACCTATGGGGAGAGGCTCGAAGAGCTAAATATGTACACATTGGAAGAGAGAAGGGACTGGGGGACATGATGGAGGTCTTCAGGTATGTGAAGGGGGTAAATAGGGAAGAGCAGTCAGGGTGCTCCGAAGGAAGGGGGGGGCAACTAGAGGGCATGGGTGGAAGCTGGAGAGATTCAGGGAGAAAGGAGGAGGTGCTACTTTCACTGGGAGGGTAGTGGAGCCATGGAATGCGCTGCCCATGAGGCTAGTGGAGGCCGGGCGGTGGAGGGTTCAAGGGGGACAGGTACAGAGGAAGGGTTCTGGAAGCAAAATCCAGTGCAGCGAGAATATCCGGGACTGGGAAGGGAGAAGCAACACAGGCCGAGGGGGGCAGCAAGGTCAGCTCCCAGGGTAGGGGCTGACCAAACGAGCAGACACGAAAGACTGTTAGGCCTATTCTGCTGGCAATTTAGTATGTTAGATCACCTCAGTCAGTCCCGTGCGATGTGCCACAAATGGGAACTCTGACTCGACAAATGGGGTTGACCAGATACATATCTGTTTTGCATCTTCATATAACACAAAATTGCCACATTTCTGCTCGCTTGCTCTGGCGCCTGGTGGTTTCTGGCAGGATGCACTGCCTTTCTATATGCTTCCCCTCTTTTCTGCTCAAAAAAGTAGTTCTGGTAAAGCTACAGGCTGAGCCGACCTGATTGATGCTGGTGGCCCCTTACTGGCTCAAACTTGGTTCCCTCTACTTCACAAACTAGCATCGAAACCTCCAGTCTTGCTCCCCCTGCAAGCGAGACGTCCGACACAGGAAGAAGGTGCTCTAGTACACCCAGATCTTCAATCCCTGCCCCTGAGGACATAAAGCTTTCTACCTGGAAGTTGCCAATGTTCTGCTGGTGGCAAGAAACACATACTCACAAAAAATGAAACATTTTACAATTTGGTGTACCAGGCATGCCCTGGATCCCTTTGTGTCCTGTGCCTAAAGTGCTGGACTACCCACTGTCCCTTAAGGATGCAGGACTGGGGTATTTCCCTATTAAAGTCCACCTGGTCAGTGTCAGTTTTTCCTGTCTTCGCAGAGGGCAAAACAGTGGCCCAGTGGAGGTTTCCCATAGATTTCTAAGAGATAGTCTACTGTTGCATTCCCCAGTCCAAGACCTGGTTCTGCTGCTGGACTGCAGTTTGGTCCTAGAGATCCTGACTGTGCCTCACCTCCGTTTAAGCCTGCTGCTACATGTGAGCTGTGCTTCCTCTCTTGGAAGACATGGCTCATTGTAGCTTTGACGGCTGCTGGACACATTTCAGAGCTGCACGCTCTGGTTCCAGACCCTCATTTTATTATGTGTCACAAGGACAGGGTTACATTACACACTAATCCTCATTTTCTTCAAAAGGTACTGTCTGAAAGAACACTAGATCAGACTGCTGACCTTCCTGTTTCTTTTTTGTCTCCCAAAGATAGTGGGGAACAATGTTTACATATGCTGGACATCCAGAGGACACTGCACTGGTACCAGGATTGTAGAAAATCCTCACATCTGTTTGTAACTTTTGCCCCTGGGATTGTGGGCTCCGCAATTTCCAAACAGGGCCTATCCAAATGGCTGGTCAGTTGTAATACATTTTGTTACCAGAAGCACGAGAAGCAGCTTCCTGGTCTTGCCGTGATCACTCCACCCGGGGGTGTGGTGGGGCTACTTCAGTGGCTGGTTTCCACACAGTCTACTGTTGACATACGTGCTGCTGCCACATGGGAGTACTGTTCATACATTTACTAAATGCTACAGTCCGGACATTGTCTCTTGTAGACGTGCTGGCTTTGACCTTAATGTTCTGCAAGGACTCCTTACTCATGATCGCTAGGTCCTGCTGTCCTCTTTCTGTGCTTGGTATTGCTTAGGAATCATTCTATGATGTGGCTCAATGGAGGGAGATATCCCAGAAGAAGACAGAATAGTTACCTACCGTATCAGTAGCTCTTCGAGAGAATCTCCTCCATTGAACCACAGTTCTTCCCCCCTCCTTCCCCCCTTTTCAGGTGATGAGTGACAGTACTGCCTACTTTCATAAGCGGCTACTTTGGCGCTGCCCTAATACATCATTATACTCAGTTCCATATCCTCTCCTATATTGTGCCCTGGTTGCTTTGGTCCCTTGCCAGTCGATTATCCTCTAACCTTGTATCGGGGGCATGCTGGGGGCGCCCATGTTATATAAAGGCGCTAATGAGGCACATCAACGTGTGCAGCCCCAGCCAGCAAAAAATGTACCGATGGTCCTGACGCTGACAGCTTAAAGTTCCATGATGTGGCTCAGTGAAGGAGATTCTCTGGAAGATCTACTGTTACAATAGGTAACTGTTCTTTTACAGTTCTGGGCCATAATGTCTCCTCAATTTTAATGCAATATGATATTGGAGATGATATCAGAATGCGTTAGCAGCAATGTTTGTTAGCAGGGGGAACAAAAATTAACCACGTCTTTTTTGAGCAATTTATTTCTGACATACAAAGAATCCGGGTTTTTTTTTTTTTTTGTTTGTTTGTTTTTAACTGTTTACTATTATGATTAGAAAGGAAAGGGAAACTGTTTAACCAGGAGAGGCACACTAAGCCAAAGCTTGTTTCTAGGTGCAACCTGGGAGCACGAGGAAGTTAAGTGACTTGCTCAGGGTCACACAGTATGAAAGTCGGGGGCCATGGGATTCAAACCCAGGTCTCCAGATTTTCAGCTCAGAACCTTAAACCACTGCACTGTACTGCCTCCCAATGTAATTAGTGCCTCCATCCCCATTTTCAGAGCCAGATGTTAGCACTGCGCACCCTTTAACACTGCATGTGTGATGGTGCATGGCTGGCCCAAGGGACCTATTCAGGTAGGCAGTGCATTCCCGACTGTTGTGTGCTGCCTGTCTGAATATGGGAGTTGTGTTGGGAGAGCAGAGCGCACAGTGACTGTGGGCTGTGCTATCACAACACCTTTCAGGACAGTGACTCACAGGTGCAAAGGGAGAGAGCGTGCCACAAACAGGATAGCACCTTTGTCCCATGGGCCATTTTCAGCTGCTACCATGTTGATAAGCCCACAGGGCATGGCAAAAAAACAAAAAGGTGCTAAGGGGCCATTTGCATGCCCTTATGGACTCATTAGCATCTTCGCACAATGCCACCTCAAGGAACTACACAAAGGAACTTTGCAGAGGTGTGCCGGGCCCCTCCCCCAACCCCAAATTGCCACTCCGATGCCCTCAAACAGTTCACTGAACTAATCCCTGGTGTCCATTGGTCCTCCCTGGACAAGGTTCAGATGCCCCCAATTATTATAATAACCAGATCCCCGGCATTTAATGGCCCTGCCCCACCCCCCATCACTAGTTCCACATACTCCGGTCCATCCACCCCCCCCCCATAAAACCCCACTGCTCACCACCTCTGCCATGTAAGCAATAGGAAGCGTGTGCACGCTACTGTAGAAGCAGCTTTCCAGAGGTCACCTTCAGCATGTGTGGCACTGTGGGCAATTGGAGGCAGCACGGTCTAGTGGTTAGAGTACTAGGACATCGCAGGTTCAAAACTTACTGCAGACAAATACCAACCCACGGCCTTGGGCAAATCACTTTACCTCCCAGTCCTTTAGTCTACCTGGCGGTGGAAATGGGTAGAAGCCAGACCCCATGGGAAACAAGATATATACATTAGCTGGGCTATCCCGGGTAAATAAACTGTAAAATATATAAATGGGAGCAGCCTGGTAGCATGGCAGTTGAGGTACCCACCTGCTACACTGGCAATCCAGGGTTGAGAGTGCACTCCAGTCGCTGACAGCATGTGTTTCTGGAAATCAGCAGCACAGCATCGCCCTGTCCAGCTTAGATCTATTATAAAACATCTCTCACTTTGGGAATGACTACAATGGAAAGAAAATGCACACTATAATTTTGTTAGTTCTTCTAACTGCAACGTTTGAGACATACCATCACATTCTGTTTTTAAATGTAAGCATCACTCGAGTTTTTTGGTCAAAGTTTATGCAGCGTCTTTAATAGATGTAACCACTTTTCATTTATAGACCTGACGCACATTCTTGTTCCTTCACGCTGTATTTTAGAACAACTGGTCAACAAGATTTTGATTAAAGCCACATTACTCCAGACGCTGCATGCATTATTATAAACAGCACAACTTCAAGAGTTCAGTTTCATTTACCTAAAAGTACTTGCATAATACTAGAAGAAGGTTTTTACTTTTCATTAATTTTTTTTTTTTTTTAATTATTTATTCTCCTCTTGCTCCTCGGCCCTCTCAATCTGGGGGGAGCCCCAACCCCATCACCCTGGCATCCACCAGCCGGCGTAAGTACCCCAGGGATTACCCGGCTGGAGTCAGCAGAGGGCCCTTCCCCCCACTGAGACGGATCATGTGTGTGCCACGCCCAGCTACCCAGGTGTGGGGTCACAAGCTCCCCCTCATCATCCTCTGGGAGCCTTTTTTCTCCCTCTTTGTGGGAGCGCAGCATGTGATGATGCTAACGACTGAGTTCGCACACGCTTCCGTGCGCTCCCCAGTCAAGTGTCTGCCGCACCCCTGCTCCCTGTGATGCAGCTCTGTGTCAGGCCCCAGCCTCTGCTAGGGGTCAGGTGAGCACCGGCCGCTGCAATCCCCCTCCCCTGGAGATGGAGATCAGTCCAGCGGACGCTCAACCCATCTCCTCCCAGCTGACCCACGACAACCTGTTGGTTCGAATCTGGTCGCCCGGTAATGGCGTTCAATGCCTCAACCCCTCAGCACCACCGGGCCAGCGAAGAAAGTTTTTATTGACGGTTTTCTTTTTTGGGGAACACAATCGGACAGTGCCTCTTTTTTTGTTTTAAATCACATACTGTTGTTTTAATAACAAAATGGTCTTGTGCTATGAGGCGCACTGCAGTGGAAAACAGTAGCCAGTGTGCTAGCAAAGAGTCATCCAGACAAGTGTCTGACATTGAGCTGTCCCGAGTTCTGTGCCATTACCTTGATCCGTGTTCATCTTATAGAAAAGTGCATATGCTCCTAGGACTCCGACAGCCTCCAGAAATAAAACGCCTTTGAAAATTTTTCTTGCTGCTGGTTCCAACGTTTTGGGAGGCATCCTAAAAAAGGAGAACAATATTTTTTGCTTATGCAGTCTTTGCATGTATTGATAGGCTAACATCAAATCATGTTTTTTTTTGTCAAATATTTTTATTGAGTAAAAACAATAACATATAGCAATCATACAGGTACATTTTTCAGCATCATGGGTATAGTCATTGCATACTTTGTTAAACGTCTGTTACATTTCGTCATTGCTCGATAGTTGTTACGGAGAGCACTTGGGCACTTCAAGTGCTCAAGGAGTGAAAGGGATCAGGAGGAATATGAGCTGACAGCCAAGAGAGTCACCAGGGTGGTGAGAGCAGCTAAGGCAAAAAAAAGGAGCAGCCCTTGGCCAGTGGGATCTGGAGGGGGGACAAGGGGTTCTTTAGATAGATAGGGGAAAAAAGGAAAGTAAGGGGGCAGATCAGCAAGATAAGGATAGGGGATGGTTGGGCACAGGAGGTGGGGGAACAAGCAGGAGCCCTAAATGAGTACTTTGCCTCAGTTTGTACCAGGAAGGGATGGAGGGGCTATGTCTTGCGAGAGGAGTGGGGGCAAACCAGAGCAAGGGTGGGACCGGGAGAGACCAGGGGCCCTGATGGGTCTGGGGAAAAGAAGTAGCCACCACAGACAGGTGGGGGCCCAGCAGTGCAGGGTGAAAAGGGGGAGCATGTGGAGGCTGAAATCCCAGTAGAGAGAGTAAGGGAAGCCCTCAGGTCCCTTCGGACAGCGAAAGCACCTGGGCCAGATGAGATACATCCCAGGGTGCTGAGGGAACTGGCGGATGTCCTGGCAGCCCCTGTAGCAGAGCTTTTCAACATCTCTCTGAGGACTGGGTGGGTGCCCCAAGACTGGAGGGTGGCCCATGTTGTGCCGATCCACAAGGGAGGATCAAGAGAGGAGGCGGGAAATTACAGGCCCGTTAGCCTGACATCGGTGGTTGCCAAAGTGATGGAGGATATTGTCAAGGAAAGGCTAGTGGGGGATACTGGAGCAAACTAGGTACTTGGACGACAGGCAGCATGGCTTTGTCACGGGAAGATCGTGCCAGACAAATCTTGCTGAGTTCTATGACTGGGTGATGAGGGCCCTGGACCAGGGTAGGCCAGTGGACGTCCTCTTTCTGGACTTTAGCAAGACGTTTGATTCAGTACCCCGCAGTGGCGTGCTGGCTAAGCTGAAGGAAATGGGGGTAGGGAGACAGTTGTTAAGATGGATAGGAAATTGGCTCTCTGAGCATACTCAGAAGGTGGTGGTTGGGGGGGTTAGCCTCATCTCCAAGGTGGGTTACTAGTGGGGTTCCCCAGGGGTCAGTGCTGGGGCCACTCCTGTTCAACACCTATATCTCAGACATCAGGAGGGGGATCAGCAGTGAGATGAGTCTCTTTGCAGATGACTCAAAGCTGGGGTGCAGTGGTGGATGGGAAGGTGGCCTTGCAGGAGGACCTGGAGGCTCTGGAAAGGTGGTCGGGAAAATGGAAACTAAAATTCAATGCAGGGAAGTGAAAGGTTCTGTACCTGGGAGTCAGAAATCCAGGCCAGGGGTATACCCTGGGAAGATACATGATTCAAGTCATGGAGGGTGAGAGGGGCCTAGGGGTAGTGGTAGATGTCAAAATGAACAACTCAGAGACCTGTAGGAGAGCAGTGGCAAGGGCAAATAGGATGCTGGGATGCATCACCACGGGGATTACCTCCAGAAAGGCGGAAGTGATCCTTCCACTGTACAACTGCTTGGTTAGGCCACACCTCAAGTACTGTGTACAGTTTTGGAGACCACATTTAAAGAGGGACATTACACTCCTAGAGAGGGTCCAAAGGAGGGCAACCAAAATGATCTCGGGCCTGGGGGAGAGGACCTATGAGGAGAGGCTCAAGGAGCTCGACATGTACACCCTGGAGGAAAGGAGGGACGGGGGGACATGATAGAGGTCTTTAAGTACATGAAAGGGATCAATAAAGGAGGCCCAGTCAGGGTGCTCCAAAGGAAGGAGGGTGGGGCAACAAGAGGTCACAGGTGTAAGCTGGAAGGGGGCAGGCTCAGAGGGGAGAGGAGGAGATGTTATTTCACTGAAAGGGTGGCGGAACCATGGAATGCACTGCCCAGGGAGCTGGTAGAGGTGCAGACTGTGGACGGGTTTAAGAGGGGATGGGACAGGTACAGGGGGAGGGTAAATCTGACCAGGCCCAATACAGGTGGAACATCTGGGACTGGGGAGAGTATAACCCAAGGGGGGGGGACCAAACTCGGCCCTCAGTGCAGGTGCTGAAAATCGAACAGACTTGAGAGACTGTTAGGCCTATCTGGCATTTTAGTAAGTCAGAGTGTAAGAAACATAGTAGATAGTTGAATAGCTTATTTATCTGTTGAGCGGTTGGGTTTTATCGGAGGACTAACATGGTATCTGGGAGGGGACAGTGCCCATGGCCAGCCTGACATGGTACTGTGCATGTAGTACTTATGTAATAAGTGAGGCTGCTATCAGCCCCAATGACAGCACAGGATCTACACAGGAAAAATGCCCTCTCCCATTGCTCCTACAAGTGGAAGCCACGCCTGGTCAAACTGGGTTGCAGAACCATTTGCGGTATGTTGTATTTTTTCCAAGGAGAGATACATTTTCAAATGGTTAGCCCACTGTTGGATTGTGAGAGGACTGCTTGACAATCACGTCTGAGCGATGTTCTTTTTTGCATTCACCAGAGCAATAGCCCAGAGTGGATGATGCATCACATCGTGTCAACACCCTGTTTATGGGAACTGCCGAAAGATAGGGACTGAAGACACCCAAGGCTAGCTGCTGTGCTTTCTGCCCCACTCCCTAGGGAGGGTTCACTGTAAGGGATGATTTTTACTTTTTGTAACACATGCAGACACTATAAATCACTGCTGCTGCTCAACGTTATTTATCCTCACTGACTGAAGTGTGGGTGTTTTTTTTGGGGGAGGTGTACCTACAGTCCTTTCCATTAAATTACTATGTAATATAGGATCACTGTCAGCAAATATCTGCATTTTTACTGCCTTCAGAAAGTTGTTTCTATGTTGAACACATCAGGTGAATGTTGCCTACATCACAGATAATGTCTTGGTCTACACTCATTTTGACTAGCTGGACACTCTTGCCAAGTTTTACACCCCATGGAATTTTGCGGTTGCAGAACTGGGGAAAAGAAATCTCAGAAAATAAGGCCCTATCCACACCAACATGCAATTATTAAAATGTTTTCTAAAATGTTTTTTATTTCCGTGTTTGAGCATGGTTGTCGGAGCGTCCACACTGTGCTTTGACATCCATGCTTGCCTACTTGAGTTCCCAGGCATGATTGTGGCAGAACTGCAAAGCATGCAGTCAGGGGTGGAAATTAGCACCAGCCCACTAGCCAAATGCTAGTAGATTCTGTATCGGGCTAGTAAGATTTTTCTTTAACTAGCCCTGCAGGCTTGTACTGGAGAAGGTAACATTTGAAGAAGTATACCAGCTAGGCCAGTGGAAAAGTCTGTGTGGTTAGCAGATTTTCCCATTCACTAGCCCTGCTGGCTAGTGGCTGCAAAACTTAATTTCAACCCCTGGCAGTGCCAGAATGCATGTTGGGAATACTCGCAATGGGATAAGGTAACAGATCCAGATGAAAATGGTGCGATATTGTTCGGGGACTCACTGCAAGCTCACTGATATGTGTAAGTCCACCCCGTTCTGTCATGGCAGCATTGTACAGCCACCGAAGAGTTACAGCACAGTTTGCATCCACACTACTGGGCAACTGTTTTGGTTTGAGAACGTGCTAGAAACCTGCTCCGATCAGGTTTCTAGCACGGTTTTACCGTGCTACAGTGCGGACACGAAATGTGCTTGCTGTTCTTGTAACGTTACAAGAACACAAGTGTGGCCAGGGCCTAAGTCTGGATCTAATGTGGCATTTTCTTCCATGCAAGGTCCCCGCTTGCTTCTACCAGTCTGCATGATTTGACAGTGCTACTGGGCATCACTACTGCCATGGGTCTGGGATTTTTATGACAGCCCAGATGAGAACATTTCTGGGGTTTGGCTGCACCTGCTGGCCTCAGTTCCAGCTAATTCGTAGGAAAAATGTCACAGAACCTTTCATAAAATGTTGCGCCTAACTTTTGTATAAAACATGCCGATTTGCATTCCATTTAGGTAAACAAATCTGGCCACTTTTTAAAACAGCAGATTTGTTGCCCTGATCGACACCTCAAGAAGCACTGGATCCATTGTCTCAGAGGGACTGGTCCAGGGTGACTGGCTGATCTGCCTAAAGAATCATATTTTAATTGTGTCCATTTACTGCTGCGTTCAGAGGGGGCTCTGGTTTCCATGGAATGTCTTGTTCACCTTTTAGCTATTATGCTCTCCATGGTGCTTTACAAAGCCCCTGAAACTAACGGTGGCCTAGATTTGAGCAATAAGCATTCTGCTAAGCATATGTCTGGACAAAATGCAGTTAGTATCTCATGGGCTGACCTGTTTACTAGAAGGATTCCTTGCTACTAAAAGGTTAGAGGGCCTGAACTTTGTACAGAACAGACCGTGAACACCACACAAAGCTTGTGATGTCAACTGCCTTACGTCATCTGGTTCTGAAGCTGAATTTGTGTAATGCCCCAAAGTTGGGGCATCCCAGAAAAACTAAAATAAATAAAAATAGGGGTTTGCAGCTGCCCAGGGTCCCTGCCTTAGGTACAGACTGCAGGGTAAAGGGAAAAGGGGCCCCTCAGATGTTGGTACCCCTCCCTATAGTGGGTAAAACACTGTAAATAATAGTAGAAAAAGTTCCCTGTGCAGTGTAAATATTGTAAGAGAATAGAATTTAAGCAGCTTCAGTAACAATGGCCTGGATGGAATGCTGTGCTGAGCTGCTCATGCACAGCATTCCACTCCAGCCATTCTACAACCCCTTTGGGTTCAAGTTTGAACTCTAACAGTTTTTTAGGCAGTTGATCCTGGGCAGCTGAAGAGGAGAGAGGAGACAGAGGTCAAAGGGACAGGTTAGGGCATACCTTGTGTTGAAGCCATCCCTTAGGGCTTTGCTGTGCTCCTGTTCTGCCTTCACTGCCAGAAGACTACTGCTTTGGCCATTTGTTGCGGTTGGTGGTGCCATTGGGGCACCACGAAGAAAAGAGAAGAGTCTAGTTCGGTCGTCTGAGCTGAACAGCCCTGTCGCTTTTTTTTTTATTTTGTCCCCTTATTGTTAATAAGCTTAATTCCGGTCCCCCATCGGCGGATTGCAAGCGCCGCATCGCCGCAACTTTGGTCAGCCCTCCGAGGCCCCTAGTCATCCCCCTAGCTGCCTGCTTCACTCCCTCCCACATCCAGCAAGACCACCCACCTCCCGGCTGCCTCCTGAATCGTGTGGTGAGCGGTGAGTTGTCGGCAGCACACAGATTCGTGCTGTCCGGCTATCGAACAAGAGACTGTATTTTTTTTTTTTTTTATTATTTAATAGAGCGCAGTAGGCGTGAAGAAAGGCAGCCGAGCGCCGCAGGGGAATCAGGTTGCTAGGACCCTGGATTTAAATATTTAGGAGGGAGGTGGGGTAGCAACACCCTAGGGGAGGGGCTAGCTCAGTGAGGCCAAGCAAGGCCTCATAAATATTCATAAAGGGGGTAGGATTCAGGGCGGCGATCTGCCGAAAGAGTGGCAGCAGGCTCAGAGAGCCTTTCAAATTTAAAGGGGCCCTGCCACTTTTGGCCTGATAAAAATTTAAAGGGGCGATCCAGGCCCAGCTAAAAGGGCACCAGGCCCAGTTTTAAAAGGTCTATTAGGCCCACAGTAAAGAGGGCACCAGGCCCACTGTATTTAGGGCACCAGGCCCAGTTTTAAAAGGGCAATTAGGCCCAGTTTTAAAAGGGCAATTAGGCCCACAGCTAAGAAGGGCATTAGGCCCGAGGTAAAACCGGGTTCAAGGGCAGCCCCCGGCCTAGTGGATTAGGGCAAGCCAGCCTAGTGGTAATAAGGGCAGCCCCGGCCTAGTGGTTTAAGGCAAGCCAGCCTAGTGGTAGTAAGGGTAATCCTGGCCTAGTAGTTTAAGGTAAGCCAGCCTAGTGGTAGTAAGGCCAGCCCCAGCCTAGTGGTTTAAGGCAAGCCAGCCTAATGGTAGTAAGGGCAGCCCCGGCCTACTGGATTAGGGTAAGCCAGCCTGGTGGCAGTTAGTAGGGCATACAGACCCCATAGCAAATAAGGCATTTAGGCCTTTAGTGTTCCGGGCAATTAGCACAGGGCAGCTGGTACCCTCGGTATAGTGATTAGGGCATCCATAGCAAAATGTTCGGGGTAGCCAGATCCTATTCAGGAAGGCACTACAGTCAGGAAAAAGGGTCCATCCAAGGGTGCTCAGCTCACAAATACTGCAAAGTAACTAACAACTGTACTGTTCATGCAAATGTTTGTTGCTAAAGTATCTGAAAGACTGTGAACTTGCTAAGAAGCACCAAGACTGTACTGTATATGGATTGTGGTTATTTGCCCCTGGTTATCTGAACTATTGCCCTAAGCATCTGAACTATTGCCCTAAGCATCTGAACTATTGCCCCACCTGTAATAATCACCCGAGTTTATAATTTGCCCTTCCCCAGGCAAATTATTGTATCATTCCACAGTTCTCTTGGCATTGCAGAAAGGTGCATCTCTTAGCTACATTGCTACCAGCGTTTGGGGACAGTCTCAATCTTCTACCACACTGCAGTCCCATAGTATGGTCTGTAATACTACGTACTCAAAATCAGTCTCTACCCAGAAGGGGACGTCTGTTCATCATTCTTCACCCAAGTGGGATCGACCATCAAATCATCTCCCCTGTATGTGTCGTCCTCCGAAGTCGAGTCCGTCGCCAGTCGTATACACCGTTTCTCGTTTTCCACAGCTTGAAGTTACGTCGGCCGAAGCACATCACGACAGCCATGCCAGTGTCGTTTCATATGGTTCCTGATCCGGATGTCCCGAAGTTGGTCGCCCTCCACAGAAGAGTGTGCACATCCTGGAGAACTTGGTCTGCACCCCTGGTCGTTCGCCGAAAATCGAGTCCGTTGAAGCCCAGTTCGGGACGCGTCTGCCGTTTCTTTATTTCGTTCTAGGTTCTGGTGACAAGACTGCAGAATCAACCATCCTCTATACAGATTCTTCTGGTTCCTGGTCCTATCGGAGATCCATCTTCACCCGAGAGCCTTCAGAGTCTAGCTGACTCTTGGAGTGCTGCCGCATCACTCAGGTCGTGGTAGTCCTCGAGTGGATTCGTCACCACGTAGATCCTGGTTTCTCCTCATCCTTGGCGGCCCTGAAAGTGGGTTTTGGCCAAGGAACCCTTTGTCTTCAGTTTGGAATCTGACAGCCTGTAAGTGGGTTATTCCAGGAACCAGTTGCTCTGGTTCTTTCTTTCCGGCAGCCTTGGAGAGAGTGGGCTTTTGCCGAAGAATCATATGGTTTGTTTACCAAACCTCTCACCACCCAGTGGCCTTTACAAGGTTCCTGCTGGGAACTGTGTTTAGTATCGACCATTCTGTTTGCTCCCCTTTGTAGCTACCATCGTAAAATGTCCGTGTATATAAAGACGTCAGACCTCTGGACTTAGGTGACATTTGGACTTCGGTAGAACTCTTGGGTCATAGTTAAACCAAATATTGTTGTGGGTAGTACATAGCATCTGATTCTTGCCTAAGTTTAGTAGTAAGTATAGGAACTGTTGAATAATTATTGAAGTATAGTGGCAGTAGGCCTAAATACATATGCTATTCCTGTTTGAAGTAATTTTAGCAGTCACAGATAAAAGTGTTCTGTCCTCTTAGAAACATAGAAACATATAATTTGACGGCAGATAAGGACCGCTTGGCCCACCTATTCTGCCCATTTCCCTACCTACTGGATAAGCTGCAGATCCTAGTTAACCAGCAGCCTACTTCTTCCTACCCCCACCCCCCAGAATTGCCTTATGACTATCCCATGCATGCTTGAATTCCCCCACTGATTTTGACTCCACAACCTCCTCCGGAAGAACCGTTCCATGCATCCACAACCCTCTCTGTGAAGAAATACTTTCTTAAATTACCTCTGAGCCGCCCCTCTATCTTCAAATTGTGCCCTCTTGTTCTTGCACACCTCTTTTTGAAAGATGCTGCCCTCTTGGACTTTGTTGATTCCCTTGAGGTACTTGAAAGTTTCTATCATGTCCCCCTCTCCCTCCTTTCCTCGAGGCTATACATATTAAGCTCCTTAAGTCTCTCTTCATATGACTTCCGGTGCAGACCCTGCACCATTTTAGTTGCCCTCCTCTGGACAGCTTCCATCCTGTCTATGTCTTTGCGGAGATTGGGTCTCCAGAACTGCACACAGTACTCCAGATGGGGTCTCACCAGCTGTCTGTACTGCCCTATTGTTTTGGGTGTCTTCTCCTTCTCTTGTGACTGTCTCCCTACCCACTGGTACTAAATAGATGCCCTGTGGGCACTGAAACTCTAGGACGACTCCTGCCTCTCCTTGTCTGGGTAACAGTTATCTTATCCACAATAATTCGGACCGTGGTGTTCCATCCTCCTCCATCTTGGGAGTACCACATTTGTCAAATACAAAAAGCCCTGTAATTTCTGAATGATTTCTTTACAAACTGTCCTAAAATTGTCCTTCTAGCAACAAGAGTGTACCAGTGATATCATACAAATCTGCATCATCTCAGTCCTCAGTTGTTGCCCCAGAGATGGAATCTGGAATAATGTATTCAGAATCAAACTCTGCACTATGGCCATGCTGCTGATAGTGTTCTATCAAGAGTCGTTTCTCTGCTAAAGAGTACAGTTGCCTCGAAGTTCTGTTCCAGTACTAGTAATACCCTGCATCAGTTTAAAGTATTAGGAGGAAGTTTGTGGGCCTACACCTGGGTTGCCGTGCCTGGCTGAGTTAATAAGTAAATGTGAGAAAGAAATGTTGCTTTTCTTTCATGATCTCTGAAACAGTGATTGCCAGGGCAAGAGAAGAGGCTGACTCACTGGAAAGATCAGAGATCATGAAAGAAAAGCAAGGGAAAAGAGAGAAGGGGGACTTAAGGAATAACTTTGTAAGTACCTATAATGCACAATCAAAGGAGATTGGGGCAATAGTACAGAAACACTGGCACATGGTGGGCCTGGATCCAGGCCTAAAGGACCTCAGAAATACCAAACCACATCTGGTACACAGAAAAGGAAGAAGCCTAAGAGACACCCTAGTACATTCAGTACAATCCAAACAAGAGCAGTGCAGGATGTGGTGACCTAAAAAACAGGATGGGTGCTATAGGTGTGGTAACTGCAAGTTTTGTCCAGTAATCAAATCAATCAAAATCTTTATTTAACCAGGCGATCACCGTTGAACATAACTCATTTTCGAGGTGGACCTGGGGTACACAGGATAAAACAGATCAGAAAGATACAATGAACAATATACAAGGCAGGAATAAAATACAATATAAAGAAAAATATATAAGTAATTAACAACAAGAGGCATGTACAGTAATGAAAGACAGTTGGGATCCGGGTCAGGGAACTAAACTGGTAACACTTCATACAAAGTATATAAGAAAATATACATGAATAGATATAACAGTCGATAGGTACAGCAGATTAAAAAGCGCCCAATATACACTATAAGCAAAGGTCCAAGGTAGGGGTGAGGGTTAAAAGGCTACTCTAGATACACTATAAGTAAAGGTCCAGGGCAGGGGTGAGGGTTAAAAGGCTACTCTAGATGGTATTTGTGAGGAGGTGATAACAACAGAATAAGGGTACAGTCAGGGACAGGGACCTACGGGAATTGAATGAAGAAAAGAAAAACACGTTGTTGATATGTGGATCGCCGGAGTAGCAGGGAATCTAGGTTCAGCCAACAAAGGATTCCGGAGGAAGAGAAAGACCGTGGGGGGTTTAGGAGGATGGCAAGTAAACTAAATTCAGGGTTATACAAGCCAGAGATGATGGAAGAGGCGAGAGCAGGGGCAGTGGATAGAGGAAGGCAAAGGGGAGCCCTGAAATTATAAATGTCAGACACAATACATCTGTGGAGGCAGGACTCATCTGGCGAGGGTTATAGGATTATCGGTATCAAGTAAAGCAGGTACATGGCTCCTTGGTATGACTCGGGTAAAGAGATTTGAAGGTAGAAAGGGAGACAGGATGGGTTAGTTTCAGGGTCCTTTGCAACTTATTCCACATCTGAGGTAGTATATAGCGTATGGCTGCTCTGCCTAAAACAGACAAAGAATTATGTTAACCCAAAAACTAAAAGGGCAACTAAAATAAGAGGCTTCATCACCTGAGCCACCGAAGGGGTAGAGTACATGGCCACATGTTCCTGCGGAAGTTTTTATATTGGTAAAACCAAAAGAAAACTGAAAGAATGCATAGGGAAACATCTAAGAGAGATTAACACTAAAGACCCAAGAAATGCATTATCAAACCACATGGAAAGAGTCACTAATGCGAGAGAACACAGCTTGTCATTGATGGGTACAGAAAAAACAATAAAAAGCCTGAGGGGTGGTAACTATGATAACAGTCTCCTAAAAAGGGAGCAATACTGGAGTCTTGCTACAGGGGCATCAGAGAAACCAGGGTTGAATGAAAAAATTGACTTCAAACCCTTTCTCAAGAAATAAAGGTCCTCCCCTCCCCCTGCCAACACTCTAGCCTAGATACAGTTGAAACACTAGATGTGTAAATAGGGATGAATTCCAAAAAAATGTTACGTCTTTCTGAAACCAATGAAAATTATCTAATGTAGTCATTTTGATTTAAGTAAACATAAGCTTAACCTTATCAAATTTTTTTTTTTTTTTTTTTTTTTTTTTAAGATGTTTTTGTCTGGGTCCTGGCCCTGCTCGATCGTGGATCCTCAAGGGAAACCATGTGCAAAAATGAGGAGGACACAACAAACTTAAAACATAAGAAATGCAATGAAATAATCAATGATACAGTTATAATGTGCTAATAATTACTGTACATGTACATAAATGTGTTTTTAAAGAACATAAAATATTTAACATCAGGATACAGTTAATTAGTTTTGTATAATAATTTTTAGACTGGTATGTGATGTTTATGAACCACTCAGATTTTCCAAAACATAACAGTTTCACATTTAGAAGCACTGTCACTTTAAAATTCTTTTGTTTATTGTTGGTTGGTGTAATAGACTGCTATCCTATGATTAAGCGCCAGGGGGGCGTGAAACACATGAAGCTCCAGTACCTTGTGAGAGAAGGGGGAGAACCTACATGGAAGCTTTTGTGTGCTGTGTTTGTGCACTTGAATATAAAAATAGCACTGCTTTTGCACTTTAAAGTTTTCCTGCTCCTCTTTATGGGCTGAATGGGACACACTATCCAAAGACCTGGACTTCAGGAACTGTGAGTACCAGTGCCGGCAACATTTCTTTCTCACATCAGTTTAAAGTAGTTTTAGTGTTTATTTTATTACTCTTTTCTGGTTCCCACACATTCCCCTGGAACCGGGGAACCGAGATTTCAGCAATTCCTGATTTGACCGTTTTAAATTTAAAAACAAAACAAAAAATACAATTTTCATTAAAATCTTCCTTTATCTTGTTCAAGTTGGTTAGCTGCTGCAGTATTATAAAAAGGTACCCGCAATATTATAAAGTGGGTCTGTTCCGATAAACTGGCATAAAGTTTAAATCCTGCCACAAGTTCCTGACGGATTGCTCAGGCTTGGATCATGTAGGCATTAAACCATGACAGACTATGGTTCTACTGTGGAATTAATCCACGGTTGGTGGGGTGGGAGTGGGGGCCGTGTGCCTCCAACCACCCAACAATGGATTAATTCCACAGTAGTACCATGGTCTGGAATGGTTTAAGGCGCTTGTAACATGGCAAGCGACATAGGAGTTTAATATTGTTTACTATAATTAAGTAAAAATAATACAAAGAAGAAAGTGCAGTGAAAACAGCAGTTTTCTATGCCTCATTAATCTGTCTGTAACCTTGTACACACTTGCAAAACGTGTTCATTGGCCTCAATAGTGGAATCAGTTACAGTGGTGGCAGCTGATGCAGAAAACGGGCAGACGCAGCTATGGGAGGCGTAACCGCAGTGATCAAGGAGAACTCCCATCTGAAATCCAGATTAGAAACACTGGAGAACCAGGCCAGGGCGCAAAACTTGAGAGTGCCTGGGCTAGCGGAGGGCTGCGAGGGAGACTATTTGCTCTTGTATTTACAAGAATGGCTGCTACAACAACTAGGAGCTGAAGCAGAGTCCACGATCCAGAAATTTCAGAAATCATATGGTGTCACATCCAGAGGTAGGCCAGATAATCAGAAGGCACCATGCACTGTTGTGATCATTACCGATGGGGTTGGCATCCGAGATTACCTGTTGGCGCTTGCACGAGAAAAGAAAAAGCTTCTGCAGGTCAGCCAAGAGAATATTTCCAGACATAGGGTATGCAGCCAGACAAAAGAGAAAAAATCTGACGGATCAAGAGCAATCCTTGAGAAGCCGGTATCCCCCATTGGATGATTTTCCCAGCCCGACTACGAATTGTGTCTATGGGGAAGATTTTCCTTTTTTCAGATCCTGGTGAGGTATTGAAGTGGTGCCAGAAGAACGCAGCGACTCGGATTCGGGGAATGACCAGAGAAGATTCGTCTGATGAAGAGGACACAAGAACATTTAGATAAGTGGAACCAGAACTAAATGTTGATCCTTTAGTTGAGTTGAGGGTTTTATAATACTAACATACTAAAAAGCCAGCAGAATAGGCCAAATGGTCTGTCTTGTCTGCTCGAAAGCTAGCAACCTAGTGGTTGCTTGCCTTACCACCCCCCCAGCCCCCAAGAGGGTCTTCTTTAGTTTCAGTTTCCCCTTGTACCTGTCCCACCCCTTCCTGAATCCCTCCACTGTGCCCTCCTCCACCAGGCTCCCAGGGAGCGCATTCCATAGCTCCACCGCCCTCAGTGAAAAAATGCCTCCCTCGCTCCCCCTACAGTAACACCCCCCAATACCCAGGTAAGATTTAATTAACAAATTTGTATATGGTTGTGGGTTAAAACCCCCCTCCCACCAGAGTTTCAGAAAATTAACAGCAGGGAGAAACCCTTCATAAGAGAAGAACCCTGCATAAGTACTAAACGGTGTGCTTTTCACCATATAGTTTTCAGTCTGTACACTGCGTTATTTGCAAGCTGTGCCTTTACAGTTTTACAGTATAATTTAAGTTAGAATATGTCTTGACTGTTTGAGATAGGAAAAAGAAACCGGTTTCTAATTTCTTATAGAGTTTCTGGGGTATAGGATGCTCAGTTTAACATTGTATTGCACACGTCGTGCACTACTTAAGAGATAGCATGGTGGATTTTCTTCCCATTTTGGGGCAAGGATCTGTGGACTTTTGGACTATGGACATGTTTTACCAAAACCATGTAGTGCATGGGCTCCTTTTTACAGCCTATCGGAATTAATAATACTCAGTAAACCTAGTTACTTTGGGTACCCCCATTGACGTGTCTCTTAGCATTGATGGATAATTTGAAAGTAATAAGAGGAACGGCACCCTCATCATTTCATTTGTAACTGAATGTAATATCAACTGCTAGTACTTGTAACTGAATGTTTGATGAATAATCAATAAACAAAGTTAAAAAAAATGTGAGAGTTGAACACTTGACATGTATTAATATACTAATGTTATATTTTTTTAAATATTGAAGTGGCAAAATATAGAGGACACCTACACATACTACTCACTGTAGGTTATTTTCTTTTCCATGCATATTTCTTCTCCATCTGAGCTCCATTGTTAACGCTACACTGACGACTGGAGGAGGTAATGGGGGGGTAATCCTTCTTCGCCTCACCTGGGGTGGAGGGGGGGTTAACTGGGTCTCTAGAACTGAATGGAATGATGTACTCTAGGAGCAGACACTTTGGCCCTAACGGCGGAGTGTGAGTGCTTGGGCCTCTGAGAGAGTGGACCAGTTGGGGGACAGATAGGAGCAAAACTAGAAAGTAAAAAAAAAAAAAAAATTTCGTGAAGTTAGTGAGTATGCTGGGGCTAACATCCTGCAAAAGGGTCTCGGATCCAATCCACAAATTCATGAGAAAGGTCCCTGTCAGGGTGCTGGCACCAACCCACTCTGCACTGGCTAATAATAAAAAAGTGGAGAAAAGGTACCAGGTGAACAAAGAAGGTTCAGAATACCTTTATGCCCATGCTGATCACGATACAGTGGTACAGACTGTAGCCTGTGAGAACATCAAGGTCCCTCTCGTTTCCGTTCCTCTTGTAAAGACTCCCAGAAAACTGGACCATACGTTCAGAAAAGCATACACTAAGTCAACATCGCTGCTGAATAAGCTGCATCTCTGAGCTATACAACCATTATCAGCGGGCACTGTGGAATGCAATCCTGCCAATTTTTGAGAGGCTGCCAGATGAGGACCAGTCTGATCTGGCACAAACTGTGAGAAACAACTTGGGAATGGTTCGATGTCAGTTTCAGCTGGCCAAAGTCATTAATGATAGAGCCTCAAAAGCCTTGGCAAATGCTGTGGAATCTAGGAGGTTTACATGGAACCGATTTAACACAGGACACATGGGCGAAGAAAGGATCCCCTTTGAAAAGTCATCCTTGTTTGAAGAAAAGACAAGATCACATGAAGATAAAAAAAGATGAGGAACAAAAATCAACTTACGGAAACATAAGGAAAGGGCCTCTATCTCCTCTTACAGGCCTTGTAGAAGTGCAGGAATGGGAAGGGCTTATAATTCCAAACCCTATGTGCACTGAGTACCCTATTCAGAGGAGCACTGGGAGAGGCAGAGGTAGGAGAGGAGCAAGGCAGAAGTCTGCCTCAGCCCCTCCAACACAGGCAAAAACCAACCCCTGACAATTCTGCACAAGTTGCCATGCCATTGCCAGCATGTCCTGGAGATCATGGGAAAGAGTTTCGCCCTTACGTTTGTTCAGTTTACAAAAATGATTTCAAAAACCAGGGTTTTTCCAGCTGTCAGTAGTGTACAAAATCTACTGGACTTGGAGGTTAAAAAACTTCTGAAGCTAAATGTAGTGGGGAAAATCTCCGTCTCACAGTGAGGGAATGGGACTTCTCTCAAAGTATTTTCTCGCCCTCAAGAAAAATGGGGAATGGTGGACCATTTTAGACTTAAGGCACCAGAACAAGCATAGAAGAAAAGAAGAGTTCTGAATGATAACACTACAGAAAGTGATACCTTTCCTAAAGCAGTGAGACTGTCTCGGATCACCAGATCTAAAGGATTCTTACTTCCACAGCTACATCAGACAGTCCCAGAAACTATCTCCGGTTCAGAGTGGGCAACACTCAGTACCAATTCAAAGCAATTTGCCCTTTGGACTCAGGTCTGCTCCCAGAGTATTCACAAAGTGCTTAGCAGTGGTGACTGCACATGTGAGAAGGCAAGAGATAGTAGTGTTCTCTTACATTGACAACTGACAAGTACGTGAAAGGACAAGAGGGGAGACAGTGCACTCCCTGCCAAAAAGTAAAAAAATACACAAGATCTGGGTTTTCTCTTAAACCTGTGGCAACACATAACTTGGCTAGATACTAGATTTCAAAAGGGCAGAGAAGAATAAGATACAAAGGAGGGCATACTTGCCCTTCTCATGGGTAGAGGACCTCATTTGCTGTGCAGGCACATTCCTGGAAGGTCACACAAAGACCACACAGTAAGTCTAACAGTTGCTAGGCCATATGACCTCAATTATAATGGCAGGACAGACTAGTCCTCAGTCTTGGCAGTGGTCCCAACCGGACCTTCTGTTGGGATGGTCATTCAAGGAAGAATCCTGGGAAATGCATCTGGTCCCCTAGACCTGCGGTGAGAGCCCACCCTATGAGTGCAAACACAAGAAGCACTGTTGGTGATAGTAGGATTGGATATGGTCATGCTCCCTTGATTCCCCCGACTGGTGGACCTTGGTCTAGCTTCCACCAGTGGAGGGCCATGTTGAAGGAGAACTGTAGTTTGCTAAAGCTCCCACTCCCTGAAGCCTGTTCTTGATTAGGCTTTGCAAGAAAAAATAAAAAAATTAGTACCTGCACTTGCAAGCTGTACACTGCGTAAAACTTCACTGGCAGGCAACATGCAGAGCTACGGCGTTAGTGTAATGTCGCTAGTGTGCAGCAATCAAGCACTGCTCGCCAGCATACAAGCCGGTAGTGCAGCGCGCACACTAACACGAGATGGCATCGTGCAGTGTCCACCATACTGCCTGTCAGCAGAGTTTACAAGTGTAATAGCGAGTAAGTGCAGGCACTTAATTTTTTATTTTTCTTGCGAAATGCCTAACCAGGTAGTCAGGCTTCGGAAGGTGGGGAGTTTTGGCTAACTACAGTTCTCCTTTAAGGCTTCTACAGTGCCCTTAACAGACCCTATGACCTCGACTCCTAGTTGAGCAGTTGGTCTAGATTTTTCTTGAATGGGTCGACTTGCTGCTGGAAGGTGAGGTCAACCAGGCTTCGTCGATCTCGCAGACCATGATTCTCCAGGTCTTCACCCAAGAGGAACTGGCCCAGTCAGTGGCCCCAGCTGATTCAGTCCGGGCTGTGCATACCCCAGCAGTCACCCCTATGACTACCACTTAGCTCTCTTCTTGTCTTCCTGCCAAAGCATGTGGTCTACGTGGCCACAGCGGTGGACACCTGCCATTAGCCAAAAGGTTGGCAGTCATGGTCAAGGCTATGTCCTATTCTCGATCAAGTGATTGGCGTTGACCTAATCACTTGTTGCCTTTGCCATCCTCAGATGAGGATCAATGTCAACACCATCTTCGTTATAGGTAACATGACCTGGTTTGGTAGCAGTGGGCTACTGCTTAGGGAGGCAGACCTATGCTTCTGGGACCCGCAATTCCATAGGTTGTCCTGGTGGCTACACCCAGCCAGCGACTCTGCAGACTGTGGTGTCCATCTCTCTTCTGCTAATGGCTGAGCCCCCTCCACTGCAACCATGTGAAGGGGCCCCTATTAAGGAGTCCCAACCAGAGACTGATTTGTTCGGTCAACTGTCTGTTTAGGATACCCAGGGCTATAGGGTGGTCTGCACCCCTGAGAAAAAGACCCAGTCAGTTTCTAAGAAGCTTATGTACTCTGATGGAAAGTCTTCCATGATTTCAAGTTGAACCCACCCAGCCAACACCAACTTCTCCAATGATTGATTCCAGCCAGGTTCAACCCCTTTAGAAGAAGAAGTAGGCTGTTGGTTAACAAGGATCTGCAGCTGATCCAACAGGTGGGGAAATGGGTAGACTGGGTGGGCCATACAGTCTTTATCTGCCGTCAAAGTCTATGTTTCTTTAGGTTCACTACTCCAGAGCCTGTCAGCATCTTTGGACCTGCCCTTGCAGCTGGTGCAGAACATGGCTAAATATCCCTTCACTGATATCCTAAACAAGGATGACTCCCTTTGGGGTGGCCTTTCCAATGGTGGAGGCCATCACTGGGCTGGCTTGGGCAGCACCCAGCGTAATGTCCTGATGCCTCTTAACGTGTGGCCTGCACATATGCTGTCCCTATGGCAGCCTTTCAGAGTTCTTGGACCACCCCTCTACAGAGGGATTGGTGTCCGAATCAGCCTTTTGTAAGCTGAAGGGTCAGGGGATGTGAACAAATGGAGTGAGGAGTCTGAAAAGCTGTACTATATGACCAAGGTCAACATGACTGCCACCATGATCATGTGTCTCTGGTAGGCCAGCTATGCCCTTATGGCTTGGTTTGGCCACACTCTGTTTGGTCTTGAGGGGATCTCCTCCTTTTGCTCCTGGCCTCCAAACAAATGGATGCTCTGGTCATTTGAGACCAGGACTGTACGCTTACCAAGCACCAGCTCCAGAGGGCCTTGGGTGACTCCTGTACCTCTGCAGTGGCTGCGGTCATGTCCATGCACTGTAGGGCCTGGCTAAGGTTGTCCCCTTTGATGACGAACACCCAGCATAAGTTGGCCAATGTGCCCTTCCTAGGCACCAACCTCTTTGGCCTGGGGTGGAGGGATAGTTCACCTGCACTGAGAAGTCCAGTGCCACCCTGGACTCTGTGTCATTGTCCCAGAAGGACTCTCAAGTCAGCAAAGGCCAAAACAAAGCATTTTCATGCTCAGGGGTTACAGCTCCAGCAGTTCCAGCAATGGTGCCCAAAGCAAAAGTTTGGCAGCCAGGGTGAGGAAAAAAAAAATGGGTGGGGTGGGGTGCATAGGGCATTCAGCAGGCCAAAACCCTCTCCAAGGCTGCTATGTTATAGGTTGTTGGGTACCACTCCCTCTCCCATTAAGTTCCTGTCCCAGCTGCCAGTCAAGGATCATCTCGCTCACTTCTTGCCACAATGGTCCACTGTTACTAAGGACAAATGGGTTCTACAGGGGGCCAGCAAGAGTTTGCCTCTGGACTTTGAGGCTCTCTCGCCATACCAACCCTAGGCTCCTTGAAAGTCCAGGGCATTCAGGGGCACATGGCCTGCACTTCAGAGAGAGATTTCATAGCTTCTTGAGAGGCCACAAAGGGCACCCTGGCTTCACAGGGATGCATCTCCCAGTACTTTATGATGCCAAAGTGGACAGGGGCTTGCACCCTGTACTGGATTAGCAGGATCTAAAGAAATCTGTGCAAAAAATTGAAATTTTATGTAGTCGCACTAAGATCATACAATCCCAGGAGCAAAAGGGAGTGGTTTTGCTCCCTGGATCTCCAGGATGCATTCTTCCGCATTCTGATCTGTCCATTCCAAAACCATTAACTCCATTTCTGGGCGGAGGAGGTTCTGGATCAGTTCCAGATCATGCAGTTCAGTTTGTGGTCAGCACTGAGGGACTTCACCAAGTGCCTAGCAGTGGATGTGGTCTTCCTTCAGTGCTGTGGCATCCGGGTATACCTGTACCTGGATTGGCTAATAGTAGGCATCTTCAGGGATCTGGCGCTCTGGACCTTTTCCCCCCCTTTTGCTTTCTATTTCTGCCCCCATTTCTACTTGCCAGCCACCAGATCCTGCTTCCACCTGTGCAAGCCCTTCTACCTGCAGTAGATGTCCTCCAATATTCCAACCTACCACCAGCCTCTACTCGACATCCCACTTGGATGCCCCAACCGTAACCCACAGCTTGTCCCCTGCAGGCGGGACACCCCCCCCCCTGGTTCCCCAAGCCAGGAGAAGGATCCGTCACGCCACGGTCGAGGTCTGGCAGGATAAGTCGACAAGATGTGAGAGGAGCCCAAAGGACCCTACTACAGCCGGGGGAGGGGCTGAGGTGACTTCATCTGCATGGTGCTGCTGGGGTGTTTTCCTCCCCAAAGCCCTACCTTATCCCTCCCCATGGCATGGTCCTGAGAAGTGACCCAGCAGTGTGCTATCAGGGCCATTGGAAGAGCGGGTGAGCCCTGTCCAACCTCTTGAACTCCCCTGTTGGCCCTACTCTGGGCATGTAATGTCTCCATGTTATTTGTCAAGCAAGCATGTATGTACTGACATATGGCCACTCCAGAGGGATCATTTGTTCCTTCCCTCACAACATGCCTTCCCCTTGGGCCATTGGGGCAGTTATTCTGCAGAAGAAGAGGTGCCCTTCCTCTCTGAGGCAGGAGGTGTCCAGACAGACACTAGACCCTCCACCCCAATCACTGGTCGGCATCCGATTTCCTGAACACAGGGTATGAATCAAGGTCATCTGGATGGCAAGCAGTAGCTCTACCACTGTGCTAGCTGGCAGGTCTCCCAGCCAGACTTTTTAAGAGCTGGGCCTTCTGCTGAACCCAGCCATGTTGGAGCCAGTCCTCACGCAAGTGGTCAAGTTCACTGGGGTGGAACTAGATTCCCTACAGGCCAAGGCTCAACTTTGGATTTCGCCTCTTTTGCTCAATAATTTCAGATCGGGAACTGACCTGTGAATTCCTCCAGCTGACCTGGTAATTCCTCCAGTTGTTGGGATACATGGCAGCTTCAACCAGCATAATTCAATGGGCACACTTACAAATACCCCTTCAGGTGGAGCTGAGCCGCCAGTGGTCTCAATGCCACTGTTATCAGGACCAGCTGGCCCTGGGGACCCAGTTACTACAGGATGCTACTGAATGATGGCTGTGTCCCTAGAACTTGGAGGAAGGAATTCCCTTTTTCTGCCCAAAGCTGTTCATTATTCTTACAACAGACACAGCTCTGGTGGGGGTGGGAGGTCACCTGGGAGACCACAGGACCCACAGGTTCTAGTCACCTTAGGAGTCCACATCAACGTGCAGTCAATCTGCGCAGTGCATTTGGATCTGACAAAAATTTGCTCCATTTATTCAGGGTTTGGTCATTCAAGTCCAGAAAGGCACAACCGCCATGTTCTACCTGAACAAGCATGGCAAGACACAGTCCTTTCCTTTGTGTCAGGAGGCTCTCTGCACATGGTGCCTGCAGGCTAATCTCGTAGCAGTTCATGTTGCAGGAGAGAACGACCAGCTGGTGGAAACACTCAGTTAGGTAGAAGAGACACTGCATGCATGGTCCATGTGGCAGGACGTGATAGACAAGCTATTCTCCAAGTGAGGCATCCCTTTGGTGGACCAGTTTGCCCTACGGGAGAACAAAAAACCGAGACTTTCTATGCCCATCCACCTTAGACCAGTAAGCTGCGGGGGGTGCCCTCTCTTGGCTCTGGACCCCTGGCCTCCTGTATGTCTTTTCTCCCTTTACCTTGATTCAAAAGGTGGCGTTTAAGGCCCACAGGGACAAGGAGTTGTTGATCCTGATTGCTCCATACTGGCCCAGACAGTTCTGGTACTAGGATTTCCTTAGCCTCAGGTCCCCATGGAGGTTGCCTCTCCACCCCGACCAGCTGATGAGAGAACAGGGGACAATACTGCATCTGGACCTTCAGTCCCTGCATCTCTCAGCTTTGTTCCTGAGTGGCTAGAATTTCAGAACTTGGGTCTTTCAGAAAATGTCCTTCATGTGACGGAGGCATCACAAAAGGAATCGACTCTCAGAATGTGTGCAGTCAAGTGGAAGAGGTTCTCACTCTGGTGCAAAGGGGAGACTTCCGACCCCTCTCTTGCCCAGTGGATACCTGATGCGGTTAATGTACTAGCTTTCTGTTTGGTGGAGATCCAGGACTGGATGTCATCCAGCTGACTGAAACTTAACCCAGATAAGACTGAGGTATTGTTGACTGAGCCTGATCAGAGGTGGGGTGCAGTAGCATCTGGGGAGGTGACTGAGCTTATGCTCGGTCCCTCTAGGCTGGGAGCCTCCACCAAGGTGAAAACTCTACGGGTCATTCTGGACGAGAGGCTGACATTTGAGGCTCAGGTGTCAGCAGTAGTTTGTAATGGCTTTAATTATTTCCGGAACACCACCTTGATTACAACCTTGGTCCCCCAGAAGAGCTGCCATCATCAGTGCATACATTCGAGACATCAAGGCTTGACTACTGTGCAATGTCCTTATGCACCAGAAGACATACAAAGAGAGACTAAAGGAGCTTAATATGTATAGCCTCGAGGAAAGGGGGACATGATAGAAACTTTAAAGTACCTTAAGGAATCAACCAAGTCCAAGAGGGTAGCATCTTTCAAATAAAAGGGTGTGCAGAACAAGGGGCACAATTTGAAAATATTGGGGCGCAGCTCAGAGGTAATGTAAGGAAGTATTTTTTCACAGAGAGGGTTGTGGATGCATGGAACGGCCTTCCGGAGAAGGTTGTTGAGTCAAAAACAGTGGTTGAATTCAAGCATGCATGGGATAGTCATAAGGCAATTCTAGGGGGTGGGGGTAGAAAGAAGTAGGCTGCTGGTTAACTAGGATCTGCAGCTTATCCGTTAGGTAGGAAATGGGCAGACTGGGTGGGCCAAGCGGTCCTTATCTGCTGTCAAATTATATGTTTCTATTGGGGTCAGTGGAGGTATCCTGCAACACTTGCAGCTTGTATGGAACACAGCAGCCAGGTTACTAACAGGCCTTCCCAGGTCCTATCATGTGACCCCAGTACTGTGTAAAATGCACTGGCGTATTACCTTCAAGTTTGGTGTGCTGACCTATAAAGGCTCTATATAGATGGAGCCCTAGTTACCTGAGGGAACTCCTGACTCCTTACCTCTCCTCTTACCTCACAGAAACATATAAGTTGTCAGCAGATAAAGACCCTTCTAACCCCAGTAATACTCAGGTATTCATAACTTTCTGCAGTGTCTCTTTAAGACAGAACTACCCGGAGAGACAGAATGCTATGCAAATGATGGACTCCTTGCCCATGCTATTTTCAAATGCTGCCTTGAACTGACTGCCTTGGTTCTAAACCCTCAGATTGCACTCTCCGTCTGTCAAGACCAGAAGCTCGGAGATCCTCGCCTCATCTACTAGTCCTGATGTGATAAACTTATAAAAATACATAAATATTATTTATCCTTTTTCTTTTGCTGGCTTTAGCTAGTGTTTTTTGTTTTGCTAAATTGTTGTTTTAGTGTTAAATTTATTTCTCAGTTTCTCCTGGTGCGGTTTAACTGGTGGGAAACCGGGTCTTTTATTAGTGTTTTTGGAGATCCCTAACTAAGGAACTCCATTAGTGTTATTTAAATTTAAGTTTTAATATTTAAATTGTGAACCGCTAATCCCAGTTCTTGAACCGCTAGGTCCGGGTTGTTTCTCTGTTCGGAAAGGTATTTCTCAGTTCAGGAACTGACCACAAGTGCTAAATAAGGTTTTAAAATCCTTCCTATTTAGCAGTTAGTGATTTTATTCATTTTTTCACTCAGAACATCTGAAAAACCAAAAAGAAGAACCGGTGACCCCGGTTTCAAGTCTTGTACTGATTGTGGTGAGATTTTTGCCAACACAGACAAGCATAATCTTTGTGTTGTCTGTTTGGGATTTGAACATTTAAAAACAAATTGTGATATTTGTAAAACGTCCAGAAAAAAAACAGCGGAAAAGCACCTTGAAAGGCTCAAGAAAAAGATGTCTGTTTCCAAGAGTCCCTTGAGCTCTGACCAGCCGACACCATATGTTTCTGTGGGTGAAACCACTTTGATTTCGACATCTGTAGCTGCCACCCCTGAGATGGGTACACAAGCAGTTTCAGAGAGGCCTGCTGAACTGTCTGACTCTCTGGTTCCCTCTAAGAAATCCAAACAGACAAAACCCTCAGCTGAAAAGCAATTGGGGACTTCTGTGCCTGTAGTAAAAAATGCCATCTGCAGATGAGATTGCGCACGCCTTTCGAAATACCAGGCTTTTCGAGGGCTGACTGCTCCTTTGCCTCAGATTCTGGCCAAAGAGAGGCTGGCTCTTCTTCTCAGACTTCACTTTATGAGCAAGAAGAGCATGTGGATATTGATGTGGAGGAAGAAGGGGGCCCCAATGAACCGGAGGTTTCCCCTGAACAAGAATTTGCCTCTCCTCCTAGGGCATCAGAGGCTTTTTCCTCACACTTTACCTTTGTAAGAAATATGGCGGATGCATTAGACATCCCCACAAGTGAAGTGACTGAGGATGAAGAAGAAGCTGAATATATGGAATTGATGGCGTTAACACCTACTAAAAAGCTTCTTCTTCTTCCCATTAACAAATTCTTCAAAAAAAAATTCTTTAAAGATACTGCAAACACTAAATACTGTTCCACCTCTGGATAAGAGGTTGGACAAAAAGTATCAGTTAGAAAGGCAGAGTGCTGAATTTTTGTTTCCTCACCCTGACCACCAGGGGGTGGTGCAAGTGGCAGCCTGTGACAAGGCAAGGGTTCTACTAGCCTTCCATCCTCTAAACAAGGACTTGAGAAAAGCTGATAGCATGGTCCAAAAGGGTTACCTTCTGGCCTCTGGCTATCAGGCAGGCAAACTTCCAGGCCTATGCCGCACAATACCAGAAATCTCTCTGGCAATCAGTCCTTGCTATGTCAGACAAGGTGCAGTCTCCTCTTTCAGCTGACTTATCTGAAACATACTGACATACTGGATGCCAGCAGAGTAGGCCTATTGGTCTATCAAGTCTGCTCGTGCTTCAGCACCCTGATTGGGTACCATAGCCCTCTATCTGTCTCCTTCCACTGTTATTCCATCCCCCAGTCCTGCCCCCCCCCCGGGTAAACCAGCCTCTGCTTCACCCCTTGCCTATACCTGTCCCACCCTCTCTTGAATCCATCCACCGTAGCTGGCTGTACCAACTCCCCGAGCAGCGCATTCCACGGTTCCACCACTCTCTCAGTGAAGTACCTCCTCCTCCTTTCCCCCTAATCCTACCACTCTCAATCTTCCAACTGTGTCCTGTAGTGATTCCACCCTCCTTCAGTCGGAAGATCCTACCTCGGCTTACCTTATTTACTCCCCTGAGGTACTTGAAGACCTCAATCATGTCCCCCCAGTCCCTCCTCTCCTACAGCGAGAACAGGTTGAGCTCCCCTAGTCGTTCCTCATATGTCATATCCCCCAGGCCCTGGAACATTTTGGTTGCTCTCCTCTGAACCCTCTCCAGCAGTTGGATGTCCCTCCTTAGGTGCAGCCTCCAGAACTGCACATAGTACTCAAGATGTGGTCTAACCAGGCTGTTGTACATTGGCAAAATCACCTCCCCGTTCCTTGAGGTAATCCCCCTAGCGATGCATCCCAGCATCCTAGTTGCCCTGACTGCAGCCCTCCTGCACTGCTCTGAATTATTCATGTTAACATCCATCAAGACTCCTAGATTTCTTTTCCTGCCATGGCCTGCAACTCACCCCGGTGTACACAAAGTTGCGGTTTTCCTGCCTTAGGTGTAGCACCTTGCACTTGGAGGAGTTAAATTTCAATTTCCAGGTGCAGGACCACCTATCCAGAGTCTGGAAGCAGCCAAGTGTCATTTTCAAATGGCTGCTGATTCGAATGACACAGCTGCCAGGTGGATGGCAAACCCTAGGGCTCAGAGAAGGTTTGCCTGGCTAAGAGCCACAACTCTTACCCAGGATACACAGACCAAGGCATTAGATTTCCCATTAGAGGAAAATTCCCTCTTTGGGCAAAAGACAGAGGCTTACATGAAGAAAATGGATGAATACAAGGCCACCTACAGAAGCAACTCTGCAAAAGAGAAAGCTTCCCCATTCACCAGAACCTATGGAAGGAGAGGCAGGGGCAGATCCTTTCAAAGCAGGCACCTTTTCCAGGCCACGGCTACGACCCCATACCAGCAGTACCCACAGCAGGGATACTTCAGAGGAAGGGGCAGAAGGGGTTCCAGGCATGGTTCCCAATCCCAAGCTCAGCCCCAAGCAAAGCAGGCACCCTGACGTGTCTGTACAGGTCACCTCCCTATTGCCTGTAGGAGGCAGACTGGCTCACTTTTCACATTTTTAGGAAAACATCACCACAGACAAGTGGGTACTGGAAGTAGTGAGCCAGGGATTGTCTCTAACTTTCAGATCCTTCTCACCTTCAAGAACTTGAGTTTTCAAGCCAACCTTGAATGCAGAGACAAAACTCCTGGAAGCAGAGGTTCAAAAACTGCTTCTGTCTCAAGCAGTGGAACCAGTGCCACTTAACTTAAAGGGAAAGGGATTTTATTCAAGATACTTTCTTATCACAAAGAAAAATGGGGGGAGGCGGCCCAACTTATACCTCAGAGTCTTAAACAGATACCTAACAAAACCAAAGTTCAAAATGGTGACTCTGGCACTGATCTTGCCAACCCTCCAAAAAGGAGGCTGGTTGGCTTCACTGGATCTAAAAGATGCCTATTTCCACATCCCCATAAGGGAATCTCACAGAAAATACCTCAGGTTCAGACTCCCTTCTGGTCACTATCGGTCTCACTTCAGCACCAAGAGTATTCACAAAGTGCCTGGCAGTGGTAGTGACACACCTTCAAAAGCAGGATGTCACAGTCTTCCCGTACCTAGACGACTGGCTGGTGGTAGGAAAAAAATCACTCCAGCAAGCCAGGGAGCAGCTGCAAGTCACTCAAGAGCTCTTGGAGTCTATAGGATTCCTGTTAAATCTAAAAAAGTCAGTCATTCAGCCTGCTCCGGTATTGCAGTTCACAGGAGCCGAGTTAAATACCCTGCAGGGCAGGGCATACCTGCCCCTAGACAGGGCAAGGAGCATCCAGCAGCTAGCAGGCTCATTCATCCTGAACAAACCAAAAACTGCAAGACAGTTTCTTCAGCTGTTGGGCCACATGGTAGCTGCCACTGGTACAGTACTGGGATCCAGATTCCAGATGAGGGACATCCAGTTTCACCTCAGAGTTCACTGGTGCCAGAAAAGAGGCCCTCTTTCAAATCTGACTCCAGTTGCAGGAACTCTGTTACAGGTTCTCAAATGGTGGAAAGAGGAAAACAATCTGAGAGAAGGGGGTTCATTCCAACAGGAATCTCCATCAGTAATTCTCACAATGGATGCATCACTGCTGGGTGGGGTGCCCACTTGGGAGATTATACTACCCAAGGGACATGGTCAAGTGTAGAGTCACTCCTGCACATAAACCTGCTGGAGCTCAGAGCATTATTGTTAGCATTGAAGGCCTTCACGCCTCTGCTACAGAGAAAGGTGTTACAGATCAGAACAGACAATACCACCACCATGTACTACATAAACAAGCATGGAGGGACAAGGTCAAGCCCTCTCTGCACAAAAACTATTAAAATATGGAGTCTAGCATACTCCTTGGGAGCTTCCCTACAGGCCATTCACCTGCCTGGCAAGGACAATACCTTGGCAGATGCCTTGAGTCGGATCAATCAGGCTCATCATGAATGGACTCTGAACAGGCAAATGTGCAAGTGATTTTCAGGAGGTGGGGCACTCCAGAGGTAGACTTGTTTGCATCCCACAGAACCACCACCTGCCAAAATATTGTTGCGGACCAGCAGAGCGAGGAACAGTCCCCCTGGACGCTCTAATTCTGGATTGGTCTGGGAAACACTTGTATGCTTTTCCTCACTTCCCTTTGGTGTACAGGGTTTTGCTCAAGCTTAGGTCCCAGTCAGTATCCATGATCTTGATAGCTCCAGATTGGCCCAGGCAGCCATGGTACTCTCTGCTGCTCTCCATGTCTGTGGCCTAACCAATATATCTTCCTAGGAGGCACACTTTGTTAACCTCCAATCGGGGAGGCTCTTGTACCCGAACCTCAGATTACTCAGGCTCAAGGCCTGGCTCTTGAGGACCTTCAATATGTGGGCCTAAACCTTTCTGAAGGTGTCCTGGACATTTTGAGGGGTTTCAGGAAGCCCTCCAATAAGAAAACCTATGCTGCAAAATGGAAAAGGTTTTCTATCTGGTGTTCCACCCAGAATATTGAGCCAACACATGCTGGGGTACCAACCACGCTGGACTATCTTACTTACCTACATTCTCTTGGCCTTCAGGCCAGTACCTTGAATGCATTTGGTTGCAGCCTCTGCTTACATTTCAGCCAGGCGAAGGTTGTCCTTAGCCTCAGACCCTATTTTTAAGAGGTTCTTCAAGGGCGTTTCCCATTTGCCCCCGGAGCCAGTACTGTCGTGGGACCTCAATGTATGTGCAGCCAAACTCATGGGGGCCCTTTCTGAGCCCATGTCTTCAGTTCATCTAAAATATGTCACATAGAAAACAGTTTTCCTAGTGGCAATGACTTCAGCTAGAAGGATCAGTGAGCTACCGGCTCTTTGCACAGATCAGGACTATATCTCCTTCCACAAGAACAAAGGGGTCCTGAGAACAAACGGGACATTTCTCCCTAAAGTGTTTTCTGATTTCCTCTTGAACCAAACCATTACCATACCTGTCTTTTTCACTGAGCACTCCACTTCTGGTGAAAGAAGACACCACAGTTTGGATCTTAAGAGTACTCTTAGTTACTACATGACAGCCACTAAGGACCAAAGGCAGGACAGAAAACAGCTGTTCCTGACTTGTAGGGATGTGGGAAAGGGTAACCCGGCATCTAAAAGGTCCATTTCTTGCTGGATAGTACAGTGCATCCAGTTTTGCTATTCTAAAGCTGGAAGGGAACCTCCAAAAGGATTGTGGGCCCACTGCACAAGGGGCACAGCTGCTGCCTTAGCAGCCGCCAGAAATGTCCCATTGGTGGACATCTGTAAAGCAGCTACTTGGAAAACAGTGCACACCTTTACAAAGCATTACAGTTTGGACATCCTGTCCAGGAGTGATGCCAGGTTTGGCACAGCAGTCCTGCAGAGTCTGCCTCCAAAGTACGTTCTGTGCCCACCTCCAAAGGTACTGCTTTGTAGTCTGCAGAAAGTTATGAATACCCAAGTATTACTGGGTTAGAAAAAAAAAATAAATTACTTACCATAGTAATCTTGTTTTTTCCCAGCGATACTCGGGTATTCATAACTTCCCACCCTGCCTCCCCTTCAAGAACCAGTAGCCTCTGCATTCCTGGGGATGTTTTGTGGCCTACTATATAGGTGCCACGGTCAGGCACTAATGTTTGTTATTTGGGTTCTTCTTGTTTTTCTTTCCCCTTCAGGTGATTCTGACATTCAGGGGTGTTGTTGCATTTTATGACCCCCAGTTTGGGGGGTTTCTTCCCATTCTTGGGGGCATTTGGGTGTTATTTTGTTATTATTATTATTATAATTCTAATTATTAAGGTTTTTATACGTATACGTTTATTTTTTTTTAGGCCTGGCTTTCCAGGCTGCATGGAAATCTGAGGGTTTAGAGCCAAGGCAATTAATTCAAGGCAGTATTTGAAAATAACACACACAAAGATTCTATCTCTCCAGGCAGTTGTGTCTTAAACGGACACTGCATAAAGTTATGAATACCCAAGTATCACTGGGAAGAAACAAAATTACTATGGAAAGTAATTTCTTCCTTTGGTCCATCCAGTCTGTCCATTTTCCCTGCCTACAAAGGGGAAGAAAGTAAGGAAAAAAGTGCTATTCTTGGCAGAATACTAGGATCAGAATTTTGGTATTCCACCATGAAATATGGTATTCTGCCCAATTTTCCTAGGTTTTAACAGGTTTACAGGCAGAACATCAGAAATACACTGTTTTTATATTAAAACCCAGAAATAAACACACTTGACAAAAGGAAATGCTAGTATGTCTTTTTTTTTTTTTTTTTTTAATTCATCTAGATACTGGACTTTCTGCCCCCACCTCACATGGCTCCTGTCCTGATGTGTTCATGTCTTACATGGCCCCCTGGATTCTGGTCTGGACACAGTCTGCCTCGTATGGCTGATGGCCTGACAGGGGTCTTTACTGCCTGCCCTCCTCCATGGACCCAGGTCCTGAGTTGCCCATTGATCAGGCCCGACATGCCTGTCCCCCAACCCCCACCCCGTGGAGCCTGGCCTGATGTGGATCCTATCCTACCTATGGACCAGCCGGCCTGCCACCCCATGGATCCTGGCCTGCCTTCTCCCCTAATAGAGCCTGACCTGCCCCTCACCCACCATGCATGGATCTTGGCCTGACGTGGCCACAGCCTGCTGCCCCAAGGCTCCTAGCCTGACGCGGACCTGTCCTGCCTGCCCTGGAGTAAGTGGAGGACTACGGACCTGTACTTATGCCAGGGTAGGCAGGCAGTGTAAGTGGAGGCCTAAGGGCCCCCTTTGTTATGAAGCATAATGATACGCAACCTATCCGGCAGTTCTATGGGGCAGTTGCACGTGCTACACTGTAGCAGTAGTAATGTCGCAAAAACAAATAAGCATGCTACTCTTTTATATTAAAAAAAAAAACTATGTGGGGGGGGGCAAATCCCCCTATTCTTAACAAAACCAGCTATTTAGGTTTTTGTTACATGGCGGGCCCTGCCCCACACCTCCAGTTATTTTTCAGTTTCACATCTTCTACCGGAGCGTTACACTAGTAAACTAGAGTAGTGGCCTGTCCCGTCCCTTGCATTCAGTATTTTGGAACACCTTACACCGGGGTGGGGTCCTTAGTCCTCTACTTTCACCCCTGCCCCCCTCCATGACTCCTGGTCCTAGCCTGCCCCTCCTCCCATGGATCCAGACCTGCCTTCTTCCTGAACAGATCCTGGACTGCCAGCCCCCACCCCACATGGATTTTGGAGGGCGTTATGTCTTGCCTGCCCTACCCTCCCCCATGTATCCGGCTCTTATGTGGACCTGTTTTGGCTGTCCTACCTCTCTTGAACCTGCCTCCCCTTCAATGGATCCTTGCCTGGTATGGCTCTTGCTTGCCTTGCATCCCCTCCCATCTGTGTGCCAAGTTGATGGACCACGCAACATATATTACTGGGCATGGGTGAGATCACTGTGTCAGCCTGGAAATGCTGGCCCAGAGGTGCAGAAGCAGGTCTCACTCCTCCTCCTCCATCCATGCCCCTGTCCTATGCTATACTGCTGAGTAAGCCTGTTCTACTGCTAACACTGGGGCAGTCACGTTTTTTTTTTTTTAATTCAGGTTTATTGAAAAGCTTGGGTAGAAGAAAAAACACAGAAGTTAACCATGCATTTAAATGGTACAGCAACCTACTGGTTTACAGAAAGTACAACATTCAGGAATGGTGTTAAAAATGGGCTACATCAGTGACACTTCAATTCTTATAAAATATGAAACACATATCTCTAACAACTAATGGCAAGTTAGGTTCTGCATGACATTTATAATATGTTCAGTGTCTAGTCCTATAGGAGGCCAGGAGAGGCGGCAACAGAGAGGGTACACAACCAATAGGCATCTGGCTAAACAGGTTCAACGTGGGAGACTTCTCCCCACAGTCTCATTTTTGATGTCACGAGCAACACTGCCTGTGCAGAGAATGCTTTTGTATATAGCAACAGATCTGTAGAAATGCTGAAAGTGGAGTTGTAAAAGTGAGAGAGTGCACATCCCTGCAACACGTTGTTTTTACATTTTGGCATTTGGGGATCAGCAAAAACATATTCTTCTGCTGGTCCCCAAACGCCAAAATGCAAAAACCGCGTGTTTCAGAGACGTGCACTGTCTCCACTCTTATTATCCATAAAACCGACCACTGTATTATAACTTTTTTCCCCATTCAGCATTTCTACAGATATATTGTATCATGCAAAATCTTATCTCCCCCACCCCCCAGCAAACCACTGGTTTCGGTCCCGAGTGTTGCAAGGTAAAGTACAGTTACATAAGAACTTACTGTAACAGTAGATCTTTGAGAGAGGCTCTTGCAGTAGGTAATTACATATAGGACTGAAGCTGGAAGGCATCAGGATCCCACGGAAGAATTTCTAGCTAGCAGTCTCTGGTGAGGACCGCCCCGTCGAGCGGCGTTGGTATAAAGGCGGTCCTCGCATCCCCACTACTCAGTTCTTTCCTGCCAAAGACCAAAAAAGGCAAGACGAGAGAGAAGCGGACACTTCCCTCACTGGAAAAGAAGCTGAAAAAGCTTAGGAGGATGAAAGGTGGGAAGGTATTACCTAATGCAAGAGCCTCTCTCGAAGATATACTGTTACGGTAAGTTCTTACATAACTGTACTATTTTATTTCAAGAGGGCTCTTGCAGTAGGTAATTACATACAGGACTGAGTCCCAAGCAGTCTGGAACAGAGAGAAGCACATGGGAGGAGGAAACTATTCATAGGAGATCCTCTGGCTGAGAAAGACTTAAGAAAGAAGTCCTTGCAGAACAGCCAACCCGAAGCTGGCTCTCCGGCGAAATGCAATGTCCAAACTGTAGTGTTTCATAAAGGTATGGACAGAAATCAGTGCCAGGGCTGCAAATATGCAGTCACTAACACATTCTTGAAACAGGCAGCAGAGGCCGCGACACCCCTGGTGGAGTGACCCCTGACCTGACCTGGCAAGGTCTTGTGATACTTGTCATAGCAGAAAGTGATACAGTGAGCCAACCATTTGGACAAACATTGTTTGAAAACAGCGTTGCCTTCTCTTTTGCTGGCAAAAGAAACAAATAGTTGTTCAGTCTTTCTGAGATCCTTCGTCCTGTTGGTGTAGTATCTCAGAATCTGGTGAAGGCCCAGGGTATGTAAAAGATACTCCCCATGATTGGAGTGCTGCATGAAAAAGGCAAGCAGTTCAATGGACTGGTTCAACGTAGATTCCGCTACCACCTTAGGAAGAAACTTAGGATTGATGCGCAGAGCCACACATTCCTTATGGAAAATCAGATATGGAATTTTGCACATCAAAGCCTGAAGCTTGGAAATTCTTTGAGCAGAAGTAATGGCCACTAGGAAGAGAGCCTTCCACGAAAGGAACTTAAGTTCTGCTGAGGCTGCCAGCTCAAAGGGAGGCAGCGTAAGCTTCTCAAGAATGAAATTCAAACCCCAAGGAGGCAGGAACCTGAATGGGGGTCTCAAATGAAGAACCCTCGTAGAAAGGTCTTCACGACCTCCAGCTGGCGAAATTCTGTCCCCAAAGGGAACATGAAAAGCGGCCAGAGCGTCCATGTGAACCTTCAAAGAGGAATGACTGAGACCCAGGTCAAAGAGATAACGCAGGTAGTCCAGTAGCCACCAGACGGGACAGGAGAAAGGCTCCAAGTCTTTGGACGAAGCCCAAATGGAAAACCATTTCCATTTCATGGCATAGGTGGAGCGAGTGGATGGCTTCCTGGCCTCCACCAAGATCTCTGCCACTTGAGGGGAACCCCAAAACGGGCTTGTGCTACGTCTGTAGGAGCCAAGCATGCAGCTGAAGGGATCTGAGGCCCGGATGGACCACGGATCCCCGATCCTGGGTCAACAGAAGCTGAAAAAAAGGAAGAGGAATTGGAGGTTCCTCGGAGTACTGTTGCAGAACACAGAACCAAACTTGCCTGGGTCAGAAGGGAGCGATGAGAATCATACGGGTCCCTTCTGAGCTGAGCTTGTGCAGGATCCTCGGAATCAATGGAATTGGGGGAAAAGCACAGATGAATCTGCCATTCCAGTCGAGAGACAGAGCGTCTCTCCAGAGCCGCCCATGCCCTGGAGTGAGCAAGCAAAAGATGGGCACTTTTGCGTTTAGTGGGGATGCAAACAGGTCAACCTGAGGGGTTCCCCAACGCAGGAAGATGCAGTCTGCTATTTCCTGGTCCAGTTCCCACTCGTGAGGTTGTGCCGAGGATCGGCTCAAGTGATCTGTCAACGAATTCTCTACCCCCAGGACGTGGACCGCTGTGAGATGAAGGTTGTGTAGGGTCGCCCATTCCCAGACCCGCATCACTTCCTGACAAAGAGGGTGGGAACAAGTCCCCCCTGTTTGCTGAGGTACCAGACTATACTCACGTTATCGGTCTGGACAGCCAGGTGACCGGGAAGCAGAAAGGGGTGTAATGCTTGAAGAGCGTACAACACCGTTCTGAGCTCAAGCACGTTGATGTGAAGCGTCTGCTCGAGTATGGACCATGAGCCCTGGGTGCGCTGGGATCCCAGATGAGCTCCCCAACCTTTGCCTGAGGCGTCCGTTGTCAGTGTTTGGGAGGGGGGAGGAAGGCAGAAGGGAACTGCTCGACAAAGGTTCTCCTGAACCAACAACCAGTGCAAATCCCGAATCATCGGGGTCGAGACTAGCACCTCTTGGTCCAAGTCATCGACCAATTGATCCCACTGAGACCAAAGAGTCCACTGAGAGATTCTCATGTGGAGCCGAGCGCGCGGAACTGTCAGAATTGTAGCCGCCATGAGCCCCAGGAGGCGAAGGACCAACCTGGCGGGAATCCGCCTGTGAGAGGACAAGAAGCTTGCCTGAGCCTGGAGTGTGGCCACCCTGTCTGGGGGTAGAAAGGCCATACCGGTGGTTGTGTTCAGAATCGCCCCGATGAACTGGAGGCATTGAGATGGGATCAAATGGGATTTGGCCTGGTTGATGGTAATACCCAGGCTGGTAAAGACCTGCCTGGTAAGGCAAAGAGAACGCAGGAGCTCCTCCCTGGATGGGGCCGCCAGGAGCCAATCGTCCAGGTACGGGAAAACCTGCACTCCCTGGGTACACAGGTGGGCCGCCACCACCGACAGGCATTTGGTGAATACTCGGGGGGCCGAGAAAAGACCAAATGGGAGGGCCTTGAACTGGTAGTGGTGACCCTGGAAAGTAAACCGGAGGTATTTGTGGTGGGAAGGGTGGATGAGGATATGCAGGTACGCATCTTGCATGTCTAGAGCGCACGCCACAGTCCCGGCAAAAGGAGGGGCAGGAGACTCTGTAGGGAGAGCATCCTGAACCTTTTGTACTCCACGAACAGATTTAGAGAGCTGAGGTCCAGAATGGGCCTCACATCTCATGTCTTCTTGGGGACCAGGAAGAAATGGGAGAAGAAACCCGTCCCCCAAAGAGGGGGAGGGACGGGTTCTATTGCCTCCTTCAACAGAAGGGAGGAGATTTCTTCCTGAACCTTGAGAAGATGTTCAGGGAGTAAGACGACCTGTGGGGGGTTTCTGAAGAAATTCTATGATGTGGCCCTCTGCTATGAGCTGAGGACCTAGCTGTCGGTAGTGATCCTCCCAACCCGGCAGATGAAGCGAGAATCTCCGCCTCACCGGTTCCTCTGGATCAACCAGAGGCTGTGGGAGAGGAGGAAGTCAGGAGGTGTGGGGCAGTGCTGCGGCTGGAGCTCCCGCAGGCCCGTTTGAGTGGGGTGGGGGGCCTCCAGCCGGAGGGGCCCGGCGTTTGTTGGCACAATTTCCTTGTGGTTTCGCCTTAGGCTGTGCACGACGGCAAAAGGAACAACACTGTGCTTGAGGGGCTCTGTACATGGAGTCAACCTCTTTGAGAGCAGTGCCCTTCTCTCTCAGTCCGGTAATGATGTCCTTGACATCACCAGGGAACAACACCGAACCTCGGAAGGGGGCGTCCTGAATGGCGGATTGTACTTCCGAGGCCAAACCTAACATCCAAAGTCAGGCATGTCGCTGCAGACTCACGGCGAATGCCGAGCTTCGTCCAGAAGCGTCCATCGCATCGTACGTAGCACGCAGCATGTGCCTACTGGCCGAACGTGTGGAGCGGACTAGGTCTGCCACTTCCTGTTTAGTCTGGGACTGAGGAAGGGTGTCCAACTTGGCTTTCACCTCGCTAAGGATAGCCTTCTGGTAATCCCCCATGTAAGCCACATAGTTCAAGGCTCTGACAACCAGAGTGGAAGAAGAAAAGACCTTCTTGCCATACTGGTCTAGAAGGCGGGATTCCTTATTGGGTGGGGACGAGCTCAAGTGTTTTGGGTTAGCCGAATGGCCGTGGGTGGTGCTGATCATGACCAAATCAGCCTTGGGGTGTGATGAAAGAAAGTCAATCCCCTCGGGAGCCTGATACGGCCTATCCGCCTTCCGAGGAAGGGGGGCCTAAGCAGACGGTTGTTTCCAGATAGTGGAGATGAGGTCGGCATGAGGCTCGATCCAGGGTGGAACTAACGTGGGAACGACTTCGGGCAAATCCAAACGGGCAGCTAGCTTCTGCCTCTGTGGATTGGGCTCCAGACATTTCCACTGATGAAGAGCCTAGATTTTTCTCAGCAACTCCATAAATGAGGGATCCTCCAGAGGGGACTTCGGAGGAGTTCCGGGACTGGGCTTGTCAGGAGTGCGAGGCTCGTCCAGATCGGAGCTATCAGAGTCATCCAATGAGTCCGAAGAAGGAGAAGAAGACCCCTCCCCAATCGGGGGAGGAACACGGCCCCTAGGGGGCCAAGGTGCCACCCCCAGCCTTAGACCCCGCAGCAATGTCTCTGGGGTTGGGGGGGAAGGAGGGGTCTCTCGCCCCCGGCGACAGGGATCCAGGACAGGGCCCGTCGTTGGAAGGTGGCTCTCCACCTCCCTGGTGAGCTGAGCCTTGGCCTCAGGCCACCAAGAAACCAGAGTCTCCCTCAGATCCACCGGCGGCAAAGGGGGCGGTGGATGAGGGGGATACGGATACTGGGGGTATCCGTAGGGTGATTATCCGTAGCCCGATGGTGGGAAGCCCGGCGTTGGGTACTGCGGTGTCGGATACTGTGGCATCAGGTACTGCGGTGCCGGATACTGCGGAGCCAGATAAGACGGCGTAAGATCCGGCACCAGGGGCTCTACCGGGGTAGAAGGTCCTGGAAGAGGCCTGGAACAGGGGGCCCGGTGGGCGTCGGGGTGACGTCCAGTAAGGGGACATCGACCGGCGACGGGGCCGGCGTCCGAGGTTCCGACGTCAGGCCATCCGGACCTACGGGAAGAAGGCCTGACAGAGGTGCCGAAGAGTTCCCAGCAGCGTCTGGGGAGGACCAGAGGAATCCTCCGGGTCCAGCTGGGGAGACGCAGGGGCCTCGGGCAGCAGCGGCGAAGGCTGCGGGAGCCGGTGGTGCCAGATGAGATCAAAGGATCTGGCGTAGGCTCCTTTGCCGAGCAACCGCCGGATGGGCCGGCGGGCATCTGATCGGTGGGATCTAGGCGGGCGATGGAGGAGCCAATGTCCGACTGATCGGACCCAGCGCCCGAAGAAGGCCGCGCAGGGGAGGTGACCTTGACGGGTGGCTTGACAACCGTGTGCTGCCCCGAAGGGTCGAGCGACTTAGCAGTTGGCTCCGGGCGGACGTTGGAGGAGCCGACGCCTGACTTACCGGAGAGGCACGAACCAGAAGGCCGCGCAGGGGCGGCCTTACTGGGAGCAGATTATTCCTTTGTCCCGACTGGCCCGAGAGCGAACCAGCCAGGGGAAGAGACGTCGTCTCAGATACCACCAAGGCGGCCGTCGGGGTGGTCCCCAGGAGGGCGTTACCTGAAGCAGCGACCCCAGCCGAAGTCGCCGTGGATGAGGAGTCCTGGTCCCGGTGCTTCTCCTTCTTCTTCTTCTTCTTCTTAAGGCCCTCGGGAGAGGTGGAAGCCTGTTGGAGCTTTTTCAGCTCCTTTTCTGTGGAGGACATCTTCTTCTTTAGTATGTGAGCCTCCAGGGACTGCTGCCTTCTTTTGCGGGTGGCCGTGCTGAACTTCAGGCAGTGCTGACAGGAATCCACGGGGTGGTCGGGGCCTAGGCAGATGAGGCACAGAGAATGGCCATCCTTGTGTGGGAGTTGGGCGCCGCACGAGCCGCACTTGTTCTTGTGCTCGGGTGTGGTAGGGGACGACATACACGTCAGGTAAGAAAATCCTGACGAATATAATGAAATCGAAGAAAAAACAGCGGTATAACTACGGCGGCGACTGACTGACGAGCAGTGGAACTTAACCGCGAGGCGCTGTCGAAAGCAAACGGCGGGAAAGAACTGGAAGGCAGGCGTGAGGGACCGCCCCTTTATACTGACGTCGCCTGACACTGGTCACCTGACGTGGGGGGTGGTCCCTCGCCAGAGACTGCTAGCTAGAAATTTTTCTGTGGTGTCCTGACGCCTGCCGGCTTCAGTTCTATATGTAATCACCTACTGCAACAGCCCTCTTGAAGTAAGATCCTCTGTTGCCTGATCCTTCTGTGAGCTTCTTTCTCCCTTCTCCCAGCACTCTCCCAACTCCTGGCCACCTAATTCATTACTCGAACTACGCTCTTTCCCCTTCACTCCCCTCACCCTGACAGTTTAACTGAAAGGCTGATCACTGAGAAAATGTGAAAAAAAATTAAGATTGCGGGACTGCAACCAGCAGGTGGGAGGGTGTGCGAGCATTGGGTGGGCAGACACGCTACTGGGTGAGTGGACAGCAAATGAACCTGCTGAAACAAATGCAATTGCAGATCTGTTCAGAGTGGCGGGTGAGCACTGGCTGGGCAGGTGGTCTAGTCCAGCACTTTCCATCTCACTCTGAAGTCGGGATCAGTCAGCCAGTCAGGGAACATTCAGCAATATGCTCAGACTTGTGAGCAACCAAAGCATCACTGTTAAAATGGAGCCAGAACTGTCAATAAATCATTCAGGAAATGTGCCACCTCATGGTTGGAAGGTGGTACTACATCTGTGGGACAAAAAAAACCAAAAAAACCTGGTACTGCAGGCAGATTACCAGGGCCCGAATTCTGGTATTCCATCATGAAAAGTGGTGTCTAAAACATGGCGGAATACCACTAAATTCGAGCCCTGCTACTGTGCCACCGCAGCCCCTACACAATCTCCGGTTGTCCCCACCCCTTGTGTTCCTGTTAAGTTCCCCTTGTATCTGTCCCATGCATGCTTGCATCCTTCTACCATTCTGGCACCTACCACCTCCACTTGGAGGCTGTTCCAGGCCTCCACCACCCTCTCTGTGAAGAAATATTTCCTCACATCCCCTCTGAGCCCCCAGCTTCATAGCATGACCCCTTGTTCTCGAGTCTGTCTTTCTGCGGAAAATGCTACCTTCCTGTACCTTATCTGTCATGTCCCCCTTTCCCTTCTTTTCTTCAGTGAGTACATATTCAGTTCTCTTAGTCTTTTCTCGGAGGGCTTTTGATGCAGCCCCTGCACCATTTTGGTTGCCTGCCTGTGTACTGCCTCCACCTTATCCACGTCCTTCCGGAGGTAGGGCCTCCAGTACCAGACATAGAACTCGAGGTGTGGTCTTACCAGTGATCTGTGCAGGGGCAACACTACTTCCTTCTTCCTACTGGTGATACCCTTCTCTGTGCACTCCAGCATTCTATTAGCCTTTCCCACTGCCTTTTCACTCAGCTTGGCTACTTTCAGGTAATCTGAAGTGATTACTCCCAGGTCACTTTCCTGTTTGGTGGTTGCCAGTACCTCCCCTGCCAACTGATACATAGTCCCTGGGTTTCTGTGCCCCAAAATGGACGTCAAAATGAATAACACTGAAAATTGCAGAAGAACTGTGGCAAAAGCAAACAGGATACTGGGCTGCATAGCCAGGGGGATTACGTCCAGGAGAAGAGAGATCATCCTCTCTCTGTATAATGCCTTGGTCAGACCACATCTTAAGTACTGTGTGCACTTCTGGAGACCTCACCTCAAGGAGGACATAGCACTGCTGGAGAGAGTCCAGAGGAGGGCAACCAGAATGATTCAGGGTATGGAAGGGAGGCCCTATGAGGAAAGGCTGGAAGAGCTTGAGCTGTACTCGCTGGAGGAGAGAGAGAGAGGAGGGAGATGATAGGCATCTTCAAATATGTAAAAGGAATAAACAAGGGTGTCGAAGGCTTTCCTGAAATCCAGGTATGCCACGTCCACCACTCCATCCTGATCCACTTCTCTGGTCACCCGGTTGAAGAACTCAGTCAGGTTTGTCTGGCAACACTGCTCCACTCTGAAACCATGTTGCCTTTGATCCTGCAATCCACTTGTTTCAGGGTAGTCCACTGTCCTTCTCTTCAATAGTGATTCCATAACCTTGTCCACTGCCGAAGTCAGGCTGTCAGGTCTGTAAATTTCCTACCTCCTTCCTATTCCCACTTCTGTGAAGTGGGACCACATCTGCCCTTCTCCAGTCCGTCGGCACCACCCCTGTTTCCAGTGACAAGTTGAACAAAGCTGTCAGGGGTGCAGCCAGCACCTCTCTGAGCACCGTCAATATCCAAGGGCGAAGCCCCATCTGGTCCCATTGCCATGTCAAAAAAAAAAAAATTAAGTACCATTTCTCCTCCCATGGTCCCCATTGGTCAACTCCGACATCCCCCCCTTCACCGTCCCCAAACATCAGACCCCCTCCCCTCCTGCCCCCATGACTTACCATTTGTGGCAGGGGTTGGGGAGCTGCTCGACCCATCAGCACAGATCCAGCTCAGGAGGTGTCCTCTCAGGACGGCGCTGTGTGTGTGTGTGGGGACCATCGTCATTCTACTGCGGCGGGAACCATTTTTTCCATTTTCCTTGCAGCTGGGAGCGTGCAGTGCCGCCAATGATGCCCGGTGCATGCGTCCACACACTGTACGTTGGGCGGCTGCTCCACCTCCACCCCGACGTTGTGGGACCTGGCATGCTGGCCCCCCAGCCACCGCTAGGGGTCAGGCAAGTGCCGGTCCATGTCCCCACCCTCCTGGAGGGAGGCTGTCCTCAGGCGCTCAGTCCTCCTCCCTCCTTGGCTAACCCTGCGACCTGCTCACACCACAAACACGGGTCGCCGGTGTGGCAGGAGGTAAGGCAGTGATGCCTCAGCTCTCCACGCCACTGGGCCAGCATCAACCTTTGATTCTGCTAGTACCCTGAGGACTTCCTTCTCTGTAAAAGGACTAATGTCCACCTCCCTACCAGTTCTGCCCGTTCTTTATCCTTGGCCTGTCACCTACTCCTTCCATTGTAAATACTGAACAAAAGTATCTATCTGTTCAATATGTCCACCTTCCCTTGGTCCTCTTCCTCACAGACACCCCCCCCTTTGCCTTTTATCCTTGTCATCCCACTTTTCCTCCTTTTCTCGTTAATATAACTAAAGAAGGTTTTATCCCCTTTTCTTACTGACTAGGCAATGTTCTGCTCCGTCTGTGCCTTTGCTCTCTCTATTGCCTTCCCTGCCTCCCTTTGTTTCTCCTAGTAATTTATTCCATCCTCCTCCTTCTGTGTATTTTTGTACTTCCTAAATGCTATTTTTTAGCTCCATTTCCGCAAGCTCTCTAGAGGACCACAGTGGTCTCTCTATCCTCTTGCCCTTGCAGACCTGTCCGACAGAGATTTGTAGCTTTTTTAAAAAAAATTTGCATGCCCCTCCCCCCCCAGCTCACCTAGTCCTGCACCTTTCGGAGAAGTCTATGGTGTCTGCCCCTGCCTCCTGTACCTACCTGGAGTCCTGCCGGTACCCCATGTAGCCATGGTTCTGCCCACGGGGGGGGGCCAGGTGGGGCCCATACACCCCAAACTTCTTGCTGTCATCAAGTCTGGCGACTGGGACAGGCAGGTGGCAGCTGTGGGGTCTGCACCAGGCACTCTGTCTACCCGGCATCTGAAGAGCCATTTTCCACTTTCTGTGTGGGCCTGTTCTGTGCCCTGACATCAAGGCATCACTGCTGATGTCTGTCATGCCCTTCCCCCATGTAGCGTAGTTGGGCACTTGCTGTACCCCAGGCCTCCGCCTGCGGCCAGTCAAGCACCGAGCCCCAACCCCCTGCCTCCCTGGAGAAGGAAAGCAGTCCCCAGGATGCTCAGCCTCCTCCCCCCGGCCGGCCATCTGCCTCCCCGGGCTCATTCCCAAGCCTGGGTCAATGGTGTCGTGAGCGGTAGCGCTACCGCTGCACTGGCAAGCTAGTTCATAGCATTTTCTATGCCCTCTTTTATGTTTACCCACTGGTCTTCGACTCCTCCTAGCATCCCTATCCCTGCCAGGGCATCCCTGAGGCATTCTCCCATTGTCTTGAAATCGGCCCTCTTGAAGTCTATGACCCCCGTCCTTGTGCAAATCCAGTTTCTATAACAAATCACACCATACGATGATCACTGGTCCCCAGGTGGTCCGCCACTGTGACATCAGCAACACTGTCACCATTCGTCAGCACTAGGTCCAGTAATTCTCCTCCATGAGTGGTTTCCATAACCAGGTGCCCGAGGAGCGTCCCCTGCAAGGATTCCAGAATGTTCCTACTCCTGGAAGTTGCCACTGCTGGAAGTCCTTAGTCCATGTCCAGTAGGTTGAAGTCTCCCCTCAGCAACAACTCTCTCTTTTTCTAGCTAGCTTTTGGATTGCTTTCAGCATTTCTCCATTCACTTCTTCTGTTTGTGCTGGAGGTTTGTATATCGCTCCTTTACAGAGAACGGCCCCATTCTTTCTCTCAAGGGTGACTCACAGTACCTCTGCTCCCCCCGTTCCCCTTGTGTTTCTGTAGCCTTTATGCTGTCCCTTACATAAAGAGCTACTCTTTCTCCCTTTTTTCCGACCTTGTCCCTTCTGAACAGAGTAAATCCTGGTACTGCCATATCCCAGTCCTGGTTTTCAGTGCACCAAGTCTCAGTGATGGCGACTAGATCCAAGTCCTCTCCTGCCATAGTGGCCTCTAGGTTTGCAATCTTGTTACCCAGACTTTGAGGGTTCACACTCATGGCTCTCCAAATCTCCCACCAACCAGCTAGTTCCCAGCCCCCTTTGACCTCCATGCCTTCCTCTAGTCTCATACTCCCTCTTAATCAGTTTAAATGCAGGGCCCCATTCGTGTATTCTACCAGTTTTCCTCTACACCCCTCCTCACTGAGGTGCAGCCTGTCCTTTGAATGTAGTCCTTCATCTTTCCACTTGTCCCCCCACCTTCCAATGCAAATGAACCCTTCCAACTTGCACCAGTCCCTAATCCACTAATTGAACTCCTTTATTATCCTTTTTCTGCCTGTACCGACACTGGGGACCTGGATTACCTCAGAGAATGCCACTGAACTCACTGACCTCCTGCAGCTCCCTGCTAGTTCTTTAAACCTTTGTTGCACTACTCCTGCCTCATTTCCTGCTAAGTCATTTGTCCCTAGGAGAATGATCAAGTGAGGTTTGCCCCCCACCTTCCTTATCGTTTCCTTGATCTTAGGCCCTGCCCACTCCGCTTCCATCCCTTGCACACATTCAACATTCCTTCTCCTATATGGGTCCCATTTCCTTACCCAGTATATACCCTTGATAATGAAATCTCCAAAGACCAACACCCCCCCATATCTATGCCTTTGTCCATCTGTTAGCCCCTGGTGGGCCAGTCTCCTCCCCTTCACTTGTTCCCTGTTCAGCACGTTGGGTCCCTCTTCTGTACCCCACTACTCTCTGCAATTTCCTCCCCTGACCCCCTTCTTCCATATCTTCCCTGGTGTCCCCTGCCATCCTCTGCAGTCCCTCTTCTTTCTTCTTCTGCCACTATTCCACCTTCCCCTCCACCACTAGTTCCCCCTTAACTGTGTATATCTCCTTCCCCCTTTCAGTCTACTCACCCCCTCCCATTCCCCATATTGCTGACCTTTTCCGCTATGGTTGCACAAGCCTCAATCCCCCGTGTGCACTCTGATCCTCCTGCCCTGCCAGTACCATAACCCTGTTTGATGCTGGTCCCCCTGCTTCCAAACAAGCCTTAGCTTCTCCTTCCCACCCTCTGTTCCTTGTGCAAGTTTCCCTCCCCACCTTCTATTTCTCCTTACCTCCTGCCAATCCCTTATTCCCAGTACCACCTGGTCTATGTGTAGACAGTGACCCCAGATGCCTTGGCAACCCCTCTGTCCCCTTTTGCCACCCACCTGTCCCTCAGCAGTCCTAATCTGTTCCTCACTCCACTGTTCCTTCCTCCACCCTCCCACTCTCTCCAATTCCCATCTTAACTATTTAACTCCGCCTTTAGCTGCCCCAGGTGCCTGCACACCAGACATCCCCCCCCCCACTCTCCACATTATTCCTAGGAAAACTGCCGCTCTGCATCCACTGCAGTGCACTACCCTCCCTCGTCCTTCCTGCCCCCAGTATCCTCCTGTTTTTCTCCTCATCCACCCCTCCCCAATTCCTCTCTGCCTGTACCAACTGCTAGATCCACACATCCTCTCACTTTTTATATTTGTTTTTGTGGATCTGGTGACCCTAGATCCTACCTTCAGACCAGTCTGATACCTTCTTTAATATATTTTATATATATTCTTAAATACCTTGTGTTCCAACTGTAGCACAGTCTTACAATGTTGTATTGTTTGTACTACCCACATACTATTGTAACTGATCATCCTTCACAACCTTATGTAACCCCTCCCCCCAAGTCGCACCGTGAGATGAGCAACTTGTTGTTCAGTGTGCCCTCTTAGTGAAACATTTCAATAAATAAAATAAATAAATTTGTGCCAGACGCAGATTTGAATTTTGCAGGGTCTACAGCAGTAGCAGTACTGCAAATCCAAATCCCAGTCCCTGCCCTGGCCAACTTAGTTAACCTGTGGCAGAGCCTATATCAGCATTACAAACAGTTGCATCAAAATGCAGTTTATTCTCCCTCAGTCCTCCCACTGCAGGTTCTCCCTTCCTCCTTTCCAATTAATATCCCCAACACAATAGTTTAATCACACATGATAATTTTTTTTTCAGCGTTTAGCCCAGCAAAAGGACACAGTACATAAGCCCGCAAAGCACAGAAAATCTGCATTTAGCCCAGAAAAAGAACACAATGCATTGCCCCCCTCAAACAAACACAGTACATAAGTGGTTATTTTCTAGGCACTGAGGGCTTATCTGGCTGATGTCTGCCTCCTGTTCACTGCTCACACTGCACTTCCGATTTATATGTTCCCCTGAGCTCCTACTGCAATTTCCCAGCAGCTGACGTCAGTCACTTAACTCCATAGAGTTACTGGGTGGAAGGGAAGGCAAGTCTTTGGCTCTGGCGGTGACTCTTCTTTCGGGACTGCGGGATTCCAGCAACTGTTGGGGGGCTTGGATCAAATGCAGCAGCCCTCTCAACCCACTTGCTGCTCCGAATAAATGGCTCTCAAAATTATAGCATCATTAAATTTAGATGCCAGTCATTTTTGTGAGAATTTAGTATTTGTCTACTTTGAAAATATTTTGAAGTCTGGGAGGTTTTTCATTTTTTTTTTTAACTATTTATTCTTGCAGAGTGCACTGCAAAATAAACAAATCGGATCCATGATAATCACCCAAAACAGTTACATTGAGAACCCCTTGTTTTTTGTTATTGTATGTAAAATACTACAAGTCCATAGACAGTGCCCTTCGTACCACTTAAAAAGTGTAAAGTAAATAATAAATGGTTATATGTTTTACAGTTTTATACTGTCTGTGTGCCTTTCTGTGAAGCGGTCTGAGCCCCTGGGAAAGGGCACTGTATTAAAACAGACTACTACTAGCTGGCCTGTCGACGCAGCGGTTGGATTTCCACTTGCGATGCCAGCTACCCAGGTTCTGAAATGGATCCAGGTCGTCGGATGGTCGGCCACAGGGAGAAGGATCAAGCGTCCCTAGGACCGCTCTCCTTCTCCAGGGGGAGGGTGGTGTGCGTTTAGTGCAGAAGAGACACCTGTCGGAGGCTGGGCCGTCACCTTGCACTACACAGAAAGCAGCTCTGGGGCAGGACAGACACAGGACGTCATTGTACGTCCCAGCCCAGCTCTGAGGGAAACGCTGCCCCAGCGGGTATCCATGAAGCCCTGCCCCTGGGCTTCAATTAGCCATAATGAGCTCTCCCAATCAGTTACTGGTTTCACGGCACTGGTGGCCTGTACGGTGCCATGACTCCGCCCCCCGGGGGGTAAGCCAGAGGTAATTGGGAGAGCGCAGACAGATATGGGTGGTGGAAGTCCGAGGGTTGCCGTGACCAGGGCAGAGACCTGATGACCGGAGGTAGAAAAAAGGCAAAAGCAAATAAAAAAAAAAAATAAAATAAACAGACTACTACTACCTTATTTTATTATCAGCCCAATTATACCTCCGCCCCCCCCAACAACCATTCGAGAGCTTTCCACCCACTCCTCACTTCATTTGGCTCTCATGGAAAAGAGAGGTCACTGCCTAGGTGATTTCCTATCCTTCGAGTTCGCATGGCTATGCCCCACCCACATTAAGCTTCCTAAGCTCCAAGATCCCTTTAGTTCTACTATTACTGGTTGGGACATCGAACGTAACTTGTACAGGTCACTGGTCAGGTCGCACGTGGAATACTGTGTACAGTACTGACGTGCATTCCTGAAGTAGGACATCAGATTGTTGGAGGGGGTGCGGCGTAGGGCAACGAAAATGATCCAGGGACTGGAGGGAAAATCCTATGAGGAAAGGATGGGAGAGCTGAACATGTATACCCTGGAGGAGAGCAGGGATGGGGGATATGATCAAAACCTTTAAATACTTAAACGGAATAAACAAGACTAATACAGGAGAGATTTTCCAGATTAAAAGGGTGAGGGACACGAGAGGGCATCGGTTGAAATTGGGGGGGAGGGATTCAAAAGGGAAATCAGGAGACACTCTTCACAGAAAGGGTGGTGGACAAGTGAATACTCTGCCCGAGGAAGTGGTATCCTGTACAATGGTGGGCAGATTTGAAGAAGGTGGGACAGAGTGTGTGTGTATGTGTGTGTGTGGGGGGGGTTGCGAGGAGGGGGAGGGAGGGCCAGCTGCAAACTGAGGGGCTAGCTGCACAAACGAGCAGACTCGATAGACCGCGAGGCCTGTTACTGCTGGCATTTCGTATGTTTATAACCAGACTACTTCTCCCCCTTTCCCACAATGAACTCATATGGGTAAAGTGGCATGGGTGAAAAATTGTGCACATCAATATCTGCTGTCTTCTAAGGTCTCAGGGCTGGAAGCCTGGGTCTCCCTTTTACAATTCAGATGTCATAGGAGTCTCTGCAACTTAGTTAAAAAAAAAAAAACCTCTAGCACAGAGTTTTGCTGCCACAATAGGTGCTTTACCTTGATCACGCAAGCCAGGCAGGGCTCCAGGAGAGGGGTGGAGTCCTGTCATATGTTAGTGATACGCAAAGTGCATCATTAATTTTTAGCAGTACCAATGATAATACTATCTGTGATTGGCTCATAACAGAACTTACACTAGGCACTGCCAAAAAATTGTACAATTGGCTGCTTTTATAATCTACCCAAAGGTGGTCTCTATCTGGCCTCACCCAAGTCCCAAGTGGTTCAGGGCACTGATTGTTTCTCCCCCATGAGGGAGCTTATCATGTTAGGGGACTTCAACCTTAACTGGCTTCGAAGTACCCAGCTCGAGTATAATGAACTAGTAAAGGAACTCATTTTCTCCCAACTCATCACTACCCCCACCTGTTTTAACCACGTCTTCGATCCACTCATTTCTAAACTACAGTCTCACTTACCGCAAGGACAGGGTCCTTCAGGCAGGAGTCTTATCTGACTCCATTAGTGACCACTCTCCAACTTTCTGTATCTGGTCCTGTAAGCAGCAGCAGCAGCAACAACAGCAACACACACGCCCCACCCCTGCCCCTTAGAGATTTCTCTATATATGATTTACCCTGCTTGCTCTCGAACATTAAGGCAATCAACTGGTATGCTCTCCACATTCTGTCTGATGTAAACTCAGCCCTAGGCATCTTCACCTTTGCCATATCCTCTGTTCAGGACAAGAGTTTCTCCATGACCACCCAGAGATTGCAGGGTGGTAACACCAGATGGCTGTCAAAAGAATTGCTTGGGGAAAATGAGAGAGCTATCCTGTGGGAACCTGCAAGCCTGCTCCTTCACCCACTTCCTGAAAAAAATTACTAGAGGCTGTGCAACTTGCAACCTTTGTAAACAAGAGGTTAAAACCCTTAAGGCCAACAATATTAAAAGCCTTTGGATCAGGAATCTGGGCAGCCTCAAGAACTTTCAGTCATCGGTGAACTCCCTTATGAATCCCAGGAAAAAAACAAAACACCATAAAGTTACACACCAAAGCTGGGTCACTAACTGACCCCCTCCAGGTTGAAGAAGCCCCCAACAATAAATTCACAGATCTGTCGGACTACCTGGGTAAGCTCCTGCACAAGGATCCCTTTACCCACAACAACTGAGCAACTCAAGAATGGTGTAATTCCTGTTGAAAAATAATAATTTTATGAAGTACACATCTGCATACCCTAAAGAAATAAGCAATACAGCATAACATGGTGCATGATTATGGATCAATGAAGTGTGATTACTGACAATAATCTCACATTAGAGTTTCACTGCACTTATAAAATGCGTACGCAAAATCACTAACTAGTCTGTCTTACACATTGTAACGTAAAACACCGTCTGGATGAGAATCAGTAAGTACAAGTAAAGGAAAAACGTACCAATGGTACTGAGAGGCGCCAAGGTATGGCTATGTCATGTTTGTACAGTAACAGACACATATAGCTGGTAAACTATGTACACGCAGATGCAATGTTCATTTCAGAGAGGGGGATAGGGACAACTGCCACTCAGTTTTCAATTTTGACACACCTTTTCTTCTCCCTTGGGGACAATGCATTGTTTGTTACAGCTGTTTTAAACTGTTTGAAAACTGAGCTCAGTTGAACAATGTGACCCATTCGTTTTTTTCACTCCACCCTTACTTTTTTTACCCAGTGGGTCAGCGTCCCACAGAGATGAACATCTGAAATGAATCCTGCAGATGCTGTACAATACAGGGACATGTATGCACATAAGTACACACATACACCTCGTAAAATAAGCATGCACACCCCAAACCATACACAAACTCAGAACTTTTAACCGGACCAGTTCCTGTACTATGGCCTCTGGAGTCAGCATGATATTCTCTCAAGTTAAAGTAATGTTTCCCAAGTTGTATTCAAACCTCAAAGTGTCAGCTGGAACTTTTTAAGTTATCAGCAACATAGGACTTTAAACTTTGCTGAAACTCTATCGCTGACATCAGCAATGACATCTGACAATTTCCCTCATACTATATAAATTGTACTAAGAAAGGAAAAAAAAAATTCTGCACCGGGGATCAAGCTCGAGCTTGTGTATGTCTGAAACCCTACGCCAAGACCTAAAAGGCCCATGCATCATACAGCTGAACTACACACACACACACACACACACACCCCAAATCTACATTTGAACTTGACTAAAAGCACACACACACACACACAAAAAAAAAGAAGAGAATGCATGATCACAATAGGTGCTTTTAGCTATGCTGGTGGTGCTGAAAAAAGTGCCTGACCCGCACCGTGCAGCTCGCTCAATGTCACCAACACTTCCCACTCCTGCGACTGGGATGGGATGGGAGCCTTCATTATCAAACACACAAAAAAAAAAAAACTTCAGAAGGATTGTTAGTGGTGGTGGCACTCTGCAAGGGTCACCTGTGAAGGCAGCAATGAATGAGAGTTTAGCAACAATTTTGCTTCTTTTTTTTTTTGTAAATATATGTTTTTTTAAAAGTTTTGTTTTTAACAGTTGCTACAGTGCATAGCTGTACAGCATGATGAGCTGAGCAGTACACTGTAACGTCAGACGCAACTGACATTAACCCAAAAATTTTAAAGTAAAATGCAACAGCTTTGGAACACCTGCCCCTCCAGTGCAGCAGTGGGGCAGCGCACACCCCTATAATTTCAGTTCTACAGCTGTGCCTCTGCCTATACGCAGAAAACTCCTACAGGGGATACATGACATGGGGGTAGAAAGATGTCCTGACACGCAATATTCCCCCCTCCACTAGTATCACCCCTCTAAACCAGCTATCCATCCTTCTCCCTCCAGGGGTTCTACTGGCTATGGTACAAATCTAGAGACATGCTGCACGAGCTGCAACATCCATTTCATCCCTTTGGATGTGAATTGCTCATTTCTATAATATAAGTTAAATGTAATTCTTTCCATGGTGTATATGCTTTTCACTGTGTCCCACCAGTATTGAAGGATGGATGTCTGCGGTGTGAGCCACCTCCTGGTAATATTTTAAGTGCAGCAACCAGCATGATGCCCAAAAAGGTACTTCACATAGCGCACCTTAAGCTGCCTGGTGTACTGGAAAAGTAGACATATCTCAGGGCCTAAGCCAACTCTTTTCCCCAGGATGTCCAAGATGGCCACCTCCAGGTCAAGCGAAAAGGTTGTCAAAAGAGAGCATGCCCAAATCACATGGGTGTGGGTCACCTCGCTTCCCCAGAGTCGTCAACATGCTGCACTACAGCCATATCCAATTTTTGCTGTAACTACAGGGATCCCAAAATACCTCACTAGGTGCTTCCAACCATATTCTCTTCAAACAAGAGATGACGTGACCCTGCCTGCCACAGATCATCCCCGTCCCATGCTTTAAGCTCTATTTCCTGGTCTAGTTCTGCACCCTGTTTATCGGCGGATACTGTGTAGAGTGCGGCTGTGCATGCTGTATGGCCTGGTAGTGAAGGGAGATGAGATGTCTAGTAATCTGAGAGGTAGGCTGGGCCGCCAATAGTCTGACCAAGGGTGGTAGTCTGGTGGTATCTCTCGAATCAGCAGGCCATGTATCAAGGTCATGATACACCTGAAGATGTTGAAAAAAAAAAAAAATCTCCCTGCTCCAGTCCAAATTGAGCCTGCATCTCAAGAAAAAACTTTGTATGCTGACCATTGCAAAACTATGCTAGGTAGATCAAGTTCTTTTTTTTTTTTTTTATACACAGAATTTACACAGAAATTGTCAGCAGATAAGGATCGCTAGGCCCATCCACTCTGCCTTTAAGCCCCGTACTTGATTACAGCTTCTGACTCTCCCTGTGGTTTACCTCTATGGTTCCCCTATGCCTGTCCCATGCATGTTTAAATCCAAGTACTGTGCTTGCTCCCACCACATGTTGTGGCAGACTATTCCATGTGTCCAACACCTTCTCCATGAAGAAAAACGTTCTCACATTCTCACATTCCATTGTCTAAAGCCCTGGAGCGCATCGCCTCAGACCAATTAGTCAAGTACCTGGAAAAATACGACATCCAGGGTCCTGAGCAACATGGTTTCTGAAAAGGGCACAGTACCACCACTGCACTATTAGAATTCACAGGCTTCATCCATACTGCACTTGATCAAGGAAACTGTGTAGGGGCAGTATTCATCGACCTTACGAAAGCCTTTGATACTGTGAACCACCCACTCCTATTCAAGCAATTATCAAACATTGGGCTCTCCAATGAAGCACTGCTCTGGTTTTCAAGCTACCTTGTGGAGAGGGTCCAGCGGGTTAGGACTGCCGGTGTTACCTCGGAAGAAAAGCCAGTCCTTTCAGGGGTCCCACAGGGGTCCATCCTGGGGCCACTACTCTTCAGCCTGTTCCTCAACGACCTTCCCAGTGTCTGTCATCAGAAATTACTGCTCTACGCCGATGACGCAGTCATGTTCACCAACCACCAAAACGCAGAGCTTCTCGAGAAACAATTACAGCTTGAATTCATGCGCATCGAAGAATGGTTCAAGTCACACAAACTGGTCATGAACTACAGCAAAACAAAGGTTATGACCTTCTACAACACCAGGAGCAAGTACAAATCCCGTGACCTCACCATCCTAAACCAAACAGGGACCTTACCTGAACACGTTCTTGATTTTAAATACCTAGGTGTCACATTGGACAGCTCACTGTCCTACCATCGGCACACAGATTCTGTCGCCAAAGCCACCAACATCCGTACAGGCCTGCTCTACAGGCATAAACACTGCAGGACTCCTGACACTCTCCGGTTGGCTATCAACAGCTTTGTCACCTCCATCATCGATTATGAGCTAGCAATTTATGGCTCTGCCTCAGCCTCTGCCCTCCGCAGAATTACAGCTGCACTCAACAAAGCATGCAGGCTGCTAACTGGGGCTGATCGACTTACACACACTTGTGACCTGTACACTTGGGCAGGATGGCTACCTCTCATCAGCCGGATACAGTATCAAACCTGCCTCTTAGCCAAAAAAAACCCTCCTCGGGGTCAGGCCCTGGGCATTGAAAAGCTACTTATTGACCAACCACAGCACCCAGAGAACTAGAAGTTCACAACAACTAACCTTCCTTGTCCCCAGATGCGGACTACCATGCCCAGAGGACCTTGCCCACAGAGCACCACAGTGGTACAATACTCTCAACAAAAGAAACTCTTACTGCTGCTGCTCTTGGCTCTTTTAAGAGACAACTCCGACTTCATCTAATTTCAACTAGTCGTTGTGACTGCCTCGCCTAATTGGGGGCCCCCTGTTCACTGCCCTCCACTTCAGTCTTGAAAGCTATCTCTCCCCGCCTTGCCTCCTTCTACCTGCCAACCCCCTTGCCCCCTCTCCCTTTCCTTCCCCCAGGCATTTCCTGACTTCTATCCCTCCTCTCCCTCCCCTTTAGAGCTCTTACCCTCACCCTCTATCCTCAGACAATGGCCTTCCTGCCTGCTTACCCCCTTCCCTCTCACCTGCAGTGCTTATTTCCAAGATTGCCCTTGGCTGGTTATGTCATGCTACCTAACATTTGGCACATTTTGAATTACTGGAATTTCCTAAGCCTCGGTCTCTTACTTCTTGTTATTGTGTAACTATGTATGATTATGTTGAACTTTGTATGTATGTATACCCCCCATTCCTTCGACGTGGAACCTTTGTAAACGAGCAGTTCTTGCTCAAAGGTATTTGTAATCCTAGATTTCAATAAAATAAAAAAATAAAAAACATTCCCTCTTAACCTGCCACCTTGCAATTTCATGTCACGCCCATTCATTCTTGTACTCCTCCTATATTGGAAGATGTCTCCCCAATGCACCTTGCTCATGCCCGTGAGATACTTGAATGTCTCGATCATGTCCCCTCTCTCCTTTCTTTCCTCCAGCGAGCACATACTGCAGTCCCTTAATCTCTCCTTGTAAGTTCTGTGTTGCAAGCTCTGCACCATCTTAGTCGCCCTTCTCTGGACTGTCTCCAGCCTATTAATGTCCTTTTGAAGGTTTGGCCTCCAGAACTGCACTCAGTACTCCATGTGAGGCCTGACCAGGGTTTTATACAACGGCATCACTACCTCCCGCCTTCTGCTGGTGATACACCCAACTATGCACCCCAGCATGCTACTAGCCTTCCCTGCTGCCCTTGTACTCTACTTTGACATTTTCAGGTCATCTATAATAATAACCGTCAGGTCACTTTCTTCCTTGGCGACTGTCAGCAGCCCCCCCCCCATCCTGTTGCTCTCTCCAGTGTTTCTATGTGCATAATTTTACACTTCTTGGAATTAAACCTCAGTTGCCACTCGTCAGACCATTTCTCAAGCTTCTCCAGGTTCTTCCTCATTTTTTCCACCCCTTCTGGAGTACTCACCCTGTTACAGATCTTGGTGTCATCTGCAAACTGGCATACCTTTCCTTCCAGCCCCTCTGCAATTTCACTGATGATGGCACTGAACAGGACTGGCCCAAGTACTGATCCCTGAGGTACACCATTGGTCACCCCTCTCCCTAGATTGTATCCTATTTACCACCACCCTCTGTCTCCTGTCCATTAGCCCGTTCCTAACATAGGTTACCACCTTGTCACCCATGCCCAGACTACCCACCCATCTTGTTTACCAGACTCTTATGTGAGACGGTGTTGAAGACTTTGCTGAAACAGTGGTAGGTGACATCCACCCCCCCTCCCCGATTTACTTCCTTCATCATCCAGTCAAAGAAATCTATCGGTTTTGTCTGACTTGACCTTCTTGCTGTTAAAACCATGCTGCCTAGGATGCTGGGAACAGATGGCTTCTAGCTGTCCCACTATCCTCTCTTTAAGCAGTACCTCCATGATCTTTCCCACGACTGAGGTGAGGTTGACTGACCTGTAGTTCCCCACCTCCTCCCTAATGCCAGATTTGTGTAGAAGGATCACATGTTCACCCTTCCAATCTTCTGGCATCACTCCTATGTTGAGTAACTGTGAACAAGGCTGCCAGAGGTTCCGCTAGCTCTCTTCGCAGCTCCCTTAATATCCTTGGGGTGTATGCTGTCCGGTCCCATTGCCCTGTCCACCTTCAATTTAGTAAGCTCCAGCAGAGCTCTTTCTCCTGTGAATGGACTGTTGTCCACCTCTTCCCACCTTGGCATCTGTCGCTTGACTGTGGTCCCTGTCCTTCCCACTCTTCCATGAATACTGAACAGAAGTATTTATTCAGTATTTCTGCCTTATCCACGTCTCCCTCCTTGCACTCCCCTTCGAGACTAACAATCCCCCCCGTTTCCTTCTTTCGCTGATGTACCTGTAGAATGTCTTGTCCCCTTTCTTCACCGTCTGCATTAATCCTTCCTCATTCCGTGCCTTTGCTCTCCTTACTGCCCTCCTTGCTTCTCTTAGACACTCTAGGTACACCTCCCTGTCCTTCTCTCTTTGGGTCTCCTTATTATTTCCTGAATTCTGCCTTCTTAGCCCTTACTTTGTCAGACGCCTCTTTCGAGAACCATAGTGGCTCTCTCCTTCTCTTGCCTTTGGATAGCAATCTGATGCATTGGTTTGTCACTTCCACTGTGGCTCCTTTTAGGTGCTCCCTTTGCTCTTCCACCCCCCCCCCATCCTCCTTTTCTCCGGGGCAATTTTGATAGCTCTCACCATTTCAGTGAAGTCTGCCTTTTTGAAATCCAGAACTGTTGACCTAGTGCGACTTGACAGAGTCTCCATCCCCATGCTGAACCACACTATGTGGTGACCAATGGATCCCAGTTGCCCTTCTACCTGGACATCTGTGATTCTATCACAGTTGGTCATCACTAGATCCAGAATCGCTGTGTCCCAGGCGGGATCAAGCACAAGCTGCCAGAGTTCTGCGTGCTGTAGGGAATCTAGGATGCAGCTGCCCTAGTGGTCCAATCCATGTCCGGCATATTCAAATCTCCCATCAGCAGAATTTCACTTATTTATTTATTTAGTTTTTGTTAACTGGATAGATGCACTAGCCAGAAAGACTATTTTCAAGCACGACCCGGGAGAGTACAGAGACAAACTTCAAAGAACATCATGATACACAGTACAAGTTACATAACAGCAGCAATGTGTCAAAGAATTGAGGTAGTAAGACCAAAATAAGCATCAATATTTACACAAGATAATACAATAAGGTCAAATTAAGCGACCAGGCAACTGTGCAAGTAAATAAGGGATAAGGTGCTGAGAGAGCGATAGCCACCAAGAAGAGATAGATAAAGGGAGTAATTGGGTAGAGGATGGAGAAAACAGATAATATCACCTGTAAGGGAGAGAAGGAAGTGAAAGAATGAAATGAAAGAAATAAGGAAGTGAAATCGAGAGGAAGTGTTTCAATGTTGGAGTGGGCCTAGGTTCCTAGGTGACAAGTGGAGGGTGGAGTTAGACAGCAAGGGCTAGGGTGGTTTGAAGCAGGAGCATATGTAGGAGGAGAGGAGATGGTGTCGAAGTTCTTTCTTAAATTAGATGTGGGATGTAGATTGGTGTAAGGTTAGAGGAAGTGAGTTCCAGTAGTAGGGCGCATGACAGGCAAAGGCACGACCACCTTTATTTGTACGATGTCTTGTGATGAAGACAGGGACATTTACCGCAGAGCGCAATGCATAGTTGGTTTTCTGGTAGGGAAGGAGACAGGTCAGTGAATTAGGAATACGGGATCTGATAATGTTATCAGTAATGGACCCAAGTGTATAGGACCTTAGTTCTAGTGGTGGAAGCCATCCTAGATCTGAGTAGAGGAGACAATGATGTTTCAGCCGGGGGGAGCAGGATGCAAAGTGACAGATGTTGTTATAGGTAACATCCCACTTACGAAGACTCGAGTTGCAGGCGGAGGCATACGTAGCAAACCTGTGAGCGAGAGAGGGAAGTAATAGCCCACGGGCGATAGCAAGTCTAGCTGAAGGAGTGAGTGCATAACTTGATCGGTAGGCGATCCAGAGTTTGGACTTGACCTGCTTACAGACAGTATGTATGTGAAGGTCGAAATGCAGAGATGGGCCAAGAGCGACTCCCAGATATTTGAATGAGTTAGCCACTCAACAGATGTGCCATCTAGGGAGGAGACATTAAAGTGAGTTTGGGAGTGTTTGAGTTTGGGACTGGAGCCAAATAGCATAGCTTGGGTCTTTGATTTGTTTAAGACAAGTTTGTGATTTACAAGCCACTGCTGTAAAAGCTGCAGGGCTCTCGGCATGATTTTTTGATTGGAGGTCCAGGACTGGCCATGAAAAACAAGGGGGGTCCACAACCAAAAAGTGGGAGTCCTCAGAAAATTTCTAGGGGTCCCCATTCAAATACATGGGAGCCAGGCCCCTGCGCCAGCACCGCTTTTACTGTAGTATTCTGCAGAAAGCTCCATTGGTTTCTCTTGGGGCATTTTAATCTACATTATTTTATGTTTCAGAGGGTATATCCAAACAAATTATGTCCACTGCTCAACTAACAAGAGGTTTTCTAGTTGAGCAGTGGCCCTAATTTGTTATAACTCCCCCTCTGTAACATAAAAAATGTCCTAAAGTGACTCCCGGGGCTTGGTGGCTGAGAGTCTCAGGGACTCTCGCGGAAAACTTCAGAGCGTCCCGATGCTCAAAATGTGCATAAAGGATGCAGGTGCCTGCGTCCCCGAGAGCCCTGAGCTGATTATCACAAGACAGTCTAGTGTTAATGTCCTCAGTGTTATTTGAACTGCAGTACAGAACAATGTCATCTGCATATAGTAGAGAGGAGGTACTGAGAAGATTTGTGGTAATACTATTAATGAAAATAGTGAAAAGCAGAGGACCTAAAATAGACCCCTGAGGTACACCAATGTTGATGGTAGCCTTGTCAGAGAAGGTGGAGTTAAATTTCATGTATTGAGACCTATCTGACAGATAGCTATCAAACCAGTTGACAACATTTAGCGCAAAGCCTAGACAGTTTAAGGTAGCAATGAGGATGGAGTGGTCAACAAGGTCAAATGCCTTGGTCATATCAATAAATATGGCCCTGGTGAGCCTGCCAGAGTCCATAGCCACTAGGGTGTCAGACGTGAGTTTGAGTAGGGCAGTAGTGGTACTATGACCCTTTCGGAAACCATGTTGGGCGTCAGTTAAGAGGTCGTGTTTCAGAAGAAAGTCTGTGGTTTTGGTGGCAACTATTTTCTCAAGAATTTTCCTGAGAACAGACAGGATGGCAACAGGACGGCAATTCAATGGGTCAAGTGTGTCGCCTTTTTTGAGTGCGGGGGGTAATTCTGGCCATCTTCCAAATATCCAGGACAGTACTTTGACACAGAGAAAGGGTAAAGATTTTAGCAAGGGGAGCAGCTATGTTAGGGCAGCTAATTTTAGAAGCTTAGGTTCCAGGTTATCAGACCCAACAGCTGCATACTCTGAGATGTTTCTTAAAATGTCTGAGAACCTCACTAGTTAGGACGGACCTGAAATGGAAAGCGGGCCTGGAGGAGTTAGCAGGTGAAATAGGGTTAGACGGAGTAAGGAAAGTGGAAGTATATTGAGTAAGGTCAGCAAATTGCCTATTAAAGAAGTTAGCAATAGTGAGGGGATTGTTACAATGGATGCCATTTAGAGACATGTCATTAGGAGTGGATGACTTTTTCGATCACAGGAAGAACTCAATAGCGGACCAAAATTTTTTGGGGTCCCCTTGGGAGTCCATTAGAAGGTTACTGCAGTATGTGCTTTTTGCTTGTTCGATTTCTTTCTTACAAGCATTTCTTAATGCTCTGTAAGTACTAAAGTCTGCAAGAAGACCTGATTTCTTGTAACAAAGCCAGATTTTGTCCCTCTGTTGTAATTTAGATAACAGGTCAGATTTTAGCCAGCGTGTCTGCCTATTTCTAACCCACCTGGTAGCAAGTTGACAGTGGTTTTCTTGTAGTTCTAAGAACTTAGTCAGAAAGATATTTAGGGCAGTCGGAACATCTGATGAGCTATAGAGAGGGAACCAGTCAGTGCAAGCTACATCTAACAAGTAGGCCTGTGGGTCAAAGTTTGTATAATTACAGAAAGTAATGAAGCGGGGCTTCATAGGTTCAGGCCTACCTTCGCCTCAGACACAGAAAGTGGGGGAGTGGTCTGTGATGGCGTCAGACAGAATTTCTACATCACTAATATTCTCTGGGCAGTTTGTCATGATCCAGTCCAGTAAGGTGCTAGTATTAGAATGAGGAGCGGTTCTAGTGGGTAGAGGGATAAGCTGATGCAGGTTAAAACTCTGTAGTCTAGTCAGGGCTGTCATGTGTCCATTTCCCAACCAGTTTATATTAATGTCTCCTAGTATGAGAACTTCATTATTTCCAGAGTGAATGGCAGTTTGGTCAAGAAGCTCATCCAGTCCTTTTAGGCCATGGGTAGGGGGATTGTAAGCACAGACAATATGCAGCTTCTTTGTACCAAGGGTGAGGAGAGCATGAAGTGCCTCACAGTGGTTCATAGGGGCCGAGCTGATTATAGAGAGCTGGAGGTGTGATTTGTAATAGATGGCTGTACCTCCCCACCTTTTAGGGGCTGTCTATCATTCCTCAGAAGATTATAGGATGGTAGGGAGCACTGAGAGTTAGGGGTGGATGGCTTCAGCAAGGCACAGTATATCTGGTTTATAAAGTGCGGTCCAAGATTCAAGTTCCACAAAATTCCGCTCAAGGCTCCTGATATTATGGTGTGATAAATAGACCTTTGGCATTTGAAATTTAAGCAGCTGACAAGGTTAAGGGTCCATGGTTTGGCTGTATATCTCCAGAGAGTAGAATGGCCAGTAAGAGGAGGTACCAGAGCTTACGATGCAGGAAAGGTGAGAGGGTACAGGTTTGCAGGGACCCGGAATTAAGGGCATGGGCAGCCAGGCGGATCCAGGCCTAGTTTAGAAGTAACGGTGTGGGATCATAGCATACTGCGGGTCCTACCGGTAGATTTGAAAATGTGAAGTCATGGAGTTGATAGTGTGGGATAGCAGCTTCAACATAGGGGACCACGAGAACTGATAGGTGTAACAGAAATGGAGTTGATATGAGTAGCATTTGCAGCACCTGTTTATTCATTTTCAGTCCTGATACTAGAAGTTTAGTGGAGAGAGGGATTTAGTAAATAATGAGGGGAAGTGACATTCTGCAACTGGTCTGTTTTACCAAGGGGAATATTCAAATACGAAGGAGTTAGGGTGTCAGAGGGTGAAAGCGAAAAAAATTCAGGGCAAATCTAAGAAAAAGAGAATAGACCAGACAGAAAGGTGAGGTGGGTTAGGCAGCAAAAATGGGATTAACAAGGGGTTGACAAGGCCAGCAGTATAAACCAATTAAGTTGCAAAAGGGCAGTGGACTGGAGGCTCCACTTTATAAAGACAGAGGTGGGCTAAGGTCAGAGAGAGAAAAAGGGAGAGAGAGATATTTCTAGTAAGTTCCAGGGCTACTAAAGAAAAAAATTAGAGGAGAAGACCAAGATAAAGCGTGGTATCAAGAAACAGTGCAGTGCAGATTTAATGGTTCCACAGTTTCCATGTGTCGGTAGGGAGGGGCGAAAAGGTCTGTGAGAGCAAGTAGGGTTGGAGTAAGCCGTGGGAGGCAGGAACAGATAAGAATATTTAATGGGAGGCCGGGGGGGGGGGTGGAATACCAATTCAAGTGTTCAGATCCAGAGCCTGGAAACACAAATTTACAGCAGGGAAAAGTGGTCTGGAGAGCCGGCTTGCAGGCGCACCAATCAGGAGTCTTACAGTACCCATTTAGCCAATCCGGAGTTAGAAGCAAAAAAGGCATACCTTCAGAAGGAGTTCGAGAAGCGGGACCAGGAGGGCGGCAGGGAGTTAGCAAAATCTTTGGCGATGGTGGCGACCAAGGAAACGGCTGGAGGCACCACCATAACCACGAGCGCCGCTTGGGGCTGCGCTGGGAGAGTCTTCAGAAGGAGTCCAAGGAGCAGGACCAGGAGGACGGCAGAGAGTCAGCAAAATCTTCGGCAATGGCGGCGGCCAAGGAAATGGCCGGAGGCACCGCTGTAACCACGAGCGCCGCTCGGGGCTTCGCTGGGAGCGTCAGTTCAAGTGTTCAGACCCAGAGCCTGGAAACACAAATTTACAGTAGGGAAAAGTGGTTTGGAGAGCCGGCTTGCAGGCGCACCAATCAGGAGCCTTAGAGTACCTGCTTAGCCAATCCAGAGTTAGAAGCAAAAAAAAGTGCACCAATCGGGATGCTGCCGCAAGCGGACTGGCTCGGGGAGAAACAACAGCTGTACCTTCAGAAGGAGTCCGAGGAGTGGGACCAGGAGGGCGGCAGGGAGTCAGAAAAATCTTTGGCGATGGCAGCAGCAAAGGAAACTGCCGGAGGTGCTGCCATAACCACGAGCGCCACTCAGGGGCTGTGCTGGGAGCGTCATTGCCATCTTGTGTATTTCCTCCCTTAGCTCCCTGTCCACTTCCTCCCCCTGTCCTGGAGGCCTGTATATCACCCTGTGCGTATTGCTGTGTCATTTCCAGGTTCAAGGGTGACCCACATTGCCTCTACCTCTCCCTGCTTACCCTGTATCTGTGTTGCCTTTAGACCCTCCCTGACATACTGAGCGAACCCCCCTCCCTATCCCTCCTGAACAGAGCATAACCCAGTATATTGATTTCCCATTCGTCATTTGCAGTGTACCAGATTTCAGTTATTGCTACTATGCAGGGCTGGCCTTGATCATTCTGGGCTCCTGTGCACCTCCCTGCTGGGCCCATCACTCTATTCCCTGTGCCTCCCCCCATCCAACATTTACACCAAAGTAACCCTCCTGTCCGGTATTAATAAAGCAGTAGCAGGTCTACTACTTTAACCAGCCTATTTTAATTAGTGCCATTGACTGCACTGGATTATTTGACCACCTTTGGAAATGAATCCACCCGAGTCTGGAGCGAGAACTTAAGTAAGTACGGTACTACTGCTATATTAATTTCTGTAAGGACAGGGACATCATCACTGGACACACACTTCAGATACTTTGATTTGCAAACAAGTTAAACAATTTAACTTTTCTGGAGGTGTGAAAGACAGAATAGAGAGGATTATTATAGGAGGCAGTATAGCGCAGTGGTTTAAGGTTCTGAGCTGCAAACCTGGACACCTGGGTTTGAATCCCATAGCCCCCACTTGCATACTGTGTGACTCTGAGCAAGTCACTTAACTTCCTTGTGCACCCAGGTCGCACCGGTGATACCAGAAGATTAAGGATCCATCTTGCACTTGTGGATAATTACGGCACTTTCAGCTGCAGTCCACATAGCACTGCTCCGCCCACCACAGCATAGGAGGTTGGCAGTACAGGCCCACAATGAGTGGTACATTGTAATAACTACAAACAATATAAAACAAAATAACGGGGTTGGGGTGGGGGCAGAGCCCTCCAAATACAAAAAAAACTTACATTAATGTTTAACGGTACAAACACTTCATTGGTGCACACGAGGGGCGGAGTGTCCCCACATAAAGTTATTTCAGAGACTGAAATATACCCATTTTCATCCTTCTCTGACAACTTAGCAAACCTATAACATTGTTTGCAGTGAGAAGTTTTGAGGTCTATTGGCTCACAGAAACAAGAAAAGTTTACAGAGGCTCAATGCATTACTGGCTACAGCTTCTGCCCACAACTTGGGATAAACATTTTACAGAGACTAATACAATGCTAAATCGCTGAGTGCCTTGTTTTTTTTTTTTTTAGACCTTTCTGAGCTTGTGCAATACTGCATTTTGTACTTTTCCAAATTGTGGTGACTAGACTGTGTGCAATAAATAGCTTTTTGCTAAGCTGACAATGTTGGGCATGTCTTTGTATGCAATTTTAGTCTGTGGAGGAGTGTGTGTAAAGTTGCTAGCCGCGGAAGTACCGTATTGTACAGAAATATTTTTTTCACGCAAGCAGGGTCCTTAATCCTCCAGTATCACCGTTGCACCTATAAACAAGCTTTCAGCTTAGTGTGCCTCACCTGGTAAAAAAAAAAAAAATGAATAAATAAAATCATGGGACACCTGTAAGGTTGCCACCTGTCAGGTTTTTTACTTGGTGATCAGGTTTTCAGGGTCTTTATCGGGAAATCCGATTTTTCTCTGTGCTGGTCAGGTTTTTGAGCCATTTTTGAGTGCTCACATACTTTTGAAACAGATTTTGTCATATCACTCATTGTTTAAGCTATAGGTCCAGGTTACAGACAAGTTCTTTTGTCAATATAGCCCTTTGTTCGTGAAAGCAGTCCACCTGGGAGGTGTAAAGTCTGGCCATTAACACCATTAGCACTTACTTAACCTAATCTTTTCCACTGCAGCAAAGCTGCCCCACCTTTTGTAATAGTAGCAGAGAGAGTTGTCTTACACTCTGATTTGCTGGTAAACATTTTGATCTACAATAAAATTTAGAGATTTTTAAATGTTTTAAATTATTTTTGCTTCCTCAAGAAAAAAGTACGGGCCCGCAAGGTGCAGGGGCACAGTCTGCACCTAGCTAAGGCCGACCCTGGTACTATGTCCAGGTCCACCTCTACTATCAATGCCTCTAGGTCTGGGAGTTTATTTCCCGGGCTGCGGGAATTAGTTACCATGGCCTGCCATGTTGTGCATTTTAGATTCCCCTCTCTGACCCCTTTACTGCTCTCTTGCTTCCTTCCCTGCCCCCACTTTCTCTGCCACCTCCTAAATGTGGCTCCTGCATGGCTGACACAAAGCCCTTGGGGTAAACAACAGGTTAGGACCAGATAAGTGCTGGAGAGAAATGCAGCACAAACAACGTTTCTCACCATACCTGCACTACCTCAGACAGCTACTGGTTTTGGGGTTGTAACTTGGTGTCTTCCTAGTGAATTTCCAAAAGAAACAGAGTCCTAACCCAGAAGGGTAGGGCCTCCTGTTCTAGGTCTAGCCATTGCAGGACCAAACTCTCCGCATGCCTCGGAAAAAGGACTTGGCTGGGAGGCTATATAGTACCTCCTTAAATCTGGTAAAGCCAGACACCCTTTTGCCTCTGGTAGCATCAAAGTGCGAAACCAGTTCCTGGGCGTTTGCCCACCCATATAAATCTCGAGACAGCCATCTACAGTTTTCTCCAGTACCACTCAGGAATCTAAAATGGGAAATTCTGAAATATGTAAAGACAATGGGGTAATGTCACCATTCTGACTGTGCTGGCAAGTTAAACTCAAAGGTAGGTTATATCAGTCCAGAAGGTCAGCCAACAGTTATGATGACAATGGCCAATTATACACATCATACAGCCTATCTAGGTAGAGTGGGATTTTAATGCAAAGATACGTACTCTCCTGTAAATACCATTTAAATGGATATTTCAATTTGTGAGACGTGGACAGGGACCAATATGGGGGAGAACCTCAGTCTTGGTCTTACTTAGTTGGTAGTCAGACACCCTGGCATAAGTCTCTAGGATTCTGAATAGCTCTGGTAGAGTAGTAGTCGGGTCTGTAAATAGGACATCATCCACATAACACGCAGTTTGATGCTCTATTCCCCCCAAGCTTCATATCCCACACTACAGCAATCTCCTGGACAGCCTGGGCCAACGGCTCTATAAAAAGAGCAAATAGCAAGAGGTGACTGAGGGCATCCCTGACAGGTTCCCCTGCTTAATCTAAAAGATGGCGAGACATGTCCACCGGCCATGAGAAATGCCCACTGCGAGTCATATGTCTGCCCCAAGAAGGCAATAAAATTCAGGAGAAAAAACAAACCTCTGGAGGGCAGCAAAGATAGGGTCAAGACATCCTATCAGATGCAGTTTGTGGTATCTAAACTAGCTAAAAAACACCACTATTTACTCTACACATAACCAAACTGGTTATCCCCTTCCTCCAGGCATTCTTATATCATCAGATGTTTCACGGACAACATCATTAGAGTCTCTCTGCCTGTCTCGTTGGCCTCAATGTTTTCTCCTGTTGACCACCCCTATTGATTATGGTTTTCAACCTAGACCCTCCTGGCCATTCTAAAATGCTTCACCAAGATGAGCGACCAGACGTTTGCCCACTCTGCCCCCATTTTCTGGAACTCTTTACACCAACACCTCCGTATCTCAAAATCCCACACTATCTTCAAAAAAGAATTATTCTATTACCGTAGATTCTATGGTAGATGCTTATGTTTTTAAAATCTAACTAACTCTATTTACTAATATTACTTTCATTTCTCATTGCTTTCCACAGCCTATTATTCGCTCTCCTCAGTAAGCATCTCAGATCGATCTTCAATGTGCACCGACTTTGCACGTTTACCACCCTATCTCATAAGGTATCCAAATCTTTGCTTGTCCCGCCAGTTTCTCGCTGTTTATAAGCTGCTCTCCCATGGGTGTAGAGTTTAGGTTTTCCTGGGAGGGGGCTCTCAGGCTCAAAACTATTGCCTAAACAGTGAACCTATTTTCTGAACTACAGTATCCGTTGGGGGGGCGCCTATTCCATCCTCAAAACTCTACACCTATGCTCTCTCCTCAGAATTTAGATAGAGTTTTGTCTTTGCTGGCTATCTGACCTTAATTTTTATTTGATGCTCTATGCAGACTAGCTATCATACACCCCCTGCACGTCTTCTCCATGTTTTTGTTTACTGTTAATGCTATTTAAGGCACTTTAGCACTTCTTCTCTCTGTCCCATATCATTGTTATGCTGTTCTAGACTATTACTTTTTACTCTTATGTCACTAAATGTTGATTACTGTATTACTGCATGCTCAAAATTGTAATGTATTTGGTCCCTCTCTGCTCGACAAAAATGGGGGAGCTTGCTGTCGCCCATTTAATTTGCCCCCAAATTCTGGAACTCCCTACCTGCCTACCTAAAGGGCTCCTCATCTCACTCAGCTTTCAAATCTGCTCTTTTTTCCCCACCTTCATGCACTCGATTCCTGTGTCTGTACCTAATTCCTCTCAGTTACCCTGTGCCCCGCTTACTGGTTTCACTTACTTTACTGTGTTTGCTCTCTTGACTGTCTTATGGCCCTAGCCTTGCTGTTACGATTATTCATGCTTAACTGGGTCAACAGTTGTTATCCCTGATTAAGCTATATCTCTGTGATCTCCTGTAGTACTGTACTTACCCTGTATGTTTTGGAAACCACACTTTGTGAACTGTATGTAATTACCCATTTGTAAATTGTACTCTCCCGAGTCGTGCTTGAATATAGGCAGGATTGTTGCCTACTGCACTACCTGGTTACCAAAAGCTAATAAATAAATAAATATTTGCTCTAAATATCTATATTCAACCGCCTGTACTATTTTATGTAACCTCTAATGTACTCTCCCAGGTCATGCCTGAAAATAGGCAGGTTTTGCCTAGTGCACTTACCCAGTTCACAAAAGCTAAATAAAAATTTGGGGGGGGGGGTGGCTGACATATGGATCTGGTGGATGATATGGAGTGTGCAACGGCTGTTATCTTCAGTTTGGTGAGCACAAATGAAACCCATTTGGTCCAGAAGTGTAAGTGATGGCAGGAGGGGATCCAACCTATGCGCTATCACTGCCATAGACAATTTATAATCAGCATCGGTTGATAAGACTGACACTACGTGAGCTCTTCCCTAGGCTTAGGTATGACTGAAATGGTGGCACATTGCCAAGTATTTGGAATATCTCCTGCTGCCACAACTTCATTGCAAATCTTTGTCAACTGGGGAAGAACAAGATCCTTCAGTGCTTTGTAAAATTCTAATATAAAACCATCCAGATCAGGGGCCTTTTCTATCTAGGGCAGCATCCAACTCTGGGGAGGGTACACAGCCAGTCAAGAGGGCAATGTTTTTTATTTTTATACCAGGAGAGACACACTAAGCTGAAAGTTTCTTTACATGTGTGACCTGGGAGCACAAGGAAGTTAAGTGACTTGCTCAGGGTCACACAATATGCAAGTGGGGGGTGTGGGATTCCAACCCAAGTCTCCAGGTTTGCAGCTCAGAGTCTTACACCACTGCACTATACTGCCTCCATCTGTTCCTGGGTAAGCTGCAGTAGGGTTAGCAATGTCAGGAAGGCCTCCATGGCCTCTGAGCTGAGAGGTTCCTCAGGGGGTGTATAGCTAAGTATAACAGTGGTGCAAAGCTTCTGCCATGTCACTAATTTTCTCAGGGTCTGCCTCACGGCAGGGTGCTATTGTTGATCCATGGTAGCCCTAACCCGCTATTTCCTAACTTGATGCGTGGTACCCGCATGGTCTGGGAGTTCACCTCATTAATACTTATGGTGAATGAAAAAGAGGGCAAGTTCCATTTTTTCCATGAGCAATTTGTCAATATCCTGTGTAATTTTGTCTAACTGCAGCTTTACAGAGCTATCACCCTGCATGTGAGCCCGCTAAAGGAAATGTAGGATATTATGCAGATCTGCCAGCCGCTAGTTATGTGCCTTGGTTTTCCTGGCACAGTACTCAGTGACATGGCCCACAATAGCTGGCAAGTGGGGATGGGAGCCCACACAGGAAATTCACAATGGTTAGGCCTAAACAGTGGGAGGGTCCCTCTCTAGCAGCCCACAGACCACTGAGCCTAAGGCTCTGCTTCCATGGCACAGCCAGAAAAAGGAAAAAAAAAAAAAAAAGGAGATAGGGCCCACCTCCCAATACCATTACCATGCCACATCCCAAAATCATGGCGAGGGTGACAGTATCTTGTGGCTACAGGGCACATTCCTAAAAAGGAGCTTAGCAATAACCAAGCTGCTGGTTAGGCTGGGGGTCACGTGGGCACTCGAGGAGCAGGAGTCCAGAGAGAGCGGATACGAGGCAGAACAAATCTCGGTGGAGGGAGAAATGGAGATGGGCTCACCTGGCTTCACCACTGTGTATAGCTGGCATTCAAGTAAGGGCATCAGTGTTTGATTTGGGAGCAACACTGTGCAGCACTGTCACCTTCGAGATGCTGGATTATGTCCTGCATGGTTCCTGCAGATTGTTACAGTCTCCTTTCAACTTTCTTCCAGGTTTGCTGGGCAATTCTGGATGCCAGTACCTCTGGTGTAGAGGGGTTGGGAGGAGCCATCACTGCAATTCACCAGGTCCAAAAGTCCTGTGCTGCCTGCTCTGCAAAAGTATATGTCACCTGGCCCGCCTGAAACTGGGCCACCAGCTTGGCAGGATAAGGGTTGAAGAATTTCACAATCTCCGCCTTGAGAGCTCTCATGTAGGGAAGGTATGCTTTCCGTTTGACTTGGGGAGAGACCGGGTAATCATTATCCATGCAAATACGGACATTCTTGATGACGAATTTCCTTTGCCTTCCACGCTCTTGAAAGGATGTCCTGTTTGCCATTCCACTGCAAGAATTTGGCAATAACTGAGCGGTGCTAAGCCTCTGGGGCTGTGGGTTTACACCCACAAAATGTTAAAGTAAATGTTAACTTTGACTTTCGACACCCCATCGCCTGTGGGCCGCCCAATTTCCAAAGTCCATTCTGGAGGTAACTGGAGGAGGGCCATCCTTGTGAATGTCTGCAGTAAGCCAATTAAGTCCTGACCCTCTGGGAAGCTGTAAAATCTCACATTATTGCATCTGTTGTGACTCTCTGCATTTTCAAGCTTGTCCTCCAGTGTTGTGACTGTCGTCTCTGCCCGATTCATGCACCAATGTGTGCTGGCAAGCTCAGCCTCGTGGTCTTCTGTTCACTTTTCCAGCTTGCTCACATATCAGTTTTAAGCACTGCTGTCTAGCTCCGACTTTCCTTCTGAAAACCCTGCATTTCAGCTAGCATTAGGTCCATCTTTCTATGCAGCTGCTCTGTTGGTGGGGATTTAGTTATTTTTTTTTTCTGGTTAGCTTTCTTATGGCCTGAGGGGGAGGAGGCTACTGAGGCCTAGGAGTATTTGCTACTGACGTCACCCACTCCGAATCCCTCACTATCCTTCCGCTCAGAGCTCAAGTTCCCAGTTCAGTGACGATCCATCAGATATTCAAAACCTCCCCAGCTGCCTGCACACCAAACTGCTGTTCACTTCAAGCTTTTTTTTTTTAAACTTTGTCTTCTGTTAAGTTTTTAAAGACAGGAAAAACAAATCCAGTTTGGTAATCACAGACAGGTGACACTGCATCATATTAGTAAAACCCTGAGGTACAGCGCAGTTAAATTGAGAGAGATGTCCAATTTCTACGGTAATGCAATATTATAACTAGTGTCTATAATATTAGGATAGTTAAGTCCCTTTATGTTTAGATAATAGGTTCCCGTCCTCTCCACAATTTAGAAAAAGAAAGGGGTTAATATCATCAATATTTCCTTCATCTCCCTGGGGAGAGCTGGGATATGCTGGGCCGACCAGTCCTGAAGAAGCTAGGGAAAGATATGGAAGGTGGGGGGGGGGGCAAATGTTTATCTCCCCCCTCCTTATGTGGCACAGGCTTGGTTCTGCCCATTTAAGGCACAAAATATAATGGCCAGGATATTCAAAGGTGTTGCGCCAGTGCAACCCCACAGTGCGCCCCAGCAAGATATTCAAAAGGCTGCCAGGCACAGCGCAAGTCCCACTGCGCCAGGGTGTAATGGTAAAGTATGCGGCGCAAATGCAGGAGGCGTGCCCATGCATATGTGGCACATCCCGATATTCAGCCTGGGATGTCCGGCGCATATGCCGGCACAACCCTGATGTGCGCCGCATACAGGGGCGCATGGTTGAGTCTGTAAAACGTAGGAACAAACCCAGGCCACCCACAGCTGGGCTGCTGCATTGCAGGGTGCAACACAGCACCCATCAACTGTGGGTGGGCACTCGCCTTGCAGAGACACAGTCCACAAGCATCCACACCCTCCCAGGTGGTCCATTGCACTCCCCACCCTCCCGCTATGCCCGATCGCGGGCAATCACACCCAGCACAATATCTGGTGGACCAGTGGCATCCCCCCTCCCTCCATCATGCCCGATCGCAGACAGTAGTGACATATAATAATACTTAGTGGTCCAGTGGTATCCCCCCACCTCCCGTATCGCCCAACTGTGGGCATCGCGACATACATATGCTACCTGGTGGCCCAATGGACCCCTTCCCATCCCACCCACAGAGGACCCAGCCACCCAGCTCCCCACCTCCCCATCATCAGCAGGCGGCTTGCTCTCCGACTGCATACGCTTATGCGCCCGCGATCGACAGTAGTTGTGTAGAGGCTCATTGGTCCACAATGGGGTCAATGGGCATGCAGACCATACTGTAATACACAGGCACCACTGTGTGAATGAACGTTCATTCACGTCATCGTTCCTGTGTAGTACAGTATGGTCTGCATGCTCATTGGCCCATACTGTGGACCAATGGGCATACAGCACATACTGTACACTGTCATTTGGCAGGCAGCTGGGTGATATGCGGGCAGAGTGCAGCCGCCCGATGACCGGGGAGGAGGCTGGTTGGCTGGGTCCTCTGTGGGTGGGATGGAAGGGGGGTCCACTGGGCCACCATGTAGCATATGTATGTCACATGCCTGTGATCGGGTGATACGGGAGGGAGGGGGGATACCACTGGACCACCAGGGTATTATTTTCTCTGCAGAAGCCCACGATCGGGCGATACGGGAGGGAGGGGGAATACCACTGGACCACCAGGCCATATTATATGTCACTATTTATTTATTTTATTTCTTTATTTAGCTTTTGTTTACCAGGTAAGTACACTAGACAAGTATTATGTCTATTTTCAGGAACGACCTGGGAGAATACAACATGAGGAACAACAGTCAAGGAGACACGGCAAAGAGAGTACAGTTTTTTGTTACAGTAAACAAACATGTGGGAAATACATCATTTGACGCTAGGGGAAACATACAGTAGTAAGCACATTTCAGATTATACACTCTAGACTAACTACGAACATACGAAATTTGCCAGCAGATAAAGGCCTAGAGGTCTATAAAGTCTGCTCGAATGTGCAGCTAGCACCCCTTATTCTGCAGCTGCCCCTCCCTTCCACCCTTCCACTTCATTAACCTCCCCTTGTCCTGTCCCATCCTCGCTTGAAGCAGTCCACTGTTCTACTGCATACCACTTCAGCAGGTAACGATTCCACCCAGCCACCACCCTCTCGGTAAAAGTGTTCCTCATCTCCCTCCTGAACCTTCCTCGCTCCAGTCTCATATCATGGCCCCTGTGGCCCTCCCTCCTTACTTTGAACAGCCCTCTGTACCGCTTGTTTATTCCTTTCATGTATTTAAAGGTTTCAATCATGTCACCCTGTCTCTCCTCTCCTCCAGTGAGTACATGTTCAACTCCGCTCAACCTCCTCTTGTATGATAAGTCCCCAGCCCTTTGATCATCTTTGTCGCTCTGCCTGCACCCTCCAGTAACTTAATGTCCCTCTTCAGATACGGATGCCAGTACTACACGCAGTACTCCAGGTGTGGTCTAACTAATGACCTATACAGTGGCAGAATCACCTCCTCCCTCCTCGAGGATATACCCCTTGCAATACAACCCAGCATTTTGTTGGCCTTTACAGCTGCCTTCCTACATTGTGCCGAGTTGTTCACTGACCCTGTAATGAGCACACCCAGATCCTTCTCCTCTTCTGCCTGGGCTAGCTGCACTCCCCCTAGCTGGTAACTCCTCCTTGGGTTCTTCATCCCAAAATGCAGCACCTTGCACTTTTTGGCATTAAAGCCCAGTTGCCAGGTGTCTGACCAGGTTTCAAGCTTTGCTAGATCATCCTGCAACCCCTGCCATCCCCCTAGGTTATCCACCACCGCACCCACCTAGGTATCATCAACAAACAGACTGATCTTGCTCTTGATGTCCCATGATATGTCTGCAATGAATATCCCAAACAACACTGGTCCCAACACTGAGCCCTGTGGAACACCGCTCGTCACTGCCCTTGGGTGTGAGAGCTCCCCACCCACCACCACCCTCTGTTGCCTTCCCTGCAGCCAGTTTCCTACCCATCTCACCAGCTTTGCACCTGCCCCTGTGCCTACTAACTTCCTTCCCAGCCTTCCATGTGGCACTGAGTCGAATGCCTTACTAAAGTCCAGATACAGGACATCCATTGCATGGCCCCTGTCCAGTTGCCTAGTTACCCAGTCATAGAACTCGACCAGGTTGGTTTGGCAGGATCTGCCACGTATGAAGCCATGCTGTCTGCTGTCCTGTAGTCCTCTGGCCTCTAGGAGGGCCACCAGCCTCCTTCAGATAGTCTCCATTAGCTTACCCACGATGGATGTGAGGCTCACTGGTCTGTAGTTTCCGGTTCATCCTTGGGGCCACTCTTGTGGAGGGGCACCACAGGAGCCATCCTCCAGTCCTGAGGCACACCCCGAATGTAGTGAGGCATTAAATAGGTCTGCCAAAGGTCCTGCAAGGACCTCTGCCAGCTCCTTCAGTACCCTGGGGTGGATGCCATCTGGGCCTGGCCCCTTGTCCACCCTCAGTGCCTTCAAACCCACTTGAGCTCTGCTCTCCATGATTTCCCCATCTATCACCACTTCCCCCCAGTGCTTCTGCCATTTCTCCCACCTTGGGTGTCACCCCCTCTTCTCTTTAGTAAATACTGAGCAGAAGTACTCATTTAGTGCTTCCGCCTTCTCGCACCCTGCTTCCACCCAAACCCCCTCCTTCCTAATCCTTATTAGGTGGTCCTTACAGCTCCTTTTCTCCCTGATGTACTTAAAGAAGTCCTTCTCCCCCTTCTTAATGCCTTGTGCCAGCCTGAGTTCCGTAGATGCTTTGGCTCCCCTTACTGCCCTTGTCACCTCCTTCAATTCTGTCAAGTACTCCTCCCTGTCCTCCTCCCTCCCTGTTTTCCTGTACTTCCTAAAGGCAGCTCTTTTCCTCCTTATCTTTTCCATAACCTCCTTGCTCAACCAGCTCGGTTTCTTAGCCCTAGCCTTCTTGCTCTGGGCTTTGCAACAGGGGTTTTGGTTGCCTCCACTATCCCCAGCTTTATGAGCTCCCACCTCTGGTTAGTGTCCATACTAGATTGAATTCTGGCCAGGTACCCTTTTACCACTTCCCAATCCTCCCAAAGTTGGCCCTCCTGAAGTCCAGCACTATTGTGCCAGATTCCACTCCTTCCTTGCCCATATCCAATGTGAGCCATACTGAGCGGTGGTCACTCCCTGACAGCGGTTCCTCCACTATAAGTTCTCTCACAAAGTCCCCATTTGCCAGCACAAGGTCAAGGGTATTTCCTAACCTGGTTGGTTCACTGACCATTTGCAGCAGGAAGCTGTCCTGGAAGGCATCCAGCAGTTCCTGCTCCCTTCTGTTCCTGGTTGTTGGGGTGCTCCAGTCCACTCCTGGCATGTTGAAGTCCCCCACAATCACCACACTACCCTTCTCGCAGGTCCTCCTGATCTGTCCCGCTAGTTCCCTGTCTAACTCCTCCGTCTGAGATGGTGGCTAGTTCAACTGACAGATATATACAGGTCATCATACATAGGAGTGGAGCATAGCTCAAGGACTGGATTGGTCATAACTTATAACATTGTCACATACACCTCCAAGGCTAGTTGGATCGCGGACAGATATATACAGCTCATCACATTTTTCTAAATATGCATGTGTTAGACAGAACCAAAAACACTTGGTAGTACAAGTTTCTACCAAGTGACTAAGGTGCAATATGTCATGGTTAGCCTATGACTGTGGGGCAGTAATGGGTGTAAAAATGCCCAAGGCTTCTTAGGCAGGAGTAGTCAGAAGTCATTGATACAGTGGGGAAAATTTCTCCAGGAATTCAATGGAGACACCCTGGGGAGGTTCAGACAAAACAATTTGACACTTTACTTTAGGGAGGTTTGGGGCAGTCACACTCTGATGCTAGTTTTAGGAAACCCCACAGGGAATTTCGAAAACTCAGATTGCCCACAATCGGGCATGACGGAGGGAGGGGGGTGCACTAGTCCACTGGGGACCCAACACCTGCTGCATGCAGCTACGCAGGGTGCCAGGCACATTTCGCCGGGCTGCCCTGTGCAATGCATGCAAATGGAGCCATAATGGCATGCAAATGGCCCCATTTGCACCGTGCATATATTATGGTCCCATCTGCATGCCCTCTTCTGAATATCGCTCGTGATGCGCCCAGTGCACCTACTCCATGTTACGTCACCACACATGCACATACTCACTACCAGCACCTATTTTCAACCCCCCCACACACACTCGCAATACTCACTGTACAGCTACCTTGATAATGTACAGACCACAACCCCCTATTCATCCTTTTGCCATTCTACTGGGTACCCAACCCCTTGTCACCATGATAACCCACCTCCTACACACACTCCCTGTACCTAGCACCAAGCTCCTCACCTTAGCCACACTACCCACCCCTGCCACTGACCCATACCTCCCACTCCAGCATTGGACCATACATCCCCTATGCTCCAAATCACCCTACTGGTAGTACCGTGGTACCACAATGGACACTACTCTGCCTGGCCTCTCCCTCCTTACAGGAACCGTCTACTCCCACCTCCACACAGTGCTGTTCCCCCTCCCTAATGGTGCCTAAGCTCATGAAGAAACAGTTAAGGTTGACTTCCCTGCCCATCCACCTACTACTACTACTCCTTCTTTCTGGAGACATTCACTAACGTAGGACACCCCCAGGTTACTACATCCAAGAACATCACGATTGCCGCCCTATCTAAATGTAGCCTCCTCAAGAAATTTGATTCCCTTCAGGGATGGGTTGCCCAGAATCACCCCAGTGTCATCTCTGTCCCCCACCTTGTAGAAGGCGCAGCCCTCGAGGTCCAGGGAGCGGAGGGGCTCCGAGCTGCCAGCGGGTCGGCGGCGCCTGTGCAGCCGACCAAGGGTTCCAGGAGGCCGGGAGAAGCAGGCAGAAAGGTACGGGCAAAGCCGCAAACCAATCGGAAAGCGACCGCAGTCTGTGCCTTGCTTCCGATTGCTGCGCCTTCCCCATAGACTTAAACTGGGGTTTGCTGCACTATTCTGGCCAGGATTTCTGCTTTTCTTTAAATTATTTTGAATTCCTCATAAAAAGTGCTGTTTTCTCTTACTTTGTGCCTGATTTATGGGCTGTTTTTCTGTATTTTAAAATAAGTGTTACAGTCTTTTGAAATGTTGTGTGGGCTAGACGCTAGGCTTAACCCCCATACCCTCCCAGTCTATTGTTGTGCAAATCTTAAGTTTTAGCACCTTATTGCAGATTACTGCAATAAAGGTACCTTGCTGACTGCCTTCTCCTCTGTCCCCCACCTTGTAGAAGGCGCAGCCCTCGAGGTCCAGGGAGCGGAGGGGCTCAGCCGCCAGCGGGTCGGCGGCGCCTGTGCAGCCGACCAAGGGTTCCAGGAGGCCGGGAGAAGTAGGCAGAAAGGTACGGCAAAGCCGCAAAAATTTTGCCCGCCTCCTTCCCTCCTGGTTGATTCCTTTATACACTTTCTCCCGCCACTTCTTAATCCGACCACATCCCTTTCCTTCCTCCCTTAACCCATACCTAACCTCCACAATGCTACTTTGCTTCCTTTTGCTCCTGAGCCTGCTGATTTACCCAATCCCTTATGATATTAATGTATGCCCAGTGTCAAGATAAATAACTCAGTTAATACGACCTGCCCACCTTCTGCCATCCACAATGGCCAACCACGGATTCCTTATTCACCCCAACCACGCTTACAATGCAACCTCTGGGATATCCCACATAAGGCCACCCTAACAATTCAGCACAGCCCTGGCACCTTACTTGTATCATGGCTTTTATTAACCCACTATGCCTGTCCATTAAATTATTATGCTATGATAAAATTAGCACCTTATACCAGGACCATCACTCATCTCACAGCAGGCACCCAGGATTAGGAGGAAACGCTCTGACCACTCACTATCTCTGTCCCTTGGTGCCCTCCTCAAATTAATCTTCTACCTTCTGATCTGTTTTGGTACCATTGAAATAAATCCTGGCCCCATTGAAAGTTTATTTTCCCTGCTGATCTATCCTCTATAAATGGCCTAAGCTTCCACTTCAATGCCTGCAGCCTCTTAAAAAATTCTCCGTAATACAGGCCTGGGTGGCACATACCCTGCCTGACTTTCTGGTTATCTCTGAATCTTGGCTCAGACCTTCAACCAAAGACAGTGTTGTAAACCTTACCAACTATCAGCTCTTCAGAGCAGATCACCCTTCCAGGGGTGGTGGGGTGGCCATATACATTAAGGACACCATCTCTGCTACTGCCTCATCAACACATCCAGAACCAAAGGAATTTGAATGTTTGTCAATCAAAATATCCTTCCTAACTTGTCTTCATTTAAATTGATTGGCTGCTATCTAGGCCCCTCAGCAGGCCTCAAATTACTATCTCACCTGGGGTCAATAACCAACCTAGGCCCTGAAGATACCATCATCCTTGGTGATTTGAATTTAAACTGGCTATCTAATGCATCTGCACCATTGGTAACCTTTTGTGACACCTATGGCTTTACACAGCTAATTAAAGACCCAACCAGGGTTAACCTAAAAAATTCTAGCAACAGCTCACTCCTGGATATTATGTTGGTAAACAAGCCTCACTTATATACGCATGCAGGAGTACTACCGAATGATGTAAGTGACCATTGTCCCATAGCTGGCATAAGATCTTCACTCAAACCACCCAACCCTGCTGAATTTGTCCTCAAAGGTCAAAAAGAAGTTCAACATACCAGGATACCTCCATGACCTGAGTAACACAATATATTGGCAAGATTTCTACCTTACAACCTCAGTGGAAACAGCTCTCCAGATCTTAAAGGACATTATCACTAATGCTCTCAATATTCATGCACCATTCACCAATATCAGAACTAAAGCAAGGTCCTGCCCCTGGTTCACCACTGATCTTAAAACAGCCTTGCTAGCCAGAGACAAACTGTGGAAAAAGGCAAGAAAACTAAGGATTCCAGAGACTGGCTAAATTTCAGAAAAGCAAGAAATTCATGTACAACACAAATAAGATCTGCCAAAGCTGCCTATTATAGAGCTGAATTGATGCCTCCTATAATAACCCAACCAGGCTCTGGGGAACTATAAAGGGTATCTTGGGTCAAAACTCTACTCCTGCCTTAACCTGCAAACTGCTACTAAATAACACAGAAATTATGGACAAACAAGAAATCCTAAATACCTTCAATGACCACTTCACCACAGCTGGACTAGCATTTGACTCTTCACCTGCAAATCTCCTGAGATCTTCCTTGAACCTTCAATCCACCGTGGGTCAAAGGCTACATCAACCTTCTCTTCAACCCAATATCCTTGAAAGAAGTGGAAGATCTCCTCTCAATTTAGATACTTCAAAAGTGCAGGTACAGACTCCCTGGACCCCTACTTCCTCAAGATTGCATCTCAAGTCTTATCTGCCCCCTCACTCATCTCTTCAATCTTTCCTCACCACTGGATCCATTCCTCCACTTGGAAAACAGCTCAAGTAGTTCCTTTACTCAAATCTGGTGATCCCATGGACCTCAATAATTACAGGCCCATTTCCATCCTATCAGTTCTATCCAAGATGCTCGAAAAGTTAGTAAACTCACAATTAAGGGACTACCTGGATAACAATAACCTCCTAAATACAGCACAATCAGGATTTAGATCAAGGCATAGCACCATTTCGCCCTAGCCAAAGTAACCAACGACTGGCAGATTGCTATGGATAAGAAGAACAGTACCTGTGCTGTGTTCCTGGATTTGAGCAAAGCATTTGACACAGTGGATCATGAATCATTAATCACCTCCCTTGGCTCACTAGGGTTGGATTCCCTTCACTCAATTGGTTCAAGTGCTATCTATCAGATAGGTCACAACTGGTAAAAAATGGAAACTACCTATCCACCTTAAAACCACTGTTAAGAGGTGTACCGCAAGGCTCTATTCTTGGCCCCATCCTCTTTGCCATCTATATAAATAATATTGATGTTAACCTCACTCAATCCAACATCCATCTGTTTGCTGATGATACTGTATTATATGTTAGCAATCCTTCATTATCTAAAGCCTGTGAACTGCTACAATCTGAATTTTCCATCCTACAACACAACCTACTGGATAAAAACTACTCTAAATGCCAAAAACAAAAGCTATGTTCTTTACCTCAAAGAGTTGCTCTGCCACTACCCCACCATCCACCACCCTACAACTAACCACCTTACTTGGAGAGAAGCTGGAATTCCTGATAACTTCAAATACCTTGGAGTCTGGATTGATAACAAGCTTGACTATTCTGTCCATATTGAGGAGCTACTAAAGAAACTGAGACAAAGGCTTGGTTTATTTTTAGAATAAAGCACTACCTCAACAGAGACTCAAAAAGATTAATCCAGGCTTCACTCCTATCCCTCATTGACTATGCTGACTTTCTGTCTGGACATTGTTCCTCCCCTCTTAAATAAACTGGACACCCTATACCACAGGTCCATCAGATTCATTACTGACCTTCCTTCAGCACCCATCATTGCTCCCTTTATAAGGCAGTTAACTGGACATCATTACAACACAGAAGAAATAGGAATGCTGCAATTTGGATATTCAAAGCCTTATCAGGCAAGCTACCTACCTATATCTCAGACTGTTTTACTCAAATTACTTCTAGGCCATACAACCTAAGGATCAGCAAAATTATCATTCTTAAGGTCCCAATGTCTGCACCCAGTTTGGGAGGGCTGCTATGAGCTACTCACTAGCAATTGTTTGGAATTCACTCCAAAAAACCATGAAGCTAAATAACCTCCTACCCTTAATATCCTTCAAAAGATTATTCACCACCCTATTCCCAGAACTCTGCAACTGCTTCCACAAGGCCTAAACCCCGGCCCTACCTACCCCCCCCCCTTTTGTGCCCATTGCCTTCTGTCTCACAGATTAAAAGTTTTAATGTGCCTTGTACATATGTATATTGTTATATATTAGCACTTATGTCATTGTATTACTGTTTATGTTACCCCTGTCATTGTATTACTGTTTATGCTACCCTTGTCAATGTAATAACACTTGCATTTCTTGACCACTCAGGTCCATCTTGTAAATGAGCTATGCTCAATGATGTTCGCCTGATTAAATAAAGATTTTGATTGATTGATTGATTGATCTCAGTAACTGAAACCTGGCTCAACAACCACACCCCCGACTCTGCTGTCTCACTTCCTGGTTTCACACTAAACCGGGCAGATAGAACCTCAAAGAAAGGGGGTGGTTGTGCACTGTATGTCCAGGAATCACTACAGTGTCTCGCCCTCCCCTCCCCGTCACTTGAGCACGGGGCCCAATCTCTCACACTGAAGATCACTCTTGCCCGTAACAGAGCCCTTTTGTTCCTCTCCTCTGTGTACATCCCTCCCTGAAATCAGAAGACCGCTTTCCTCTCTGTCCTCAACCATCTCCAGACTCTCCCTGGCAATGCTGACATCATTGCCCTCGGAGACTTCAATACAAACTGGCTGGCTGATACTTCAGCCTCTGTTAGGGATGCTGCAACTGCTCAGAACCTGACCCAGCTTGTAACTATATAAAACCTTGCTCACCAACACATGTGGTGCAGGTCGCAAGTTTTGGGACTCACTCAAAACGCTAAGTGGCAAAGCCCCCACTGCCCCACCTACCCATATCTGGGCCAATGGATCTATCACCTCAGACCGAGCCCTTATCGCTGACACATTAAATGACACCTTCTCTGACCTCTCTGGTGTCCTCCCCAAAATTTTCTCCCCCACCCACCCACCCACACCACACTGCCCCTCTCCAACCCCCATTCTACTTTAAAGCAGTTTCCCAGTGTGAAGCTGCCCTCTCCTACTCAAAGCCCTCAGCAAATCCCATTTCAGCAGTCTCTCACTGGACCTAAAACTGCTTAGACTCACATTCATGAGTTCTCCTCCCCTTACCATGCTTTTGAACTGCTCCCTTTCTCTGGGCCAGTTCCCACCAAATAAATCTGCCCTCATCACTCCTATCCTTAAAAGTGGAGACCGTACCCTGCCTGGGAACTACCGCCCAATATCAATCCTGCCTCCCCTCTCTAAAACCCTGGAAAAAATTGTGGCCAACCAACTAACAGACTACCTCACTTAATACAGTATACTGTGTCCTGACCAACACGGCTTGGCTTCAGCCAGAACCATAGCACCACCACTATCCTCTTGGAATTTACAAACGCCCTCCATACATCCCTGGACACCGGTTACACTACTGGCGCTGTCTTTATAGACCTCTCAAAGGCATTCGATACTGTGCACCACTCGCTCCTCCTGGACTCCCTCACTCAGATAGGCCTCTCCCATGAGACCACTGACTGGCTTGCCAGCTATCTGTCCGAGAGAACCCAGACAGTCTGGATTGCCTACTTCCTGTCACCCCCCCCCCCACCAAGTCAGGCCTGGGGTCCCTCAAGGCTCTATTCTTGGCCCACTTCTCTTCTCCTTATACCTCAACACCCTGCCCAATGCCTGCTCCAGGAAAATGCTATTGTATGCAGACAATGCAGTCCTCTACAACTCACACACTGATCCCACAGCCCTCTGCTCGGCACTCCAGAAATCCTTCTCTGAAGCTGAATCCTGGGTCATTCAGCATAGGTTAGTACTAAATTACAAAAAAAACTAAATCCATGATGTTTGCACACCCCCGAAATAAGAACCTAGGACAACCCTTGCTCATTCTGAGCTCACTGAATGACCCTCTTGAACAGGTTAACACTTTCAAATACCTTGGCATCACCCTAGACACAGGTCTCACTTTCCATGACCATATCCGATTACTAAGCACCACCGTCAATGTACGTATTGGTCTCCTTCACCACTATAAGCACTGCCTGCCTCCTGAATCTCTCCGCCTAGCCATCTCTACATCTGTTCTATCCCTAATTGACTATGGAATCATCATCTATGGTGCAGCCGACACTACCCACCTACACAAGATTAGACTGGCCCTCAATAAGGCCTGCAGACTTGCTACAGGCTGTCCTAGACTTACACATACCTGCACCCTCTACGCCTCAGCAAACTGGCTCAACTTTGATGGGAGGCTAAAGTACCAGGCCTGCCTCTTCGCAAAGAAAATCACCTCAGGATTACTCCCTCCAGCCATCTTGAGGCCCCACTGTCCAGCCGCCTCACATGGTAGTCAGCAACTACCCACTTTAGGGTACCTCACTGCAAGACCACCTCTGGCCAAATAACGTTTCGATATCTGGCCCCATCCTGGCTCAACTCACTCCTAAACTCCCTCCTCACTGAACCCAAACTTGGTTGGTTCAAGTCCCAACTAAAGAACCTTATTACCCAGGGATCAGTATGTGACTGCCCCTAAACCTGACCCTCAATTTTCTACCACCCCCCATCTCCCCATGACTACGGACCTAACTCTGGTCTGCCGCCCCGGGCGTGCCTATACTGTGACAATGGACATCTCTGTCCAGCCTTGGCCAATGAATAACTCCTGGGCATGACTAGTGCCATCGCCCTGAAATGCTATGCTTATACCTGCAACCTTTTTGCACTTTTCCACCTTGTTTAGCAGCTCTCTGTTACCCTGTATTCCCAGCTGCTAATTTTGTATTTTGTATTTTCTGTAATCATCAGCAACCATTCTGTAACCACTCTCTTTAACTACTATGTTATTTGTTACTCTGTACACTGTTGTCTCTTTCTTATGTGTGACGTGGAACCTTTGTAAAGGAGTCTTTGACTTAAAAGTATTATCCGACATTTATCAATAAACAATAAATAAACAATTTGTGCTGGAGTATTCTCGGTCCTCCTTGTCTGTATGATGTGCTGGTGCATTGTACTTGCACCATGCACATTCTGTGCCATATTTAATGGTGATGCGCCATGGTGCATCACCTCTGAATATCACCCTGTCCTGGCCCCGGCGCAGCTCAGTTGTGCTGCGCCCCCACTTGCACTATCGCCTGGCGCAGTCTGAATATCCGGGCCGATAAGTACTGTGCTTTGTGTAAAAACCAGGAGGGTCCATCAGTTCATCAAGGCCGAGGATTTATCTTGTAATTTAGCCGTGAGGCTTTTCATGTTGTAAATGTCGTATATTGTAGATTCCCAGTTAGATATGCTTGGGGGATTCGGCTGTAGCCACAAGTGCGTTATTACTTTTTTAGCTGCTCCCAGCAATATACACATCAAATGAGCCTGATGGGCTCCTGATATCTGCCTCAGAAGGTGCAATAGGGCTGTCTCTGGGGTAAGGTTCCCTAGAGCCGGGAAAAGTCCCCCCATCTGTCTCCCCTCCTCCCCCCAGAAGGGTGTCAGTACCAGGCAGAACCACATCACATGAGAATGAGTAGCCACCTCGCACCCACAGCTCCTCCAACAGGAAGAGTCCCCTGATAGGAGTATTTCGCCGTGATCTGTGGGATTAGAAAAAACTGCACTGCAACCTACCATGAAAATTCTCTCCATGTGTATGAACTAGTCGTTTGGTGCTGCCAGCACCAAATATGTAACCAGTTCGCTGGTGTTAAGTCCAGCATTATTCTGCTTTCCAACTTATCTGGACATTGTCCATTTCTGATGTAGGAATGTGAACAAGAGCCTTATAAAATCTAGACACTAGGTGCTGGGGGCTAGGTTCAGTTCGTAGTTGAATGAGGAATATGCAGAATGGGGGGGGGGAGTGCTGGCAGTGACATCTAAGCCTATTTTGGAGATTAGGAAGTGGCGTAGCTGTAAGTAGCGAAAGAAGTGCTGGCGTTCCAAAGAAATCTCGCTCTGCAGTTCAGCAAATGTCTTAAAAATGCCATTATTATATAATTGGTAGGTGTGTGTGTTCAGCCCCTTATCGTGCCACCTCCAAAATTCAGCGTCTGTGCTAGCCAGGATAAATCTGGATTCTTCGTAGGGATACCCATTCAGGTAGCTCCAAACCGATTTTTTGGGCGCCGTAGAAAGTCCCTCCAGTTTTGAATTATGGCTTTTGTAAAAAATGAAGATGTCTCCAGTGTGTGTGTGTGTGTGTGTGGGGGCAGCATCTGGGTCTGAAACACTAAGATATGGTGAAAGGGGAAGGACGACATGTCTTGTTCTACCCTCAACCAACTGGGGATCTATAGCATGGGGCCAATCACTTTAATATATGTGAGAGCAGAGCAGCTACTGAGTGTTTAAAAAAGTCTGGTAGGGACCATGTTAGTCCAGGATAGTTCGCCTTGAATCAGAAAAACCCAGAAGTCCAGCCAGTCATAATGAAGTAAGGTGGCAGCCCCTTCCTCTATATTCATCAATGGGAACTCACCCCCTCCTCCGAGTCCGGCCACTGAGTTACCCACCCGTGGGGGCCCAGCAGCAGAGCCTCAGCAGGGGTGGCAGCCATGGAGGGCCTAAATCCAAGACACAGCCCTCCTGTCACCCAATGGTTCAGTAGTCCCCACGCCCAGCCGATGAGTCCCCTGGGCGGGGAGGTGGGGAGACAGGAGAAAGGCAGCATCTTCAAAAAATAACTCGGGCCAAAGAATGTTTGCCCCTGCAAAATGGCTCGGCTTCAGTCACCCCACTGGGGGCTTCCCCCCAGCACTGTGGCAGACCCCAATAGTCCCTTAAGATCAGACCCCTGCGATTTAGGTCTCCTTTTTAGCGGAGATATAGTGCGCTGGGGCCCGTGGGAGGGAATGCTCCAAGGAGCCCCCGCCCCCATACACACCCCGGGCCATCCTGAAACAGCTCGCGCAAATATGCAGGACATGAGCATGGAAGTGGCCCTACCTTACGCCCTATTTAAACAGGCAAAATTCAATGGGTGACTCTCACGCATCAATCAGTCAAAATAATCAACTGTTTTTCTACATCTCCAGCCTCCAATAGTGAGCAAGATGATGAAATGTTGACCCTATTTAGCGGCAGACACTGAATAAAATCATCATCATCATCACCATCATCATCCGGGCTGCTTCCCCAACCTGCCATTGTCCTGCCGTACACTTCCATTCCCACCTCAGAGCCTGTACCCTCTGCAGTTTCAGCTCAGGGCCTACCACCGAGGGAGAGAAAGATGAGGGAGGGCACCAATCTGGCCAAGCAATGACCAGACCAAGTCTGAATTTTGTTCGGCCAAACTCCACCATCTCCCTTCCCCCGGGAGGCCAGCCCCCCACAAGCACGCCAACCCGCAACCCTCCCCACCCCAGAACTCCCCCACCACCACCACCAGGAGGCCTATGCAGGCCAAGCACCAAAGGGTTACTCACCACCTTGGAGTCCTAGAGCAAACCAGTCTCAAGTGTCCTGCTTTGCAAACTGCGCCAGCAATTGTTTAATTGACTCTAGGGCTGCCTGTTGACTCTGCTGTCCCTGGGCCGTTGCATGCAGTGGAAGGCATGGGGTCTGAGCTCTCTGTGGCAAGGCTGTGGTTGAAGGCAGAGAGTGACCTCATTTTTTTCAGGTCCTAGTAAGCATCCACCACCGTTTCATAGGTTTGTTGTCCTGCAGGATATTGGATTACTAAACTGCTGGGGTATGGTGTGTGAAACTTCAATTTCCGTTGCCGTAAGGAGAAGAGGGCAATATAAGCCCATCTTCTCAGTGTACCCCCCCCACCAGCCCCCCTTATTTAACTAGCAGGGCTACTCCTCTCACCACATAGCATCTGGGGCAAACAAGAGGGGTCGGGGTTTACATAACAGTAACACTTCTAATTCTGAGCCTGCTAGTACAGACAGGCAACCAAGTGTGGCAACTACCTGGCACACACCTGGTGGGACCATTTACCATGGCCAGTAACCCAGGTCCCTGGGAGAAAACAGCTGCTCACAAGTGTGATAGGGTTGCACTTCTGAACAGGGGCACCCAAGTAAATCCAGACACAGTGGAAGCAATAACAGTACTGTCCAAACCAGGCTGGGATTCTAGAATGTGGCTTTTATTCACATAACACAGTAGGAATAATCAAAGCAAAGATGGACCCCCGTAGGGATACTCATACTGGTAATGCAGATTACTGAGATACAGAAATTCCTGAAATCCCATTTAGCACAGGCATAATGAACACAAACCGCGAACTCTCAGGTTCTGAAATGCAGGTTGGCACACATGGCCAGTTACTGGTACATTTCCCCTCAACTAGGCACACATGGCCAGTTCTAGGATACTTTCCCATATTTCAAGAGGAATACTAGTGGCATACCTGACCATAAAAGAGCATATACAGGCTCAAAATCTTCCAGCACCCACTATACTGAGGTGAACTGATAACAGAGAACCCAAAACCCACGTCTGGGTAACTATTTCCATCAGGCACTGGCCAAATGAACTGACTGAAAATTGTACTGGTGCCCAAACTGAACCTGGAGAGGTAAACTGGTTACTCCAGATTGGGGCCCACCTTTTGCTTCCAAGTTTATACTCAGCCACTCATCTAGTTAATAACACCCTCACAGGAAACTTGTAGACGCTATCTTGAAATGTAAATCGCATTTAACATACTACTGGTTAAAAGTTCTGTATTTGAACAGTCTCTCACTAGACTATAAATTTAGGCAGAAACTTTTAAAACACACAGAAAACTGGGTGACGGGGTCTCTTTATCAGAGAAAAATTCACAAGGAATGCAGGTGCCCCATGGCTATTCCAAAACAACAAAGGTACTCACAGAGCAGTTGAATCACAGGCAGCTTCAGAAGAAAGTCCAGACTGGACCAGGGGATTGCCCCTGAATCTTGGTGTACACCCCATCCCTCCTGGGATGCAGCACTGTGAAAACCACTTGGCTAGGTTTCCACCACTTCACCACAAGGCTGTACAGACTCACTCTAGGGTGAGAAACAAACAAAAACTGCTGGGTAGCTCTTTTACAGAGCTGAAGAGAGGAGCTGCGCTACCTTCAGCCTCCTTCTCCGACTTCTACTGCAGACTCACTACACTCTAAATCAACATTCTAAAGCTATCTCCCCAGAGCTGGACAAGAGTGTGGCTCGTGCTGCTACAAGAGTTCTAAGATTACATCATCCTCCAGCTCAGCTGAGACTGAACACAGAGTACGACGGTGTGAAACCCATTTACCTGGCATTTCACAAGCTGCCATTCCTGCCTGCCACTGATTCTAATGGGATTCTTGTAACCCCGGGGAACAAGGGGTTTACATCTGCATGGTGGTCGGTGCATAATCATTATGAATAAATATCCTGGAGGTGCCATAAAACACTGTTCCCCGAGCCTATGCTTTTTTGAGCAGAAAGTCCTTGGTGGAAAACTGCAGGAAATGGACTGTTATTGATCTGGGTCTGGCATTTGGCTGGGTAGGTTTAGGGCCCAGTACTCTATGAGCTTGTTCAATTTCAAAGATAAAATCCAAATCTAATGTAAGTGCCATGCAGAGTACTGTTTCAAAAAAGTCACATATATCTGACCCTTTGCTGTTTTCTGGTATGCTATATATGCTCAGATTGAGGTGTCGGTGCCGGTTCTCCGCGTCCTCCCGCCTCTCAACAGTAGGGTGGCAGAGCTGAGTAATTTGGGCTATTGTTGATTGTATTTGTTGGGTAAGACCGGTCTGGTCTTGCGAGGTTCGTTGTAAAGTAGAGACCCTGGATCCCATGTCATCTAAGTCACGACGGAGAGTCTCTTGGGTCTGCTTGAATGTATGGAAATCTGTTTGGAGTTCAATCAATTCAGCTAAAATGTTGTCCAATTTCTGGTCCATTTTCTTGTTTTTCCCGGTCTTTCTTCTCGTGTGCTCAACTGGGGTAGAGCGGGCCATCTGGTGTGATTGCTCGGAGGCCTCCGAGTCAGAAGGTTCATGTTCCGAAATCTCAGCTTCTTGTGCCAAAATGGCAAATCGACTTCCTGCCCCCCTTGGTCTTACTGGTAGCCATGCAAAATCTGAAAATTCCAGTTGAAAGAAAGGTTGCTAGGCTATTTATCAAGGTAATTAGTGGGTTGTAGTGGAGCTCCAAGGTTATGCTGCCATGCGAGATGAAGCTGCAGACGTCTGTTTACTTCAACCTTATTTTTGGAGATTTGGCAGGGATGAGATCACTGCCTTGGTCCTTAAGCTGCCCTTTTGAGGATGACATCACCAGAAGTCTGACAATTTTGTTTCTAGTCACAGAGAGAGCTGCTGCAGCGTCTTCACTTGGTAGTACAGTGACACATTAGGCACAAAGGCTGCCACCCTGAAAGACGTAGCGGGCAGCCATTAGGTTGCTGGCTTTCGAGCAGACACGACAGACCATTTGGCCTATTCTGCTGGCTGTTAGTATGTTAAGTGTGGGGTACCGCAAGGGTCAGTACTAGGCCTAGTCCTCTTCAATGTCTTTATAAGCAACACTGTAGAAGGGCTGGAAGGGAAGGTATGCCTGTTCACGGATGACACAGAAATCTGCAAAAGAGTAGACACATGGGGAGGAGTGGAAAGAATGAGAGAAGATCTAAAAAAGCTGGAAGAATGGTCACAGGTTTGGCAGCTGGGCTACAACGGAAACAAGTGTAAAAACATGCACTTAGGGCCCAGAAACCTGGGGGCAATGTATCAACTGAAAGGAGATGTACTAGCAGTCAAAAAACAGGAAAGGGACCAATGGGTAATCATTTCCGATTACCTGAAGGTAGCTAAACAGTGTGACAAGGCAGTGGGAAAGGCTAGCAGGATGTTCAGATGCATAGGCAGCGGTACCACCTGCAGAAAGAGGGAGGTAATAATACCACTGTAGAGATCACTAGTGAGACCCACCCTCGAGTACTGTGTACAGTTCTGAGGGCTCCACCTCTGAAAGGACATAGACAGGGTAGAGGCGGTACAAAAGAGGACTACCAAAATGGTGCAGGACCTGCATTAGAAGCCCTACGAAGAAAGGCTTAAGGAATTAAATATGTACTCCCTAGAAGAAAGGAAGGAAAGGGAGGATATGATAGAAACATTCAGATACCTTATAGGTATAAACAAGATACAGGAAGGGAGCATTTTCCAGAGAAAAAGATGCTTGAGGACAAGGGTCACAGTATGAAGCTGGGGGGTGGGGTTGGGGGGCTGAGAGAAAATGTGAGGAAGTGCTTCTTCAAGGAAAGGGTGATGGGACGCTTGGAACAGCCTCACAGAGGAGGTGGTGGGGGGTAAAATGGTTACAGGACTCAAGAAAGCACTGGATAGACAGAAAGGGATCTTAGAAGTAAGGCAAAGGTGGTGCAAACTGGAGACCATGTAGGGTCTGCAGTGGCACTATATGTAGGAAAAATAGCGCAGACTAGATGGCCAAGAGGTCCTTATCTGCCGACAACAACTATGTTTCTATGTAAGTGCAAGTGTGTACTTGGAGACAATTACATGGCTGTTCTAGCTTCCAGTTGGGACCATTCTGTGAACAGTGAGCACATGTGAACAGTAAACACAGCTTGGTGGCAGTGGCGCTGCAGAAAACATATTTTCAAAAGTTTGCAAATAATTTTTTAAAGGTAGGGGAAGGTGTAAAGTGGAAATGTTTAGTGGGTTAACTCTCGCATCTAGATTTCTAGGTGATGAAACTCCCCTAGTCAATGGAGAAAGATGACAGAGGTGGTGGAACTGTCAGTTTTGTTTTTTTTTTTAAACAGGTGGTGGAACTAAGTACCGGTGAGCTCCTGCTCAAATTAACCCCGGTGTGTGTGTTCTTATCGGATTTTTAGGGAAACTGTCTGAAAGTGAGGAAGATATACACCCTCCTGAAGAGGCAGACTTCGCAAGTCTGCGTGACTCTGAAGTCGTATTCCTTCCGTATGCTTCAAATCCTTCATTTATTCAATTTAGTTATGTACATATGTGCGTATTTTACTTGTTTGTCTGGCGGCTCTTTGAAATCAGTCACCCGTGTAGCGACAAAAGACCCGATAGGGTTACAAGTGCCCTCCAAGGTCTTGTACATCCAGAATGTCCTCTCCTTGGCTACCTTACTTTATGAATTTATAAGTATGCACGCCCCCCATATATCTGCTTACCTTACTCTTTCCAAAAAGAATAAAAAAAGAACACTAAAAGTGCAGCAGTGACTTCCACACGTCCTTCCAACGGGAGACAAGCCAGCACTCCGGCTACCAGGCACATGAGAGGGTCAACCTCGCCTCCTCCGAGCCGCCGTACCGAGCCTAAATCAAGCGACTGAACATGCTGCTGTGCAGAGCCACAACACGGAAAAGGCTCCTTTAGAAGAGAGGTTTATTGTTCGTGTTTAACTAACATGATGCAAACAAATATAAGCTTAATTTATTTCACTAGAATTCCAATCTACAATCAAAGTACCTTTGGTGACGAGTCCACACACAGCACAAGAAACTCAAAGCCAGCCCCTCATTCTGAGATCGCGGTCGCGTTTCATGACGCCTTTTGGTCCTCCTAGCCGCCCGTAGTCCTTCCGCGTACACTGTTGTGTTGGGACCGTGAACATGGCGGGCGATGCTTCCTCCACGTCCCCGGCTCTGCAGTACCTGAGCGAGGACTACTACCCTCGCAAACTGGGGCCCAAGCCCGATGTGGTGCCCTCCGGGATTACCGAGAGGAAAGCCCTCCCGCTCGACAAGCCCGATATGGTCGCCGTGGACGTCATCAACATCAAGGAGGCAGCAGGTGAGGAGGCAAAGGGGGACGAGACTAGCACTGCAAATCTTTTCCTCGCCTGATCTCTTAGTGATTGGCTAATGACAGTCAACAACATTAATGAAAACATCGTCAGTGTCACTAAATTATGGAAAGTATATAGTACCATATTATATACAGGCACGTGGAATAATGCCGAGAAATACGTTTTTCTTCTGCCCAGTTTGGTGCCTGCCTTTAGCCAAACTGCTAGTTTGCCAGTAACTGCTGCAGTTACACAGGGTACAAATCAGAATGCCATTGTGTGTGTGTGTGTGTTTTGGGTGGGTTTGTTTAGCTAAGACTTTTGTTAGTTCACTATAATGTTAGGTGACGAGGTAGCTAGATGATAACGTGTAGGGGCTGGTGCAAAAGTTCACCAAGGGTAGGAGGTAGATGCAAGGGACCACAGAGGGAAGGACAGTAGAGCAGGGTAGCAGCAAATGAGGAGACCCCCAAAGTAAATGAGGAAAGATACAGTACAGGCAAATATTCTTACTTGTATGCAGGCTGGCATAGGAGCACACCCAAACATATGGCAGAGCTTTAGGGTCTGATGCACTTTGAAGGCCAGGACTTTAACGGGATGCTGTACTATCAGGGTGTGCTGTCCTTCAGGTGAGGTGTTAGACCAAGGTCCTGTCTGCCTTTTCTGGTGGTGGTTGTTCAGGTAGACATTAAAGATGCCATGGCACTTCTTTAAAATAGTAGTAGAATTTCCCTGGTGTTCAACGAAGTCTGCCACCCAGGCCAGCTTAGTATCATCAGTGAACATAAGAAGCCTGTTGGAGACACCAGTTTCCCAATCATTAATCAGAGTGTTAAACAGCAGAGGCCACAGCACTGATACCTATGAGTACACCTCTACACTCAGAGTTAGCAGCCGTCAACAAAAATCCTCTGCTGCGGCCCCCCCAAGCCAGTTAACAGTCCATCTTGTGTATACTGTAGTGGTGTACTTTGACTGGAAACGTGTGCATCACCATGTCCAAGACCCTGTTGAAGTTTAGATAGAGTATGTTTACGGCCCTGACCTTGTCCATGTTTCTGGCGATGTAGATGGTAAGGTTGGTTTAGCATGATCTGCTGCTTATAATAAAGCCATGCTGGGGAATCTTGGCCTCAGTCAAGTAATTCATTATCCTATCATTGGTAATGAATGATCTGTGAATTGATAATGACTTCCAGGACCTTGCCTATCATTGATGTCAGGCTGACAGGTCTGTAACTCCGAAGGTATGGATTTCCCCTCTGCTTGAAGAAGGGGACCACACTGGCCACTTTCCACTCTTTGGGTTCCACTCTTTTGCAGGCCCATTAAAGATTACTGCAAGTGGCACTGGCAATTGCTCCTTTAGCGCCACTATGATCCTGGGATGCATCTGGTCCACCCTTGGAATTTGCCTGACTTGATCATTGCTAAGTAAAGAGGGGGCCAGTGCACTGGGGCAGAAGTTTGACATATGTATCAAATACAGTAGTTAAACTGACTGCAGGGAGACTGGGACTAGGGCTGGGAGTGCCTCCGTATCTGGGGACTTGTAGCAACACAGGGTAGAAATAATGACCAAACGGGGCTGAGGGAAAGGACAGTTTTGGGGGGGGGTACAAAGTGTGAAACCAAGCCTACAGGACCAAGGAAGAAAAAGGGAGAAAAACAGGTAGTTAGAAAAAAGTTCAGGTGTTAGATGGAAGGGGATCGAAATATTGCCTGATTCAGTAAGTGACCATTCACCTGCTTATTGTTCTCAGTCATTTAAAAAAAAAAAAAAGAGACCTTTGCCCACGTTTATTTAATTTTTTTTTTATTATTGATTTTTTTGTGCCGACTCCCCTAGCCCTGATGGGCTTGCCAGGCTCCGGCAGCCACCCCCTCATACCGGGCTTGCCCTCCTCGAGTGGGCCACCGATAGGCGAACTCTGGTGGCCAGAGGGGACAGCAGTGGCGCCGGCTTATTAACCGGGGATGGCATTTTTGAAGGCTGTGAATCCCACAGGGTGGGGGCATGCAGTGATGACCCGCGTTCCCCCCCCCCCGGTCCCCTGAACGTGCAGGCGCCAACTGCAGCGGAACTCCCGGCCTCTGCCAGGGGTCTGTCGTGCGTTGGACACTCAACCCCATCTCCCCCCAGAGTAGGAGAACAGTCCACCAGATGCTCAATCCTACTCCACCCGGCTGTCCCTCCGACTTCCGAGTCCATTACTGAACCCAGGTCATTGGCGCCGCAGACGGCGATCGTGCCTCTGCACCAGCAGGCCAGTCATGCGCACGTTTATTTTTATTCACAGTCTTAAAAGAGTAAATATGCAAGCCTTTAAAGAATATTTAGCTCAGACTGATTCGTGTTATGTGTATTATATTCCTGATATAAATTTGATTTTTGACTTATTTTTGGAACATTTTACTAAAGCTTGTGATCTGTTTGCACCCGTAAAGAAAAAGAGGGTTAGAGGGGAAAATAATAAGTGGATAACCACCGAATTATTTAAATATTTTAGTAAAACAGACACTGCTTGGGCTAGATATAAAACTAGTGGATTGAGGACACATTTTCAGGAATATAAAGAATTAAGAAACAGATATACAAAAAGGGGGATATTGGATCAATGGAGAGGGTACAGAAGAGGGCTACTAAAAGGATCAAAGGAACGGAAGGGCAGAACTACGAGCAGAGGTTGCAGTTTTTGGATCTGTACTCATTGGAATACCGTAGAATGAGAGGGGACATGTGTCTGATTTATAGGGCCCTGACCGATACATATCTGTGGGATATCTTGGGACTGACGCATAGGGACCAATCATACGAAACCAGAGCCCATCGCTACCAACTGATGAAAGAAAGATATAGAACAAATGAAAGGAAATTTTGTCTAAATAATAGAGTGACTGAGATTTGGAATTCACTGCCTTGTGAGATGGTGGAGTGCAGAACAATGATGGAATTTAAAACGAAGCTTGATAAATTTCTTATAAGCAGGGACATCAAAGGGTATTCATAACCAGTGACCGGCGAGCTCATGGACTTATGTCTTTTAATGCTCCGTAATATCTATGTAATCTATGTAAGAAGGTAGTGAAAAAAGCTAAAAATGATTATTTTAAAGCTCAGCAAAGGGATGTTCAAAATAACCCTCCCCCCCAAAAAAAAAAAAAACTGTGGTCAAATATAAATGAATTGTTGGGCCGAAGCAAAGTCTCCAACCCTAGTGTAATTAGTATTACTAGTCAGAACATCACTGACCTGGTGGTCATTGTTGATAATTTTAATAACTTCTTTGTTAATGTTGGTAAGAGTTTATATATGGAAAACACTTCCTCTGATCTGGACGTTATTGGTGGTGTCGAATTGCAAAAGCCTAATTTTTATTTTAAATATTTGACATTTAAAACTGTAAAGAAATATTTGGTTAAATCACCTTTCAAGACTAGATTAAGACCTGACCAACTAGATATGACGTTTTTTTAAACTGGCTACTGAAGAATTAGTTATACCTATACAATAAATGTTTAATTTTACATTGCAGTTTGGAGTACTCCCTGACCTTTGGAAACAAGCTAATGTTATGCCAGTGTTTAAGTCTGGGAGCCATGCCACTGTGTCGAACTATAGGCCCATTTCCTTTTGTCCCTCCTGTCCAAGGCTCTCGAGCGGGTCGTCGGTGACCAATTGCAGGATTACATCTCTAGATATGGTTTGCTTACCAATGAACAACATGGCTTTCGTAAACTGCACAATACTACAACTGCTATGATTGAGCTAACTGACGATCTGTGGAGAACCTTGGTCAGGGGTTCGTATGTTGGAGCGGCCTTCCTTGACTTATCGAAGGCCTTTGATCTTGGCGATCATAGGTTATTAATTAAAAAAAAAACAAACAAAAAAAACTATGTGGGATGGACCTGTCACTTGATGCAGTGGCGTGGTTTTGATTTGACCAATCGTATGCAAAGGGTAAAATGCAATGATCTGTTTTCTTCTATTTCACCTTTAGGGGTCCAACAGGAATCCATTTTGGGACTTTCTTTTATTTTATTTTTTTTAGTATTTTTATAACTATAGTGCTAAATATTCCAAAATTCTTGCATACAATTTTACATGCTGATGATACTGTTCTTTTTTCTTCAGGAGTGAATGTAATTATTATGCAGGAACATTTGCAATTTGATTTTGTTAATTTGTGAATGGTTTGAATAAATTGGCTTAGTTTTTAATGTGAAAAAGACCAAGATTATGTTATTTGGTAGCAGACATAACCTGGGAAAATGCTCAACCCTGGCTGTAGTGACCCCTAGAGGTAATTGTATTGAGCAGGTGCAATCATTTAAATATTTGGCAGTTCTTTTAGATCCATTGTTGTCTTTCATGTACCATGTTGACTATGTTGTTAAAAATATTAATTGTTGACAGGGGGTGCAGCCAGCAGCCCAGCAAGCAATACGCTTCTTGTCAGTAGCGTAGCAAATACCCAGAGGGCCTGGGTGCAAGGTGATGTTACAGGGCCCGTCCCCAGTTTTAAAAAAACATCAAAATTATGATTTGGGCCCCTCAAACCTCGTGGGCCCAGGTGCCACAGCACCCTTTGCACCTATGTAGCTACGCCCCTGCTTCTTGCAGAGCTCCGTCGGTGTGTTGTAATAGATTCGGTATTGTATACTTAAAGCTGTTGGCTACCTTCAAAAGATAGCATTTTGAATTTGGTATAGACTGATATCCGATATTGCCATGGGGAGAACCAAATATGTGACTAAATCAGACTACTCTTCAGCCGTCCCTTCATTCGCACAGGCCCCACTTCATGCCCTAGCAGTCAGACTTGGAGAAACTCCTGCCACCTTGGAAACACTGCAAAAAGCGATTTTGGATTTAACACAATCCGTTACTCATCTGGATCAGAAATTGGATCTCTATACTAGCAGACTGGCGGCAGTGGAAAATACAATTGAAGGGTCATCACTAAGGTGGACAATTCTGAAAAGTCGGCAGCCAAAGCCGTGTCAGTTTCAGCAACTACAGTTAAGGAGCATACCTTGTTTCGTGGCTGCCTGGTGCAACTTGAGAACACGATCCATTCAGCCAGTATACATATTCTTGGAGCTTCTGAAGGCACAGAGGAGGCATATTTGAGGGAATTTTTCGAGTGGTGGTTGCCTGAGACAGCTGGCCTAGGCTACACGATCCCGGTACTCATTGCATACCGAATTACTCCACGATGAGCCAGAGCTGATGAGGGTCCTAGGACAATCCTGATGACCACAGATTCCTCCGGGACATGGGACAAACTTTTGAAAGCAGCCAGAGAACCAGAGAACAGAGTCCTGTTATATTGGGGGATTCTATTTTTCCTGGACTGTACTTGCACTACCCACCAAAGAAGGAAGGCTTTCGATGAGGATTCATCAAAGTTAAGAGAGGCTAGAGTTGGATACAACCTTGAGTTCCCAGCAAGGATGCAGTTTACCTTGCAAAATAAGAAATATTGTTTTATGGACCCAAAGGTGGCTGGAGTACTGGTCGAAAAACTGCTCAGCAATGACACCTGGTCCTCGGTTGTAGTTCTCGAGGAATTGGATGAAAATGAGAAATGACTGAATTTTTTTTTTTTTTTCTGTTAAAGTTAAGTCTGATTCCTGCTGTACTCTAGGGGAAGAAATATGACTTTTTTTCCCCCCCGATTGTTTAACCAGGTGAGACACACTAAGCTGAAAGCTTGTTTACAGGTGCAACCTGGGAGCACAGGGAAGTAAGTGACTTGCTCAGGGTAACACAGTATGCAAGTGGGGGCTGTGGGATTCAAACCCAGGTCTCCAGATTTTCAGCTCACAGCCTTAAACCACTGCGCAGGGGTCGAAATTGGCACTGGCCCGCTAGCAAAATGCTGGTAGATTTTGTATCAGGCTAGTAAGATTTTCATTTAACTAGCCCTGTGGGCTTGTACTGGAGAAGGCACAATGTCGGTATGTACACCATCTGGGCTAGTGGAAATGTCAGTGGGGCTAGTGGATTTTCCCACTCACTAGCCCTGCTGGCTAGTGGCTGCAAAACTTAATTTCAACCCCTGCTGCGCTATACTGCCTCCCTATTATGCTCCTATTGGACATTTTATCTGTACTAGTTGAACTATGGGAGTAATCCTTCTATTACTATATGATGCCGCATGCTATTTGAAATGGGGAATGCCTTTCCAATAATTGCACCTTTCCTGTACAGCTCATAAATGGGGGCGTTTGTTGCTGTTATAAATGTACGGAGAAGGCGATGGAGATCATGGAATGGCAAGAAAATTGTTTTGTTTTTTCTCACTTTCCTGTGAAATGATGGGTTAAGATGGTGTTGTAGCCAACCACATGGTTTCTGAGCGGAGTTTGCTCCGTCATTCACCGTGTGGAGATCCTTCCCCCCGAGTTTCCTTTGACAGTAGGGGGCAGTATTCTGCATAATGAGTTTAGGTTTCAATTATTTCCCAGATTTCTACTTCTAGTATGTATTTTTGCTATCTTCTGGAGTGTGTGGTGTCCTTTTTGTTTTCTACTTTGTTATTACATCATAGGATGCCTTATTAGCACAGTTCCTCTGCGGAGCTTAGTGAGAATCCCGAACTAAGTGTTCATTTTATTGGGCAACTTAATCTTTAAACCATGTAGGCTGGTTTGCTGGTTAGTTACACTAAAATATGGATAGGAGTAATGCATTGGCTGCAAGATGGCTTCTTTTGTGGGTAAACTGTATTGTGTGAACTTTTAATTCTGTCCTCCCCAAACACACAGTGGTAACAAATAAGAAATGTGACACAGACATCCTGGATTAAGTTTCCTGTGATACTCATATCTTGTTGTATTGCCATTTCTTGGTAATGATGCATTGGTTTATGTAATGCTTTGCAAAATGCTAAATAAAAAGTAAAAAAAAAAAAAAATGTTGTATTGGTTTCCTTTAGGAACAGTTTCTCTTCTGAGGTCAAAACATTTTTGCTCAGTCGTTTGATTCTTTCTGTGGTTGATTATGGACTAGTAGTTTATTCGGCAGCCTGCAGTACCCTATTGGAAAAAAATAAATGTTGCTGTAAATAATGCTTGTAGATTTACCCTAAATCATACGAGGGGTAGTCCTAGATGTTGTTTATATACAATATTAAATTAGTTGCCACTTTGTACTGGAATTGAGTATAATCTTTCAATAGTATGTAAAAAGTCTTTGTTGGGCTACACTCCTTCTGGAGTCCAAAAGCTTTTTAACTATGTCTCGAATGGATTCTCAGCTTGGAACATGGGATGTGAGAAATTTCAAGTACCATTTTATAAAACAAGCCTGAGACAAAGGTCTGTTTCAGTGAGAGCTGCAAAGGTCTAGAACTTATCGCCTGAGATCTGTTGCTTAAGCATTTTAAATGTTTTTAAAACCGATGTATTACAGATGTTCTTAACCAAGGTTACTTGTGATGTAAATAATGTTTTGTAGTGTTTGGATTGTCTGATTGAATTTGACGTGGACACGTTTGAAAAAGAGCTGTTTTAGCTCAAAGGTTTTCTGAAATGAAATGGAAATCTGCCTTAACACCAGAAGCCTGGGTCAAAAAATTGGTGAGCTCCAGGCAGTGGTGGCAGACACTGAAATGGACGTTGTGGCCATCACAGAATTGTGGGCCTCAGAAAATAATGACTGTGACCTAACTGTCCCTGGGTACTCGGTGTTCAGGAGGGATACAGGAGATGTAAAGGGGGAGGCATAGCCCTTTGTGCCAAGGATGTCACTGAGGTTCTGGAAGATGGGTGCATCAGGGATAATAAGGGGGAGACAGAGTCATTGTAGGTGCAACTCGTGGCAGACTCAAGTCAGAAACTACACTTGGGGGTGATATACAGACCACAGGAGCAATGGGAAGAGAGAGAGAGACAGCTCGGAAGAACTAGAAGGGGCGCGTGGCAAAGGGGGAAGTAGTGGTGGTGAGGGATCTGAACCTGCTGGTCATTGACTGGGATGGTCCAGTGGCCCAAGTGCCAGAAGTCAAGCCTTGCTGGACATATTCCAGGAATGTCTACTGCTACAGCTGGTTAAGGAACCCACAAGGCAGGAGGTCATTCTGGATGTGGTGCTCACCAACCCGGAGGTAGTAGGAGCATGAAAGCTGAGGAGCCACTAGAGAACAGCAACTACAGCTCCATTTGGTTTGAACTGCCTCTTGGGAGTGGAAAACCCCAGCTGAGAGCTGAGGTCCTTGGATTTCAGAGGAGCAGACTACAACAGGTTGAGGAAATTGGTCCAGGACAAATTAGTTGTGGTTGACAACACAAGAGGAGTGGAAGACAGATGGGGGCAATAAAGGGGGCTGTTCTTGAGGCATCTTAAGTTTTGCATGACAGTAGTAACCAAAAGGAACAAGTTTAAGAAACCATTATGGTTCTCGGCTAAGGTCATGGATGCAGTGAGGGCCAAGAAAAAGGCCTTCTATGTGTATAAAGATAAACAAGGGAGCAAGAATGGAGACAGTAGTTAACTAAGAAATAAGGAGGCAAAGAGGTCGGTTAGGGAGTCAGAAGCAGACACGGAGCTGCATATTGCAGAGGGGTTCAAGGCCGGGGATAACCATTTCTTCCGGTATATTAGGGGAATTCATTAGGCTGTCGGAGGCGGGGAGATTGTGATAGGGAAGGATGGGCAAAAGGCTGCCATACTAAATGATTGCTTTTGCTCTGTCTTCACTAGGGAGGACGGCGAGCCCTTGCCAGAGTGTGGCATGAAAGCAGTCACAAAGGGGATCCCAGAGATGAGACCGACAGTATCTACAAGCGAAAGGATCTGAAAAGGGCTAACTGCTGTAAAGCTGGCTAAGGCCCTGGGACTGGATGGGATGTACCCAGGGGTGCTTAAGGACCTGGCAGTGGAACTGGCTGAACCCCTGATGGTGCTGTTCAGTAGCATAGGAAGTAGTACCAAAGGACTGGAGGGTAGCGAATGTAGTTGCACTCCAGAGCGGGGGGCAAGGAACAGGCAGGGAACTACATTATATGTTGAAATACCATCTTAATGGTATTGTTGTTCCAGACATACCACTTCTCTTGATGGCATGAGATGTTCAGAATACCACTGTTGATAGCATTGTTTAATGTTAAGTAATTCCATAGTCTCTTTTTAAAGAAATGGTCATAGTTTCATGCAGTCTATATTCAGCAGCCCCACATTGGGCACCAAAATATGAGTGTTACCAGCTGGTTTTAATTACCTAAACCCAAACTTAGAAGCCAAATGTGTGGGAGGCAACCTGATTTACTTTATACTAGCACAAGAGCAAATCTTAATCAAACGTACTGAAATACCTGTTACATAAGCGCTCTGATATCACCATTCTGAAAGATAATGTATAAAGTGAGAGTAAACTAGTACGATATGTAAAGACTTCAGAACAAAGCATTAATGGAAAGGCCGCAAAAGGAGGACATCAGAAAGTTTTCTGAGAGCTGGAAAGAAACGTACGAAAAAGAAATGGTAAGAACAGGAGAGACAGCATGTTTGAGCTAAAAAAATGAGCACTATGACAAGCGTGATGGAAAGTAAAAAATGTACGATTTTAACTTGGCCATGTGATATTAACACAGGCACGGAAACGGGTCGAATTGAAAACGCACTGAAATGGACATGTAAACAGAGTGCATTTAAAGGTATAGGCAACCTTTACAGCAATAACAGAGAATAACTTTTCAGGAAATTATAAAATTGTATAAAACCAGACAGATGTATAAGAACGTAAATGTTCAACGTCTGTTTGGCAGATATTTTAGTATATTTGAGGAAAGAACATATAAAGATGAAAATGTGCACGTAAGCACATGTGTTGGTGTACCAGATGAATATAACATAAAGTAATAATGAATGATGTAACACCAAAGAAAGTACTAGTAAGATAAAACGCCATCATATAAAAACAAGAATGTTTTTCCTGATTTCTTATTTGTGGTAATATTCATAAGAATTGAGAGTGTCAAGCACCGTTGGCAGACACAGGAGCCGCAAGGCGAAGACAAATGACAGGTAGTATCTTTCAGATACTAAATGAATACAGGTGGCCAGAATAGAGGTGTTAGCCATTTAATAAATATCTTGAGTATTTTGATAAAAAAAGAAGAATGTAAATTAACGAGATAACAAAGTATTGTACAATCAGTGCATACAAGAATTGGGCATAATGCCATAGAAGTCTGAAAAGATTGCATTCATAAACATATTGTGTTTTGAATTAATAGTTCCCCAGAAGAAGTCTGAGCACAATCAAAAACGTTGGTACTGGACTTCTGGTTCCGGTTATGCCCGCGTGAAGACGCTCTGCGAGAGGCTCCTGCCAGAGATTTAACAAACTTAACTAAAAAGCAAAAAATTCAGCACCTAAAACAACAATAGACTCAGATTAGTTCCATGCTTACTATACTGTATCGCTCTTACCAACTGCAAAATGGCCAAACAACACAGAACTAGATTTCAGCCCATTGCCCGAAAATGCCGAGGGGGAAGAACCAGAATCGGATGAGGGGGAGGCCCAGCAAAAGTTAACACCAGGACTGGAAAAGCGAGTGAGTCAATCCAAAAACAAAGGCTACAAGAAAAACATAGAGCCTGCTACCGAAACGATTCTCCTTGCAATTACTGACTTTCGTGGTGAAGTGCGAGAATCACTTAAAGACATCAGGCAAGAATTACAAAGCCTACAAAATAAGGTAGCAGAGGCTGATCAACAAATCTCACTGAAATCCTCCAAAATAGAGGAAATCGAAGAAACATTTTGTACCTTAGCATCAGAGCAGCTAGCCATCACAATCCGACAAGAAGATTCTGAGAACAGAGGAAGAAGGTGAAATGTACGTCTTTTTGGCCTTCTGGAGGGCGAAGAGGGTAATGACCCCAGGGCCTTCATTGATTATTTCCTCCGACTGTCATTAGAGCTAGACCCTGACTGCCAGCTCGATCTGGAGGGGGCGCATCAAGCTTTGGGCCCAAAGCCCACCTGCCCTGAAGCTAGACCTAGATCTTTCTTGGTCCGCTTCGTAAGTTATCAAACAAAAGAACACTTACTCACTAAAGCCTGGCAGAAAGGAACAATTTTGTGGGGTCAACAAAGAATCCTTTTTGACAGCGATTACACCCCCTGCACCCAGAGGCAATGTAGAGAATATAGTCCCTTGTTTCCTGTCCTCAGGGCTCAGAAAATACGATTCCGTACCCTGTGTCCAGCCAAATTGATGTCTCCTTGCCGACTGGGCCCCAGACATACTCTTCAGCTGCAGAAGCAACCTCGGATCTTCTATTAAAAGGAATCCTCACAGAGAAGACAGCCGAAACTGTGAGAACACGTCGGAAACAATTTTACACTGCAGAGCGGCCTAATCTGCCTCCTGCTACGGAAACGTCGATAACGGACATACTTAAATGCCTGCAACAATATCGCAACCCTACTATGCCTCCTTGATCTTTCCTGAGGTACTTTTCGTATTTTCAAGCTAATTGGGCTTGATTAGAGTTTTCTGCCTCGGGGCGTAGGACGGGGGCACGGGAGTGGAGGGGATGCCTAGGGAGAGAGGGTAGAGGCTGTCTTCACAAGGCTTGGCATTTAACTAATTTGACCATGTCTAGCCACAAGGGCCACAGAGCACTCCCAGATGGTGGGGATATTCCCTAACTGGGGGGTGCCTTTTACTGAGGATTGTGTCCTGCTTTCCCTTCTTTTCCCGGGGTTCTTGTCCCCCTCCGACTAGCTCCCCCTCTAGATCTGCGTCCTATGGTGGATCTCCTCAAGCTTTTCTGGTCACCGAGTTGCACAATTTGAACAAGGCTTCTATCTTCTGATGGTGCGACGAAGAGTTTCCTGAATTAACAGAAGGAAAAGTTATTTTAAGATCTGGACCTTACTGGAACGGTTCCACATCAGATGATAACCCTGTAAATAGTTCCAAGTTGAAGCATGGAGTTGTAAACTACCTAACTCATTGGGACCTTTTTCTTTTTTTATTTTCCACCCGATCTGAGAGAGGGGTGTGGGAGAGGAGATACAACCAGTTTAATCAATGACATTCATTATTGATATATCATCCTAACTCCCTCTCGAAAGCTTATCTGAGACCTTAATATGGGGAAAATTATAGTAAAAAGAATGTAGAAGGACCAGAGGAAAGTTATATAGTGAAGGGGGGGAGACGGAGGGAAAACGGAATGAGACCCTCCACTTCACTAGAGAATCTAACCAACGAGTTCCCCCGACCTCTCACCCATAAAACATAATGGGTTCAGTAATCTTTAAAATTCTCTTTTGGAAGTTACCCCCTTATTTTGATTCAGAAAACTTAAGCACTTAATTTTGACTGAATTATTAATAATTTGAGGGGGAACCCCATGTCGTCTGAGGGTCTAAAACATAAGGGAATGCTTTCCTGATCTGACCCTGGCTGCTTTCCCTGGTCTTCAGCCATATATATTGTTCTCCCCACACCTCATTAAGCTGAAGTGAGAACATCATCTTCCGTCGGAGTCTCTCGAGATCCAGGTGAACTCCACCACCATTTTGGCTCAACCGGTTCCACTATGGAGTGGTTTACTAATCACTCCTTTTATGGCCCTGTTTCTGCCCCTGGGATTAACTTCTTAGGGACCAGTTCTAAGAGTCATGCACCCCGCCACTATTCAACTTGGGACTGTGGATGGGATGTTTCAGGGGGAGCTCTATCAGAGCACCTCCCAAATGGGAGTCAACCTGTATAAAGTTCTTAAATATTTGATTACAACATATAAAAGTTTAAACCTACGTACAAGCTCAGTACTTGTTTCTGTATTTATCTCTTCTATTATAAATATTACAAGGCTTATTAAGCCTAATGACCTGGTTTTAGGTCACCTAGTTAATTTTACCTTATTCCACGAAAAGGTTATTCGTGGTAGTTCACAAGTTAGAAGTTTGAAAAGTTTTGGGGGGGGGAGGTTAAAAAAACACACACACACAGAGGAGTGAGCATTTCGAGAGATTCTTTATTGAACCAAATGTGTTATGTTAATCAGAAAGGTTTTTATTTTCAGGAGACGGTCTGGTCTGTTAGGGGGAGCGTGGTCCTGTCACTCTTTACAGAGTTCTTCCTGAGAGGGAGAGAAGAGTTTAAAATGCAGTCAGTACTTCAAAATCAGAAGAAATGGCTCTAATAAATCCAGTTAAAATTCTGTCATGTAACATAAATGGTCTACATGACCCCATAAAAGAGCTCGATTAATGCAATTTTTAAAGAAACAACCTTCCAACCTTATTTCTCTACAAGAGATTCATCTTACAGAATCAGAACACTCCAAGCTAAGCTGGGGTAGTCGATATAGGGTAGTGGCCTCTTCACATCCCTGGGGCAGACGGAGAGGGGTGGCAATCCTGATCCCACATACCATACCAATTGAAATACAACAAACACATATAGATGTTCAGGGGCACTATGTTATTATAAAGGGCCACCTGTACGGCAAACGGGTCACATTGGCCAATGTGTACCTTCCTCCACAAACCAAGTTCCCCACAATTAGGGGTTTCTTATCCACCCTCCTTGGCCTCCTCCAGGGTCAGTTGATCTTGGGTGGTGATCTAAACCTAACATTATCTCCACAAATAGAGTGCTGAAACCCCCCAAAACACCATACTAATTTGACAACCAAACAACTTAAACACTCTATGGAACACTTAGGGTTGGTCGATGTCTGGAGACACACATTCCCATCCTCATCGGGATTTACATACTAATCCCCAAGATCTAAATCCTATTCTAGATTAGATTATTTGTTGACAACATGTGAACACCTGTCAGATGTTCAGGTTATTGCTTTGGGTCCAAAATTTTTATCAGACCATCATCCCCTGACCTTAAAACTTTATATGGGAAGGGAAGCGAAGAAATCTCTTTGGAGGCTTAACCCATCTTTTCTTCGGGACAAGAAATTTCAAGAGACCATTCAGTGCCAGCTCCCCCTCTTCTTTCAAGAGAATGCGGATCCAAAAGTCCCCGAAACAATACAATGGGATGCCATGAAAGCCACCATCCGAGGCAAAATTATAGCATATTCAGCCAGACAACACAGAGAGAGAGAGAGAGAGAGAGAGAGAGAATACCATGATATCAAACCTACTAACCAACTACCAGCTGTTGTATAGGAAGGGAGATGAGGCCTTCCAGATACTAATAAAAGATACCAAGGCAGCCTTACAAAAAATAATTGACAATAAAGTATAACAATCTTTATATTTTCCACGCTTATCTGCACACGAGGGGGGCTCTAGAGGCACTAAGAATTTGGCGCATAAACTACGTGAACGTAAGAGGTCTGCAACTATCTTGAAACTTAAAAATCCATCGACAGGTATAACACATCATTCTGAAACACATATCCAGAAAGCCTTTTCGGACTACTACTCTAACCTATATTCTGCTGACCCTCACTATGCACAAGCCTCATCACAACAGTTCTTGACGGGTGCACGACTCCCAACCTATCACCTCTACAAACTAAAACATTAACCGCCCCCATATCTAAATTAGAGATAGAAGAAACCATTAAAGGCCTTAAACAGGGAAAATGTCCTGGCCCCGATGGCTACTCCTCAGAGTGGTACAGAAAATTTCTTAAAGAACTAATCACTAAAATGCGCTCTTTATTTAACCACATATTCAAGGGTGGGCAGTCTCCCCCTTGGGATTTTGCCACAATAGCCCCCATCCCCAAACCAAATAAAGACCCCTTGGACCTGGATCTTGTCGTCCGATCTCTATCCTTAATGTTGATTATAAAATCTATATGGCCATATTGGCAACCAGACTAGAATAAATAATTCCCCCAAATAATACATCCCGACCAATCTGGCTTTATTAAAAAAAAAGAATACATCAGATAATATACGACGGACCCTATTACTCCAGGAATATGTCACTACTCGACAAATCCCTTCAGTCTTTATTAGCCTTGACGTGGAGAAGGCCTTCGATCTTGTCTCGTGGCCCTTTCTGTGAGGGCCTTGTATTTCCAATCCCCCAATTTATTACAAATTTAGTGCCTTTACAAAATCACGGGCCTACATCCGTTCCAATGAATCGTTATCCTCCTCTGTTCCCCTAGGCAGAGGTACACATCAGGGATGCCCCCATCTCCCTATCTTTTCGCTGTTTTTCTTGAGCCCCTAGCGGCAGTCCTTGGGAACACCCCAGAAATTGAGGGAATACAAATTGGACATCCGGAATACAAAATCTGCATGTTTGCGGATGATGTTTTACTGACTCTGTCGTCCCCTTCTCGGTCTATCCCGGAAACCTGGAAAATTCTAGCCCAATTTGAAAACATACCCGCCTTTAAACTTAACCTAGCCAAGACAGAGATTCTTTCATTTAACTTTACCTCTTCCCTATAACTAAAAAAAACACAGCCTTTTAAATGGTTATTTATTAAGATTTTATGCTTAGGCCTCCAACTTCCTAGGGATCTCGGACTGTTGGAAATAGTTAATTATGAACCCCTATCTTACCAGATCCAGTCTGATCTTAACCAGTGGGCAGCAGGTATCTTCCCCTTCCATCGAAGGGTTAAGATTATTCATACAAATATTCTTCCTCAAATACTGTACCTATTATAAACAATCCCTATATACCCTTCTAAATTTTACTTCAAATCATGGGATGGGCTGATATCCAGTTTCTTATGGTGCAATAAACGTCTGAGAATCAGACTCTCCATCCTAAAACTATCACTTTCACAGGTGGGCCTCAATCTTCCAGATCTATCCCTGCACGCCGAAGTGGCTTTCCTAAGAACTCTGATACTGTGGTTAGCAGTCTTTCTGCTCTCCCTGGAAGACAATAGAATTCCATTTAAATGACCTTTACAACATTAAAAAGATTCTCTTTTCCTCGGATGAGAGGTCTATCCCATCCTCGGATCTAACAAACATAACATCCCAACTTTATAGGCCCTGGAGGAGGCTGAGGAGGAGGAATCCTATTCTAAAAATTGACGAATATTGCAAATTTATAACATAAGATGAAATGTTTGTTCCTAACTTCCAAGACCAGACCTTTGTCCAATGGAGAAACCTTGGCCTTTCTCATATACATCAGTTTTTTTCCCCTTTGGGTATTATCCCTTTTGAAAGGTTACAATCTCAATTCTAACTTTGAACTTCTGACTTATTTCGATATTTCCAAATTCGCAATCACATCTTGCGTAATAAAAACATCTCACCCATACTTCCATTTCCCACACCAAACCTATTAAAATTATTTATTGAATCAGTGAAAGGCAATAAGAATCTACAGCTCATAGATTTAATATGTAAAGAGATGAGAAATGAAGGTCAGGACTCAACTGGCTCCATCCTCAGTGAATGGAACAAAGACCTAGATCTAACAATTCCAATTGACTTATGGTCTGGATCGGCTCTTACAGAGATTAAGTCTACTCAGTCCCCACGTTGGAGGGAATTTGCCTGGAGGTGCAGATCTGGTTACTTCAGGGCGCCAGCAGCTCTTGTCAAATTCCTTCCCCCTAATTATGGTTTCTGTTAGAGACGGTGTGGATGCACCATTGCCACCCTAAGACATATCTTCTGGCTATGTCCATACCTTATGCCCTTTATACTCTCCCTTAAAAATGAGCTCTCTCTCCTGTTCAATGACACTGTTGAACTCACTGCCGAACAATTTCTGCTGGGGATCTACCTGGACCATGCTCCTCATTGGAAAGACTCGATATTACCAGTTTGCCTTCTGGCTGCCGAAAAAGCTATTACCCGACGCTGGATGTCTGACCAAACTCCAACAATATAAGATCGGAGGAATTTGATGTCTGAAATTTATGTAGCTGAAAGATTTAATGCTAAATTACAGGGTAGAGGCTCATCTCCTATACAGAAATGGCAGGGCTGGGTTAACTACTGTAATGAGCGTGACCCCATCTTGTGTCCTTGAGTTAACATGAAATAGCTGCCCTCTATGGTTGATATGGGTGTACTATAACCATCGGTTATACCCCCAAAAAAAAAAAAAAAAGCAAGGGGGGGGGGGAGAAAAGGGAGATCTGATAATAAAACTCCCAACCATATCATATACCTATATAAAGTGGAGATGGACCTATACCGCTGTTTAAGTCTGACAGTTAATTATAGTCTCGTGAAATATATAATAAAATCAACTTTCCTTTATGAACTCTATGCCTATAATAGCCTGCCTAATGTTTATTGTGCAAATTGGTTCTATAATACCTCTGTAATGTGTGGAACAAAAATGGAAATAAAGATATATTTAAAAAAAAACACGGGACTAACATAAAAAAGAAAAGAACAAAGAATAGAAGAATTAAAGATATTCTCACTGTGTTGGAGCATTTATTTGCTTAAGCAGCCAAAAACCTTTTTCTGTTTTGACTTCAGAGAACCGAACTGTGGCCACCTCCACCCTAAGTACTTTAAAGAACATGTGATTTCTCTTGGGACCTCTCCCCTTCCCGTATAGATTTCTCCCAAGTTACCATAACTTTGGGTAGCTGCAGACAGACTTACGAACATACGAAATTAGCTAGCAGATAAAGGCCTAGAGGTCTATCAAGTCTGCTCGAAGGTGCAGCTAGCACCCCTTATTCTGCAGCTGCCCCTCCCTTCCACCCTTCCCCTTCATTAACCCTGCCCCTTGTCTTGTCCCATCCTCGTTTGAAGCAGTCCACTGTTCTACTGCATATCACTTCAGCAGGTAGCGCATTCCACCCAGCCACCACCCTCTCTGTAAAAAAGTGTCTCCTCATCTCCCTCCTGAACCTTCCTCGCTCCAGTCTCATATCATGGCCCCTGGTGGCCCTCCCCTCCCTTACTTTGAACAGCCCCTCTGTACCCGTCTTGTTTATTCCTTTCATGTATTTAAAGGTTTCAATCATGTCACCCCTGTCTCTCCTCTCCTCCAGTGAGTACATGTTCAGCTCCTTCAACCTCCTCTCATATGATAAGTCCCCAGCCCTTGATCATCTTTTGTCGCCTCTGGCCACCCTCCAGTAACTTAATGTCCCTCTTCAGATACGACGCCAGTACTGCACGCAGTACTCCAGGTGTGGTCTAACTAATGAGCTATACAGTGGCAGAATCACCTCCTCCCTCCTCGAGGATATACCCCTTGCAATACAACCCAGCATTTTGTTGGCCTTTGCAGCTGCCTTCCTACATTGTGCCGAGTTGTTCATTGACCCTGTAATGAGCACACCCAGATCCTTCTCCTCCTCTGTCTGGGCTAGCTGCACTCCCCTAGCTGGTAACTCCTCCTTGGGTTCTTCATCCCAAAATGCAGCACCTTGCACTTTTTGGCATTAAAGTCCAGTTGCCAGGTGTCTGACCAGGTTTCAAGCTTTGCCAGATCATCCTGCAACCCCTGCCATCCCCCTAGGTCATCCACCACTGCGCCTACCTTGGTATCATCAGCAAACAGACTGATCTTGCTCTTGATGTCCCATGATATGTCTGCAATGAATATCCCAAACAACAGTGGTCCCAACACCGAGCCCTGTGGAACACCGCTTGTCACTGCCCTTGGGTGTGAGAGCTCCCCACCCACCACCACCCTCTGTTGCCTTCCCTGCAGCCAGTTTCCTACCCATCTCACCAGCTTTGCACCCGCCCCTGTGCCTACTAACTTCCTTCCCAGCCTTCCATGTGGCACTGAGTCGAATGCCTTACTGAAGTCCAGATACAGGACATCCACTGCATGGCCCCTGTCCAGTTGCCTAGTTACCCAGTCATAGAACTCGACCAGGTTGGTTTGGCAGGATCTGCCACGTATGAAGCCATGCTGTCTGCTGTCCTGTAGTCCTTTGGCCTTTAGGAGGGCCACCAGCCTCTCCTTCAGGATAGTCTCCATTAACTTACCCACGATGGATATGAGGCTCACTGGTCTGTAGTTTCCTGGTTCATCCTTGGTGCCACTCTTGTGGAGGGGGCACCACATGAGCCATCCTCCAGTCCTGAGTCTGACTTGTTGCTGTAGAAGATGTGAATATGGTCTCAGATGTTGAGAATACCATTTTGACGGTGTGATGTGCATGTTAACAGTACCGTAGTTGATGGCATTAGGTGTGGCAGTACCATCCTGATAGTACTGTTGTTCAGCATACTACATCTCTTAATGACAGGTGATGTTCAGAATACCATTGTTCTTGATGGCATTGTTGGGTGTTAAGCAATACCATAACTGGGGTTGAAATTAATTTTCAAGCCAGCAGGGCTATTGACTGGGAAAATCCACTAGCACCACAGACTTTTCCACTGGACCAGCTGGTATATTTATTGAAATGTTACCTGTTCCAGTACAAGCGCACAGGGCTAGTTAAGAGAAATTATTACAAGCCCAATACAGTCTACCAGCATTTGGCTAATGGGCCAGTGCCAGTTTTGACCCCTGCCATAATCTCTCTCTGTGTCTCTCGAAATTATCACATTTTTTACAGGGTACATTTTGCAGAACAGACTTTTTTTGCCTCATGTCGTTGGACATTAACGCTACTAAGCTGAGTTTTGCTTACATTTCCACCAGGAACATTTGATAAACATGTTTTTGCCTAAGTCAACTAACACGTTTTGAGCTCTGTCCTAATTCATAATATTTTAACACAGATTGGATCTGTAATAAGAAATGCTAGGGGGCACTAGTGTTTCGTAAACTCCAGTGAGCATAATTGATATTACTTGTGCCATACTTGTTTACACATATTTTATTTAGTTTTTGATGACCGGGTAGGTGCACCAGCCATAACAATGACTATTTTCAGGCACGACTGAGGATACAAAACAAAACATTACAATAACAGGTTACAGTATATAAGATCACAGCTATTCAAAGGTAGGACTACAGAGCAGGCTGGTGATTACATTACAGACAACAGTGGAATAAATAACAAAACACAAGAACAAAATTAAGGTAAAAGAGTTATTTACATTATGCAAATAAACAATTTGGTTTGGTCATAAGTGCTAATATTTTCATGGACAACTTGGAAAGATTATGACTAGGAGACAAAGGCATTATGGTAGTAAGATACAGGATGATGTGGAGGGGTAAAGTAAAAGGGGGAAATGATGATTTGAGAGAATGGGGTAGGAAAGATAGGGACATATTGAGAGATTAAAGTCCCTAGGTAATAAGAAGGTAGAAAAACAGGAGGTTGGAACAAGAAGATCTATGCATCGGTAAGGGTCAATAGACTAAGAAGTGGCAGGAAACATAGGAAGAAGACATGGAGGCTAGGGTGGTTTAAAGCAGGTGGAGCAGGAGGAGTCAGCAAGATAGAGTCGAAGCAATTTTTTAAAGGAGGCATGGGATGATGCTAGTCGAGAACTTAGAGGGAGGGAGTTTCAGAAATGGGGGGCACGACAGGCAAAAGCAAAATATTCTGCGCCATTAATGTGATCTGTTCCTAAACGAGGTTCCAGATGATAGTGAATGTTACGCAAGCATTGACATATCCTTGAATAGATGGATCCTTAGCAGAAAAATTAAACCGACATTCCAGCCTTCCAACGATGCCCCCGATGAAGGGACTGTTTTCCCAAAGCGCTGGGGCAAGCAAGTGGCTAACAGTTTGGCTGACAAATTGATGTGGGTTCACTGCAAATAAAGCCAGAATAATTATTCGCATACTCGCTTTCTACATGTCTTCATTTGTGTGGTAGAGCAACTGTGGACTTTGCGCTTTCTCAGGCTAGCTGCCTGCTTCATCTACCAGCACCTACTCTACACCAGTTATCACAAACAGGTAACTTCCGGGGGGGGGGGGGATGTGATAGAGACCTTCAAGTTCCTGAAAGGAATAAGCAAGGTGGACTGTGGGGAATTGTTTAACATGAGTAACAGTTCGAGGGCATGAGTGGAAGCTGACAGTATAGAGGTTCAGGACGGACATGAGGAAGTATTATTTTACAGAAAGGGTGGTGGCACCGTGCAGTAGTTTGCCAGCTGAGGTTGTGGGTACTAAAACCATTAATGGTTTCAACCATGGCTGGGACAGAATTAAAGGTATAGTTCTTTTTCGGGATGACACAGACTGGAAAAGGAAAATGTGGGGTGGGGTGGATGGGGAGGGCTAGGATACAGGATGGACGATAGGTCCTAGGGTTAGGTAGGGTTCCATGCTCAAACTGGGTGAACCCTTGGTTTGTTTCTAGGTAGTCAGCAGCCAGGGTAGGCATGATGTCCACAGATTGCATCATGGTCCTTTGATGCCATCCCTTCACTTGTTTAGGAGCCCTTCCCCATCTCTTTCCATTTATATTTACTAAGAGAGAGAGCTTTGGTGTTATGCGCAGCCCCTGCTGCTGTCCTGGTTTCCAGACCCTCCTTGGCTCCTTTAATTCTAGTCTTGCAATCTCTCGTTCTGTGCTCTCCTCTTCTCCTGCTGGGAGGCATCCTGTCTCTTTCTGGCAGTTATAGCAGGGGTCGACATTAGCACCTGAGCCCCAGGGTAGATTTTGGGTGGTGTGGGTGGAATGGCCCTTTTTAAAGGACAGCAAACCTCTAATTTTTCCCTTAAACTATTAAAAATAAATGGCTTCACAGCAAGGTAAAGGAAAGACTGATGTTTACAGCGATGTTAAAACTGCATTTATATAATAGACATACAGTAAATGCAGTTTTGTAACATTTGAAAAATGTAAAAAACCTTGTCCTTTCAGAATTCCCACCTGGTCTGCTCTACAGCGTGGCTGGCAAACGTTAGACGTAATGGGCCGGAAAACGTAGGATGTTATTTATTCCAGTACACGTTAAGCTGTGGTTTTGATTGTTATTTCATAATTGGTGCCAAATTTACAAAGTTTCCCAGGCTCTCAGAGCCGAATGGCTTCATTGGCAGTGTAAGAAAATTATGTTGTCCTTTACCTGGTGGTCTAGTGGCTATGGCAGTGCTCTGGTTTCCTGCAGAAAGAAGGTGCCAAGAGAAGTCTGTTTCATATAAATCCAAAAAGGTGTTTCAGTGCTGTGTTTTGTTTTTATTCTCAGTCTGTTTAAGGATCTGACTTGGAAAAGACACACATTGAACTGGGTTTGATTGTACAGGTGTGGGTCGTGAGTAGGACGGTGGGCGGTCATGACAGTCATTCAGTCAGCACTGAAGTACTTTGGGGGTGGTGGTGGTGGTGTTTGAAACAGATTTCTCTTGCACGTTGTTTCTGCCAGGTAAATTACAACACAGTTTTACTGCCATTGAAGTGGGGGTGGGGAGGGGGGTGTCACTCAGCACTGCAGTACCTTTGGTGCATTATTTGAAAGTGATGGACTTTTACAGACTTTTCTCGCGCAGCAGAATACTGTACATTTTCCTACCGTAGCAACACCACAGGCACTAGACCACCAGGTAGATAACAGCACAGCTTTCCTTTACTGCCGTTAAAGCCATTTGGCTCTGAGAGCCAGTGAAACTTTGTAAGTTTGGCGCTAATTATATGAAAACATGATCAAACCATAGGTCAGCTTATATTGCAATAAATAATATATGTGCTAAAGGCTACCTAAACACACATCTTATGGGGCACATGGTTCTAAAAACCCTCCCGTGTAAGCAGAGCAGACAGGGAGAGGTTTTGAATCCTGTAAGCAGCTACCTAAAAATCTTTAGTTTATTACCTTTTCGGTGAGTTTTTTCTAAATCCCGAAACCAGGAAACATTTTCACAGCACTGTGCCGATTGGAGGCTAAGACTGCTGGGAACATGAAACACGATGATGTAATCTTAGCAAGTCAGGACATTTACACACATACTGTTAATTTTATGCACAGAACATAAGGCTCCATAGGGACTGAATACTGGGAACGTCCTGACTTGCTAAAATTACATCATCGCGTTTGACGTTCCCAGCAGTCTTAGCCTCCGATTGGCACGGTGCTGTGAAAATGTTTCCTGGTTTCGGGATGTAGAAAAAACTTGCCGATAAGGTATTAAACTAAAGATTTTTAGGTAACTGCTTACAGGACTCAAAACGTCTCCCTGTCTGCTCTGCTTCCACTGGAGGGTTTTTAGAACTGTGTGCTGAGATGTGTGTTTAGGTAGCCTTTAAGTCATGATTTTTGATCTGTATGTTAGCAAATACACTGAAATATTAGTAAATGGGTACATGTTATTAGCACTGAGTGTAGAGAGCTGTCTCGCTCTCACTTCTATGTCATCATGTCCCACGTTTGCTGGACATGCTGTAGAGCAGACCAGGTGGGACTTTTGAAAGGAGAAAGCTGTTGTTTACATTTTTCAAATGCTGCAAAACTGCATTTATGTTTATTATATAAATGCAGGTTTAGCGTAAATGTAAACAGTTGCCTTTCATTTACCTTGCTGTGGAGCCGTTTTTTAATTAAGGGCAAAATCAGAGGGGTTGTTGTCCTCTAAATCACCCACCTGGCACACTGCAGTTGTAGCCTTCCCCCCAACCCTGACTCCGAGTTTTTGGAGCATATTTTTCATTGAGTGCACATCCAGACCAGAAGTCAGTGGGATTGTCCAGGGAATGTTGGACACAGTGCTTCAGTGGCGCACACCAGCCCCACGTGACATCTAAAGCAAAGCACGTTACTCAAAGGAAAAAAAAAAAAAACACTACTATGTTGTTGCATGCCTCCATCTGTGCTGTACTGGAGGGGGAATGCAAAGACTGTGCCAAATCACTGAGTGCAGGCTGCTGGAGTGAGTCAGTCTGCAGATTGATAGGAGGGACTGAGACGTATTTGGGACTGCTGACTGGGGCGGTGTTCATTGACCTGTTGAAGGCTTTCGATTTGGTAGATCATGCCATGCTACTCCGGAGACTGAAGGATATCGGCTTAACGGATAAGCCCTTCAGTTGGATACAAAGTTATCTTACCGGTTGCCCTTTAAAGGTTTGCTTTGGTGGGGTAAATTCCCAGTCATGTATGTTGCAGCAGGGAGTTCCGCAAGGGTCTATTTTGGGACACCTGTTCTCCCTGTTTATCGATCCAATTCCAAAAACACCATCTGCGTCTAGAATACTGCTTTACACAGATGGTAATATTTTATTTACCAGTTCAGCAACAGAAAATGAAATTGATTTCTCATTAAATCACAATTTTTCTGTATTGAATAGTTGGTTACTGCATCATTGATTAATGTTGAATATCAAAAAAACTTGGTGTTTTTTTATTTGGTTCCAAACCTAAATTGAACTCAGTCTTTACAAGTGTTTGATTTTACTGGATCGACGTTGCAGCAAGTTACAGAAACTAAGTACTTAAGGGTTTTACTGGATCCTAATCTTACTTTTTCATCTCACATTAGTAAAACAGTTAAAACCGTTAACCAGAAACTTGGTGTTTTATGTAGGATTAATGACTGTCAGCAGGGAAGCTAGGGAATCTGTATCAAAACATGTATAATTTTATCCACGTTGTATTACAATTCTTTTCTATTTACAAAGTTAACAACTAAGGACCTGGATTCAGTTAACAAGGCCTTTAATTCTATATGTAGATTTGTAATGGCAAAACCACGCAAGACTCATCATTGCACTTTATATGATGATCTTAGATGGCTGCTCCCTAAATTGAGCTTTCATTATAACGTAGGCTGTTTGCTTAACAACACGATTAAACTAGAGTATAAATCTATTCTGTTTACTTTACTTGAATTTAAAGATGAAGTGAGAACTTTTTGTTCCCCTCTTCTCATCGTTTGATATTACCTAGAATCTCTACTTGTATGGGAGAAAGGGCTTTTTCAGTCCAGTGTTCAATACTGTGGAACTCCTTGCCTCAGCATTGTGCAGATGCCACTAGTCATCTTAATTTTGAAAAAGTTTTCTTAAACTATTTGCAATCACACTCTGTATACAGATGCGTTTAAGAATACATCCTGTATTGTGTTTTGTATTGTTCTGTACACTATGTTTGTGTGTTTTATTATGTATACCACCAAAGCCTCACTTGTTGAGGCTGCGGGTCGTTCCTGTAAACGGGCCTTGGCCCAGTGTGCCGGTAAATAAAATGAATTGAATTGCTGCGGTGATCTTTGACCAGCTGTGAGTGTGGGGGTGGGGGGAGAGCATAAAGGGAGGTTTTGTCAGACCAACCTGATAGTACTCTTTGACTGGGTAACTAGGGTGGTTGACAAGGGGCGTGCAGTAGAATTAATATACTTGTACGTCAGCACGGTGTTTGACTCGGTGCGACATGGAAGGCTATTGGAGAAGATGGTGAATATGGGTACAGCTAGGGAAATAGTAAAGTGGGAAGGGAGTTGGTTGGAGGGGAGGCAGCAGAGAGTTGTGATTATGGGGTCAGATCAGCGGAAGGAGAGTTCACCAGAGGAGTACCACAAGGAACTGTCCTGGGCCCAGTCTGTTCAGCATGTTCATTGGTGACACAGGAGAGGGAATCCAGGGCAGGTCGTTTCTATTCACAGGTGACACTGAACTCTTTGGTAGAGTTGGTAACGTGGAGGGGATGAGGGAATTGCAGAGAGACCTGAAAAAGCTGGAAAACTGGTCCAAAGTCTGACAACTGAAATTCACTGCCAAGAAGTGCAGAGTGATTCACTTGGGGAACAAAACCCCCAGAACAAAGTATTAGATGGAACATATAAGAGGGTGTTTGGGAAAGGTTTTGTTGAAATGTTAATGTATTGTTGATAGCTCTCGATCAGTAATATATGAATACTACTGCTGAGACTAGTCTTTCTTGCAGTTTTATGAGTGATCTCACTTAGGGTATCAGAACAGTTCACCTTTGGTTTGTGATTGTCATACCCTAGGAAGGCAGGTGAGATCACTCGTACAACCGCAAGAGCGGTCTCAGTGGTGGTATTTACACACTAATTTTCTGTGTGCGTGAAGATTCAGCTGTTTCTCTTTGATGTCAACTGCTGGGTTCAGTGCTGCACATGGCTGTTGTGATGTCATCAGCATTGTGAAAGTTGCTCTCAGATTGGTCCAGTACTCGCTCGCACCCTTGCTATTCCCTCCAGATCTACCTCTGCTGACCAAGCAGCTTTCTCCCATTGCTTCCCCAAACTGTGGAACGCCCCCCCCCAATCAGAAATGCTCCTTCCCCCAATGCCCTCGCATCCCTACTTTGCAACTTCATCTCCCCGCCTGCCTCTGCTCCTAATTATACCTCTCACTTTCCCACTTCCTTTTTATTCCTCTCCCCTCCTAATACCCTATTTTTGTTTTCTTTAAGCTCTGTGCCGTGTCTTTTATTGTATCTGAAAACCTTTTACTGAGAGTCAAGTTGTATCTTTATTTGTAAGAAACAGGACAATTCTTGTAAATTAGGCTAACAAGCCTAAAGATTTGTATACCTGTATAAAAATAGTTTTTACTACTACATCTGTTACCTGAAGCAGTTGTATTTCTGTAATCCGCTATGTCAGCCTTCACTGGCAGGTATCGTACTTGATTGTACCTCTGAACTGTATTGTGTTGTACCTATCCCCTTCCCCAGGATGCATCTGGAAACGAGCATGCCTGCCCAGTATGTCTTCCTGATGATACGTTTATATAAATAAATAACTACATATCCCAGAATCCCCTGCAGCTGACATCAGAGCAGTAGGCAGCCGTGGGAGATTCAGTAGTCTGGTGTGTGTGTTAGAGCTTTTATAATCTCTGTTCAGATGTTTTGCAGGTTTGCTTTTCTTCAGGGGCCAAGTACAGTCCTCTGTGACTGTACTTAGCTGAGGGAGGACAGCAGGACCAGCAAACAAAAGATCAAAGCTGATATGAATTCTAACATGCACTGCAGGCTATTAAATCTCCCACTGCTGCCTACTGTTCTGATGTCAGCTGCAGGGGATTCTGGGACCTGTAGTAACAGAAGATGTCGGCCTTGAACTACTCACAACTTTTTGAGTTTAAAAAAATTAAAAAAGTCAGATGGAACTGCATGGCTATTTTAACCCCCCTCCTCGTTTTCACTGAAGTAATCAGTGGAGTCAAAAAAGAATTAAAAACATTTGGTGCAGTAATTAGTGGGATTCAGTAGATCATCCTGAAACACCCTTGTGGCACCACCTAGGTTCGCCAGCCTCTTCCAGAGTCACGTACCTGAATAACTACACTCTCTCAGTTTGACAATTTAGAGCTGAAAAAAATCTCAGAGACCTGGAACTCAAGCTTAAATGTGATTTGGTGAGTGTGTGCTTGAAGAGCACCAGTTTGTACTGTGTCAAGCCCCCGGCCCCGTTGGATTACTGTCATTGAGGCATAGGTCAGGAACTATAGACAAACCAAGAGAAGTTATTAAATTCGCAGATAGCGTTTTATTATTATCAATAGCAATAAAAAAAATACAACTGCAGAATAGCTGTTGATACAGTCAGTTCAAACAAAGTCCTTCTGAGGGTATCTCTAAATCTTAAATCTCAACCTGTGTCTCTCTCTCTTTTATTTTTTTTTTAAGTTCAGGTTTAGGCACAATTACAGATCTTACATAATGCTTTACACATGGAAGAGTCAATTTAAGACATGGTAGATGCATTACATTATTCTTTATCAATACTGGAGTACAGACATGGGGTATCCAGTCCCCTGCCCCCACCATTTGTATTTCAGATTACCTTTGACCCATAAACTTCTTCATTCGGTCCGGTGGGTTTCATGCCAAAACCCCCATAGAGCCCACCACATTGTAAAGTTTTGCACCTTATTATTGATCTCGTGGGTCAGTTCTTCCATGTCTTGTATCTCCAGGACTATAGAGATCCATTGCAGTTGTGTAGGAGGGTCAGGGGACAACCAGTTCCTGGTGATGGCTTTATGAGCCGCCGTAGTCAGGATGTTCTATAAATAAACCTTATGTCTGGGCAGTAGCCCTAGCACCACCTGTTTGGGGTCTATTGGCTCTGTTAAAGTAAATATGGATCTTACCTTGAGAGGGTTCCTGCAGTAGGTCTTCACATATAGGACTGCACCCCCTGGCGTCCGGTCCGCACAGCAAATTTGTAGATAGCAGTCATCAGCGGGGACCGCCCCATGACGTCAGCCTGATTATAAAAGGGACGGTCCCACGCCCGCTCTCCAGTTCTTTCCCGCTGTCGCCTCAGTATGTTTGACTCGTGTTTGAACAGCAATCCAACGGCTGCGTTGATTTTTGTCGAAGTTTTCGACGCCTCTTACTCGTATTTCTCAAAATGTTTTCTTCAATTTGATGTCTTTTAGACAGAAGAAAAAGTGTTGTGAGTGCGGCACCCAAATTCCGCACGGGGACGACCATTCCCACTGCCTCCTTTGCCTTGGTTCTAAACACAACGTCCAGGAGTGTTCCATCTGCCAGGCCTTTAACCAGGCGACCAGAATCCGACGTAAACGGTCCCTCGAGGCCCATCTTCTGAGCCGACGCTTGGCGTCTATGGAAAAGGAGCTCCAAAAACTGAGGGAAAGGTTGTCATCGCCGGCCCCCAAAAAAGAAGAAAAGCAAAGTGAAGCGCCGGGACCGGAGTCCGTCACCACAAGAGAGGCCTGCAACTGTGAGTACTTCTTCGGGCGCCCTGTCCGCTTCCTTGTGCCGGGCTCCTTCTCCCCCTCCTGCCGAGGTGAGCGGGCAGCCGGGGGTAGCCTTTTTGGAGGTTGTAATCTCTTCGCCTTGTCCTGCCGGTAAGACACCCCTCACCTCTAGCGAAGGGCACATGGCCCCCGCTGATCAGTCTAGCGTCGGTCTTCCAGCCATCTCTAGCCTGGCCGGATCTGTTGTGTTGGACGCCGGCTCCTCCGACGTCCGCCCGGATCCATCCACTCTCCCGTTGGGCTCCAGTTTGGCCCCCGACGCCAGACAGAGTGAGGGACAAGTTGACCCATCGTCCCCTAGGGTCCTTCATCCCAGGGACTTGCCACCCGATCCTCTGCTTTTTGCACTAGCTAGATTGCATTCAGACCTGCTGTTGGGGGCCCCTCGGTTCCCCCCCCCCGCCAGGCCTTCCGCCGTCCCCAGACAGGAGTCTGTTGCCGGCTGTGGATCCTGCCATGGAGCCTCCACCCTCTGGTACTTCGGGCGTGCTCCCGGATCCTGCATCATTTGCTGGCACTCTGGCACTGCCCCCCGCATGCCCTTCGGCTGGGTTCCCAGATCATGAACCCTCCTTCCCGCCTTCGGGCGGCCCTCCGTCGAACCACTCAGCATCTGACGCCGGGCCATGTGCCTCCGATGCTGGGCCTCCCGACACCAGGTTACCTCATGCCAGGTTACCCGACACCGTCATATACGATGCCGGAGTATCCCACCCCAGGACACCCCACGCAGAGTTATCCCGGGTACTCCTTTTATTATCCATCCTGGCAGTACCCTCAGTATCCGGGGTATCCGAGCTTCCAGCCCCCTCCTCCGCCACCTCCGGTACTGGACCGCGAGTCCGTTCCCCTTTGGTGGAAGGACGCCAGAACGCAACTTCTGTCAGAGATAAGACAGTCGGTGGGAGAGGCACCCACTCCCAGGGTCACCTCTCCACTGCCTTCTCGGACCAGAGCTTCAGGCTCCTTGACTGTTGGCGCCATGGAAGCAGACCCATCAGTTTCTAGTGGTTCTTGGCCCTCTGACACAGAGTCCAACTCGGATCCGTCAGATGCCAGGTCTCCTGTAGAGGTTCCCCCTAAAGACTCTCCCAAGTCTCCACTGGAGGATCCCTCTTTTGGAGACTTGCGTTCCATTCAGGTGGCTGGCCAACCAAAGAAGTAGACCTGCAAAGAAAACAAACGCCTTGCAGAACAACTGGATCTGGCCACTTCTGACCCTATCCCCATTCCAACGTGGATGAGGCCCCATGAGGACCTAGTGACCACGATTTGGCAACAGCCGTCCTCTATACCAGTGGTCTCTGACAAAGCAGACCGCACCTATTACCCCCTGGAAGGGATCTCTCATCTCAGCTCCCATCCTAAGGCTGACACTCTGGTCATCACGGCCGCTCACGACTGTTCAGCCCAGCCCAAACACTTGAGTTCTTCGCCTTCTGACAAGGACTCGCATCAGCTAGATCAGTTTGGGCACAAAATCTATTCTTCTTCCTCATGTGCAATACGATCCCTTAATTACGTCTCACATATGGTCGCCTTCCAAAAAGCCTCTCTTTTGGATCTAGAAAGAGACCTCTCAAGAGGCTCAGGATGAAACCCTGAGAAAGAAGTTATTGGATAAAGTTAGGATGGGGAAGTCATCATGTCATCACGCTCTACGGGCGACTTATGACTCAGTGGACTTGGTAGCTAGGTTGGCAGCCTCGGGGATCTGTCTCTGCCGCCTCTCCTGGCTTCGTATAGCAGGCCTGGTGCAGGATGTACAGTCCTCCCTTTTGGACGCCCCCTTTAGGGGTTCCGTCCTCTTTGGCGGCGATGCCAAGGATATCATTACAGGGTTGTAGGATAGTGGACGCTCCTTGCGGGACGTCCGTTCCTTGTATAAGACAGGCCAGAAAAAGCAGCCTTTTCGCTGCCAAAGAAGGTGGAACAAATCTCAGGCTAAGTGCCAAGCAAAGAAACGCTCTTCTGGATCTGGAGCTCAAACCCCACAGGCCAAATTTCCTAAACAGGCCTCTGGGGCAAAAGCTTCCCTCCCCTCGGCATCCTGACTCCTTTCCCCTCCTTCTGCTCCCTCCAGTACTACAGGAGGAACCGGCCGGAGGGAGGTTCGGCCTCCACCTGGGTGGTTGGAGGTACATTGCCACAGACGCTTGGGTGCTTCAGCTCATCCAGCGAGGTCACTTGATTGGAATTCAGCGAGATTCCAGCCCCTCTACCACTGGGACGGTCCTTCTATCCTTTGGATCAGGTCCCCATTGTATTTCAGGAAATTCAGACTCTTCTTCTAAAGAGGGCCATAGAACCTGTCCCATCGAACCAGATAGGAAGGGGATTTTACTCCCACTTCTTCCTGGTACTGAAAAAAGACGGGTGACCTGAGACCGATCCTGGACCTCAGCACACTAAACATCTTCATTGAGTACAAGAAGTTTCGTATGTTTACTCTACAGGGGCTTCTTCCCCTGCTCCACCCAAACTCGTGGCTGTGCTCCCTGGACATGCAGGATGCTTACCTGCATATTCCTATCCTCCCGGCCCACCACAGCGTTCTTGGTTTTGTTTTTATGGAGAACCATTTCTAATTCAGAGCACTGCCTTTTGGCTTCTCTTTGGCCCCCAGAGTGTTCACCAAATGCCTAGCGGTAGTGTCGGCGTTTTTACATCGTCAGGGCATTTATGTCTTCCTGTACTTGGATGGCTGGCTCCCCGCAGCACCCTCTCCTACCAGCCTGAAAGAGTCTCTTTCTTTCACTCTAAACTTGTTTGGTTTCCTGGGCATAACGGTCAATTTTCCCAAGTCCCAACTAGTACCATCCCAGAGACTCCAGTTCATTGGAGTGGTACTAGACACAGTTCAGGGCAAGGCTTTTCTAACATCGGATTGGGCTGAGACCTTAGCTTCTCAGGCCACTCTCGTGGCCCAGGCCCGATGGATCCCAGCACACTCTGTGCTCCGTCTCTTGAGACTGATGCCAGCCGCCATTTCAACAGTTCCCATGGCCAGGCTTCACATGAGGTTCACCCAGTGGTCTCTTCGAGTCCAATGGGACCAGAGGACGGACAACATGAACCAAAAGGTCATGATCTCCAACAGTCTACAGAGAGTTCTTCACTGGTGGCAGGACCTCTCAAACCTATCAAAGGGAATTTCTTTTCATCCTTTGGTTCCAACCCAAATCCTCACCACGGACGCCTCAGATCTGGGCTGGGGAGCCCATCTGGGAACTCACAAGACACAGGGGTCTTGGTCCAACCAGGAGCTTATGCTTTACATCAGTGTTCTGGAGACCAGGGCGGTTCTTTATGCACTCCAGGCATTCCAGTCTCTCCTGGTTCTGGGATCACTTCTAGTCCAGACAGACAACATGTCCACAGTCTGGTACCTAAACAAACAGGGAGGAACCCAATCATATCCTCTTTGCAGAGAAGCAGTGAGGGTATGGTACTGGGCGATTCAGCACAGCCTTTGCTTGACAGCAGTCCACTTTCCGGGCGTAAGTAACGTCCTGGCGGACAGTCTCAATCGATCAGTGGCCAGGGCCCACGAGTGGTAGCTAAAGTCAGAGGTAGTCGAAGAACTCTTTCTTCGATGGGGTCGGCCAGAGATCTGTTCACCTCCCCATACAGCGCAAAACTACCTGTCTTTTGCTCGCTCGTTCCCAGTCATGGTGCTTTTTAGTGAGATGCGCTGTCTCTTTCATGGACAGGGAGGTTTCTGTACGTCTTTCCTCTCATTCAGAAGGTCTTGGTGAAACTACAACAGGAGGGAGCAGACGCCATTCTTATTGCTCCACTTTGGCCATGCCAAATTTGGTATCCTCTGCTATGACAATTGGCACTGGAACCTCCGGTTCTTTTGCCCATTTCCCACAACCTTCTGACTCAGTAGCAGGGCACCCTGGTGCATCCGAGCCTTCGGTCTCTCCATCTTCATGCGTGGCACTTGTGGACATAGCAATTTCTTGTTATGGGGTATCTTCGCAGGTTGCTCAAATTCTAATGGAGGCTAGAAAACCCTCCACCAGATAAACTTATGCCATGAAGTGGAAGAGATTCACGATTTGGGCCCAAGCAAGGCGCTGGGACCCATTTTTGTGCTCGGCTTCCCAGGTTCTAGAGTACCTTGCACACCTGTCTGAGGCGAGCTTTAGCTATTCCTCAGTTGAGGTCCACTTATCTGTGATGTTGGCCTACCACCTTCCGGTGGAGGGCAAAACCTTGGCTGAGCTGGAGGTTGCCAAAACCTTCCTGAAAGGCATCCTTCATTTGAAACCTCCAATCCAGAATCCTTGTCCCCCCGGGACCTGAATTTCATGCTCGAGAAGCTGACCTTACCACCATTCGAACCAGCTTCTTCCTGCGACTCGTGCTTCCTCTCCTGGAAGACCTTATTTTTAGTCGCAGTTACTTCGGCCAGAAGGGTCTCTGAATTACAGGCTTTCGTATGTAAGGAGCCTTATTTGATTATTCATAAGGACCGAGTAGTCCTTCGGACTAACCCTTCTTTCCTACCCAAAGTGGTTTCAGAAACCACTTTGAATCAGAGTGTGGAATTACCAGTATACTATCCACAGTATTCCAACAGGGGGGAATACCTTCTACACACTCTTGATGTGCACAGGATCCTGAGGTACTACACGAACCGGACTAAAGAGGTTCGTAAATCCAACCAACTGTTTGTAGCTTTTGCTCCACAGTGCCAGGGCAAGGCTATATCCAAGCAAACCATCTCTCGATGGCTAGCTAACTGCATCCATTTTTCATACACGAAATATGGGAAGTCCCTTCCCGGGGCAGTTAAAGGCCACTCCACCCACAGTGTGGCGACCTCTACTGCCTTTTTTAGGAATGTGTCCACGGCAGAAATCTGTGCAGCGGCCACGTGGTCATCTGTTCACACCTTCACTAAGCATTACAGTCTGGACATTGCCTCTTGGCGCAGAACTGGCTTTGGTCTTGCAGTCTTGCAAGGCCTCCTGTCATGATTTCTTCTGGCGACGTCTATTCCTCCTGGATGCACCTATGTTTTGTTTTTCTCTGGGACTGCTTGGTATTCAGTCCTATATGTGAAGACCTACTGCAAGAACCCTCTCAAAGTAAGATATTGCAGTTAAGTAAGAACTTACTGTAACAGTAGATCTTCAAGAGAGGTTCCTGCAGTAGGTCTAGTTTCCCACCGCCCTTCCCCCAGTTTTTGTATGTTTTATCCTTATTTTCCATCCTATCTAGCCCTTCGGGACTAGAGTGGAAGCAGGGTCTGAGTAGTTTTAACCCCGGTCTTATTCTAACCTTTCAATAGTTCTCCATTGGAAAAGAACTGGAGAGCGGACGCAGGACCGCCCCTTTTATAGTCGGGCTGATGTTATGCCGCCTGACATCGGGGGGGGGCAGTCCCCGCTGATGATTGCTTTCTACACGTTTGCCATGCAGACCTGACGCTGGGGGGCACAGTCCTATATGTGAAGACCTACTGTAGGAAGCTGTAACTGCAATTTTTCAGACTCTGCACAACACCCTTCCAGTACCCGGCCAGCTTAGGACACTGCCAAAATATATTGGAGTGGTGGGCCTGCGTATCCTGGCATCCCCTCCAGCATGCAGCTATGCAGTTTTTGTCCCATTTGGTTTTAATTGCAGGGGTTATAAAATATCCAACCTTGACCTTCCACTCAAATTCTCTCCACATAGGGGAGTAAGTTGTCTTAATACCCTGTGCCCAGATTGTCTCCACTCCCTGTCCTGTATCTGTTCTCCGAATTCTGTTTCCCATTTAACCTTTATGAATTTAGTGAGAACTCCAGCTCTATCTCTCAGGGCCCTATATGTGGCTCAAATGTGGCCCTTCTTTCTCTGTAGGCTCAGTATCTCATTAATTATTTGGCCTAATTCCCCAGGAGTGGTATACTTATCAAAGCCTTGTTTCAGAACCTGCATGTGTGACCTAACTTGTGGATATCTAAAGTGATCCTCTTGTCTCAGTCGGAACCTCTCTCTAATGCACTCAAACTCTTGTATGTCAGGGCCATCCATAAACTGTTGTAACGTATTTAAACCCAGTCTGCCCCACCTTCGGAAAGTCAGATCTTGTCTGGAGGGCACAAATGATGTGTCCCACGCAAGCCATCTCAATGGCCCCAACTCCCTTGTGAGTCTGTGTTTAACCCAGAGCCTCCTCAGAGCTTGCAGTGTGTTCCTCACCGAGAATGGCAAGGCATTGGAGTCCTCCTGCTTCATTTTGGGGTTTGACGCTTTGATTCCAAGAGGTGTTCCCCCAACCCAGCACCTCTATTGTCTTCCAGTGAGCCCAGTATCTGTTAGCAGACCTCAGCAAGGCCCATCTTAGTTGGGCTGGAAGGTAATAATCCTCCAGATTAGGTACATTCCTACCACCCTGTTTTTTGTCACTTGACGTAATTATATTTTTAATTCTGGGTCTCTTTTTATTCCATATATATTTTGAAATAGTTCTTTGCCAGGTCTGGAATTAGTTATGATGTATCCTTAGAGGCAAGCACTGGAAGAGATAGAGATACCTGGGAAGAACATTCATGGTCACTGATTGAATCCTGGAATATAGAGGGAGGTACAGGAGTTCCCATCTCTTGATATCCATCTTTATTTGGTGCACCCAGGGCTCAAAGTTAAGCGTGAACACGGAAATTAGATTCTTGGGGATCTTTTGGTTGTTCCATTTCAATGGGATTAATAATTGTACATTTTGGGAGGGGGTGTAAAAGAATGTAAGGACCTCTGTCTTGTGTTTATTAAGGGCGTACCCCGAGAATTGACCAAATTTATCTAGTATCTCCCATAATCTGGGAATTGATTTATCTGGGTCGGACATGTACAAAGGGACATTGTCCGCATACAGGGATATTTTGTGCTCCTCCTCTCAGACTCGGATCCCCCCAATATCAGGATCCTTCCTGATGGCCTGTGCAAGGGGCTCAATACACAGTGCAAAGAGCAGGGGTGAAAGTGGGCACCCCTGGCATGTGCCTCTTCCCCAGGTCAAATCTTTGTGAGACTCCCCCATTGACCTTCACACACGCCTGAGGGGATGCATACAGAGCTCTGATAGCCACCAAAAAGGCTGGGGGGGGACTCATTCTACCCATGGCTGCAAAAAGGAAGCTGCAGGCAACCCTGTTGAATGCCTTTTTGGCATCCATGCTCATGATACATGTCGGGATATGTTGTTTGTTTATGATGTCAGTTATGTTTATAGTGCGTCTAACTCCTGGGGCTTGCTTTCCTTCTGTAAATCCTGTTTGATCTCAATGTGTTAGGTTGGGTAGGATGAGGTTAAGTCTAGCTGTCACTATGGCTGTAAAAATCTTGTAATCTAGGTTTAACAGGGATATGGGTCTATATGACCCACACTCCTGTGGGTCCTTGCTTTCCTTGGGTATTACTGAAATCATTCTATAGTTCCATGACGGGGACACCACCTCCCCCTTCGTCCAGATCTGATTGTAGATGTTGTTCAGCAGGGGGTGCAAAGGTCTCGTAGAATTCACTGCTAAACCCATCTGGGCCTGGGCACTTTCCCACCTTTAGGTTTTGTATAGCAAACCCTATCTCTGCCTGAGAGATTGGTGCAAGCAGTGTCTGTATTTGCATTTCCCCAAGCTTAGGCAGCTTTAGGTCTCCCAAAAAATTCCACTGCCTCTCCAGCATAAGAGTCTGCTTGTGGCTGGTATAATTTTTTATAATAAGCTACGAAGGAGTCCGCTATCTTCTCCCACTTATGTGATATTTGTCCAGTATCAGGTGTTGCAGTCCCGTGATATTGGCTCTGGCATTTTGCTGCCTCAGGCGGAAGGCCAGTCGTCTAGTCTCCCTAGGACCTCCCTCATAGCATGACTGCTTTAAATAGTGAAGGGCGTTCTCAATTTTAAACCTGTTTAAATCTTGAATTTTCTTTTTAGCCTCTTTGATTTCTCTTTCTCTTACTCTTAATTTACAGAACTCTTGTTTCTGGAGCCCCTCAAGAGTCCTCAAATGCTCTATTACATTATCTAGCTTTCTCTCTCTCTCTTTGTGTGATGCGATGCATATCAGTTTCCCTCTAATCATTACTTTGACAGTGTCCCACAGTATCTGTGGGGTTGTATCCAGGTTTTTGTTCATTTTTTGTCACTTGTTTAACTGCCTCCCTTACCTCTTCCTCCTTTAACAGGCTAGCATTCAGGCGCCACTGTGTTGGCTTCCTTGGAAGCTGTAAATCCAAAGCTGCCAAAAGAGGCTGGTGATCCGATAGGGTTGCTGTCCCCACCCACACTGACAGGTCCTTAGAATATGTGAAAAAACATGTCAATCCTAGTATATATTTTAGATCTAGGTGAGTATTACTTGGTATTGTGGGGCATAAGAAGGTGAAACGCCCATCGAGAATACCCCCCACAATTTTGTGGATCATTGTTTAATATTCAACCAAAGCTCTAACTTTGTTTTAAATGTTTCAAAATTAAGACTATTAACAAGACTAGCTGGTAACTTGTTCCATGTTCTTGGGACCCTTACATTAAAAAAAAATGCTGTCTTTTATTGGTTTTTGCCTTGGGGATGACAAGTTGTTTAGAATGTAGTCTGGGTACAAGTTTTCTGTTTGTGTAATTAATTCCACATTGTTGCATTAAGATTGGATTTTCTAATGTTTTGTAGAGGAACAGTAGGTCTCCTCTGTATCGCCTTGTTTCCAAAGAATGGAGTTTGTTTTTTTAACCTGTCAGTATATAACTGTGCCAAATGAGGTACCATCTGTGTTGCTCTCCTTTGGATGCCTTCAACTGTCGCTATATCCTTGCTCAGGTATGGGCTCCAAAAGGGTGACCCATAATCTGAGTAGGGTCTAACATATGTCCTCTAAAAGGGGAATAATACAGTGTTCTAGTTTGGTTACAAAAGTGGATTCTACTTTTCTAAGTAGCCCGTTAGAATGTTTAGCTAATTTGTTACAATGGTCTCCAGAGGACAGTTTGTTGTTGTCGATAATCCTGAGGTCTTTTTCACTACTAGTTGCCTTTAGTGTGATATTGTTTAGTTTGTAAGATTGAAGTGGGTTATTTTTGCCCAGATGAAGTACGGTGCATTTATTTATTTTTTTAACATATAATGGTTTCTTACCTGCAGCCACTGTCCTGCTTATATCCAGCCACCGCTTCTCCACCGCCGACCCCGAAGCTGCCGTGCCCAGCTGGCAGAGACTACTACATCGTCGGAGGAGGCTCTCCCCTACACCTCCATGCCCGGTGAGGATCCAGTACCTGCACACGCCATCCAGTGAAGCTTGCGGCCATCAAGCTGCCGCGGACTAGTGCTGTCATTTTTCCCTATTCCATTCCCCCATGGGAGCACGGACGTGCAATGACGTCCACGCACTGGCGTGCAGATGACTGCCATGCCCCCTCCCTCAGTGTTTGGCACCTGCGCTTCTGCAGCACCTCTGGGTATCCCCAGGGGCCACTAGAGCGTGGCATGCACCCACTTTGTTTCCCCAGGACTAGGAGAGCTGTCGTCAGATGCTCAATCCTAGTCCTCCCCTGCTGACCCCCGATGACCTGGGCTTATTCCCGAACCCGGGTCGCTGGCGTGGAACGAGGTGTGACGTCCAGTGCCTCAACCCTCAGCGCCACCGGGCCTGTCAAGTACAGTGCATTTATTGATATTAAACTCCATACCATTTATGTTTGCTCATTTCTCAGTTTTAGACAAGTCTGCAAGCAATTGATTTCTGTTGTCCAGTGAATCCACCTTTCCTCCCAATTTGGTGTCATCAGCAAATTTTGATAAAAGAGTATTTGAGCCAGTCTGCATATCAGAAATAAATATGTTAAACAGAATAGGTCCAAGAATGGAGCCTTGCGGGACTCCAATTGTCACTTCGCTGAGGCCAGACAGAAATCCATAAATTTTTACCTGTTTTGTCCTATTTGTCAGCCAGTGGTCCACCCATTTTATTAAGTTAGTGGAAATCCCAAGGTGTGTAAGTTTATTAATTAACTTTATGTGTGATGCACGGTATTAGGCTTTGCTGTAGTCTAAATGAATAACATCCATGGGAATCCTAACATCCTTCTCATGATGAATATGATTATAAAAGGCTATTAGGTTAGCTGTTGTTGAGTAACCCTGTTTGAAACCATATTGAGTGACATCACTAAGGTTTTAATTTTAGAAGTTCTGTTTCCATTAAGAGTAGTAGGTGAAATCTTTCGCTCTAGGATATTTCGTTCTCCAGACATCTACCATCCTCACCTCCCCTCATCAGCATGGTTAACTGCTTAGCTGTCCTGCTGTTTGGTGCCTGGATACTTGAAGTGGAGTCCAGCACTCTGTTTTAAGCAATGTTCCAGTCTCCCCCTGCTATGATGGTTCCTTTTGCTTTCTCAGCTATTGTATTAAATAATTCTGTATAGAACGTTATTGAAGTCCCCGGGAGGGGGGCATAAACATTTATCATGGTGACCTGGACATCCTGAATCCTACCTACCACCATTATAAATCTGGCTCCACCATCCACCACCACCACCACCACCTCCTCCTCAAAGAGGAGAGAGGCCGACAAGAGAATCGCCACTCCCCTCTTCCTCCCCTCCAGGCAGAGATGCATGGTAGAGGCCCGGAAATCTTTTAGTTTTCAATTTTAGGGCTTCAACTGGAATCATATGTGTCTCCTGTATGAAGTTAATGTATCATTTCTGGTCCCAAAGAAATTTGTGTAGTTGTTCCCTTTTAATGGGATGACTTGTCCCATTAATGTTATATGATAGTTCAGAAAGAACTGGAAGGGGACAGGATCAGTTGTGTTCCAGGACAGTAGCTGCTGCTGTTGTTTTCCAAGGTTCTTGTGGATTTTACTTGGTAGGTTAGTCCTTTTCTTTCTTACTTCTAAGGGGCTAGCAGGGTATTGTTTTGGGTGCTGTTGGATGTTTGTAAACTGATTTGGTGGCTGTAAGTGGGGCTCATTTTGTTGATGTTTCACTGTGTAACAGGCTGCGCTGGTAGAGGCCTATTTCTTCTGATTTAAAACCTATTTGGTGGGATTTGCTTGGGCCTAGTTCTTTGGCTGCTGGGCTTGGAGGGGAGACACAGGGCTGATACACTCTCTCTCGAGTCAGGTGTCTGCCCAATACCCTCCCTCCCCAGAAGTCTGCAAATTTATAGGGGAACACCTGCCCTGCAATTGGAGGAAAAGGCTGCAGGTGCAGCTCATGTAGTTCTAGCCACTGGGGGTAGGATTTAAAGGCTGGGAGAGGAGCTTTGGGAGTAGTTCATTTCCCTTATAAGTTTAATGTGTTGTACTGCACCTAGTAACAGGGTTACTGGTGTACAGTGGGACTGTCTGTAAGATTAGTGGGTGACCTGATTAGGCAGTAGGGGTATCTTGGACTAGGGGGGACCTGGTGGCTCACCCAAGGAAACCTATTTGGAAGGGGATGGAACCACACATCATTAGGGCCGGCATCTTTGGGAGGGTGGTGGGGTGCACAGGGTGTGGAGCAGCAATGATACTGGACTGGGCTTGAAGTTCGGTGGTTGCCCAGTGTGCTACCAGCTAGCACAGCTTAGGGAGGAGGTTGCTAGAATTAGAGAAAGTTGGGGAAGGGGGTGGTATGGTTGGGGAAGGGGTGGGAATTTCCCACAGGGTTGCACCAAGCACTGGGGGTGGGGGCATAGGGAAAGGAGTGCAGGAGAATACTCAGGGGTCACATAGGGAACCTGGCAGAGGGGGTCCAAAAGGACACTACCAAGGAAGCAGGCAGGTAACTGGGGGCCCTCACAAAGGGGGGGACGGAGGGACAACATTCTCAGGGAAGTAGGCAAATGGCCAGGGCTGGACAGAAGGCAGCAAGGCGGGGAAGTGGATCAGACCTTACACTCAGTAACCGCTTCAATTCTCTTCTTCTGCTCAAGGATGAGGGGGTGATGTAGCCATGACAGGGGTAGTTAGAGATGGAAAGAGAGTGGGAGGCAGGAGGCAGGGGCCAGATAGCAGGAAGAACAGGGGGGGACCTGGAATGCAGGAGAATGGGGGGAGCAGTGAATCAGAGCAGGAGGAAGAGGGAGGAAAGCACAAGGAGAAGGACCAGTTGGGAGGAAAGGTAAAGGAGAAGGACCAGAAGTACAAGGAGGATTCAGTAAAGGGAGCTGAGGGTTTAGGCCAGGGGAGCACGACTAACAAGGAGGAACTAAATGGAGACAGGAAGGAAGGGAGGATGAGCCAGGCTAGTTTAGCAGATGGGGGAGAAGGACCAGTTGCGAGCAGTGAGGGGGGAATTAGCAAGGAACAGAAGGATACTCAGGAGGAGGAGAGGCATAGGATTGGAGAGGAGGGGGTGGCATGTGGCACCCAGAAAGGGGGAGGAACACGGAGCCAGCTGGGTGGAGGGGCCTGTAGAAAGGATGAGGGACATGGAAGGGGGGAATGGAGGAAAAGGAGTGGTCAGAGTGCTCCTGCTGGGGGATTCTATGATCAGGGGTATCAAATGGGATAGGGAGGGAGAAGCCTGGCCAGTTAGAACAAGATGCTTCCCTGGACTAACGGTGCACAGGGCTAAGCACGAGGTATATCAGCTGGCAAAGGATTGTGGGGGTTCCCCAGACATACTGGTCCACCTGGGTACAAATGACATTGAGGGAATACAGTAGCCAGAGATACAGGCACCGATTCAGGAGCTCGCCTGGGTCTGTCATGACATAGGATGCACAGTTTCCTTCTCAGAAATCCTGCCAGTGCCAAGGGCTAGTGGGAACACAAAAGGAAAATTAGGAGATAAACCAGTGGCTCAGGGAGTGGTGTGAGGCCAGAGGTATGGGTTGATGGGGAATTGGGGGAGACCTGGGAGGATAAGGGCTGTATGCTAGAGATAGACTACATCTCAATTTGGAGGGAGGGATCCTTAAGTTGAAAATAGAGGGTTCATTGGTGAAAAGTGGGGTTTAAACTTGTGAAGGGGGTGGGATGGGAGAAAAGGCTGTCAGGGGTGCCGATAAAGGAGGGACTCTGTCTCCACCCCCCTGGGGATCAGGAGGATTGCAGGAAAAGGCCAACTGGCAAAGTGCAGACCAGGGGAAAACAGAATCCCCATGGGAATATGAGCGGGGGAAATGGAACTGTAGGGAAAGGGTGGAAGGTAGTCCTGCTAAATGCCAGGAGCTTGGGCAATAAAATGCCTGAGCTCCAGGCAATGCTAACTGAGGGAGCAGTGGATGTGGCAGCGGTCACTGAGACTTGGGCTACTGCAAGACATGACTGGGACCTGAACCTGGAGGGATACACTATGTTCAGGAAGGACAGGGGGGGGGAAGGAGGAGGGTAGCAATGATAGTCAAAACTGCATTGGCATAGGGGAGTAGAGAGGCGGAGGAACCGTGGAGGCGATTTGGGTCACCTTGATAACAAGGGGGGCAAGAGAGTAAAAATAGGAGTGGCGTATAGACCCCCTGCCCTAGCGGAGGAGCTGGAGGACAGTTTGGTGGCAGATGTTAGGAGACACTGCAGACTGGGCAGAGGAACGGTGGTGGTGTTGGGGACTTAAACATGCCAGGAACAGACTGGGAGACTATGACATCCTCTGTGACCAGGAACAGAGGTTGTTGGATGTCTTCAAGACGCTGCTCCTAACTCAGCAGGTGAGGGAACCACCAGGAGGCACGGGTACTGGATGTGGTCCTGGCAGACAGTGACCAGATTGGGGCCTGGAGGTAAGGGACCCATTGGCGGGAGTGACCATGCCACGGTCTGGTTCTGCCTGGACCTAGGAGGGGTAGAAGGCTGCACAAAGACGAAGTAACCGACTTCAGGGGGCAGATTTTAAAGAAATGGGAAGGATCCTTATGAGCATTTGATGGGATTGGGTCAGACATGGACGCTGATAGTAGGTGGGAAATCAGGAGAGGGGTGCAGGATGCTACCAGCACCTGTGCAAGAGTAAGATGAAATGCGGTAGGCCCAAAAACTCCTGTTGGTGGACCAGGGAGGTCCAGGAGGTGGTGCGGGAAAGAAAGCAGCCTATAAGCAATTCAAGTGCTCAAGGAGTGAAAGGGATCGAGGGAGTACGAGCTGATGGCTAGAAGGGCCACTAGGGTGGTGAGGGGCTAAGGCAAGGAAGGAGCAGAACCTGGCCAGGAAATTAGGAGAGGGAACAAGGGTTCTTTAGATACATTGGGGAAAAATGAAGGGTGAAGGGGCAGATTAGCAGGATTAAATCAGGGGAGGGATGGGCACAAGACCCGGGGGAGCAGGCTGAGGTACTAAATGAGTACTTCACCTCAGTTTTCACCCAGGAAAATGGGGGTGCTGCATCATACATGGGAGGAGACAGAGATACTGAGGAGGGGGGGACCCTTACCGATTGGCAGGTCTGGGGAGAGGGGGAGGCATCACTGGCAGGTGGGGGAGGGCTAAGCAGGGAGAAGGGGTACCAGGAGTGGAAATCACAGCTGAGAGAGTGAGGGAAGCCCTCAGCTCCCTTAAGATGGAGAAAGCACCGGGGCCGGATAAATTACATCCCAGAGTGCTGAAGGAACTTGCAGATGTCCTGGCAAAACCCCTGGCAGAGCTTTTCACCATCTCTCTGAGGACAGGGTGGGTGCCCCAAGACTGGAAGGTGGTGCATATAGTGCCTATCCACAAGGGGGGATCAAGGGAGGTGGCAGGGAACTACAGGCCTGTCAGCCTGACCTCGGTGGTGGGCAAGGTGATGGAGGGCATTGTCAAGGAGAGGCTAGGGGGACCTGGATAAGTCAGGGTGCCTGGACGATAGACAGCATGGATTCATCCCTGGGAAATCGTGTCAGACAAACCTGGTGGAGTTCTATGACTGGTGACAAGTGCCTTGACCTGTAGACCAGTGGATGTCCTCTTTCTGGACTTCAGCAAGGCATTTGACTCTCTTCCTACGTGGGCCTGTTGGATAAGCTGGGAGAAATGGGGGTGGGGAACCAGATGATCCGGTGGATAGGCAATTGGCTCCAGGACCGGACCCAGAGGGTCGAGTTGGTGGGATAGTCTCATCCCCAAGGAGGGTCATTAGTGGGGTCCCACAGGATCAGTCCTGGGCCCTTCTGTTCAACGCCACGATCTGACATAAGGACAGGAATCAGGAGGAGATGAGTCTCTTTGCAGATGACTCGAAACTGGGGGCGGTGGTGGATGGGGAGGAGGGGAGGGTGGCCCTACAGGGGGACCTGGAGGCTCTGGAAAGATGGTCTAGAAAGTGGAAGCTGAGGTTCAATGCAGGGAAATGCAAGGTACTCCACCTGGGGGCCAGAAACCCAGGTCAAGTGTACACCCTGGGGGAAATGCTACAAGTCTCGAGGGCTGAGAGGGACCTGGGGGTGGTGGTGGATGTCAAGATGAACAACTCTGAGACTTGTAGGAGGGCAGCAGCCAAGGCCAACAGGATGCTGGGATGCATCGCTAGGGGGATCACCTCCAGAAGGAGGGAAGTGATACTCCATCTGTATAACTGCTTGGTGAGGCCGCGACCTTGAGTACTGCGGCAGTTTTGGAGGCCACACTTAAAGCGGACATTAACCTCCTGGAGAGGGTCCAGAGGAGGGCAACCAAAATGATTTGGGGCTTGGGGACAGGACCTATGAGGAGAGGCTCAAGAGCTAAATATGTACACATTGGAATAGAGAAGGACCAGGGGACATGATAGAGGTCTTTAGGTACATGAAGAGGGTAAATAGGGAGGAACAGTCGGGTGCTTCAAGGAAGGAGGAAGGGGCCACTAGAGAGCATGGCTGGAAGCTGGAGGGGGAAAGATTCAGGGGAGAAAGGAGGAGGTGCTACTTCACTGAGAGGGTGGTGGAGCCATGGAATGCACTGCCTAGGGGACTGGTGGAGGCAGAGACAGTGGAGGGGTTCAAGAGGGGGTGGGACAGGTACAGGGGAAGGGTTCTGGAAGCAAAATCCAATGCAGCAAGAATATCCGGAACTGGGAAGGGAGAAGCCAGAGAAGGCGAGGGGGACAGCAAGGTCAGCACCCAGGTTGGGGACTGACCAAGCGAGCAGACACGAAAGACCGTTAGGCCTATTCTGCTGGCATTTTAGTATGTTAGTATAGTACTTTGGTTTGAACTTGTGCTATCATTATATTCATTTAACAAAGCATTCTGCTTGTCTCCTCTAACCTCTGTAAGAATCTCTGCCCACCGTTGGTTCATCCTATCCTTGTTTTTCTGTCCATTTACCCCCTTTTCTCCCCCATGTCGCCCCCCCATTAGTAGACTCTTCAGTTTCTAATCCATTTATGTGCCTCCAAGTGTAAGAAGAATACCTAAAGAGCTGTTTATCCCAACACTGAGGAAAAAACAATGAAAATCCATTAACACATTTCAAACTTTGCCCTCTAGGTGGGAGTATAAACACATTGATAGCCACATACCTGTTCTCAAACCAACAGGTACTTAACGAACCAATGTACTGTTGTAAATTATGAGTAACTGATGTCTGAAGTGGGTCCCCTTCCAGACTCCTCAGAATCCTCAGGTGGACTCCCAACTCCTGACCAAAGGTCTCTGTGGACCTCTCAGAATTAACTGTCATCTCTGTCACATCTTGCATTTCAGATAGCTCAGTGTTCACTTCAGGATCCTTTAGGATGTGTTGACTTCCTGGGTCAGCCCAACTGTTTTCAGTTGGGTTGGTTTGTGCCACCTTCGGAGCACTTAGCCCATTTTGATAGTGTGGGCATAGCCTAACCAGAGGGTTAATTTGAGGATTAGTCTCCTGTCTCTGAGGCAAGACTAACGTCCACAGTACCAAACTTGTTATGAAAGACATTATCTCTGTACAGCCTCTCTCCCCCCACAAGCCCATCTCATGTTATGGGGCGAGAGGACCATCTCCAGGAGTACCAACTCTGCTTCCCCATCTTTCTTCCAATGTTAGGCACCCACCCTCCTTTTTATCTGGGCTTCTCCTTTCTCCCCCCCTCAAAGAACACAAAGCCCCTTTATTGTGAGGCTGACGTGTTGGTGGCCCATTTCATTCTTCATGTTTAAGTTCTCGAGTTCAGTTACAATAATTGACCAAAGTCTTACAATGCTGTGTCCAGAGAAGTCCGACTTTCTCATTGTTTTTAGCTTAAGAATCCCCCAGATTGTCAGGTCAGCCTTCCCTCAGCTCCATTACTTCCCTTTCCCCATATTAACCAGGCCCCATCCCCTCCCTCATGCATTTATACTTCCTTGCTGTTTAACAGGTTAAGCCCCCCCCAGGAAAAAAAAAACAAAAAAAAGACACAGATGCAGAGTCGAGGGTCGATTGTGAGGCGGATCCAAGAAGAAAGCCACAGCCATGAATTCATCGATTAGACCCTCTGGTAATCAGATCCAATCCCCACGAGTACGCAGCCTTAACCCCCACCTCCCCCCAAAATCCCAGGCTCCATGTAACCTTTTCACCTAAGAGTACCTCTGCATCTGGAGTCCAACATGTAGAAACTGACAATTTAGTCAGTAGGCAACGAGGGAAAGGTTGTCGTCGTCAGTTCCTCAGGTTCCACAGTCTTGTGCAGTCTTCTCCCGAACCTCCTTGGTCCCCTGGTCCAATTGACCCTGAGCAGTGATACATTCCAACTGCACAGGGGAAGTATATAGCTTCAAAAGGGAGCAGACATCGGCCTCAGGGTGGTGTTTTGCATCAATCTGTCCTGGTTGGATTTCTTTGTGCTCTTCCAGGTGACCGACCAGGCCGAGCGCAGCAGCTCTTTTTCCAGTCACTCTCTCGACAGTGATAGTACCACGATCCCTTGTGTTTCTAGGAAGCCAGAGGCAGCCACTAGATCCTCAAAGACCTTTACTCCTTGGGCGGTCTCGACTTTCAATCTAGCTGGGTACATCATTTGGGCCTTCAGGTTTTTTGCTCAAAGCTGCTTCAGGATTGGCCACATGGCTCGTCTACTTTCTTGGAACACCCGTGGTGTAGTCATTATCCATGGTGATGCGGTGTTTGCCAAAGGATATCAAGCGTGCTCTCCATGCTCTTCGGATTATCTCTTCCTTGGAGGCATACGAGGTGAGTCTAGCCAGGAACGACCGCGGGAGGGCTTTTGGGTTACCTGGCTTTTGTACCAAAGATCGGTGCACCCAATCCATAGTCTTATCAAAATCTGCAGGAAGTTTTAGGGAGTCTCTCAGCACCCTCTGAAGAAAGACAACCGTGTCTGTGGAGCCCTTTCCGGCCCCTTCTGGAATGCCATAGACACGTATGTTCTGGCACCGACTGCGCCCTTCTATGTTGTCCAGCTTAGAGCTGCCAGCTCTCTCTCCTTGGCCATCAGGAACAGCAGCAAATGGTCGTGCCGGTCAATTTGATCTATCGTGTTAACCAGGCCCACCTCTAGTTGGTCTGCCTTGTGCTCAGTTTTGTTGATGTCTGCTCACAGCTCTGCTAAGCCCACATCAATTTTTGTGACTGTTTTAGCAGTTTGTATTATGGAGACTACCAGCTTCTGAGCCATCCGAGAGCACCGTGCTAGTTTCTTCCTCCGATGCCCCGAACAGTAAGTTGGATTTTTCTTGTTGTAGCATCAGTTGTAACTTTTGTACTGGGGTCTGGTTATTCTTAGCCATGTTCGCTTTCGATCTGGTGGTTTTCGCCGGTGATTGCATGTTGTTTGGCGGGTGGATGCCGTTAGATTTACTCTGGGCTTAGGAGCAAGAAGAGTCAAGCTGCCATTTAGGTGCTGACTTCACTGAAAGTCCTCTCTCTCTCTCTAAACAAACCTTGCCATCTCTTTTATAATATGTTTTCACCTGGCAGTTAAATTCTGCATACTGTTGTCGTTAAGCTATGGCTCCTGTTTTCACATAATGTACCAAACTTTGTCAGTTTCTTTCCTGTGACTAGTACATCCAGTCTTCTCAACAGGTGCAGCCAGTTGAGACATTCTGTCCAGAGCTGGTTTTCCTGCCGACAGCTGTGCAAACAAGCATGTGCAGATCAAAATGCACCTCAAGGTTAACCTCCTGTGTTCCAGATAAACCCAAATAGCTTTCTGCATTAATTTCAACAGTATAATTATATACATTTGTAAAACAAGAGATCCCAGGTTCACCTAGAGATTCACATATATATTTTTTGTAACCCCAGAGAAGCGAGGGAAGCAAGAATAGAAACAGCAGGTAAAGGAGGGGAGAAAATAGGGGGACTTGTGGGACCATTAGAGTGGCCAGTTCCAAGGTTCTACAAGCAAAATTTGATTGCTCAGTCAGACAGATGAGATAGACAAGTGAGAGAATAAGAAAGGACAGAAAAATAAATCCTTGCTTTTAACTTAATGCTTAATGTGATTTGAATTTTGTAATTTTAGTTACAAAAAAGTTGAACATCATTTCAGTATCCAGTGTAATTTTGTAACCACTGTCTGTATTGTTTTGCTGTATTTGTGTTGTTTGCTGTTGACATGGAACGTTTGTAAACAGTCTTGTAGCTCAAAGATATTATTCCGAGAACTGAATAAATAACTCTGTCTGTATTACAAATGGGACAGGGTCTTATAAAATCTTGTCACAATTACTTAAACTGTACTTAAACAGTAAGTATTTTAAATTTTTCTATATTGCACTTTTTTTTTTCATATCTTTTTGCCCCTGCCTCGGTCGTCAGTCTTGGCCCTGGTCACGGTGCGCCCTGAGCTTCCACCACCCATATCTGCCTGCGCTCTCCTGGTTACCCCTGGCTTGCCCCCCAGAGGGTGGGGTCATGGCACCCTTGGGGCACCAGTGCTGCGATCTTAGTGACCGGGTTGAGAGCCGGCTGGGTGGCTAATTGAAGCTCGGGGTCAGGACGTCATGGACACAGCCGGGCAGCGTGTTTTTTTTTTTTTCCCCCTGTAAGCTGGGGCTGGGACATGCAGTGACGTCCTGCATCTGTCCCGCCCAAGAATTTCTTGCTTGTGTTGGTGCATGGCAAGGACCTGGCCTCTGCCAGGTGTTGCTCCTGCACTGCACACACACCACCCTCCCCCATGGAGAAGGAGAGCAGTCCTGGGGACGCTTGATCTTTCTCCCCCGACTGGCCCTATGATGACCTGGATCTGTCCCCGAACCTTGGTCGCTGGCATCGCAAGCGGAAAACCAACCGCTGCGCCAGCGGGCCTGCACTTTTTCTAGGGGAAGAGATTTTCATTCACTTGGAGGAGCTGACAGCCTTGTCCCGTTCCCTTCCCTTCCTGTTGGCAGTTTCTTAAAGCGCAGTCCCTGTGCTGCCCATGTGCTTAGGCATTTTGTGATGTGTACATTTGTAGGGGCTGTATTGATAACATTGGGGGCGGGTTTTCTAAGGCATTTGTGGATGTTTTAGAGGGCCACTGGAGTCAAATCAAAGCCACTGCTCAACTAACAAGAGCCTAGCAGACGTCATTCCCTTTACCAGTCTCTATTGATGGTTCAGTAATTTTATAAATCCATCCCTGGTAGTCTAGTGGACCACCCTCTCACATTCTACCCATGTTGTGTTTCATTAAATACATTCCAGGTAGTTTAGTGGACCACCCTCTCTCACCCGATCCCTGTTGGTGTTTCAGTAATTTCAATAAATCCATCCCTGGTAGTCTTGTGAACCCTTCCCCTAGTGCTGAAGACAGAAACAGACTCACTGTTCATTTCTTCATCCAGCCACCATTTGCCTCAGGCAGTTACCAATACTGCCATACAAAGCAGTATAGGGATACAGTATTTGCTTGCATCTTTTCTATAGATGTCATGCAAGTACTGTATCACTGTACTGCAATACTAGTATTTGCGTGAGGCAGAAGATGGCCAATTGAGGTGAGAGATGGGTATGTGCTGGTCACTGCCACCAGGCCTTGGGGTCAGGGAGGTTGGCATAGTGAATAGGGTCCAGAAGAGGTGTCCACTTGGCTACAAGGGATGGAGTTATTAACTTCTTGGAACACCTATGAGATCAGGTGGTGGTAGTACTAGTAGCAGTCTTATTTATAAGACGCTGTTCCTCTGAAGATGCAGGGTGCCATACAGAAATGACCAGAATTAAAACAATTAAAAAATACTGATCAATAGGCTTCCGGTTCCGGCATGAAGGGTTGAACACCGGGTTTGTGAGGCTCTCCAACGTAATCTAAACTAATCGGGCTCTAACACTTCGTAAACAGCACTTATTATCTTTTTACGAAAACAGTTGTTGAGTTAAGGCCTCTGTGCTTGATATGGCCAAAAATCAATGCAATCGATACCAGCTTTTAGCAGATATGGATGAGACCGACGACCGTGGGGCTCATGACGCTGAACAACAAACCAGGCCTTCCTTTGGCTCCGATTTTAAAGATAGCCACCTCCAGCACCAAAAACAAGAAAAAAAGCCAGGAACAAAACTCAGGAGAGGCTATTCTCCAAGCAATTGCAGAGTTTAGGGGTGAAATGTATGAATCTATAGAAGAATTAAGATCCGATATAGGAACCTGCAAACACGGATGGCTGAGGCTGACCAGCAAATTTCACAAAATACCTCCTGATCTTCCCTTGTCAATCTTTACCATTCATTACTGCTTGGGTAGTGCTGGAGGCGCGCACTCGCTACGGAAGTGTTTTTTTTTTTTTGAGTCGGCTCCAGTATACCTTGAGCCGACGCAGCTGCGTCATGCGCAAGGATGGCCGTTAGGTGCTGCAGACTCTCTCCACTTCTGTTTCTTCCGCCCGAGGCTACACCTGCCACGCGGTTAGTGGCAGGCGGATTCAATCCAGACTCCGTCTCGAACTTCTCTCAATCTTCTCTCGATGCCATCAAAACCCAGTAAGACCGTTCTTTTTATAATTTCTTGGACGGCATAGAGAGCTTTTGCTGTTTTATTCATATTTTTTTCGCATCATGTCAGGTTCAGGGGCAAAACGTAAGTCAAAGGCGGACCGCACCCCTATGCGTTGGTGCTCGGCATGATGTTTGTCTTCGTTGCCTGGGACCCAACCACGATATGGATGCGTGCGATGCCTGTTTCTCCATGGACTGTCGCATCCTAGAAGTCTGCGCATTCAAGATCGGCAAGGCCCCACCGACTTTCGGGGGATGGCGCCGCTCCAGGGCTTCCCAAGTAAGGTCTCTAGGCCCTTCCTCCAGGTCCCTCTCGGCCTATACGGTATGTAGAGAGGGGCTTTCATCTTCTCTTGCTGAAGAGGAAGCTTCTTTTGCAGTGTCGGAGGAACGCCATGTCCCCTGGGGCCAAGGGACACCGCCTCGCAGTCACCTCCTCAGAGGTGCAGGCTCTTCCAGTGTTGAGGCCACGCTGCTGGGCCCGGCATTGGGACCTCGATGCCACTTTCCGTGCCGTTTCAGATGGCGCCGGTGATCGAGGCGCGGCAGCGTGGTTGGCCTGCGCCGCAGGGCCTGTTCGCTCTTCTGGCGGTGCCGAGTGGGGTCCCAGCACCGATGGCGGTGCCGTGGGTCTGACTGGCACTGCTGGGGAGCCGGGCCGGGCCTAGTGTTGCGGGGGTCTGGGGTTGTCCATCACCGCGCAGTTTACGGTGCCGTTTCACCGGAGACCCCTGGGGTTGCCAGTATTGTGGTCCAGCTGGTCTCTTCCTCCTCTGAGACTGATGATTCAGACGTGGACCCGTCCTGGCACCCTGACTCTCCGGAGTCAGGGTCTCCGGTGGCATGAGGTGCCAGGCGCCCAGCGCACCTATTCTCTGTCCCCGCTGCCGCCCTCCCTGAGGCCCCCAGGCTGGGGGTGGTCTGGGGTCCCTGGGGGCGATGGAGCGGGGTGGAGGGAGGGGCTCTCCTCCTAGGGGGTCGTGGCAGCTTCTGACACTGAATGCTACCCCTGGGTGGGAGGTTGCTGGGGCCGAGGAGGAAGGCGCTCGGGAGTCTGAGGGTTGGAGGGCAGGATTCAGGCATCTCGGTCTCTTCCTGCCACCCTTCGTGGTGTGGCTCGGAGCCGTAGCGCTGGGTCCCATCTTTCCCTTTTGGACCCCAGGGACCCTTCTGGTGGCGTTGCTGTGGGCTGCCCTTCTGGATCCATACAGTCCCAGGTTCATCATAGGGGAGGATCCCCTTCTGGGCTCTTCCAGGCTACGCATCCCCAGGGTTCCGTTTTTCGACCTGGTCTGTTGTCCGGGATCCCGCCAGCTCGGGCTTCGTTCCCCAGATTCCAGAGCCCTAGCAGAGGACAGTTGCCTCACCGTAGGTGCCCTTCTCCCATTCCTCTGCAGCCACCCCCCGCTCTCCCAGGCCATGTCGGTCCCACGGGCCCGTTATCCTGGGAGACGTTCAGAGGTTCTGCGGCGGCCTTCCCCTCATATGTTAGGTACATGAATGAGCGGGTTTTCACCTATCCCCATCGCCGCAGGAGTCCTCTGGACACTCAAGCTCTCCATCATCCTCGTCTCCCTCCTCTGAAGGAGAGGAACCCACTGCTTATCTCTCCTCCGATGCTGATTTCACTGAATATCAGCGATTCCTTTCGAGGATGGTGAGGGATCTTCGAATTTCCTATGTTAGGCGAGACAATACTGAACGGGAGACGCGTGAATTCCCGAATTCAGTGCCCAGCACTTGGTGGTACTATCCTGGCTATTCCTTCCAGGAGGCGCTCATCCATTCCTGGCAGTCGCCAGCCGCCTCTTTCTCCAGCCCCAGCAGACCTGCCGATGGTATTGTGCCCTTGGGAATCCTAGGTACTCTTCCCAACCCACCTCGGGATTGGCATACCTAGAGACTCCTCCGGGCGCCGCCGGGCCACATGACCATCCACCAGACTGATTCTCTACAGTTCGACCGGTGGGGGGCGAAGAGTGTTCTCTTCCTCTTGTGCGATGTCTTGCATTGCATCTTATCAGGCCCATCACGCTGCCTACAGTAGGCATTTGTGGTCGATGCTTTCCCAAATCTTAGCATCAATGCCTGATACGGAGCAAACCAGACAAGCTATTGCCCTCTCTGCTATAGGCCTGGAGCTGGCAAGACACCAAGCAAGGGCATCTTATGATGCTAATGAGGTGGCTTCCAGGCTTGCAGGGACAGCGATCTGTATTAGACGGACGGCATGGCTTCATCTATCAAGGTTGTCACCCCTGGCCCGGCGTAGGGTGATTCGCTCTGCTTTACGGGGGACCCGTCTCTTTTCCTCCAGAGCTAGGAGACTTCTGCAGGGGCTTCCTCCGTCTCCCTGTCCTCGGGGCACCTCCTAGCTCTTCTCCCCATAGGCTTCTCTCTTGATTAGCCCAGGTCTTCCCCTTCTGTTTCTCACCAACAGGAAGCTGGGGTCTTGTGCTCAGGTTTCTACCCCCCTTTTGGGGGAGCTTGGTACTCATCCAAGCAGTAATGAATGGTGAAGATTGACAAGGGAAGATATGAAAATTACGTACCTACCGGAATTCTTGATCTTTTCTTGTATCTTCACCATTCATTACTGATACCCGCCCACCTTCCCCTCAGTGGCCTCCTACTGTGGTGTCTCCCCCTCCTGTCTCGTTCCTCTCCCTCCCTTTGGCCTTTATGCCAAAAAAAACAAAAAAACTTTCTGCTTTCCGTTCTTATTGAATGGATCTTTTTTCCTCAAGGTAAAGAGGAACGAGCAGGGTCTGTGTTTCACCTATTCTGAAGGAACTCTTTCTGACTGCCCCAGGGTGCGACCTCTGGGCACCTTGATCACGTTACACAGTTCACAGCTTAAGAGACCGTGCCCTGGCTCGGCCTCAAAAAAAAAAAAAAATTTAGATTCCCCCTGGCAGGTGTTATTATTCAGCTCATTCTGGCTGGTGCATTTTTTTTTAAATTCTCTGTTTATTCATCTTACTTGACAGCAAGGTGAAACCAGGTTCGAACAAGAACACATCAGAATATCCCAAATAAGTCAGATACATACACAGTGCTCATCCCCCCCACCCCCCACCCCACTCCCTCCCTGAAGGCATCACCGCTAAAAAAGAAAACTACATGCTTCAGGGATGACTTCAGTCTGTTCTTGAATACAGTAGTTACTTTGTTCCAGTAGAGTCTAGCCTCGATCTAGAGATAGTAAAGAGGTGAGAAGGAGACATACCTAGCTGTGAAGTTTTAACCGCAGTAAGATCCAGGGTTAAGGTTCAATGAAGATACAAAGCATAAAGTTTGCCCCATTTCCTTTGGAAAGCAGATAGAGCGTGCCTAGAGCTAGCAATTAATCTCTCAATTTTGAAACAAAGGGACATTTCCTCTACCCAGTCATAGTAGGAAATCTCTGAGTGATCCAACCAGTGACGAAGCACTAGTCTTTTGACTGCTATTGAGATAAAAGCTATATGGTACTTCCTCTCTTTAATTTTAATACTGGAATAGTTGCCCAGTATACAGATTTCAGGGTTAAAAAGTTCTTCCAATCCTAGGCTTGGATCTAGGCTATCTCGGATAGTTTTCCACAATGGGGCAACCTTAAGACAGTACCAAAACACATGGAGAATACTACCCAGTTCCTTATCACATCTAATGCAATTGGGGGAACTAGAGTTATCAAATTTGGCCCTTTTCAACGGTGTGTAATACATGTTGTTAATTATGTAGAACTGAATGAGTCTATTTCTGTCTAAAGTAATATATGTGTATAGGTCACGCCATACTTGACCCCAAGAGAAGGAGGGTCCCGGAGTTACGGATGCCCAAATTTTAGAGCCTACCAATGCATCTGGGGCTTTAGTAAACATGAGGTACAGGTATAGATTTGACACGCTGTGAGGCTTTGTCACACATTCTGTAAGTTGAGTCAAGAAGGGTCTAATTCTGGAAGTTGACAGCTGTATGCCAAAGTCTTTACCTGTGAGGTGTCTCAGTTGGTATATTTTGAAAACCTTTTACGAGGGAATGTTCAGAACTGTCATCAATTCGCCTGAGGTGCCAAGACAGCCTCGTACTTATAAGTCTTCAACCAAACATTCCCGGATCTGGGGTAACCATAGCGGTGTCAACCAGCTAGTCCCAATCTTGATATTGGGATTAAAAACCAATGGCTGGCCCGGGTCCTTTGTATACTGGATTTTAGCGGAAGAATAGTATTGGTTTAAGACTTTCACAGACACCCCTACAGCCGAGTTTTGGACAGCCCCAGGTAAAGCGGAAAAGCTGTGGTAAAAGACACTTGGGGGGGTCAATATTGTGTTTTCCCAGGAGATTAAGATCTAAATTAAGCCATATGGGCGTATAGCTGGCATTGTGAGAGCCAAGCCATTTACCCATTTTAACTAGGTGACTGGCCCAGTAATAGTATTCAAAATTTGGCAGACGTAGGCCTCCTTTATCTTTGGGTAAACAAAGTTTAAAAAAGGATCGTCTGGGGTGTTTCCTATTCCAGATAAATTTAGTCAGCATTGAATGTACCTTCTGAAAGAAGGCTTTAGGAAGCCAAATGTCTAGTAGACTCAGGGGGTAAAATAAACGTGGCAGTACATTCATTTTAATTATGCTGATTCTTCCTCCTAGGGATAAAGGGAGAATGTCCCACCTATTGAGGTTGGATTGGATTTTATCTACTAGATCTTCTAAGTTAAGTTTCTTGACTACTCCTTCCTCCCGGACCAAATAGATACCCAAATATTTAAGATGATGCGGGGTCCATTTCATACCAAATTGAACCACATTAGAATGGAGCATGTAGGAGTTGAGGGGGAATATTTCGGACTTGGATAAATTTAACCTGTAGTTTGAGACAATGCCAAATTGCTCTACTATCTCTAAGACCTCTAGCAGAGAGTCAGCCGGGTTAGTAAGGTGTAAGAGGATGTCATCTGCGAAGACCGACAATGTCAACGTTTGTTGGGCAATAGCACAACCAAGGATATTGGGTGAAGTTTTAATACGTACTAACAGGGGTTCTAAATAAGAGATTAAATAGATACGGTGATAAAGGGCATCCCTGCCGGGTACCAGAGTACAATAGGAAACGGGGTGAAAACACCCCATTGCAGTAAACTCTAGTCGAGGGAGATCTGTAAATTGCCTTGACCCACTGAATAAAACTATTTGGGAAGCCAAACTTACTTAGTGTGGTCCATAAGAACTCCCAATTTACGCGGTCGAAGGCTTTTTCCGCATCTAAGGCAACTAAGGCCATGGGTACTTGGGCACTTTGAGCTTCATGAAAAATATATGAAAGAACCCTCATATGGTCTGCTGCCGATCTGCCTTGGACAAAGCCAACCTGTTCTCGGCTTAGGATTGATTGCCACACCTGCTTAATGTGCAGTGAGAGAATCTTGGATAAGATTTTAACATCACAGTTAAGTAATGAGATAGGTCTATAATTGGCTGGGTCCAAGGAAGATTTGTTTGTTTTGGGAATTAAAATTATGGTGGCTTCTAATAAGGAAGGGTCCAATGGTTCAGAAGAAAGAATGTAATTAAAAAGGTCAAGGAGAGCCGATGTTAATCCACTGCGGAAGGTCCTATAGAAGTTAGAGGGCAAGCCGTCTGGGCTGGGGTCTTTATCTGGGGTCAGGTTACGGATGGCATCCTCCACCTCCCCTAAAGTTATGGGGGCTGAAAGCAAGGCACATTGTTCCGACGTGAGTCGGGGCAGAGGGGTATTTTCTAGAAAGGATGTGATATCTGGGATTGAGGACGAACCTGATTTGTCCCCATATAGATCTTGATAAAAGGTTTTGAGGACATCCGCAATATCTCTGGGAGCCGTCTTAATGGAACCGTCACTTGCTTTTAAGGCGGGAATTAGCCTGGAGCTCTCTACTTCTTTGAGTCTAAGGGCCAATAGCCTCCCCGGTTTCTCACCTTGGTCCAAATATTTTGTTTTGGATTTTAGAATGGCAAATTCAGTTTTTTCTTTAATTAAATCTTCATATTCATCTTTAAGTTTGTATAGGTTTTCAAGAGCCTTTTGGGACTTGGAGGAGGAGAGGGATTCTTCAGCCAATTTAATCTGGTTAGATAAAAGGGCAAGTTTCTCAACCCTGAGTTTCTTTCTCCTAGAAGATATTTTAATGAATTCGCCCCTGAGAAAACATTTCAGTGAGCACCACACTAGGTCATACCTGGGAATTGAGCCCTGGTTGGTTTCCAGAAAAGACCGGATTAGTGCTCGAATATGGGCGGTGGTCTGCTCGTCTTTCAAGATCTGGGTATTGAGCTTCCATGAAGTGTCACGCTGCCTTGGGGGAGCCGGTGCAAGTTTAATCCAAGCTAATGCGTGATCAGAAATGACGATGGGCTCGATGCCCGTGAGGGAGATGTTGGCAATAAAACTGGTGCTCACCAAAATGTAATCCAGTCTCGACCAGGAGTTGTGAACCGGGGCTGGCTGGTGCATTTGGCACTTCTTAGCCTTGAGCGATTGCTCTTGCCTTGCCTTAGGGAGTCTGATTGGGTTCCCACTCTATCCTTTCATACAAAGCTGCCTTCCGTAGGGCATAATCGTTCCCCATACACTTCTGTGTTAGCTCTTAACAGGATGCTAAGGGGCATAGTCCCCTTCCTAGGTGGGCGCTCTCTTTCTGGAACAGATTTTCTGCCCGGGCAGTCTGTGAGCTCTCAGTTAGGATGTAGGGACTTGGCATGTTGAGAGATTAGACAACCTGCCCTTTATGTCCGATCTGTGCAGGCGGTTCAGTTGAACCTTCTCTCAGTCCTATCAGCAGGGATTCTTGCTCCCTTGTTTTAGTCTTGAGCTTATAAGCCTCTCAACCAATGCGTCTATGGGCACTGTTCTCCCCTCTCAGCATGCCTTCTTTTCTTCTTCTTTTCTCTTTCTCTCTATCTGTTCCTCCCCTAGAGCTGCCCTGGAAAGGAGGCCCTGTGGTCCCTTAGGGTAGGAATTCTCTCTCCTCTGTCTGTTCTCTACCGGCTTATTCCTTTTTCAGTTTATATCTTTTCCTTTCTGTCCCTCGACTCTCTTGCCTCGCTCTCCTTTTCCTTAGTCTTTGTTTGCCTCTCGGCTACAGAACTGAGATGGAGGAGGAGCCTACGGCACCTAACAGCCACTACTCGCCTTGTGACATGGCCAACCGCTCTTTGGCCAGCTTCCGTTGGAGCCAAACTCAAAAAAAAAAAATCCCATAGCAGGTGCGCGCCGCACTACCCAAGCAATAATGAATGGTGAAGATACAAGAGAAGATCAAGTATTACGGTAGGTACGTAATTTTCATTTATTGACACCCTGGAGGAAACCATCAAAATACTAGCATCCGAGCAGCTCACTATGTCAATCTGTCAAGAAGATGCAGAAAATCGGGGCTGATGGATAAATATAAGAATTTTTGTATTAACTGACGGTGAGGAGGGAGGTGACCCCATGGCATTCTCAGATTATCTCCTCCGTCTGCTTCTAGAGTTAGATCCCGAGTTCCAGCAGGACATGGAACGTGCACACCGGGCCCTTGGTCCCAGTCCACCTTGCCTGGATTCCAGACTCTGCTCCTTTGTGATACGTTTCTTGAGCTACCCAACGAAGGAACAACTGCTACGAAAGGCCACATCATGTTGGGACAGAACCATTTACTTTTCGACAATGATTATGCACCATGCACTCAAACGCCAACACAGGGAATACAACCCCTTGTTCCCTTTACTTCGCTCACAAAAAATAAAATTTTGCATGCCCTACCCAGCCAAATTAACTGTCCAACCACCCTTGGGCTAACAAACTTGCAGCACGGCGGCTGAGGCAGCTGAGGACTTGGCTACTGGGGCATAATCAGCGAAAGGGCCCTTGGATCAGTGAGATCCCATCTGAAGCAACCACACCAACCAGACTTAAATAAGCAGCGATTACCTAATTTACAGCTTGCTCAAATCCTGAGGAAGTTGCAGAAATATGACCTTAAAGGGGAAGTCTCCCATAGTTCCACCCCAATATTTTCCCAACTCCTTATGTATAACTGTTGTGTGCCTCCTCCAGTTGCCAGCAGTCCTACTGCTGTCCAGATCTAGATTATAAATAAAAATATACAGCCCCCAAAAGTTATCAATGTGTTTGTCCTCCATTTTACCATCAATGTTGCTGGAGGATGATGTCATCAGAGCAACAGATAATGGTGCTGCACTAAATGCAGTTCCACCAGTAGACGAAACCCATAATGTTTGGTTCCCCGCTTGAGTAATGGAGGAACCCTTTAAGTGTTGTGCGCATCCTGAAGTGCAGGTCTAATGAGGAACTAGGACCATGTGAGTGTGATACAGCTCTGATTTGAGGTATATACAGTATTCATATAAGGAAGTGCCTGTTTGTGTTGTGTTACTGTTTCTGTTAGCAAAAACAGTTTACCCAATAAATGACTCTGGGTACAACAAGAGTTTTAAGTGGTATTATGCAGCTGTTGTATTATGGTGTGTGTGTGTGTTAACATTCTCTGTTTTGATTGTTTCTCACTGCTGGTGTCAATCTTGCAAATAGGCCCCTTTCCCTTTGTAACTAGTCAGTCAGTGATTGGATGGCTGCTGTAAGGCAATAAAGAAGTCAGCTATGACAAGGAATAGGTTACCAGGAAAGCACAGGCACAAGCACTGGGGGACTGAGGTTCAAATTCTACTAGAGTCCCTTACTCTCTAACCCTTAAGAAGTTCCCCTAACCTCCTTAGAAACTGTGATGGCCCCTCAGGTCCATGACTTTAAAAGTGCCCCAATTCCCATTATAAATCATTAACAGTGATGTGAGAGCTACAGCACTTCACTTTCAAGGTACTAAGGCTAAGTTGAGGCAGCCCCCCCTGCCCCCGCTTTGTAATGCCATCATTTGAAGTAGGATGTCCCTCACAAATCAGATGCTACACCTCAGCTGTTGTAGGTAATGAAACTAATCAGTCTCTGTTGTAGTGCTCTGTATTTGCTTAGCTCACTCTTCACATGTCATATGCATTCTGTGTCTTGGTATTTCCAGTCAGAAACTCAGATTTAAGGAGCTTTTGAAATGTAAAACAATACACTTTATAAAGTAAATGATCTAGCTCTCCACTTTCAGGCTGCTGAAAGGGGATGTGTATAAGTCAGTCTTGTGTGATCCTTTGGTAAACTGCCCAGGCTCATCTTGTAACAAATCTTCTCAAGGGTGTTCACCTGGTTCAATACAGAACGACTGATTGACTGCTCGATTGGTTGGTTGATTGACTGATTCAGTCTACTGCTTTCCACAACATGTTACAACTGTCTCTCACAGAGAGAAATGAGCAGTACAGAGAAACAGCTTTTGTTTCCTGTGAATGAAATACTACTGGATGTATTATTTGCTCTACACATACAGTATTAAGGCTACAAGTACTGCACCCAGTGTGAGTTGCATGACAGAACTGCCTTAAGCCATTGCAAACTTTAACTGAAATCAGGCTAGGCAGCATTGATACCCTTATGTTTTGTTCTGCACTGTTGCTGCAGTGACATCAAGGAGTGGGAGGGGCTGTATTACAAGTGACTCATTTGCATGTAAATGGAGGCTTGCTTGACATTTACTACCTTGTGTCAGAGCCTCAAACTCTAGATATGCATTGCAACAGAAGAAATGGCTGATCTCTTATTGACATATGTACAGTACTTGATGTAACGTATAATAAATACATCAGATATATCCAAATCATACATACACAGGAGTCTTCTCCTTTAAATACTTGAAAGAGTATGGTAAAATCTTTACCTTTTCCACCTAAGTGGGCTTCTCTCTCTTCCTTTAGCTTGGTTGGTAGTGGGGTTGGTGGGAAGGGGGTCAGACTAGGGGGGTGCCTCCGTAGGGCCCAAGGCAATTTAAAAGAAAAAAAAAAAAGGAAAGGAAAGAAAAAATATTTTTTCTTCTCTCTCGCTTAAATCAGGCCTTACTGTTGCAATTTTGGGTCCACACGACCCTCCAATGGCGGGCTAAGGTCCTGGCTGGCGGGTCTAATTTTAGAGGTTATTGCCCCCGCCCCGGGCGGTCTCAGGTGGTTTTCTCCACTCTCAGCCTGCTCCTCATTTCCTAATGCCTTGAGATTTCTTGGCGTGGATGATCCGACTGGCGGGGGAGAGAGGTGGTGTGTGACCGCAGAACCTATGGATGGGGCGACTGAACTGACCAGGGAACCCAGAGACTCCAAGGGATTACTAATCAGATCTTGGATTATAAAAGAACTTGAAACTGACCATAAAAATAACTTGAAGCTGACCATGACAAGAAGAGAACCTTGATAACTCTGATAATTATTGTTAACAGAACCCCATGATATTCCTGGGTACTGTTTGTTGAACTGTCTATTAGTAAAGGGGATATACAGCATTGCGACATGATTTAGAGGAGGCAGTGAGGGACAGTACACAGCGGAGGTGACAGGATTCTGACTGCGTATATAGAGAGACACTTCTGGTTTGACTAACCCAAGGTCTTTTGGCTACTTATTCACCCCTTGGACTAGCAACCGGAGAGAGGACCAACGAGCTGTCCTTCCTTGCCTTTCTCTGTATATTGGTCTCCCAAGAGACAGCTGCAAGGTCGGCATCTACTGGAGTCTTGGATGGTCATAATGGTCAGAACTCTCTTCAGCATAACCAAACGATCTGGGAGACTGCCTGGGGGGGAATGGAGGACAGTTCCAACCTAAATTTGATGACCATTACCACCTGGTACTTTGGTTGTTGCCTCTCCCCCCTCATGCAGAGACGTTTGTTTTCTTTAACCAACATCAGCCAAATAACTTCCTCTCCCAACATTTTCTTAACATTTTCTCACTATGGCCTCCTGTTAAATATTCCCGAAATTGGCCAACTGTATCTTGCCCAGAGAAGTGGAGGGCCTTGGGTCTTATTGTTTTCCTCCTAACTTTGCCGGTTCCCCCTTTGGGTTGGCATTCCAGAGGATTGCTCACCCTGTTTGGGGTTCTCTTGTTTCTTCTTGGGGTCCCTTTCCCCTCAGAGAACAATGAGGCTCCAAACTCCACTCCTGTTCCTTTCGGGAATTTGGATAGGAGCACCCAAAGGTGGCATAATGTAAGCACCTCTAATGTGGGAGTTTTGTTGTATATAGTTCTTTCTTTTTTTTTTTTTTTAAACTTTAATTTTTATTAGGCTTTGCCGCACATTCAGTTATGCCATAGAGAGACTTCATTACATAAGCATAAAAACATAGATATACAGATTGTGTAGGGTCGTGCATTACCAACAAAGGAGATGTTTCCAGATATTAGTGAACACAGAGCAGAACAGGATCTACAACATTTGTGGCTTATCTGTCACTCTAGTTGGACTCTTTTTTTTTTTTGACAACATGAACTTATAATTTATTGTCCAATAATTAACAGATGCTTATACCGAGTCATCCTCGGCCAAAACCAGAGGGAATAGCCTGGTCCCCTACCCAGAGTCGGATGGGCCCTCCGCTTGTAGCCACATCGCCTATCTAGCCCATCTACGGATATAGGAAGTGGTCTTATTGTTTATTTTAAAAGTAAGTTCCTCCAAATCAGCAATGCTTTTTATTATAGAGATCCAATCCTGTGTTTTGGGGGTTAAATTCCCTAGTTATGGCCTTATGGGCAGCCGTGATTAAGCTTGCCCATAGATACAGTGCATCGGGTCCTCTAATATCCAGTGGTTGAATCCCAGGATTAGTTCCTCCCATCCCATAGTATGAGTTAGAGAAAAAAATTTTTTTATAGCGTTTCTGATATCTGACCAGAACCCAAGCAGCTTTGGGCACTTCCAGAAGATATGGAGGTATTCCGCCGCCTCCTCCTCCCCACATCCCCCTCCAGCAACTGGCTGACAGATTTGAGTTTTCCTTTTTTAATGAAACAGGAGAGAGAAAAAAGCAGACTCTCACCTTCCAGGCAAATTCTTGCCAGAGTGGGGATTTGGTCGACCTCCTTACAATATCAAAAACGGATTTCCAGTTAGGAGGGGTAAGGTCAGGACTCATCTCCTTCTGCCACTTATCCTTCCTCCTTGATCTAAGAGCTTTGTACAAGAGGGAGATAAGGCCCTTTTGGACTGCGGAAGATTTTATCTGTTGAAAGGCTGCCAACAGGGATACAACCTTGTCATGGTCCCCAAGTGATGTTATGTATGTTCTGACCTGCAGGAACCTAAAGTGGTCCGAATTCTTAAGGTTAAATTTGTTTTTGAGAGAGTTAAAGTCCTGAACCGTCCCCCCGAGTGAATTGCCCAAGATATTCCAAACCCAGCCTACCCCATTGTTTATATGCGTGATCTAAACGATTAGGGGGGAAATCCTCGGCCCAGGCCAGTCTTTTTAAGGGCCACAACAAAGGCAGCAGGTTATATTTTTTCCATAATCTGTGGACCGCGCGGAGGCTCTCCCCCACTGCACTGAATCTGGGCATGGGATGCATACGGGTCAAGAGTGGTGTAACCACTCGATCAGCAAGAGGCAGTCTGTCACCCCCCCTCCTCTTCTGCCCTCTCCATTCCCCTCCAGCCAGAGGTGGAGCCAGGACCGCTTCACCCGTACCACCAGGAAGTAATCCTCCATGTCTGGGAGGGATCTGCCCCCATCGGCCCGATGAGTCTGTAATATCCTGAGGTTTATTCTGGGTCTCTTGTTAGCCTATACAGATTTGGAGACCAGCTTATGCCAAAGCTGAAAATGTGATTTATGTATATGTAGTGGAGTACATTGGAACAGGTATGGGAATTTAGGTAATACATTCATTGTTATGGCTTGAATTCTAGAATGCATGGGCATGTTAGCTAGGGTCCATCTTTCTATGTCTTTCCTAAGGGAAGCCACTAAAGGGGCATAGTTTGCACTAAATAATTTAGATATCTGCTTAGTTATACGGACCCCCAAATTTCTCATCCCATCAACAGACCAGTTTAAAGGTAGGAGACGACGGGTGTCCTCACAAGGGTTGAAAAAGAAACTAAGAGCTTCAGTTTTAGTCTTATTTAAAGAGTAGCCCGAGTGTCTCCGAGATTCTTCCAAGATGGGCCAAACCTGCACTATAGATTTGTGTGGTTGGGAGAAGCTCAACAAAACATCATCTGCATACAGCAGAATTTTTTTCTGGGTGCCACCCACCTCAATCCCTGTTACATCCTTTGCCGACCTCATGGCCTCCGCCAAAAGCTCGATGTACAGGGCAAAGAGCAAGGGAGAGAGGGGGCATCCCTGTCGGGTACCCCTTCCTAGGTGGAATCTAGTAGGCAGTCCTTCGTTTACCCTGATGTATGCCTGTGGGCCTGTGTATAGGGCTCTTATGGTATTTATTAAGGGTTCAGGGAAGCCCCTATGCTCAAGCACCAAGAAAAGAAAGTCCCAGGAGACCCTGTCGAAGGCCTTTTCGGCGTCTAGACTTAATAAGCAAGCTGAGGTCTGGGAACGTTGGATCTTGTCTGTCATGTCCAGGGCAGAACGTACTCCATCAGGGACTTGACGACCCATAAGAAAGCCGGATTGGTCCGGGCAAATTAACTCTGGTAGAATGGGATTTAGCCTTGTGGCAGTTATAGAAATAAAAATCTTATAGTCTTGATTAAGTAGGGATATGGGGCGATAAGATTCACATTTTGAGGGGTGTTTATCTTCTTTGTGCAGTATAGTGATAGTCGCATATTGCCAGGAAGGAGGAGGGGGGCCTCCCCCAGTCCAGACACTTGAAAAGACCCTAAGGAGTAGGGGAATAGTTTCAGGGGCCAGGGTTTTATAAAATTCTGCACCAAATCCGTCTGGACCCGGGCATTTGGCCGATTTAAGTCTTTTAATTGTGATGCTCACTTCTTCTTGGGTGATAGGCCTAGTCAGACACCTAGCAGTGTCCGACGAGAGCAGGGAGAGTGGAATAGAGCCCAAGTATTTTCTTTTATCCTGATTAGAGGTTTTCTGTTCTGAACTATACAGTTTCGAGTAATAGTCCACAAATACCTCTGCTGTCTGCGTAGTTTGTCTGACGAGATGACCGGAACGAGGGGACATTATCTTAGTTATTGTGGCTTTAGCCCTGGATTGGCGGAGTCTGTGGGCCAGTAGTTTGGTGCCACTGGGGCCTCCCTCATAATATTTTTGTTTCAAATAAAACAAAGCTTTTTCTACCTCCGCCCTTTGAATATTTTGAAGTAGATTCCTACAGGTTAAAAGTTCTCTGTTCCGAGAGTCATCCCATTTATGTTTTTGAGCATCTTCTAATTCTTTAATCTGAGACATTAAATCTTGTTGTTTTTGTCTCATTTCCTTTTTTTTGCGGGATGCTATTGCTATGAGTTTACCTCTTAATGAGGATTTCATTGTATCCCAAAGAATCGGGGGGTAGTCTCTGGACTGTTATTGTCTTCCAGTGTTGTTTTCAGGCATTCCCTGAGGTCCTCCAAGACTCCTCTGTCCTGGAGAAGAGAGGTGTTTAACCTCCAGTGTGTGGTACGTTTGGGCAGTCCCAGCTCCACCTCAAGATAGACAGGGCTATGGTCCGACAGAACAGTTGTGCCCACCCATATGGAAGGGAATCTCCCTAGTTCACTTGAAAACGTAAGAAACATATCCAGGCAGGAGAAAACCTTAAACTTGGCCGAGAAACAAGTGTACTCCTTAGCCCTGGGATACCTCTCTCTCCAGATGTCTAACTGAGTTTTAACTGAGCGTGCCTTTGTTGCGTCCAGCTTTGGAATCTGGGAAGTTGAGTCGAGGGCCCTATTCAGGATTATGTTCCAGTCCCCACCAATTATTAAGATACCGTTGGCCTTTTGGGCCACCAGGTGGAGGATATTTGAATAGACTCTAAGCGGTGACCCAGGTGGAACATAAATGTTGGCCAAAGTTACTTGGATATCTTGTATGAAACCAGTTACTAACAGGTACCTAGGTTCAGGGTCCTCTATCACCTCCTGCTGTTGAAAGTGGAGAGACGCCGAAAGGAGAATCGCCACTCCTCTCTTTCTACCCGCAGGGAGAGAGGAATTGTATACTTGGGGAAAGGATTTGGATTAAAGTTTTTGGGCCTCTGGAGGAGAGAGGTGGGTCTCCTGGAGGAAGACTCCTCCACAACCCTGGGACGCAATAAACTGTTGGATCCTTTTCCTCTTGATTGGGCCTGATGACCCGTTCACATTGAGAGACGTAAACTTCGTGAAATGGTTAGCCATAATCCAAAAAACATAAATTGATTAACAGTCCCTGAAACAAGTGCTCTCTGGGCAATAAACATTTGAACCAGTGACAGATCTGCAAAGCGTCAAACTTTTTAAAGCAGACATTATCTAAACAAAAGGAAACATTTTTTTGAACTATTATACAAGTAAACAGTTGCTCAGGCCTCTTCCAGTCTCGGGCCTTGAGCAGAATTAGTTGTTGGCCAACTTCTGCCGGGACTCCTCTTGGCCGGGTTGCACCGTAATCTATGGTTAGACTTCCAAGGGAAGGCTGAGTGATATTCGTCAGTGGAAGGGTGTCTGTATAAACAGAGCAAAGCAGGGCACACAAAAGTGCAATGTGTGGTCCCTGCAGGACCCCAGAATACCCGGGGTAAATGCCCCCTTCCAGTTGTCAGTATGGAACCACATGAGTACCAAAATCCCGAGAGCTTCCCGCCACCCACCCATCAATAACAATAAAGAAACTAAAGGAGCACTATGACTCCTGGTAGCCTGCCCAGTATCAGTGCTTTAGTCATCTTGCATGTGGCAGTCCCGGTATCTTTTCCCCTGAGACATCCACCCAACCCCCATCGTCGCCACAAGCCCCTTGAAACCAAACCTCTGGTATGTATTCGAGGGGGTGCGGAGCCAGGCAAGAAGACCCCTCCCATTAGGACACACACCCCACCGAGGGGGGACGGGGGGGCACGGTCCCGAACCTCCTGCCCACCCTCCTGCTATCAATAACTAAGGAGGGAAAACATTCCCCAGCATCGTCCTCCCGGGCAAACAGTCTGTCATGTGCCCCACCCTATAGCCCCCCGTCCACCAACGCGCCCAGACCCCTTGAGTGCCAAGCAGCTGGAGGAGCCTCACAGCTACACGAGTAGCAGAGTTTAGAAGGAGACAGGGCCCTAGCCAGGGACGCTCCATGGAGACTTGGGGGTACGAAGGTCCGCGGGGGGAGAGCTTCCCCCCTCCAAAGAGGGGGGGAACACCTAAGAACCCATGCCTCTGTTATTCTCGAACCCCAGCCTCCGCCCCAATAAAGTTTATGTTTAACACCTCAATGAGGCATGCCCCGCTTATTCATGTTATTGCCCCTCCAGCCCTCCCCAATCCCCTCCCTGAACTCCCCACGTATAGGAACCACAGTTATATCCACAGCCTCAGGGAGAATAAACAAGTAAAGGCAATCAGATTACCATTGTTTTAAGAGAGAGGGAGAAACTAACAGGCGGTCGCACACTCAGGTAGGTTGTCCTATCCACTCTTTCGGCCAAGCTTCAGCCAGCCACCACCACCAGAGGACGTGCCAATCGGCACTGCACCATCACTCCCCTGAACCTCCCTCCAAGTACCTAGCTGAGAGATACCGTGTATATTTCATAGCATGTCTAGGGAGATGACGGAGGACAGGCATGCCGAGCCTCGCATACGCTTATGGGAGACTAGACGACAGCCACGCCGACACACACACAAGCAGAGCGCGGCCCACCCGCCCTCCCCCTGCCTATACATATAGATATTCAGGCAAAATAAAGCCTAAAACCAGACAGTTCCAAAACAGGTATGGCCTCACCTGACCTTTTCAGACTTTGATAAAGGAGAACCGGGGGTAAAAACACCAGAGCCAAAACCATTACTAAAAGATTGATGAATACCAGAACTTGGGGAATCAGCCCGTTTAAAGTACAGTCATATTGGGGTGAATGTTTAAAGAACTTATTGCAATTCCAGCACGCCCCAACGACCGTGGGGGGAAGCCAAGAACCACGTGTTAGGAATTGACTGCAGTTAACTCAAGAGGGTACATCCAACCGGGATCCTCAATCCACCATGCCAACATCTATGAAAACGTGCTTCATGTGTCCGTGGATCTATCCAGGGCCGGAGTCTCCACCTTGCTGTTCTTCGCTGCCAACTTCAGGTGAGGAGCATTTCTGTTAATCAAGGCAGGGTCCCCTAGTTTCCGAAGCACAGTCCTGATATCAGCTCGTAGAGTGGTCTGAGGAAACCGCGCCGAAGATCCCGTTTTGACTATGCCCTTTTGAGACACAGATCAAGCCGAAGCCACGAGATCTCGCTCCAGCTTCTCTTTAATCAGAGGTGGTGTAGTGATCCCCAGCTCCTGCAGGTATGGGGCCGCTGACAAGAGGTCTTTAAAGATTCTGGTGCCTTTTTCAGAGATGATCTTTAGCCTTGCTGGGTGCAGGACTTGAGACTTAATATTTCTTGCTCTCAGCTGCTTAACAATCGGCCAGAGTGCCTTTCTGGCCTCTTGAACCTCTGCAGTATGGTCATTATCGACTGCTATTCTGTGACCCTCGAATTCCAATGGGCTCTGTCACCAGGCTTTCCACAGCACCTCTTCCTTACTGCTATATGAAGTAAAGCGAACCACAAAAGACCTGGGTCTGGCTTCAGGATTGCTGGGCCTTGGCACAAGAGATCTGTGAGCGCGGTCAAGGCTTAGATCCAGGTCTCCGGGCAGATCGATAGCTTTCTTGAGGAGCTGTTGTATGGATTCGATGGTGTTTGTAGAGCCCTCCTCTAGACCCTTGGGGACACCGTGAATTCTAAGATTTTGTCGGCAGCTTCTACCTTCAAGGCTCTGACACTGCAGTAAGCCCCAGTTCGATTTGGTCCGTCTTGTGGTCTATTCTGCTGAGATCTGCATGAAGTTCAGTCAGGGTCCGGTCGATTTTAGAGACCGTTCGGGCTGTTTGTTTAATGGTCACTAGCAGATCATCTTCACTAGAGCTTTCATGCTGCTCGGCCTGATGCTCAGCCTGCTGTAGCTCCCCAGCAGCACCCGCTTTCTCGACAGATCCGGGGTCCCCATCTTGTAATAGGGCTTTGAGTTTCTGGGCAGGGGTTAGTTGGAGCTTCCCCGCCTTGTTTCTGCATTGTTTTGCCGGAGATGCCATCAATATGCAGGCGATTGGCGATAATGATTGGTGGGTAGCGGGGCAAGGAGCTCAGACCACCATGTCGGTCTCTGACGTCACTGGAAGTCCCCGTATATAGTTATTTCGAAAGTTAATAATGTTCATGATGGTTTTGGGTTAAGTTCACGATACGTGCTGTATCAGAAGTTGTCTCTTACTGTATTTCTTGCCTATAATATTATTTATTTAGTTTTTGTTTACTGGGTAAGTGTACTAGCCAACAGGTGACTATTTTCAGGCACGACCCGGAAGAGTACAAGACAAAAAACATACTGAGGGTGATAACATAAACAGTACAATTATAGGGGAGGGGGGATGTAAAAACACGAGTCAAAACTAAATTTTTTTGAAAACATTTTTATTTACGATAGAGCTTCATATAAGTGGGATGAATCCGAAGGCTTTTCGGGTGCATCTTCCAATTCTGAGGAGAGTGATCCGGATATATCCTGTTTAGTCACCCTAGGAAGTAAAAAAACAAAAAACAAAAAAAAAAACAGTTTCAGTAACATTACATCACCATGGCTACCCACTCGGTAAAAATTTTTTCTCAGAGCATCAGTGGTCTCCATGATCTAATCAAACGATCCCACCTTATGCAACACCTCAATAAACAGAGAGCAGATGCTTATTTTCTTCAAGAAACGCATCCCTCTGATCAAGAGCATCAGAAGTTGCGATGGGGACAGAAATACTCAGTATTTGCCTCCTCCCATCCTAGTGGTCGGAAACGAGGAACAGCAATCCTTGTCCCTTCAACTACTCCTCTAGATCCCCAAAATATTCACATTGATAATCAGGGACGTTATAATACAAGGCTGTTTATATGGCCAGAAAGTTACATTAGCCAATGTGTTCCCCCAAACAAAGATGCCGGTGATTAGGGAGGGCATTTATCTCCAAACTGATGGACATTCTCCAGGGCCATTTGATTTTAGGGGGAGACCTAAATATGACACTGTCCCCCCCCCCCACCTAGATTGCTCCAATCCACAAAAACACCGACAAACCAATATGATTGAACAACTAAAGGATTTGCTAGACCACTTAGGAATAATAGATGTCTGTCAAAGGTTGTTCCCGTCCTCTTCAGGGTACACACATCATTCTAACAGGTTTCACACCTGCTGTAGATTGGATTACTTTTTAACTACCTGTGAACACTTTTCTAATATCCAAGATATTGTCCGACCATCACTTTTTATTATTAAAGCTCAATCTAGGTAGAGAGGTGAAGAAGACCATGTGGCGGCTCAACTCTTTGATTTTACAAGATAAAGAATGTCAAAATATTATACAAAAAAAGGACCCCTCTATTCATCACAGAAAACTCCTCCACTGCCATATCTGAAACCATACAATGGGATTCCCTGAAGGCAACTTTAAGAGGCGAGATAATAGCTTGTGCATCTAAAAAAAAAAAAAAAGGAGAGGGAGGCTAACTATCAGGAACTAACAAACCAGCTACTGAACTACCAACTACTACACAGGGATGGAGATAAAGAACTTCAGTGTAAAATTAAAGACACCAAAGCAGCTTTACAAAAAATTATAGAGAAAATTCAATAATCTCTGGTGTACTTAAGGCAAACTGCTCATGAGAGGAGCCCAAGGGGGGCTCGGAAGCTGGCCCAGAGGCTTAGATCACGAAAACACTCTGCCACAATTCTTTTATTGTTTAAATTCAAAACACTCTGCCACAATTCTTTTATTGTTTAAATTCAAGTTTATTAAGGTTACAGGCATACATACAGTTTATAGTCTCAGATACTTTTGCCTTTCACTTCTGTCATATGACAGGCTCAGTTCAATTATTACATAGCATTTTGCTTAGGCTATACTTTAATATAACTTTATACATGTTCTTCTTTAAATGTGAGGAGTCCTCAAGTACATCCCCCTCTCTACCCTTCTGATTTCATTTAGGTGTTTGTGAGCTAACTGAGTCCATTATTTCTTACTGTAGAAAATTCCCTTAAATCAAGCTATCACCTTCCCTCTCCCATCCATTGAGCCCCCTGTCCTTCTGTTGTCCCCTTCCGAGTGTCCTGCCACATTATCCATCTCGTCATTTGTTTAGAAAGACTGAGGATATAGAGTTAATTTTATGGGTCAGTTCTTCCATATCCTGAATCTCTGCGACCATTCTCTCTCCTAAGCTGGTCTCCGGGCTTCATTACTCCGGGGCTGTACCTCCTGATACCGACAGGCAGGCAGGAATCAGACCCCTGCAGCAGGGGACATCCAGCCTCCCACTTCCTGTCTCCCTCAGTTTACTTCCTGTCTTGCAAAGAACAGGATCTCTGCAGCAGAGCTCTGTCACTGTGGTGACAGGGCTGAAGACTTCAGGACTGTCAGTTTGGATATTTTTGTCTTATTGGACAGCCACAGAGAGCAGGAATGGATGGATCAAGAAGCAAAGCTCTTTTCCTGCTCTTAGTGGGTCCCAGTCTCAGCCGTGCGCGCTGAACAGACTGGCCCCTCTCATTTGCCCATATTACCGCTCTGTTTTTCCTCTCTAAGGACATAATAATGCTCTCTCTGAATTTGGGGGTACTGGTCTCAGCCGTGCTTGCTGGACAGACTGGCCCCTCTTAGCCTTCCTCCCGTGCCACCACAGGCTCAGCATGCTTACTGAGCAACCTGGCACACCGTTTTCTTGTCCCACGCAAAAAGCCTCCCGCTCTAACTGACTTAGCAGCGCTCCCCCACACAGACACACACTCGTTCGGTCAGAGGATAAGAAGGCATAATATGCCAAAAAGGGGGCTCGCAGCAGCGGAGAGGATGCTACGCTTGGAGTGCTGCCCGCAATGAAAACCAGGGCACAGTAGTCATGATTGAATATAGGGCACAGCAGCACGTTCCCGGTGGCAGTATCGAGGCCCCCAGGCTCCCAGCAACTGGCAATGCTACCAGCAGGCAGGCGCACAGCACCTTGGCTGATTTCAGGCTCATCGACGGAGACCATTGCTGCAGCTTAGGCCATCAGTCCAGTGATCTACCAGGCCGGAGCCACTTTGTTGACGAGCACCTGGGGAGACAATGCTGCTCAGGCTGTCAGATCCACTGCTGGGGTGACATTGTTCTCAGGCCATCGACGAGCTCCTAGGGTTGGCAGCTCATCGACGGAGGCCTCATTAGCCGAACAGCTCTGCTTTCGGGCCACCCAGATGCACAGTTTCATTCCGTTTGGTCTATCAGGGGCAAAGACACCTTTAGAGAGCATTTTTTCCCGTTGACAAGCGCTTCGGAGGGACCAGCTCATCGGCGGAGGCCGTGTACAACGCGGCTAGCTTGGCGGCAGTTGGCCCAGGCCATCACGAGCTCCTTGGGCTCTTAGCTAATTGAGGGGGACCTCTTTCAACTCACAAAAAACGGGTTCTATTTTTCTACTGGCTTTATTTCAACTTGATGCAATTCAGGCACCTCAGTAGTTTACCCTTAAAGGGCCAGCAGCAAATCTGGCAGCTTCAACACCATAGCCAGTACTCCTCCCGGGGGAGGGAGTACTATGACTACAAAGGGGGAATAGAAGCATTTGGGGGCATGGCCTCAGGCACACCTTTCAGGGGCATTCAGTGCCAGCGGCGCAGGAGTTTTTGTCCCCGCTTCTGACCACCTTCGCTGGATCACTTTGCCTAATAGGGGAGCGGGCAACGCTGCGAATGTCGAGGACTTGAAAGAGGCAGCCCCTTCCTCGACTCGGACTGATAGCAACAGCTGGGTCTGAGCAAGCAACAACTACCAGGTCTGAGAGGGCAGCGGGCACCTCAGGGGTCCCCAGAGGGGAGACCTCACATGAAGGCATAAGAAGGAACACCCGAGCAGTTACGGGCTCCTCAGACTCCATTTCTTGTCCTCCCCTGAACGGGGGGAGGGGGACCCAGGGGCTCAGCATCATCAGACTCTGTGGCTCATTGCCCAGAATCTCTGTCCTGGAGGGCCTAGTCGTTTTCATTCCCAGGTCATAGTCGAGATTTATCTTGTATTTTCCCCAGAGCTCCCACCCAGCCGAAATAGGCTTTGCCTGGCAGCTGCTGCCGAACCGGAGCTCCCACCCAGCCGAAATAGGCTTTGCTTGGCAGCTGCCTCCGAACCGGCCACGGAATCCCTCCTCCTTCAGACAAGAGGGCCTGTGATAGGGGGAAGGGCAAGGTCCAGAACGTGCCTATTCAGTGGCCCAGCAGTTCTCTAGGCTTCTCAGTTGGACAAGTAACAAGCTGAAAAGTGGTTTGGCTGCCCCACAATCGACCCTCTGATTTCAAACCTGACCAAGCTGTCGGTCATCACACAAAGGAGGGGCTTCTCTCAGAGACCCAGTGGATGCCTCTCGCAACTGGGTCCTCCAAGCATCAACAGTGTCTCAGGAAACGCTCTGTCTGGGGTCCCAATTGTAGCCTTTTTATTTTCCCGTAAGTGATCCAGAGAGGAGCAGACCTATTCTTCATCAGCTACTGTTCTTGGAGAAGTGGTAAGGTGCGGACCACGTATCCAACTTCGGCTTGCTGCAGCCCCTGGCTTTGGGTCTGGCAAACAATCGCCTCTACAAGAGCCAGTTGGTTAACTCTCCCAGTGTAGGTAATCTCCTGTTTGGCTCACCCCTCAGGGAGGTAGTGAGGGATTGCGAGGAGATGCCAAGATGCACATCCCACATCAAGAGGCAGAGGCCAGTCTTCATCCTAGGCCCCAGATGCCTTCTGCATTACCTAAGTTACAATAACGATCAAAATACTAATTTCTCCGGGAAAATCGGCATGCTATCTGGGCACATCCCCCAGTAGGGGGCAGGTTTCTAAAAATTCTCCAGGAATGGGCCTAAATTAAGTCACATGAAGGGGTCATAGACATTATCAGCACCTAATACAAGCCCCCACTACCTCAGGTGGTACCCTTCACCATCACTGGCAACCCATCTGAACGACGGCAACCATATAGGTCATTACAGGATTACTGCAAATGGGCTAGTTCCCATGTCTCATCGTGCCAAAACACACGAGGGATTCAGGCCAGTCATAGTTCTCGAATTCTTGAATAGGTTTGTCCGCAGCAGACCCTACAAGGTGGAAACCTTGTCATCGTCATCATCATCAGACCTACAGACAGACTTGAAGGTGCCAGTGCTGGTCATAGTCCCCATAAAGGCCCCATAGCTTAACCAAACATTACAAGCAGGAGCAGAGGTGGTCTGGTACCCCCCGGCACACGGTTTTCTCATCAACTGGAGAAAGAGTTCCCTAATTTCCAAACCAGACCTTGATCCTTCTGGGGGCAGACATCATGACAAGGATTTTTCCCCCTGAAAACTATAAAGTTTGGATTCTGCTAAAGCTCATCAAGGAGTTTAACTCCTCAGCTGCCTGCTTATTTAATTTTTCTCATACAGCTCTTTAAGACAGAGTAAACCCTCCCTCCAGTGCCGGTCTCGGTGGACAGAGGTCATGAAGGGTCGCAAGTTAAGCCATCCTCATCCAGATTGCATCCGATGCAAGTCTCGAGAGCTGGGGACGGCTCAACAGCTTCAGCTGTTGCCCAGGATTGTCTGGTTCCAACCGACAATCTGTCAACGTTGGCATATTCCAACCATCAAGGTGGCACAAGAAGCTCAGAATGATAAGGGAATCCCTTCTCTTTCAGTGGACTGAGCACCACTCAGTGATGTTATACCAGGACAGGTAAACAACCCGGCAGACTAGCTTAGTCACAAGGTTGGTTGACCAGGGGAATGGGAGCTGAAGGATAGTGCCTCCTACATCTTGACAGAACAGTGGGGCAATCCTCAGACAGTTCTTTTCGCCTGCTGGCAGAACTCTAAGGTATAGCAATTCTCCTCCTGGGCCAAAGATGAACCAACGGTGGCTCAGGACGCCTCTTCCCCTGAACTGGAATGAGCTTGGTCTCCTGTTTGACTTTTCCTCCAATACCGCTCCTGTCAAGAGTCCTTCACAAAGTGGTTCGGGACAGGACAGCCATGATCCTAGTCTGCCTCTTATGGCTTTTCCGCACATAGTTCCCGATTATCATTCGTCTGTCATGGTGATCACGTCTAACATTCAAGTTCAGCCCAGCGGTGGCCCAGGACACCTTTTCCCCTGATCTGGGATGAGCTTGGTCTCCTGTTTGCCTTTTCCTCCAATACCGCTTCTATCAAGAGTCCTTCACAAAGTGGTTCGGGACAGGTCAGTCATGATTCTAGTCTGCCCCTTATGGCTTGTCCGCACATAGTTCCCGATTATCATTCGTCTGTCAAGGTGATCACGTCCAACATTCAAGTTTAGCCTGGACATTCTCTGTCAAGGTCCGGCTCGGCATCCCATTTGAACAACATATCTCTCTAGGCCTGGAGATTGAGAGGGGAAAATTTCAAGGAGCTCGGCTACACAGCTTCTTTTATTGACATGAGGGGGAACTTATGTCTTTCTTCTTCCACCAAAATATATTATTGAATCTGGAGAAAATTGTGGTTCGGGATTCGTTCAAAACACATACAGAACTTTCCAATACAGTTGCCTGTTCTATTGCAGTTCCTTTCAGATGGATGGACAAAGGACTGCAACCAGCCACCTTACAGGTTCAGGTTTTTACACTGGGTGCACTCTTGTTAATAAATTCATGTACCCATGTCTGTAGGTTTCTAAAGGCAGCAACATTGATATGCCTTCCAACCCGCCAAAGCTACCACCCTGGAGGCTTAATCTGGTCTCAATGCTGTGGCCAAGGCCCCCCTTAGAGCCTGTCAAGGAGATATCCATCATGCGTTTCAAATTAAATGTCACCTTTTTCCTCATAACTATTGCTTCAGCCAGGAGAATCAGCAAACTAAAAGCACTGCTTACCCAAGAGCCATACACTTTTTCATCAGGCTCGAGCAGCTCCAGGTTTTGGGCCAAAGTTATGCTTCCGTTCAATTACAATCAAGGGAACCTCGAGGCCCATGCAGTTTGCCCCTGATGAAAATGTATATTAAGAGGAGGCTATTCGCAAAACTTCAAGTTTGTTCATGTCAGCTATGGGCAAAAATTATGGGTGGCAAGGATTCGAAAGGCTCTATAGCCAGACGGAGTCCATCAGCCACTTCCGTGGCTTATGATCAGGCCAGAGTAACTTGCCTGGCCCAGGGAGAGCCCATTCCACAGAAATGGACCCCTCGTAGGTGTACTTCAGGGAAGCATCGACAGCACACTTATGCAGAGCGGCCAGTTTATAATTTTATTTCCTGGAAGTGATGCCCTTGGGTGAAACTTCTTTCGCCACAGAGTGCTTCAAATGGTGGTGGATCTTTAAGGGTTCCTGACATTCTTTCCACCCGGGATATCGGGGACGTACTGCTTTTGTATATCCCAGGAGAAAGGAAGCCTGGAGACCAGCTTAGGAGAGAGAAATCAAAATTTAAATACCTGTAAATTTTCTTTCTCCAACGGCTGGTCTCCAGGCTTCGGATTCCCTCCCAGAATGTATATAGTTGGCTGGCCTCAGGGCCATATATGCCTTAAAATTCTTGTTTTCTGTTTCCAAGTTCTTATTGCCACATTGGACTGCTTTAGGAAGAACTGAGGGAGACAGGAAGTGGGAGGCTGGATGTCCCCTGCTGCAGAGGTCTGATTCCTGCCTGCCTGACGGTAACGGGAGGTACAGCACAGGAGTAAGGAAGCCTGGAGACCAGCCGTCGGAGAAAGAAAATTTACAGGTATTTAAATTTCGATCCTCCCTGCATTGTTCATATGGGTGGGGTTGGCTGTAGCCATTTTCTTGTAATGGCTTTGTGGGTGGCAGTCACCAGGACATTCCACAAATATATCTGGTCTTTACTCTTCACTCCTTTGGGAACCAGCCCCGGCACCAAGTGTTTGGCTTGAAGAGACTCTTCTAAAGGAAATATGTTTTCCAGAGCCCCAGTAACTTCTTTCCAGAAATGGGTCAGATTCGGGCATAGCCCCAGGATGTGCAGGTGGTTAGCTATATCTGCCCCACAATTTCTCCAGCACGCTGGGTTGTGTCCCCGTCCCATCTATTCTTCATCACCGGGGTAATGAAAAAGCATGAGCTAACTTTCCAGGCAAACTTGTTCCATCTATGGGAGTAGGTTGTATGGTGTGCCTGAAAGAAAATGGTATCCCACTCTTTCTCTGGTAGTTGCTCTCCCAGCTCATTTTCCTACCTACTCTTAAGTTGGGCCGAGTGTCCCCCGCCTCTATTTCAGAGTGCCCCGTAGATAGCAGAGATGTGACCTTTACTTGTTTGTGAGGTCATAATCTCGTTCATAATGATCTGTAGTCCCTGTTGTTCCACTGTAGGGCAGTACTGCTTTTGGAGATTCTGAATGTGTTCCCCGAGATGAAGGTACCTGAAATGGTCTGAAATCCTCAACTTAAAGTATGTTTTAATATCTATAAATTCCCTGATTGTATTACCATCTAAGAGTTGTCCGAGGGAGTTCACACCCAGTCTACTCCATCTCCTGAAAGTAAAGTCTTGTCTCGCTGGCTCGAAGTCTCCATCCCATGCAAATCTTCTCAGTGGCCATAGCTCCCCGAGGCATTTATGTTTTACCCAAATTCTATGCTGTGCTGACAGGGTGTTCCTAACTGAGTATATTAAGGGGCCTGCGTTCTGTATTAGTAATTTGGGAGTGAATGTTCTCACTTCTAGAGGGGTACCGTCTGTAACCCTCCCCTCCATAAGCTTCCAGAATGCCTGGTAACCTGATGATGACCAGAGGAGGGCACATTGAAGGTGGCAGGCCAAATAATAATCCTCCAGATTGGGGACTGCCCTTCCCCCATCTTTATTACACTGAAGTTGCTGGTTTTTTTGTTGGCCCAAATGAATGCCATGATTATTCTTTGCCAAATCTTGAATTGTGCTGAAGAAATCTTGACCGGGAGGCATTGGAAGAGGTATAAGTACCTAGGTAAAACATTCATTGATATTGTTTCAATTCTGGAGTATAAGGGCAGGTTCAGAAGTTACAATTTTTTAATGTCTTGTTTGATCTGTGTACAAAGGGGGTCAAAGTTATTACTAAAGAGTTGATTTAGGTTCTTAGGGATATATGTACCCAAATATTTAATTTTGGGGGAGTTCCACCTAAGGGGGGAGAAGAGTGGCCATTTCCTGGGAGGAGGTGTAGTGAAATTTTAAGATTTCAGTTTTATTTTTATTTAGTGCGTATCCCGAGAGTGTACCAAACTTATTCAGTAAGTCCCAGACCTTGGGCAGGGACTCTTCTGGATTTGTTATGTAAAGCAGCACATCGTCTGCATATAACAAGATTTTATGTTCTCTATCCCCCACTAGAAATCCCCTTATGTTAGGGTCCTCCCTAATTGCTTGTGCCAGGGAATCAATGTATATGGCAAACAGCAGTGGGGACATCGGGCATCCTTGATGGGTATCTCTACCCAGGGTAAACCTTTGCGAGATGCCCCATTAATCCTTACATAGGCCTGTGAGGCTGCATAGAGGGACTTCACTGCAGCCAAGAAAGGTCCAGGAAAGCCCAACCTCTCCAAGACTGCGAACAGAAAGTTCCAGTCCACCCAATCGAACGCCTTCTCGGCGTCTAGGCCGAGGAGAGCAAGCAGGGGTGTGGTGTTTGTTTATCAGGTCTATAACATTGATTGTTCTCCTGACCCCCTCTTGGGCCTGTCTTCCTTCAATAAACCCAGTCTGATCAGATTTTATGATTTGTGTCAGGAATGGATTTATTCTTTTTGCCAAAATGGCTGTAAAAATATTATAGTCTACATTTAGGAGGGAGATAGGTCTATAGGAACTACATTCTTTAGGGTCCTTTCCTACTTTAGGAATTACTGTGATGGTGGTGTAATTCCAGGATGGTGGAACTGTTTCACTCTCCAGCCAGATCAAGTCATAGACCCTTTTCAAGAAGGTTGTGACCTCCGGGGCAAAGACCTTATAGAACTCACTGCTGTAACCATCCGGACCTGGACATTTACCTGGTTTCAAGTTTTTGATTATGGCAGATATCGCAACTGTAAATATTGGGGCCATCAAGATCTGTGCCTGGGTTTCACTTAGTTTGGGTAACCCCAAACCTCTCAAGAAGTTAGCTGTATCTTCTATCGGAGTTCCCCTCTCTGCCTTATACAGAGTCTTATAGTACGATACGAAGGAGTCTGTTATCTGCTCCCATTTATTCCTTAAGATTCCAGAGGTTGGGTCTCTTATATTAGTTATGGTGGCCTTGGCTGCCCTTTGCCACAATTGGTAGGCTAGTTGTTTTGCCGCTTTGGACCCCCCTCCCCAATATGTCTGCTTTAGGTAATGTAGAGCCTGTTCTGTTTTTTTTTTTTCATTTTATTTTTAAGCGCTTTCATTTCAGAGTCCCTCTCCTTAGTCCAGTGTTGTTTTTGCTGTGTTTCTAGAGACCGGAGTTGTGCCGTAAGACTCTGCATTTGCTTGAGCCTTTCTTTTTTTTTAAAGGAGGTGAGGGAAATTAACTTCCCTCTCACCATGGTCTTAACTGTATCCCATAATATTTGAGCCATAGTGCCCGGTTTATCGTTAATTTCAACTGCCTAATTATCTTTTTGATTTCTTTTTTAATGCCTTCATCCCTTAGTAAGGTTGTATTTAACCTCCAGTGCATAGGTTTTTAAGGGAGCTGGAAATCCACTTCCAAAAAGATGGTCTGATGGTCTGAGAGTGTGGCCGTGCCCACCCACACATCCTGGCAAAGGGAAACATCCCTATTGAAAACAAAAAATCTATGTAGTCTGGAGTATATCTTATGTCGAGGTGAGTAATAGGTGAAATCTTTGGCCGTGGGGTATTCTTCTCTACAGACATCTACTGTTCCAGAGTCCTGCAGAAGTCTGGAGACCTGGGTCTCAACTCGCCTCTCCTGAGTGGGGATACCAGAGGCAGAGTCCCACCATCTGTTTAAGATTATGTTCCAGTCTCCCCCAGCTATCACTATCCCTTTTGCTTTCTGTGTCACCAGCTGCAGCAGATCTGCATAAAAAGTAATTGGAGACCCCGGAGGGACATATACATTAACCAGTGTTACCCACAAGTCCTGTATTTTCCCCCACCAGGATTAGATATCGTGCCCCTGTGTCAGTTATCACCTCCACCCCTTCGAACGGTAGATTCTCAGACAACATTATAGCTACTCCACTCCTTCTGCGCTTCTCTAGAGAGGCCTAGTAGACCATGGGGAAACCCTTGGTTTTAAGCTTTAATGCTTCTTTCGGAGTTAAGTGCGTCTCTTGTAAGAAATTAATCTCACATTTCTGGGTTTGAATAAATTTCCTGAATTTGCTCCCTTTTCATAGGGTGATTTATCCTACAATATTAATTGGGTTAAACTTTTGTGTTAGTGGTGGCGATTTTTTTCCATCTATATGGGTCTGTGGTTCATCTGAGGGTCTCCCCGTCTTCCCCAGCCTATAAGTGATGGAATCACTTCTGAAGGAAAGAATTGTTGAGTACCTAGAGGCCAGTGTGGCACAGGACCCAAGGCAGCATGGGTTCACAGCGGGAAGGTCATGTCAGACGAATCTTAATTGATTTCTTTGACTGGGTGACCAAAGTAGTAGACCAGGGAGGGGGGCTGTGGACATGGCCAACCTAGACTTTAGCAAGGCATTTGACACAGTCCCACACAAAAGATTAATTGTCAGATTAACCAGCCTGGGAGTGGGTCCCAGGGTGGTAGCCTGGGTAAAACATTGGCTGGACTGCAGGACACAGAAGGTAATTGTAAATGGAGTCCACTCTGAAGAAAGAGGGGTTACTAGTGGGGTACCACAGGGTTCAGTACTGGGTCCAGTCCTTTTTACGTTCACTTGCGCGCATGCGCAAGGAACGTTTTGGGAGAGTAGCACACTTTGGAGGTGTGCCTCTCCCTTGCAATCCACTGCTCAGTTGAGCAGGCGTGGCGGTCCTGCACCAATGAGTGCGGGGCTGTGTATACTGGCGGTGGTCTTCGCTTCCAAAAGCCGGCTGTCATACGGCTACCAGCGTCACATACCCAGCGTCATGCCGCCCCCAAAGCTTTGGTGCCACGCTGGGAGCCCACCCAGCGTGGCAAGCGTCCCGTGTTGTTTGCCGGAGGGGTGCCCAATCCCCGTCGGCTCCTCGGCCCTCCCCAGCCATCTTCTGCCACGCTGGGAGCCCACCCCAGCGTGGCAAACGCCCCGCATCGCCAATTGTAAAAACCTGTAAATTAAAAACCGCCCCACGCAGTCTCCCCGCCTCCCCACAACCCGCACCCACCCACTGCGCACACTGCCTCTCACACCCCACCTCACCCCATACTTACCTCCGAGACTCCAAGCGCGATGATCTTCGGTGGACCCGAAGGTTCGTCTGCACTCTTCAAAGCCGACCCGTGACGGAGAAATGCCGGTAAGCTGTATAATGGGCTAGATAGGGGTTTTCAACTTTATTGCATCTCTCAGGCATTTTTTGGAATTTTTGCACCAAATTTTCAACATGGGGTTTTTGGGACCCCTTCTCATGAATGATGTCACTGTCATGGCGTTATTCGGGCCCGAAAGGGTGATTCGCAGTCAGTCGCGGTCACTGCGCCAAAATCACCCTTGAACCAGGCTCTTTGCTCATGTTTCAATGATGCTGTCATGAAGGAGTCGCTTCATAATTATTACTGAAATTCCCAAAATGACTGTTTTCTAGCGTCGTTGCGCAGTTCCTCGCAGGCTCGTAAGTTCGTGAATTTTCAATATTTTCACTCCAGATTTTCAACATTGCCATTTTACCACACCTCCTTATGAGCAGTACAGCTGTCATTTACACAATGGCGCAGTCGGTGTGCGAAATCAATGTATGGGACGCACTGAGAAAATCATGGTGACACTGTTCATTAGCAGAGGTCTTAAAATGGCTATGTTGAAAATTTGGTGAAAAAATTCCTAAAAATGACTGTTTTACGAGCGTGCGTTGTGCAGTTCCTACGCACTCTCGTAGGTTTGCGAATTTTCAATATTTGCACTCCAGATTTTCAACATTGCCATTTTACCACACCTTCTTATGAGTAGTACAGCTGTCATTTTCACATCTCACCCAAAGCGTGTTTCGCCATGTAGCGCACAATGGCGCCAGTCGGTGTGCGAAAATCAATGTATGGGACACATTAAGAAAATCACAGTGACACTGTTCATGAGCAGAGGTCTTAAAATGACTATGTTGAAAATTTGGTGAAAAAATTCCTAAAAATGACTGTTTTACGGCGTGCGTTGCGCAGTTCACTGCGGCAAATGCGTTTAATTTTCAATATTTGCACTCCAGATTTTCAACATTGCCATTTTACCACACCTCCTCATGAGCAGTACAGCTGTCATTTTTCACATCCTGCCCAAAACGTGTTTCCGCCTATGTAGCGCATAATGGGGTAACAAAAGATCATGCTGACAATTTATTGTGCAAATACCAGCAATCGCACAGGGCATTAGGGTAAAGCACCATACGTGCCAAACACCACTGCAAATACCTGCAAGCGAACGTTCGGCATTGACAAATGCTTGTTAATGTTTTATAAGTGACATTGCAAAAGGACTGGAAGGAAAAGTATGCCTCTTTGCAGATGACACAAAGATCTGCAACAGGGTTGATACACAAGGAGGCATGGAAAGGATGAGAAGGGACTTGGCAAGGTTGGAGGAATGGTCAGGAGTATGGCAGCTTGGATTCAATCAAAGAAGTGCAAAATAATGCGCCTGGGAAACAAAACCCAGGGAAGATTACACAGTGGGGGAATAGTAACAACAACAAAAATGAAAAGGGACCTGGGGTAATCATATCAGATGACCTTAAGGTTTGCAAGCAATGTTAGAAGGCAGTAGGGAGGCTGGGGGATACTGGGATGTATAGGAGAGGCATCACCAGCAGAAAACAGGAAGTTGTTATCCTCTGTACAGACAGTTAGTGAGACCCCATCTGGAGTACTGCGTCCAGTTCTGGAGACCCCATTTCTGCAAGGACATAGACAGGATAGAGGCAGTCCAGAGGAGGGCAACAAAATGGTACAGGGTCTGCAAGAGAACCATACACGAGGAGAGACTAAAGGAGCTTAATATATATACCCTTGAGGAAAGGAGGGAGAGGGGACATGATAGAATCTTTAAGTACTTCAGTGGAATCAACAAAGTCCAAGAGGGTAGCATCTTTCAGAAAAAGAGATGTGCAAGAACAAAGGGACACAGTTTGAAGATGGGGGGGGGGCGCGGTTCAGGGGCAATGTGACAAAGTATTTTTACACAGAGAGGGTGGAGGACGCATGGAACAGCCTTTCTGTGGAGGTTGTGGGGTCTAAAACTGTGGGAGGATTCAAGAATGCATGGGACAGGCATAAAGCAATGCTTGTTGGAGGTAGGAAGAAATAGGCTGTTGATTAATTAGGATCTGCATCTTATCCTGTAGGTAGGGAAATGGGCAGACTAGGTGGGCCAAGCGGTCCTTATCTGCCGTCAAAGTCTATGTTTCTATGTTATCATTAAACAATCTCTTTCTCTCAACCTTTTGACAACATTTTTGGTGCTCCTCCATAGAGTTAGTTAGCCTGCTGTGACCTTCTGAGAAATATAATAATGTTGACTTGCTGCAGAGTTATGCCTTTCCTCTTTCACAAATATTTGAACAAATAACCCAATACTTAATTTCCAAAACATTAACATATAAAACAGTTCCAACTTTCTCCACAAGATGGGAGTATAACTTGTGAAAATTTACTCAACTGTTCTCCAGCTCTAGATTTCTCTGCTGGAAGTTTAGACTGTAATAACCTGAATAGGATATGAGCAGGAGACCCTCTCTGGGCTCTCCTACCCATTCTCCGACAGTAGTAACGTGAAAAGGGAATCAAGGTCTGCTCCCTACAGGAGTAGCTACTTGGTATTAAAACATTTACTTGAGTCCCTTTTTTGTGTAAGTGGTTATGGTTCCGTTGGGAAAATTCCCATCTTATTGATGTGTGACTTCCTAGGTCAATAAGGAGAAAAAGCTCCTCGCGAGGTGTAATCCTCAGACAAGCTCGTCTTCCCCAGTGTGGTATGGGGTAGCGCCATTGTTGGGGGAATATCTTGAGTCTCAGCCCTTCCCCATGGCAAGTGATTAGCGTCGACAAGAGAATTAGCGGCCAAATCATGTTCTGCTTATCAGCCATCTCAGTGCTCCCATTAGCCCTTAAATTGGTAAGTGGAAGAGAAGGGGGGGGGGGGGCATTCATTATGAAGCCCAGTTCCTGATTTAGTTTAATCACCCTCTCTTCCTAAACTGTGCATCCACTATTACCTAACCCTCCCTTTTCTGTCCCTGTGTTTGCCTCAAAGTACATTAGATATAGAACGAGTAACATAATTTCCTTGTTTTTCTTCGTTCTAGTAGCGTGTCTCTTTCAGTAGTTTTTCTGCCTCAGGGCCCAGTCAAATGTAAAGTTCCCCCATTTTCCATCAGGGTACCTTGTAATAATAATAATCAGTCTCACTTTGCGGAATAATTCCCCCAGGGTGCATAAAAAGTCCAGGATGTCCTCCTGGTACAGAGAACACCAAGCTACATACACCCTTTTTTGTTTTTTGTGTCCCCCATGTTTTTTGTTTAAACTTTTCACAGCTTCTCAAAACAACCCCCCCCATCTCCTTCCCATCCCTTGACCCCTGGATCCAGTCTTGCGTGGTACAGTACCTGAAAGTTGGTTCAAGTGTGTCTCGGTGGGGGAGTACCCTCAAAGTTAAATTTGCCCGAGTCCTGCATCATTGATCCTTCAGGAGTTTGTCGTCGATGTAGGGGCCTGAGCTTCTGGTAGCTTGTTTGACCATCCCCTTCTCTCTCTCTCTTGCCAAGATGGTATTTATCTGTACTGGTGAACCGTAGTACCTCAACATGGCGCAAACATCCGCGTGGAGGATCGAGGAGGCTGCTTCTGTATTCTGACCCGCCGCCGGTGCTCTTCTAGCTACTGTCCAGGCTGAACGCATCAGTTCCTTTTCTATCTGCTCCTTAGCCAAGTGAGGCACAATAACTCTGATGCTCTCGAGGTAAGGGGTTGCTGCTGCCAGGTCTTCCAAGGTTTTCAGACTGCTCTCCATCTCAGTTTTAAGACATGCTGGGTAGAGGATCTGAGCTTTGGTATTTTTGGCACATCATTTTTTCAGGATTGGCCATAATGTTTTCCGATTGTTCTGCACCAGGGTGGTATAGTCATTATCATTTTATCCGGTGTTCTTTATATGTAAGTGATGTTTTTCTCCAGGCTTGCCTTAGTATGTCCTCCTTAGTGGTATAAGACGTTAGTTTGGCCACAAATGAACGAGGCCTAGCCCCTGGGTTTGTAGGTCGGCACACAAGTGAACGGTGCGCCCGGTCCATAGCCAGATTGTAGTTTGGTGGAAGTTTTAGGGCTTCATGGAGTACTCCCTGCAGGAAGGTTACCATGTCGTTAGTTCCATCCTCCGCGCCCTCCGGAATGCCATACACCTGGATATTTTGCCTCCGGCTCCTACCCTCAAGATCATCTATCTTGGTGGTTAATTCTCTCTCTCTCTCTCGCTAACAGGAATAAGAGGAGGCGGTCATGGCGGGTCGACCTGTTCCATAACGTTGGTGAGGCCAATTTCGAGCTGGTCAGCGCGATGCTCAATCTTGTTTATATCCTCCCTAAGTTTGTCCAGGGTGCTGTCGATTTTTTTAACTGTTTTGGCAGTCTGCAGGATAGAAGTTACAAGTTGGGAGCAGTCATCTTCTGTGCCCTCTATTTCTGTGTCTGGCTCCTCTCCCGCGGTCTCCGGCAACAAACCCCATTTTTCTTGCTGTAGCATAGAGTTCAGCTTCTGTACTGAGGTCTGCGGATTCTATAGTAGTAGCCCTCTGGAATGGGTTACTTTTGCTGGAGAGTGCATTGTTTTTTGTTTTAGAGTGTGGATGCCAAAAGATTGTTGGTAGGGCGATGTGGAGGTCTGAGCTAAGCTGCCATTCATCCTTCGACGTCACCGGAAGTCTGAGTCACTCTGCCACAATTCTCAAAATTAAAAATCCCAATACAGGACGGATCTCCCCTAAAGAATTGAATATTAGACACACTTTCATAGAATTCTATCAAAATGTATATAAAGAGGAGAACTGAGCCACTACAGAAGCCAGATCTAACTTTTTACACAACTTAAACCTTCCCAAATTAAAAGTGATGCAGATAAGAGCTTTAAAAACTCCAGTTAAGGAAGTGGAAGTTCATACAGCAATTAAAAATCTCCTTGGGTCGTTGCCCAGGTCCCGACAGCTTTCCAGCCGAATGGTATTGAATGTTTCAAAAAGTGTTAGTCCCCAAATTACATTCACTCTATACAGAAGTGGCTCAAGGGGGCACCCCTCCACCACCACCATCCTGGGATTACGCTACCTTGGCCGCACTTCCCAAACCAAATAAGGATATATCCAATCCCTCTTCCTACTGCCCAATTTTAAATTTTTTTTTTGTTTTTCAGTTGTTTAACCAGGAGTAGCACACTAAGCTGAAAGCTTTTTTACAGGTGCAACCTGGGAGCACAGGGAAGTTAAGTGACTTGCTCAGGGTCACACAGTATGTAAGTGGAAGCTGTGGGATTCAAACCCAGGTCTGGTCTGCTGGATGTCACCAGATTTGCAGCTCAGAGCCTTAAACCACTGCGATATACTGCCTCCAAATGTTTTAAATGTCAATTTCTAAAATCTATACAACCATCTGGGCAACAAGATTGGAAAATATGCTCACTCATATTATACATCCAGACCAGGTGGGCTTTATTAAGAATAGAAATACATCCAATAACATCCGCAAAACCCTTATTTTACAGGAGTATATCCAGAACAGGAAAATTCCCTCGGCCTTCATTGGCCTAGACGCTGAAAAGGCCTTCGACAGGGTCTCCTGGCCATTTCTATGGGATACACTATCGGCCTTTCAATTCTCCGAATCCTTCATAACCTGACTGTGTAACTTGTACGCATCTCCGAAGGTCTATATCAGAATAAATGGTGGCTTGTCCTCCCCGATCTCATTGCAGCGTGGGACCAGTCAGGGTTGCCCCTCTCCCCCCTTCTTTTCACCCTCTACATGGAGCTACTTGCAGTGGCACTAAGGGGAGCCGTGGCAGTGGAAGGCATACACCTAGGCCAACAGGAATATAAGATCAGCCTATTCGCTGATGATGTTCTCTTGTCCCTTCTATCACCAACTACTTCAGTTCCAGAAGCCTGGAAAATACTTAAACAATTTGAAAAGACAGCCAGATTTAAATTAAATATAACCAAAACAGAAATCTCAATATTCAACTATACCCCATCCAAAATATTGAGCCAGACATATCCCTTTAGATGGAGAACTACAAAAATGAAATACCTGGGAATATATATACCCCCTGAACCTAGGTGTTTTAGAACTAGTTAATTATGAACTCCTGTCCATCTCAATACAGGCAGATCTTACAAAGTGGTCCAGCTTTCTTCTCCCATTTTTCCAGAGGATCGAAGTGATCTGTAAGAATATTCTACCACGCCTCTTATACCCACTACAGAACATTCCCTTCTTCCCGTCCGCTTATTACTTCAAATCTTGGGACAAAATGATTTCCCATTTTATTTGGGGGAATCGTCGGCCAAGGATACGTTTATCCATATTAAAATTATCCTTGTCCCGGGGAGGAACAACCTTTCCTGATCTCAAACTATATGCGAGGGACGCCTTCCTCCGTATCATCCTTCTCTGGTTAGCTGATTCCTGTGTCACTCCCTGGAAGACCCTTGAATTTCATCTGAATGGTATGTTTGATATTAAAATAATGGGAGGGTACTGAGGCTCAAAAATGAGGCAGGATGGGAGGGCCCTGGCCAGAATGTAAGATAAATGGAATAAAAGAAAGGAAGCAAAAACAGAATAGGCCAAATAACAGAGAAATGGGTATTAGACAGGTAAAAAAGGGTGAAAGTGGACAAATTTATGGGACCAGATGAATTGCACCCCGGGATTCTTAAAGTGGTAGTGGAAGAGATAGTGTCTCAACTTGCAGACATTTTTAATGGCTTGTTGGACACTGGGAGGGGGAAGGGGAGTACCCATGGACCGGAAGAGAGCAAATGTTGCCCCGTTGCATAACAGTGGTAAGAAAGATGAACCAGGAAACTATTGACTGGTTAGTCTGACATCTGTAGTGGGACAGTAATGGAGACCATCCTAAGAGAAGAATTGGTGGGCTTCATGGAGGGTATGGGGCTACAGAACTCGGATCAGCATGATTTCACTAGAGGGAGGTCATGCCAGATAAATCTCATTGAGTTCTTTGGCTGGGTGACAAAGCATAGAAACATTGAAACTGTCAGCAGATAAGAACCACTAGGCCCATCCAGTCTGCCCTATAGCCTTACACTTGTTTGCGGCATGTGACCCTTACTAGTCACGGCTTATCCCCCCCTTCTTCCCACCTCTTAAGGTTACCTTTTGCCTGTCACAGGCATGTTTAAATCCCACTCCCACTCCCACCACCTCCTGTGGCAGAATATTCCATGTGTCTACCACCCTCTCTGTGAAGAAAATCTTCCTCGCACTACCCCTTAACCTGCCCCCTTCCAATCTCATGTCATGCCCCCTCATTCTTGTACTCCTTCATTGTTGGAAGATGTCTTCCCCCCCTGCACCTTGTTAATACACCTGGGATATTTAAATGTTTTTATCATGTCCGTCCTGCTCCCTCCTTTCCTCCCTCGAGTACATACTGAGGTCTTTTAATCTGTCCTCGTGTTTTCTGGTTCAAGCCTTGTACCATCTTAGTTGCCTTTTTCTGGACCACCTACACTCTGTCTGTATCCTTGCAAAGGTGCGGCCTCCAGAAGTGCACATACAGTAGTTGTTTTGTACAATGGCATCACTACCTCCTGCTTTCTGCTAGTGATACCTCTGCCTCTGCACCCCAGCATGCCACTGGCCCTCCCTACAGCCTTCAAACTCTGCTTGGACACCTTTAGGCAATCTGTAATGATAACTCCTAGGTCCTTTTCTTCCTAGTGATCATCAGCAACTCCACCCCATCCTGTAGCTGTCACCAGGGTTCCCTCAACCCAAGTGCATTATTTTGCACTTCTTTGACTTGAACTTCAGCTGCCACAGCTCAGACCATTTTTCAAGCTTCCCCAGGTCCCTTCTCATTCTCTCCACCTCTTCTGGAGTAGCCACCCTGTTGCAGATCTTTGTGTCATCTACAGACAGGTAGACCTTTTCCTCCAGTCCTTCTGCAATGTCACTAATAAAGACATTGAATAGGACTGGTCCTAGGACTGTTCCCTGAGGTACCCCGCTGGTCGTCCCCTTCCCTGGATTGAATCCCATTTGCAACCACCCTCTGCCTCCTGTCCATTAGCCAGTTTGTTACCCAGTTTACCACCTTGTGCCCCATGCCCAGGCTACTCATCTTGTTAGCTAGCCTTTTAAGTGGGACGGTGTTGAAGGCCTTACTGAAGTTGAGGTAGGCAACCTCTACTGCCCCCCAATTAACTTCCTTCGTCACCCAGTAAAAAAAAAAAAATCTATCAGATTTGTTTGACACTACCTCCCTGCTGTAAATCCATGTTGCCTTGGAACCAGAGCACCGTTGAATTCCAAGTGTGCTACTATTCATTCTTTCAGCAGTGCCTCCAAGATTTTACCCACTACTGAGGTGAGGCTGACCGGCCTATAGTTCCCTGCCTCCTCCCACTTCTGTGCAGAGGGGCTACGTGTGCCCTTTTCCAGTCCTCTGGAACTACACCTGTGTTGAGTGACTTGGTGAACAAGGCTACCAGAGGCACTGGTAGCTCGCTTTGCAGTTCCCTTAATATCCTTGGCTGCATGCCATCCAGCGCCATTGCTTTGTCCACCTTCAGCTTAGTGAGCTCCTCCAGGACTGTCTCCGCTGTGAATGGACTAGTGTCTGCCCCCCCTTTGCATCTGTTACCCAGCTGTGGTCTCTGACCCTCCCCCTCCTCAGTGAATACTGAACAGAAGTATTTGTTCAGTATCTCCGCCTTTTCCAGGTCCCCCTCCTTAAATTCCCCTGTGTCCGCTCTGAGCCTTACAATGCCCCCCTCTGGTTTCTTTCTTTCACTGATATACCTATAGAATGTCTTGTCCCCTTTCTTCACAGTTTGGGCCCCCCCCACCTCTTTTACTCCCACCATCTCTCCTGACTAGAGCATAGCCTGGAACATTTGCACACCAGGAGCAGCTGATAAAGAAAGTTCAGGCAGTAGACATTCTATATTTAGACTTTAGAGATTGGTCAAGAAACTAAGAGACTTGGGTGTAGAAGAAAAACTGGTAACTTGGATAGAAAAGTGGCTGGAGGGAAGGACTCAGAGTAGTAGTAAATGATGAATTTTCAGAGGTAGGAGAGGTTACGATCGGAGTGCCACAGGGATTAGTGTTGGGCCCTTTTCTTTTTATTGTATTTATATGTGATATCGGTGTGGGAATAAGGAATAAGGTCTGTCTGTTTGCAGATGATGCAAAAACCAGTGCAAGAGTAGGTGCAGAAGAGGGGACTCACTCAATATGATCTGGAAAGACTGGAAAAATGGTCAAACACTATGCAGCTGCGCTTTAATGTGAAAAAATGCAAACTGCATATAGGAAAAATAAATCAGATTTTGCAGTACAAAATGGGGTTGGGGGGCGGTTTAGTGCTAGAATGCACGAAGGAGGAGGACGACTTAGGAGTTACTATATCAGGGGCCAGATATTCAAAACTTAGATCCAGGGCAAAAGTAGCACTGCCCTGCGTGCTAAATTAGCCCAGAACCATTTGCACACTATATTTAAAGGAATAGCCCCAGGGCTAAAGCAGCTGAATATAGCGTGCAAATGAAGCCGTGCAAACAGGGCTGGGAGTGTAGTGCAAAAATAGCTGGCAAAGAAGACAGCCCTGACTATATTATCCAGGAAGTGCAAGCCACAGCAGCAGCTTAGTGCACATAGATGTGGAGGAAGGCAAAGGTGAACTATGTGGCCAGTGTGTGTGCTAACAAAGAAGTGGATTCACTAAAGCTGCAAACAGTGCAGGCCAAAAACTGCAGAACTGTACTATGGTTCGGACTGATTTGCGCAGCCCTGACATGTTTGCCCGGCGCTAAGACATTTGACCCAGGGAAAAATGTTGCTATATTCAAAAGTGAGATGCAAATGAGCCTACTTGGGCAGACATCCCTGTTAGCATCTCATTATGACCTGCTTTGCATGCACTCCCATGTACTTTGCCTGGCGCTATTGCATGGAGTGCACAGCTCCATCTGTAGGTCAGAATGGAAGTACAGGCTAGCAGCTGCAGGCCAGGGTGGGCACTCAGCTGCACCTGTTGGTCGGAATGGACGTATAGGCTGGAAGCTGCAGGAAATGGGTGTTTGCAGGCTCATTCAGTGCATTCCTCTCGCCCATTCATCCCTGCAGTGAGGGACACAGACATGCTGAATGAGGAGCAGTGAGAGACTTCACTCCCTAGAAGGTGGGGCACATCCTCCCACATAACATAACTGTGTGTAGCACTGTATAGCTGTGTGTAAATAGGTGGATATAAAGACATATGTACATACACATAGATATTACATATGAATATGTATAGATCTCTACACATATACATAATTGCCTGTGTCCATATGTGCCCTGGTAGTCTCGTGGGCCCCCATCCCCCGACACAGACATCGGCAGATTACCCAGTCCCTGGTAGTCTAGTGGCCCCCCCATCACGATCCCCAACTCCCGTTGAATTATGTTTCAGACATTTTCCCTGATAGTCTAGTGGCTCCCCACCCAGCAGTACCAACCGCTCCACTCTTCCCCCAAACCATCCCAGAACAGAGCTGGTGACTGGCTCAGCCACCCCTTGCGCATCCTCGGCCAGCCGCCAACTGAGTGATGAATGAGCACGTACCCCACTGAGTTACGAATGAACGCGTAGGCCCTTGCCAGGATGCATAGGGTGGGGGATAAATAGCAGAAGAACAGAGTAATCCTTCCACTTTTCAATTCTTTAGTAAGGCCGCTTCTAGAGTACTGTGTAGGATTCTGGAATCTGCACATTAAAAAGAACTGTGATAAGGTGGAGACAGTATAGCGTAGAGCAACAAAGATGATTCATGGCCTAGGGGATATGTCATTCAATGAGAGACTGGAATTTAGACATGTATACAGTTCAAAAAAGAAGGGAGAGGTGGTGACATGATAAAAACATGCAAATACCTGTACAGGGTAAACATAGTGGACAATAAAGTCATACTTTCATTCAGTGAAAATATAGGTACTAGAGGGAACTCGCTAAAGCTTACGGGGGAAGTTTAAAAAAGATGTTCGTGAACACTATTTCATGGAAAGGGCAGTGGATAAATGAACAAACTATCTGATGGTGTGGTAAGTGTCAACTGTGTCTGTAGCTTTACAGCAGGATGGGATAGGTATGTTGACAGAGTTAAGGGGGAGGGCATTAGGGTCTGATTAGTGTGGTATGGTAGAATGGGCAGACTAGATGGACTGATCAGTTTTCATCTGCCATCAGTTTCTGTATATCTGTGTATCTGTTTGTAGGCATCACATGATGTCTCTTCCTGTTATTGGAATCTTAACCTGCTGTATTGTTAGTGTACCATGTCTGAACTGTTGTAAAAATGAGTGAGCAGAGACTTGTAGCGCAAGACATTTCCCCAGTAAAGTGATTTTTGTCAGGTTTGCCGTAGCAAATGGGAGTAGTAACCTGTAGAAGTAAGGAATCAATCTGCTACCATTCAAACTGCCAAAAAGTGCTGTTTTCCATGAAAAATGCTTTTATGTCTGTGCTCCGCTTCATTTGCATAACCCTTCCCCTTTTTGTGTTGCTTGCACGCATGTGCAAGAAACACACTGCTTTCAGCAGTTAGGGAGAATGCCTAAATGTGTCAGGAAATTCGGGCCACGTCTCCACGCAATCAGCTGTTTTGGTACTTTACAAGCTACCAAAACAGCTGATTGCATGGTGTCCCATGTCGACGGCTTCTCCTTCATGTCTTACAGTTCCCAGGAAGCCGACGGAAAGCCACTGCCCGCCATTTAGTGTGCCTTCCTGGTGAAACATTTCAATAAATAAAAAAAAAAAAAAGCCAATGGGGTGCCCAATACCCCTGTCGGCATGCCCCCTTCCAGTTCAGTTTGCTGACAGGGGAGCCCACTCCCCGTTGGCATAATGTCCCCCCTCCCAAATTTGTTGTGTGCCGACAAGGGTGCCCAATCCCCTGTCTACTACAGCCCCCTCAAAAAAACACTCATGTGGCAGGCTGGGAGCCCACCCCAGTGTGCCAAAATTAAATGTCCCTGCAAAAAAGAAAACCTTCCCGCGAGTATTTATTATTTTTAAATAAACCTGTAAACTAGAAAATGTCTCTCGTTGATTCGGTCGTCCCTCCCCAACCCCGCACCCACCCTCTGCGTACCCACACCCCCACCCCATGCCTACCTCACGGGACCTGGCGTGATGATCTTGGTGGACTGGGAACACATCTGCACTCTTCAAAGCCGACTGCGAACTGAAGAAATGCCGGTAAGCTGTATAATGGCATAAATGGGGTTTTCAACTTTGGTGCATATCTCGCATTTTTTGGATTTTTTCACCAAATTTTCAACATGGGGTTCTTGGGACCCCACCTCATGAACTCAGTCACTATCATTTTGTTATTCGGTCCTGAAAGGTGATTTCCACGGTCACTCGCGGAACACATTTCGGGACGATTAAACTAACAGTGTCACATTTCATGAGGTAGGCCCCCAAAACCCTGTGTTGAAGATTTAAGTAAAACTATTCCAAAATGACTGTTTTACTAGCGTCGGCGCAGTTTAAGTAAGCTTGTAACTGAGCATTTTAATATTTTCACTCCCGATTTTCAACATTGCCATTTTACCACACCTTCTTATGAACAGTACAGCTGTCATTCTTCACATCTCATCTGAAATGTGTTTTCACACATAGAGCGTAGAATTTTATTTTATTTATTTTAGTTTTTGTTGAATGGGTAAGTGCACTAGACAAATCCTGCCTATTTTCAGGCACGGGAAGGGAGATACAGATGAATGCCAGCTGACCTTGAACCAGATTAAGCTGTTGGTGGTATTTTTAGTGAATGAGGGAAATTTGGCCAGGACACCAGGGGAAATTCCCCTACTCTTTTCGATAAGTGCCATGGGATCTCACATCCACCTGAACTACCACCAATCCAGGCAGATGGGACCTCGGTTTAACGTCTCATCTGAAAGACTGCACCTCAGATGTGCAGCACCCCTCTCAAGCTGCACTACAGTGTCTGTACTAGGATATTAACCCAAGTGCCAGATGTGGAACTGAACCCATAGCCCTCTGATCTCCCGGCCTCAGAGGCGAGAGTGCTACCTGCTGAGCCACTGACACAGACAATGGCGCAGTCGGTGTGCAAAATCAATGTTCAGGACAGATTAAGAATGTCACAGTGACACTGTTCATGAGGTAGGCCCTCAAAAATCCTATGTTGAAAATTTGGTGAAAACATTCCCCAAAATGACTGTTTTACTTCGAGCATTTTTAATATTTTCACTGCAGATTTTCAGCATTGCCATTTTACGACACCTCCTTATGAACAGTACAACTGTCATTTTTCACGTCTCACCCGAAATTTGTTTTCGCACATGTAGCGCACAGTGGTGTGGTCGGTGTGTGTAATCAATGTTCAGGACAGATGAAAATCACAGTGACACTTTTCATGAGCAGAGTTCTTAAACTGGCTATGTTGAAAATTTGGTGACAGATGTCCATAAAATGACGGTGTTACGAGTGTGCATTGTGCAATTTCCACGCACCCTTGTAAGTTCACAAATTTGTAATCTTTTCAGTCCAGATTTTTAACATTGGCATTTTTCCACACCTCCTTATGAACAGTACAGCTGTCATTTTTCACACCTTGGCCGAAATGTGTTTTTGCTCTTCCATCGCAGAATAGCACGGTCACTGTGGGAAATCAGTGTTCGGGATAGATTAAGAAAATCACTGTGACACTGTTCATGAGCAGAGGTCCTAAAATGCCTGTGTTGAAAATCTGCTGTAAAAAATCCCAAAACTAATTACATCACGGGTGTGCGTTGTGCAGTTTCTATGCACACTCATGACTTCACCATTTTTTTTTTTTTTATATTTTCACTCCAGATTTTCAACATTGCCATTTTTTACACCTCCTCATGAACAGTACAGCTGTCATTTTTCACATCCTGTTCGAAATGTATTTTTGCACCAGTGGCGCCAAATGGCGCAGTCACTGTGCAAAATCACCTTTCAACTAACAAACTGATAGTGTCACTGTTCATGCGGTGGGATCACAAAAAGCCCATATTGAAAACTTGGAGTAAAAATACTAAGAAATGCCCAGGGTGTTAGGGTTTCCTACCATAATGCCCTACCCTGTAGGGACTGACAGGAGTCTCAGGGGTGTGACTTGGAATTGTCGACAGTAATGCTAATGCCATTCCACCCCCACCCTGCAGCCAGTGGCAGGCATCGAGGTGCGCTTTAGACCCTTTGGCCCCAGAGTTCACCCCATTCTCCTGTCCTGTACTGCACCCATTTCAGTGTATTTCCTTATGGAATGAGGTGAGTGTAAAGCCCGAACACTTCAAAGAGCACCTCGACACTTGTAAGTGTCTGCAGGGTAGGGTGAGGTGAAATGACGTGACCGTTATGGGCGACTACCCAAAGGCACACCCCGATGCCTGTCCACCTCTGCAGGGTGGGGGTGGAGTTGGCGTCCGTTCAGTGCTTCATTGCCATTCCTATACTGCATCTGTCTAACTCCTGGACTTCCACTGCTAGTGACAGCAAGCAACACTTGGCATTGACAAATGCTTGTTTTCTCAGTGCTGCAACCCCCAACCGTGACATCATGCAAGGAAAACTAACGTTTTTAAGCACGGTGTTGATACAGAGACCTCTGTTGGTTGGTCTTGGTATTTCAGACATCCTTTTTCTTTCACAATTTTGGACTCCTAGCAGAAGCTGGACACCAAAGAAAAAGAAAAGTAATCTGACCCATAATTACACTCCTGAACTGCTTATAGTCATTCAGGCCCTATAACGTAAACATAGAAAAGTATCATAACGTTCCCCCATTCTGACAGGAGCAGCCACTTCAGACATGTCACTTCACCAGCGGGCACATCTACACAGACTGCACATTATCTTGTTGGCCTATCTGCAGAAACAAAAACATACAATTGTATGCTTTTGTTCAGTCTGCCTGCCCTACCTGCTGGTTTTCTATATGCGGCCACACCCCCAGAACTGTACTGAGCCCCTGAAATTATAGTGGGGCCCCTGAAACTGTAAGGTGAGGAGCCAGGATCATTTGTCTTGAATAGTCTTCGTAGTTGGAAAATTGTGAATCTGAGCATTGGTGAAAGAAGTTTGGTACGTAGGTGTATATTTTGCATATTTATTACAGATCGCAGGAGCACCTCTGACCAGTCACAGTGCTTCCTTCAGTTGCCCATGAGGTACTCTTATTGCCATAAGAGTACCTCACACACTGAGCACTGTAGCAGGCTTCTTGATGGCCGCTCATGCCGCTAACTTTGTTAACTTAAAAAAGTTAATATTAATAGTCTATAATAATTCATGGGTCCCATTGTAGGGCCTCTTAATGGCTGTATGAGTGTTACCTCTTGTGTCCTTAGGACCACAGAACTGCTTACCTTCGGGTCACAGTCCTGTAGTTCTAAAAATGCATGAGATGACACCCTCATAGCCATAAGAGGCCCTTTAACTAGACCCATAAACTTACAGACTTGATCAGTTATAGGCATGTTTTTATGGATGTTGTTGTTACTGTGTTTTTTTCCATTGTGTGTTGCCCTGAGTGGTTTCTGCTGGCATTGCCATTTACTTGTTACTTGAGGGTCTGTTTAAAATTAGAAAGAAAGGAATTACAAGAGGGCATAGTCTGAAGTTGGAGGGGGGAGATTCAGAAGGGAGATGAGGCACTTTCTCACTGAAAGGGCGGTGACAGCATGGAATGCTCTGCCAGAGGAACTGGTTTTGAGAGCATCAGTGGAGGGATTTAAGGGCATGCGCCCAGGATGGCGACACTGTTAGAGTGAAAACGTTGATGCCGACAACGTCGACGTTTTCGCTTCAATAGACCACCTGAGACCCTGCATTCTCTCTCCTGGTTCTCAGACCCCCCAATCCAACTCTGACTCGGAGTTAGAATCCTAGAGATCGGGTGGGGGGTTTGAGGGTAGCCCCTGATGAAAAAATGGCTGGTGTCTCAAGTTGGATTTATGTCAACAGCAAGTTATGGGTCAACATAAACTGCTGTTGTGATAGCGGCTCGACAACTTAGTTGTCGAACCAGCATCATAGAGCTGGATTTAAAGGGGGGGGGTGGGATAAACTTAAAGGCAAAATCAAAATGGGGAAGGGGAAAGGGTAAAACGGTGGGATCAGTTGGTGGGGGGTGGGGGGCAGCATCATTGCACAGCACTGAGAGCTGCATACTCAAGCAGACTTGATAGGCCGTTAGGCCTTTATCTGCTGGCTTCATTGTATGTTCGTACTACCACTAAAAAATCTCTCTGAAGTAGGTTCCTGTCAGAACTCTTTCATTTGGGTTAAGAAATGGATGACACAGGACAGGATGTGTGGTCTTAAGGAAATAATGCACACTGGTTGTTAAACACAATATGTAACCGAGTGCCAAAACCACCCAAGGATTGCATTATTCCCTTATGAATGCACAGTGTGTTATCTTGCTTATAAAATGGGCTTTTGTTTGTAAGAAAAATACTTATGTCAGTTCAGGTAAGCTGTGTGGTTGTGAAAGAATATTCAATAGTCATGTGATATGTTTTAACCAATGAGGTTACTGGATTTTATTCCTCATGTTATAAATAAAACTAAACTATGTCTTTACAGATTTACCAGTGCACAGAAGAAGACAGGAGGTTGACACTTATGTTTTGGTAAGTAAGAACAAGACTGTTTTCTTAAACTGAATTATGCTGCTCATCAAGAACATCCAGACGGTTCAAATCTAAATTAAAAACAACAAAAAAAAAAAGCTTGATTTATATATGAGTAACATATTTTATTCAGAAACGCAAGAAATGTGGGTGAAATGCTTCCTCCCACTAAAAATCCAACTAGTGCATTTTATGAACCATTCCTTTGGGTGTTATATATATGTTGTGGGGGTCTGTTTTTGTAACTGAATTTTGTTACAGTAAGTTAAGAATCTTTATTAGTGACCTGATTTTGAGCTAGCAGTAATTTATGAATGTTTCATTACAGTTCTGAAAATTTCTGCATGGGCACACTGCTTTAGAATGTAAGTTTTAGAAATTAGATATTAGTCGGCCCGCCGGCGCAGCAGTTGGATTTCCGCTTGTGATGCCAGTGACCCGGGTTCGGGAACGGACCTGGAGAGCTGGAGGGCCGGCCGGGGAAGAAGGATCGAGTGCCTCTGGGCTGCTGTCCTTCGGGGGGAGGGCTGGGGGACTCCTAGTGGAGGCTGGGAGGAATCGCTAGCGCCAGTATCCGAAAGAAGTAGAGGGGCAGGGCAGACACAGGTCGTCATTGCACGTCTCCGCCTGTCATGGAAAAAACTAAGAAAAATACAGCTCGTGCCTGCCTCTATGAAGCCTGCCCCTGCCCTAATCAGCTTTCGGGGCCAGCTCCACGATTCTAGTCTTACGATTCGCTGCACTGATACTCCTAGGTGTCACGACCTCACCCCGCGGGGTAAGCCGGGGCTGTCTGGAGTCGAGGCTTAAGGAAAGTGGGGGTATAAGGGGGTCCGTGACCAGGCAGATCCTTCGTGTTGCGTAAGCAGCAAAAAAAATACAGAATATAAAAGAAATTAGATATTGATACTTTTGCGTAATTGTCAGTTTCACTAAAAGAATGCAAATAGCTAGTTCTGAGGCCCTGTTTGCTTTTTCCTCAGTTGTGGAAAATTGAAGTCATATGTTATAGTGGACTCGTAGCCAGGAAAGCAATGAGAGATGATGGGGTTTGTAGTTATGGTAAGATAATTTCAGGTTTCAGGTATGTAGCTAGGTCTGAGATACAGCTAATGAGCCAGGTGAGATAACACATCCGAGAAGTGAGATTATCACCATAATTACATGACCTGAAGTGTCTTACTATGCATATAAAATGGTATTTGAGTATGCTCCATTTAAAATGAATAAAAAGAGAAAGACAGTCTTTTAAAAAGTTAAAAATTGACATTTGTATCAAAATACCCTTTGGTTTAACACATTAGTCATGTAATTTGCCTTTTAAACAAATTCAGGTATTTTTAATTGTAAGATTAATGTGTTCAAAACTGTTACCCCAGCTAGGCTGCTTGTGGGGTGGGGTGTAGATTTTTCAACAGGTTCACTCATCCCTCATTCCAGTTCATGGGCTTTAAACAGGACTAGTTTTTAAAAAGTGCCTGCCTCTGCTTGTTTAACTGTGTTCCCCACCTTTATCCTATCCTATCCTATCTTACCTTACCTTTTCTTTTCCTTCCTTCCTTTCTTTGTCTCTCTTCCACATCCTAGTTCTTTTTTCTCTCTTTACCCACATTCAGTACAATAGATAGAATGTTTATGAGATGGTATAGCGCTGTGGTTTGGGGCACTGAGCTGAAAACCTGGAGACCTGGGTTTGATTCCCACAGCCCTCACTTGCATACTGTGTGGCCCAGAGCAAGTCACTTAACTTCCCTGTGCTCCCAGGTCTCGCCTGGAAACGAGCTTCGGCTTAGTGTACTTTTCCTGGTTAAACAATTTCCCCTTTCCTTTCCAGTGATATTAGGGGTGTTGGGCTTTTCTGCACAGCTTAAACCTCCCACAGTCTGAACTGTTGTTTATTTATTTTTATTTTTTTCAAACGTTTCACCAGGAAAAACATACTGAGCTGCTAACAGCTTGTTTCCAGATGCTTTCTGGGAGTAAGAGGATGTAGTAAGTCATATATAGTATATCAAGGAGTATATTAAAAAAAAGTTGAAGGCAAATCAGTATACCAGATATGTGTAGATAGAACTGAGAAAAATTAGGTGACAAACTACTCTTACAAGTACAGAACAGTGAACAGGTAATGAGGGAAACAGACTGGTGGGTCAAAATAATTGGTGGGGGGAGAGGGCCATGGATTTTCTAGAATGAATAGAGAGAGAATGAGAAGTATTATTGTGGAGAGGGTAGTAGGAAGATGAGGGAGAGAGGATAAGAAGGATGAAAGGTAGGAGGGAAGGGATCCAGACCAGAATTTAGATATAGAGTAGGCACAATGGGAAAGGCACCTGGCATCAAGAGAGGGGAGTGAAAGGGCAGAGTAGAGTGAGCAGAGGTGGGTACGAGAACAATGTAAACCGAAACAACAAAAAGAGTGGAGGGGGGTCAAGTCTGGCAAGGGAGGATTTGGGAGCTCCACTGTAGACTATCTCAGTATAATGAAAAATAAGGAAACAGTCTCTCGGCAGACAAGAAGGGGGATACTCACGTTGTTCCTGTGCAGTGCACCAAGCTTAGGGTGGAGATTTTGGTGTATGGCATCAGTATAAATGGAGAAATCAAGATGACGGTCAAGCCAGACTCCGAGGTACTTAAAAGAGAATACATCCTCAATCATATCACCATCAGGAGTGTGAAATAAAGGGAGAGGGTTGAGTCTGGAAAGACTTTTACAGTCCATTTTCTTTCAACTCTTTTACAATCCATAACCATTTTTTCTCAAAACGGTACAGGGAGATTCTCAAAACAGGGGCGGGCTATCTTGATCTGAGGCAGAAGATGTGGGTGGATTGGCCGAGGGAGGCTGCGACAGTGACAGGTTGCAGGCCTCAGCCACCATGTGCTCTAGAAGCAGTACCAACTGTAAGCAGCTGACCTCAGTGGAGGAGGTGGGCAACAAAACAGGTCTCCATAGAAATGAATGGAGAGATTTTAGAAAGGAGGTCTGCTCGAATGCAGCCGTAATAAGAACTGACTTTGAAAAATTAGGGAGATGATACAGCGCAGTAGACGACCAGATCACAAAATTGGATCACCAGCAGGATACTAGTAGCTGCATTTCTGCAGTTGCACTCTAAAATGCAGCAGTTAAAAAAAAAAAAATTTATAATTTGCAGAATGCTGTAACATGAGAGATAACTTGCAGCTCTGTGGAGTGCCTGAGGGAGCGGAAGGTAATGCATTTAACAGCTTTCTGCAGGTCTCCTTTCATGAGGCCCTTGGCCTCCCACAGGTAAAACTTCTGAGACTGAGAGGGTGCATCGGGTGCTGGACGCATGACCAGTGGCCCAGAAACCAGACCTAGGTCAGTAATTGTTCGTTTCTGAAGGTACCCTGGTAAGGAACTTGGCCTGAGTACAGCATGGAAATTGAGAGATTTCCTGTCAAGGGCAGAGGTGTATTTTGATAATGATTTTGCTCCCAAGCAGTAAGCCTAGAGGAAGGAATACATTCCCTGTTGAAAGTCCTGTGCCTCAAAAACTTACAATTCAGAACCCCCATCCAGTAAAACTGGTGGTTGTTTTCCCAGATGAGTGAAAAACTTGTGTCTCTGCTGAAGCAGCAAGAAGGGACTTTTGAAACTTATGGTATTGAGGTTGTGCCATTGAAACTCGTGGTATTGAAGTTGTGCCATCACAGAGGAATCAACAACTGCAGTTTGTAGCCTGGAAACTCACAAAGATGGCCTGGCAACACACAGCAACATCGGAGGCACAGCAGGCCAGGGACAGTATGCAGCAGACTGTGGAGCAACTCCAGTAGACCTAGCAGCAGAGACCTGAACAGTCGCAGTCGACCACATGATGTGGACTTCATCCACTCTGGTGAAGTAAACTAGAAGTGAGTGGGCTCTGGTGAATCTCTGCCAGTGCCCCGAGTTTTCTCATGTGATGTAGGTGTGGCTCCAGAGTGGTTTAGAAGAAAACGACAACATAGGTTGCTGGGTGCATTGTGGGTTGTGGTTGGCTCTGCTGCGCTGATTGAGGTTGGCCGTTTGGTTTGGGGTTCATGGTGGGGTAGGATAGTGGGGCGGGTTTCTGTGTCTGGGGTAACCAGGGTACCTTGGCTTCATGTTAAATATAGGCTGCCCTAGGGCACCGAGCTGCAGGATTGCAACCTATAAGCTGAAATATGACTGGGTGGCACAGGGGTTCGTAGAGGCATACAGCAAACCAGAACCCAGCAGATACATGATACATGGTTATAATTTAACTGGAAAGGAGGATGTAATGGGGGCTGGAACTGGGAACATGACTGAGGTGGTGTGGCCTGGTTTCCCTGCTGACTTCTTCCACTCCCTGCTAGCAATGCACACAGTCATGTTACGCCACAGTATCTGATTGTTGGGGGCAGTTAGGACAGAGATCTTATGGTAGGGATGGGCAGCACGATCACCTTCACTACACACCATGAACACATCTGAAGATGAGATGGTGTGCTTATAAAGCCCCCAGTGATTCTGTAAGGTTTATGTAGCTTAAAACAGCAGCCTGTGTGCATGATCCATGTGAAGGGGCCTGGCTATTGTCTTGGGTCGTAGGCCCCATTGGGGCCTGGGACAGGAGGAGGGGTCTGCTGGCTGGAGGGGTGCTGGGCTGTGGCCTGCAAGGCACTCAGCACCCTGCATGGGATGTCTTTTGGGGGGGGGGGCATCGGAGTCCACTGCATCCCATTGGGGTGTATGAAACAGCTTAGAAAATGAATGTAAAAATCAAAGACATTTTTCATTAGGTAAAACCAGTCAGGGGGACTGTGCATTATTGCAATATAATACATAGACATCCTGGTCTTAAATCTGACCAGATTTTTTAGAAGCCATAAGACCTAATCAGCAAATCAGTACCCTTCACACAGAACTGACTACATCAGAAACGTGGCTGCTACCTTTACTTACTAAAAACCTTGAACTATGCCCTAAAAATAAAACTACCTTTAAATAAAAAAAAGCCAAATTAAATACTGCTTCGCTGATTACCATGCTGTCCACACACACACATAAATTAGAAACATTATGTGCTGTTCATAGTTTTCATTATTAGTGTTTATTTGCCGACAGTGAAAAACCCTCCTCCTATCTTTACCTGCTTATCAGGGAAATGTCTTCTACTTACCCTGACTGAGTTAAAACAGAGGCTGTGGCTCCAAATGAGGCCTTTGTTGTGTGTTTACAGTACACAGTCAGTACAGTACCGTTTACGGTCGTATGTTGGGAGAGGGACAGTCTGCAAGTGGAATTGTGCAGAATTTTGAATCCTTGTTTTCCATGGTAAACATTCCATATGTTGATTGTGGGGAAAGACAGAGAAAACAGAAACAGAATGTGAAAAGGAGGAAGGATGGAAGCAATAACACGTGACGGAGTGTGGTTTATGATCTGATAAACAGGACTATGGGCATGGTGAGCCACGAGACTGAAGGTCAAGTGCCTTTCTGTCCCTGTAAGTGTGATTAATAGAGCAGAAAGCACAATCCAGAGTGTGTTATTGCACTTATAAAATGGGTATGTGTTTAAAAACTGTACTATTGTTTAAAAAATTTGTAAAAAAATGTAAAAAGTCAAATTTTATTATAAATGGTCCCTCCACTTCCTGTATGTTTTCTGCTGTCACCAAGGCCACTAACATGTTTTCGTGTTTCACGAGGGGTGCTGTGCTGAACCAAAGTATCTGAAACAGACTCTTGAGGTCACCACGCTAGCTGCTGGCAAAACCGTTATTTTGGCCTTGCTGGCAGTGCGCTCGCATCTGCGGTAGTGAGTGTCTCCGAAGTGCCGGTGTCCTCAGTGTGCTTGGGTTGGGAGTTGTGGTGGGAGAGTGCAGTCAGCTCAGCAGTGAGCAGTTTGTGAGTGAGCTTCAAGAGTCACAACCAGGGGGTCAGGAGGGAGAACTGGAGGCCTTTCATAACTCCCTTCCCCTGGAAGTACCACGTGCCTCCACTTTAATGGGAACGAAAGCTTTCTCAGTCTTTGCTCCCACCCTATGGAACAGTCTACCGCTGCCTATTCGCTGGCCCTCCTCCCACCTGTCCTTCAGAATGAACCTAAGAGCCTGGCTCCTATCTGAATCCCCATGCAGTTATGTCCTGGACAACAAGTAGTGCCCACAAACTGCCCCAGGCGCTATGTATCTCTGTCCTGTCCCATCCTGACCTCCTAGCTGTCTCTGGTTTCCTTTCTCCTAGACCCCACAAGGTCTTCTTATCAAGTCTGTCTGTTAGTCTGTCAGCCAGTTCAGGAGAAATGGATGTTTTGCTTCTAATTATAAAAGTTGCTGTTTGTTATTTTTGTACCATTTATCCTCTGTAATCTGAGTTGTTACTGCTGCCTCAGCTCAATTTACATTGTACCCCTGTTGACCTCATATTGAGGTTTTGTACAGACACGTTTGATTCAACAACCTTGTCTATTGTTCATCACTGTGCAATAGCTACTGCTGTCTATATACATCTATGGCTGTTGAACTATGTTGGTGCCACCTTGTGGCCCGGGTCATGTCTGAAAATGGTCCATTGGATCAGCACACTTACCCTGTTAACAAAGACATAAATAAATAAAAAATAAATAAATAACTAAATATGTAGTTTTACCTGTGATTTTGACGATTTCTGGCTAAAAGCGAGTGCTTGCTTAGAAAAATAAGATGGCGGACAAATGCTTTTGAGGCAGCACATTATAAACATAGAAAGATAGAAGTTGACGACAGAAGGAGACCACCAGGTCCATCTAGTCTATCCATTGTCTTTTTAGACTAGCCTTCTAACTGCCCCTTGGGTTTGAGGGCTCCGTTGTATCTGTCCCAAGCATTCTTGAAATCTGCCACTGTTCTTGTCCCCACCACTTCTGCAGGCAGGCTGTTCCAGGCATCCACCACTCTTTCTGTGAAGAAAAATTTCCTTGTGTTGGTGGAGAATGGCCCTCTTTACAGCCTTAGATCATGTCCCCTGGTTCTGCTGCCCTTCTTAAATTGGAAGAGATTGTCTATCTGCACCTGGTTTATACCTTTTATGTACTTGAATGTTTCGATCTTGTCACCCCTCTCTCTTCTCTGTTTTAGGGAATACATGTTCAGTTCCTTCAGTCTATCCCTGTAGGGCATCTCGTGCAGTCCCCGAATAATTTTTGTTGCCTTTTTCTGCACTGTCTCCACTCTGTCAATGTCCTTTTTGTGGTGGGACCTCCAGAACTGGATGCAGTACTCCAGGTGAGGCCTAAACAGTGATCTGTACAGCAGAAGGATCACTTCCCTCCTGCTTGTGATTCCCCTCCCAATGCATCCTAGCATACCGCTGGCCTTTAATGCTGCCTTCTCACACTGTTTACCTACCTTCAAGTTGTCTGAGATAATGATTCCTAAATCATGCTCTTGGGTACAGGCAGCTAGTCTTTTCCCTCCAAGGTAATATGCCTTATGTGGATTTAATTTTCCTTTGTTTATGACTTTGCACATTTTGGCGTTGAATCTCAACTGCCATGCTCCAGACCATTCTTCCAGTTTGTTGAGGTCAACTTCCATCTTGTCCGCTCCCTGCTGGGTGTCGACCCTGTTGCATATTTTGGTGTCGTTTGCGAACAAACACACCTTTCCCTGTAGTCCGTTAGCTATGTCTGATTTGAAAATATTGAAGAGCAGGGGCCCCAGTACTGAACCCTGGGGCACACCGCTGGTTACTCTACCTTCTGATGACAGTGCTCCATTTACCTGCACTTTCTGGGTTCTGCCCTGTAACAAGTTTTTAACCCATCTACCTACTTCTGATCCAAGTCCTGTGTGGTCTAGCTGCTTTGTCAGCCTTCTGTGTGGAACCAAGTTGAAGGCCTTGCTAAAGCCTAAGTAGACCACATCTACCACCCTGCTGTCATCTGTAACCTTTGTAACACGGTCAAAAAACTCAATCAGGTTTTTCTGGCATGACCTACCCACTGTGAAACCGTGCTGCTTGGGGTCCCGATGGCCACTAGCCTCCTGGGATGCCATGATCCTCTGTTTGAGTAGTGTCTACATTAACTTCCCCACCATGGGTGTGAGGTTTACCGGCTTGTAATTTCCAGAGTCCTCTCTGCTGCCCGATTTGTGGCGCGGGACCACAATTGCCCATTTCCAGTCTTTGGGTACCTCCCCACTCTTTAGGGATTTGGTGACTAGTTTAGCCACTGGGGCAGCCAACTCTAATCTCAGCTCTTTTAAGATCCTGGGGTGCATTTGGTCTGGCCACATGGCCATGTCAACTTGCAGTTTATTTAGTGCCTCCAGTACTTCGGTCTCTGTGAAGGGGCTAGTATCAACCCCCTCTCCTGGGGTGTTGCCCTTTGCCATTTCTGGGCCGTCGCCTGGGTCCTCCTCAGAAAATACCAAGCAGAAGTACTTGTTCACCACATTGATATATGTTAGTTCTAAGTCGACGTATACTGGTACTTTTTGTTTACTGTGCTAATCTAGGAAAACAAATGTGTAGAAGCACGTTTCAGCCCATCAGATTTCTTTATTATCTCTACCTATTTTATAATACTTTATAAAGAAAAGAGAAAAGGTAGGAAAACATGGTTACATGGCAGAGGTAGACCTAAATTCATGAAATTCAAAAAGGAACACACATTTAAATCTTAAGTGAGTGTTTTCAGGAGAAATGTACCCCTTACACACAAACAAACAAACAAAAAAGAAACATCCTTGCAGGTTCAAAAGTTTTGAACATGTTTCCAATAAAATTCTGTAGCTGCATTGATTTGATTTAAAATGCAAATAAGATAAATGTTTTTTTTTCTTACACAAATGTGTGCCACATGTGGTTTTCATCGTCTTTCATTGTTTTAAGCTACCCCCCCCACCCCCGTTACCAGAATATGGACTGTTTTTTGTCCTCAAAGTAAAATGGAAGCATGCTTCAATGAAAAGTCCTATTTATTGTTTTTTTTACCTTTTTAAAATCATTTTTTATTTTCATTAATTTTTAAGTCAAATGTATCAATGCCATTTTAAAGTGCAATACTACACTTTAGGGTGTGTCATAAAGGTGATAATAATCGCAGTTCTCATTTGCATTTAACTGCACTCAGCTGTACCCCATGCCTAACAACTCACCTGATGTGTGCAATTATATATAGAATAATGCATTAGGTGGTGTGTTGAATGATATTTTACACACACCCCAAGGTATTGGATGTTGTAAACCCAATAGAAAGCTCGAGGGGTTTATTTAAGCATCCAGCACAGAGGGGTGTGTGTAAAATCTCGAGCTAAACACACCACCCCATGTTTTATTTTATATAATTGCTGGGTATCATTTTTTCACCAGCAATTGTATAAAATAAAAACTAATCTCTCTTCAGCTGCTGTCCGCTGCAGATTCAGTGCTGTCTGCGGTCGGAAGCAGCAGCTGGAGAAATGATCATTAAGTGGCGGTGTGAGGAGCGCTGGGGAATGTCATCTGGCGGCGAAGGGCTGAGCGGCATTTGGCACATGTGCACAAAGGAAATCCGGCGTGTGTTCGCCGTTATAACCCATGGGTGAATTATAACCTGGCTTCCTTTGGTAAGAAATGATACCAGTTATTATATCACCGATTGTACCCTTTCAAGTCAGACAGCTACTTTCAATGACACTGAAGGTGAGTAGACATTGCAGATCTAACTTTATCTCCTGTTCCCTTGGACAGACATAGCCTGCATTTTAGGGATCTTATTACTTCTACAGATTGTGACAATTTAATGCAGACACATTTTGGCATATTTAAGGTAGCAAGAAAGACTGCTGTTGATGCTGGAAGATACAGGAACTGTTTTTCTTTCGAATGGATACATTTGTTGGACACAACGATTTATGTCCACTGGGGTACTGGTAGTTAAGGAACAGTGTCAGGACATCTGGATTCGATGCCCTAGCCATTAGAGGGCTACATGTTAATGTAAACTGTTACATTGCGAGGAGGGCCGATTGCGGACCATTCAAAATAGCCTAAGTTCTGTAGCTATACATATTACTATGGGGCACTGGTATTGCTGAAGTGAAATCGGGCCTAACTGAATAGGAAACCAGTGCAGCTCTTGTAACAACTAAGTCTGTCAATGGCAGGGAGCATTTGTACGGGAGTACAGAATCATGGAGGCATCTACTGATGTAAAAGCTAAGTTCATACTTCAGCACGGTGAATATTACTAACAGTGGAAAAAAAAATCACTCGGTGTTGGCTTACCCCTCCCAATATCCCAGATATGGCAGGATGGAGGACACTGGTACATCAGGTGTACAGAATGGAACAAATTACATACTCCTTTCTTTTTTTTTTTTTAACTTTCTGTTTATTACCATTTAAAAGAAATAATACAGAGTACAGTTGTCATGCAGGAACTCCACATGCAATAGGGCAACACATTGCTAATTTAGGAACAAGTGGAGAAAGGATAAAAATAAAACACCATCCTGCAATCTGGTATAGTAGGAGCGGGGAAAATCTAAACAATATTACTTTTAGTGTTCTTTTAAAAAAAAAAAAAAAAAAGTCCAAGTAGTGCCAGCCACTTCAATGGGCAGGGTAGTGTCCATTCGGTAGAATCAAATAGGAAGCTTTATGCACTAGTCAGAGTGCTGTAACCCTTAAATACCATATATTGAACAGGGAGAAAAATAAAGTTTCAAAAGGTTCCTCCACATGCAGCACAACAGAATTATCAAATAAACAACTTATCAGTGAGCCAAGCAAACAGCGAGCAGTCTGATATAGTATCATCAGTCCTCAAAGAAAACCAAACTTTGCTGGTAATGATTAAATGATTGTAATCACTTAGGCTGGAGTCCCAAACAAAAGTATGCAAAGTTTCAACATTGAAACAATTGCTCAGCCTGGGCCAGTCTAAATGATAGCCCCTCTCAGAAAGATAGCAACAGATCCACACTCAAAACTCGGCAAAACAACTATGAGTTTGTAAGAGACAACTTGGCGATATTCAAACCAGTCCTTCAGTCTTCCTCCTGTTCCAAATCCCTTTCCGTGGAGTCAGCTGTAGATCGTGTCGCAAACTCAGCCTCTGTGCATTCCAGCCACCAGCCTGTGTCCTTGGGGTCGGAGAACTGCCAGGATTTTCCACCGTATTTGATCCGGAGCATGGCGGGCAGGAGGAAGGAATGGACCACCCCCAGAACCCACAGGTGTTGCAGAACCATGTCAAACTGTTTGCGTTTCGCCCTCGTCTGGAAAGAGTCTGGAAAAAGGTTCACATCCCGATCTTGCATGTGAAGCGGGTAAGCAACTCTTGCAGCAGACAATAGCAGGTCTCTAAATCTCCTGGCCTGTTATATGCAACAGCACAGTTCGTGGCTGATTGGGGAATTAGGCTGAACTCATGGGTTCACCCGATAGGCCCACCGTAACTGGGACTAGTCAAAGTCTTCCGTGACTTCAGGATGTTCAGTCATCCAACCTTTCAAAAAATGCAGCAAATCTGTGCCTTCTGCACCTTCCGGGACCCCCACCAGCCGCAAATTACCAGCTCTGAGTTCATTTTCTAGAGTTTCCAAACTGCCATGCATAAATGAGTTTTCTTTAGTAAGTGCAGTTACTGTTGCTTGAGTGGCCATACTTCTTTTGTTAGCCTCAGTAACTGTAGTAAGGAGATCCTTAATGGCCGCATCGTGTGACTCCAGCCTGGTTAACGTCTTCTCTATTTTCGTATCCATTGATTTAATGGAGTCTAAGATTATATGCCATAGAGCTGCCAATGATGGCTCAAACTGGCTGCTTCCCACTTGGTCCCCAGGGCCTCTAGTCTGGGTAGGTTGTGATGCAGTTGGCTTAGATGGATCAGAAGACTGACTTTTTCCTTTTTTGACGTCCCATTGTTGAAGTTGGTATCCTCTGGTAGCCTTTGAGTTCAAGAAGTCGACTATAATGACCAAAAGTAGATAGCTCAACTTAAACTTTATATTAATTCCAAATATATTGACTGCTGTGCAGGAGCTCCTCAAGAAAGTGACCGATCCAAAAGCTGACTCTCTGGCACCCCCCAGATTACATCCTCTCTAAATCAGCATGTTCCACCCAATGAACTGGCTTGTTCATGCCATGGACTGAGACCCAACATTAATATCCTAAGATAATTAAAATAATGGGCTAATAATCTGGAACCAGTGTTATTCTTCTAAATATATAGTGAACTGCTGTGCCCACCCCAAGTTTGATCAGGTTCCTTTCTCTCCCGCCCTGATCCGTACTGCACATCAGATTACATAGCAGATCAGGCATAATAAGGCCCCGGTGACCTACAACTTGCAAAGAGTGAAATCATATTACTGCATATTTGTCACACTCCCTGTGCTGTACCATAGGGAAGACGCAACAATGATGCATAGGTTTTTTGGTTTTTTTTTATTTTTCTCTTTTATGCCCCCTGCCCTACCGTCGTTGGTCTGCTCTGGTCACGGACCCTGGAGCCCCGACCACCGGACATTGCCGATTCCCCCAGGTCATCTGGCTTACCCCCGAAGGCGGGGCAGCAGTGCCGACCCCGCATCGGCGGCGGACTGTATCTGGTTAGGGGAACGGCCCGCACAACTTAGGGCAGTCAGGGCAGAGCCATGTAGACGCAAGGCAGGATTTATCCTTATGTTTTTCCCCACCGAGGAGGCGGGACGTGCAATGACGCGGCGTCCGCCCGCCTACCTGCCCCTCCTGACCTCAGGCGGTGGCGTGAGTTCTCCCAGCCTCCGCTAGGAACCCTCATCGCGCCCGGATACTGGCGGGGCCCTCCCCCGGAGAAGGAGAGCTGCCTCTGGCGCTCAGTCCTTCTCCCCCGGCGACCCTCCGGCGGCCGGATCCGTTCCGAACCGGGTCGCTTCGGCGTCATAGCCCAATCCAACCGCTGCGCCCGGCCGGGCGACTAATGATGCATAGGTTGACGATTTCAGAATGCTGCTACATTATACTGTTCTACCTGCATGCTGATAAAGTACAGCCTTTACCTGTCTAATGTACCATGTTTTTCTTGGAAAAGTTGAATGAAGATTATCTTTACAAAACAAAAAGTTCAACGCGATGCAGAGGCGGAGTGTGACATCTGACCTGGTTTACCACCCCCTCCCCATGGCGTAGACACCTGCTGAGGTATTCTTTTTAATTTTTTATTTAAACTTTGTGTTTATTCCTTTTGATAAAGAACATGCATATACATTCTTTGATCTGAGGTATAGGATGCAGTACATTGGTACTTATGATGGTTAATACTTAGTGCTACATTCATTGTTACAACAATGTGGGAGAAAATGCAGTGTCTCTTTAAGTGTCCATTTGTTGAAACAAAACAAGCCCTTGCAGCAAGACCATGGATGACCAATCCAGATATGTGTTTTTGTGAGTCCAAAACTGAATCTTTTCTATAAAGATGGGCTTAAGTCCATGACTAAGCCCTGAAGTCCATGATTTAACAATTAATAGAGAACTATTCCCTCTCATAGATGCATCCCCATTTAACTCCCAAGCATCCCATTACACTGCTCTTTTCTTTTATTTGAGTATAAATGATAACATAAATGATGTTATCATTACAAATCTTAAAACTGCTATTTATATAAGTAAACCATACTTCACCACTAGATGGCAGCGAGGTCAACTTTTTAAGTAAATTCACCTAAAGTTGTGTCGCAGAAACTTTTTAACGTATGAATGTCCCACTCCAAGCTAGAGAGGTAAATAAAATAATACACAGTGCTTTCTATGAATATCATGGCACTTTAAACATCGCTGTCTTTAACTGGAAGCTGCACTTCTCTGTCACTTTGGACTACCTCCTAAAACAAGGAGAAAGTAAAAGTTTTACAGTGCGAGTGATCCGGTACCAGCATCTTCTTACTCCAGACCTGCCGATTGATTTGAGATAGCAAAATCTTTCCAGATATTTTCAAACTTGCGACCGGCATTGGGAGGGTCATAATACAGGAAGATTTTAGTTGCATGAACTATCTTGAGTCTGGCAGGCATTTGGAGGGCATGATTGATACCTTGCTCCAGTAGCCCAGCTCTTACTGCATCAAAGTCATGACACATCATCCATGTGGCATAACTGAGATCAGGAAAGCAGTGTGGAATGGTTCCATCCTGCAAGGTTAAGGAGTCTGCCGATTTGGCCTTTTCTAATAGTAGATCTCGAAGATGCACTCCAGTTGTAGCTACCAGAAATGTTCAGGGGAGATCTGGATTGCTAGGCTTTCGTCAGGGTGTGATGCGGTACACCTGTAAAATGAGGTGCTCCACGTGTAACTTAAATACATCCAAGATAAGCTATTGCATAAAACTGATGGGGTCTGCTCCTTCATGACTCTCCAGTATTCCCGGAAAACGAAGATTACAAACCTGAACTCCGTTCTCCAGATATTCCAGCCTGGTTCAGAGTAGCTTATTTTCTTTCACTATGCCGTCGACTAGCACTGTAACTTTTGTCATTGCGAGTGTTGAGTATTCAGTTTAGTGACTGCTGTTTCCATTTGGAATTGTAGGATTCCACTTTTTTGTCAAGTTGTACTGCCTCCAAGATTGCATATACTGTTGCCTCCAGATCCCTGGGTTCCCCCCTCGAAGACATGCTGCCCGAGGCTCCACTTGTAGATGGCGCAGGACCTTTTCCCTTGCCTGAGTCTTTTGAGGTGTCCTGTTTGGGTCTCCCCATGGTGGGATTGATTAGCAAATTCTCCTGTACAGTCCAGATATCAGCAGCTTTCTAGTGATCTAATTTGATTGGCTTGGGTAACTCAGAAATTGTGAGTTTTGATTGTTGTTAGTTATCAATACTGGGAGCTATGTGAGGAGCATCTCCTGTCGGCTGCTGGCCACGCCCCTCCTGCTGAGGCATTCTGCTTGATGGGGGATTTCCTCATAGCTGGCCCATCTTGTGGGGACAGGCACAAGACTCTGATGGTGAGCCTCTGCCTTGGAGGCCCTAGCTTGGCCACAGTTTATGTGCTGTTTGGTGTACTACACTCCAGTTACCCAGGTTACAGTAGGTTGATGCTCTGTGTTTGTGCATTTCTAGTAGGGCTGTGCATGGACCAGATATTTCCCGAATACCACAAATAGTAGGCTTGCCGAATATTCAGATTGATCTCCTGAATAGTTGGCTGGTATTTGGGAAGCACTGTTCAGTGGGTGAGATTTCAAAGTCTCATAGAGCTTTGTTGGCCAATTGGAAGCTGTTTCTGGAGCTCATAGCCGTGCACACCATGCAGTCTCCTCACTGTGACTTCGTAGAGGACAGGACACAGTTGTCTGTAAGAGATGGCTCTGCAGTAGTTTCTGGGACCTTTATCATGCCCCCAAAACGTTTTTCTCTTTGCAAAACAGCCTTTTCTTTTGGTCATTATTAAAATCTGATCAACATCACAGAAGTTAGGATATTGTCCTACAGTTGGGCTAAGCAGCATGGACCAGCAGGAGAAAGAGTGAGTGTGTGTGTGTGTGTGTGTGTGTGTTCTTTCCCTCTCTGTCTGTCTCTCCCATTTTTTTTGTACTTTCTCTTTATTCGCCTTTCCCCGCCCTCCACTCAATCAGGACCCCTCAACCATCACATTGCCCTGTTGTCACCCCAGGAGTCTGCTCTTGGAGTGACCCCCGCTTAAAGACCCCAAGATAAGTTCCCGGTATGCCCCCGAGGGCGAGGAAGGACCTCTTACCTTCCCTCGAATAACGGTGGACCAGGTGGTACACAATGGAATCTGCCTCAGTGGCAGCTAGTGACATGGTCCGGCACTGAAGGGGCCATCACCTAGGAGTGACGGGGCCATTTTCCATGTTTCTGTTGAACCATTACCCCGCAGTCAAAGGCACTCTAGGAGAGCCAATTGGGAGGCATGTGTCGAGACACAACTCCTCCCAGGGCCCTCGGCTGATGCTGTCCCTCCCACTGTGTGTCCTGACTGCATCGCCAACCCCGGGTTCACCCGCTAGAGGGCGGTATAGCAGCGGGACAGATGCACCACCCTCCCCAGAGAGGGAGAGCTGCCAGTGGGTGCTCAATTCCTCTCTTCCCTTGCTGGACCGCAGCCCCAGTCAGTCACCGAACCCGTCGCCGGTGTGGAGCCTTCCTTCCATTTTTGAACAGGTTTTTTGACAGGAAAGTCAGGCTTGGCTTTGCTGTGTACATTTATTGGGGACCTGTTTCTGGGTTCAGTAACAGGGATGGTTGTTTGCTGACTTTTCCAACCCCTGTGCTTTCACTTCCAAACAAATCCATGGGATTTCTTGTGAAGCAAGTGTTTGATTTTTTTGTGTGTGTTTTTTTCCTTTATCTGATTCTGGGCTCGGTTCCTGTTGCACGAATGAAGAAGGTATCGACTGCTCCCCCCCCACACACACATCTCACTACACTTGCACACTTTCATTGTCATGCACGTATTGTTGTGAGGTTGTGCTCTGTCTGCATATGGTCGCATAAACACATTGTTTTGTGTTTAACTGCCGCAGTGGATCAGGCTTTACTCACTGAATTTTTCCTGTTCATCAGTTTGTTGTGGATTCTGTTCCCTGACTGAAAAGGCAGCTAGTTGACTCCCCTCTCCTGTAGCTCACTCCACACATTGTGTAGCCTGTGTGTGCACAATATTTTTGGGGTGTGAGGTGCATCCTATGTGTGTATGACTGTGTACACGTAGTTTTTTTCTTTTAAACTGCTGTAGCTTTTCAATGTGTCAGGTGTAAGTAAATGAATTTTTTGTGTCTTGTACTTGTTCTACAGTTCTGGTTCTGAGCTCAGTGCTAGTACTGGGAAACTTGTCGGCTGATTGTCCCGAGTAGTAATGAAGCAGTACATTTTTATTTACTGCTTTCTGTGGTAAAAGTTGTGAATTGGAATATGTTTAGTTTTTTGTCTGGGGTGGTATTCTTTCACAGTTCCACTGTCAGCGTATTAATACACACAGGCACTATACTAACAGTAGTATATATTTTACTGTGTTACCGTAATTCAGTTCTCACAGCAACCACTAGTGACATTTATGCAACAGGTGTCAGGATAAAAAGTGGTGCAGAAACGTGTTTATCGTAGTCACTGTGTGGATAAATGGGGGGGGGGTGATGTAATCACTATGGGAATAACTTCCACGTTATTACCATAGTGATTACATCATCCCCATTTATCCTCACAGTAACTATGTTCCCCCCCCGCGCCTGCTGTCACTACTTGATCCCTTAAACTCACTGTGTAACATACTGCTATAATAGTACATCAGTTTCCCTTTCTTTCCCAGTTCTGCAGCACTGCCACCTCACCCCAAACACACATTGCAACTCCACCTCATTACTTGTCACCACAAGCTCTAACATTTTTCTTCCCATTGCTTGTTTTCGTAATAACTTTATTTCTCCACGATGTTCCCCCACCTGATCTCTCTCCCACAGGCTCCTGGTGCTGACTCCTCTTGACATCGTGCTTGCTGGACTCTGCGGTGTTACAGCTGCTCACTCTCTTGAAAGCGGACTTCAAACTCAGTGACAACAGTAAACGTTCTTTTTTTCTAATTTTTACCACAACTGAAAGAGCACGCTTCCCCACACACCATAACCTGTCTAGCTAAGTGAACCGCCTATTTTGACCCCCAAAAATCTTTAGCTGAAAGGCCAATCAGTTTCACGAGAAGTTACGAGCGCTAGTGTCATTATGTCACCCCTCACCAACGCCCATAACAGCCCACACGAACACGGACTACCACTCGAGACATTAAAAAGACCCACATTATTTTATTAATCTAACAAACAAAAATAAACCTTGAGCTAAAAATAACTAACCACAAAAGTTCCTACCCTGTTGCATAAATCAAATATGCCGGGACGCCTGTGGGCTAAGCAAGTAATGCGTACAGTTGTCAGTGACCACTTGTAACCCTCACTTTCAACCCCAGGAAATCTTACTGTATTCTGACATGCAGTATTGTACCACCATAGTACTGCCCTGTAGCTGAACAGGTTAGTAGAACCTATGCAAATGAGAGAATGCTAGGCTCCAGCTCGGTTTTCAAACCACTGTCCCCGGTAAACAATCCATCAACTGTCCGATTCTTCACTCTGCTTGACTAGTCAGACCCCTCGGAGAATCCTCTGCATCTTTACTAAACTCTCATTTATTTTTCTCAGTTTTACAACTGCTTTTAGTTTAACATTTTTAAACTGCTGTCTCTGGTTCACAAAGGTAAACTATTATAGATGGAAAGAGCAAGGTAAGTCCTCGGTTTCTGTCAGGTTCTCCGGTCAGGAACCAATATTATTTCTTAATTTTTCTTGTAAGTATATATTTTCTGACTCAAATTTCTCTTTGTGGGACATTACTGTGCTAAACCCTGGTTTGTTCTCTGGCCCTTAAACCGACCTAAAAAAAAAAAAAGAAAAAAAGATTTTACTTTGGGGATAGTGGCCATGTCTTAAACATCTAAGAAAATAACTGGCCCTACTGGTTTCCAACATTGCACCGAGTGTGGGGAAACATTTGCTAAAACTGACCCCCACTTGATGTGTGTTCTCGGTCTTGGATTTGAACACTTCGAAACAGATCGTGAAATTTGTAAAAAATTTTCCTCAGTCCGCACTGGACAGGCGATTGAACCGACTGAAGGAGAAAATGTCTGAAACAACTGCTGACCCAGTTACAGACAAATCCTCTAAATCAAAAAATGCTGTTGAACCAAATGAAACATCCTCTGACCAGGGTATACTGGTTCGCAGCCTAAGAAACGCACCACTGATCAGGCCGCTGAACCGGCAACTGCGGGTGAGAAAAAGGAAAAACACACAGAACCGCAACCAGTGAAATCGTCAGTTCCTACCACAGAGCAGATAGCTAATGATATTCAGAATATTCAGTCCCTCCAGTCTCTCCCGGTTCAGGTTCCACGGTCCTCGGTTAAACTTCCTGCAGTTGTGCCCCCAGGTTCTTTTCTGTTACTGGTCCCCTCGATCCTGGTTCTGAATACGTAGAAGATTAGAGGGATGTGGATTATGGTGAGGAAGAAGAGGACTATGGAGAGCCGGTAGAACCAGAGGTTTCTGCTGACCCTCATCATTCTGATTTCTCTGATAAGGGATCTGAGGACTTTACCTCCCTGTTTGCTTTTATGCAACAGGTGGTACAGACTTTAGACCTCCCTCCCTCCCCAAGAGACAACAGATGAGGAGGAGGAGGAGGCTGGTTTTGTGGAAATGATGGATGTGGCTCCAGCAAAGAAACTGCTTTTTCCCATCCATAAAACCCTAAAGAAACATGTTTTTACTGTTCTGCAAACACCTACTTCAGTTCCTCCGGTTGATAAGAAACTGGATAGGCAGTACTGGGTAGCCAAGTCTGGTGCAGAATTTTTGTTTGCACACCCCATCCATGAGGGTGTTGTACAGGCTGCAGCCTGTGATAAGGCTGGCGTACCTCTGGCATCCCACCCCCCTGATAAGGACTTCAGAAAAATGGACTCTATAGCCAGAAAATCTTATCTGGGTTCTTCTCTAGCCATTCGACAAGCCACTTATATGGCTTATGTGGCCAGATTTCAAAAAAGTCATTGGGGTACAATTTCGGAGATTGCAAAATCTTGCCCTGAACCTATGGCAGTTGAATTGGCAGAGGCTGTAAAAAGGGGTGTTGAGGCATCCAAGTTTCAGTTTAGAACGGCTATGGATGCCAATGACACTGCAGCCAGGCTTATGGCTAATTCTATTGCTCTCAGGAGATTTGCTTGGTTGATAACCACTAATTTATCCCAGGACACTCGATCAAAATTCTTGGATTTTCCCTGTGACCCCCTCATCAGCCAGCAGACTGAGACCTATATGAAAAAGATGGATGAATACAAAGTGGCTTACAGGAGTGCAGCAGCCAAAGAAAAGGCAGCAACCCCTCAGAAACAACAGTCTATAGGCCCTTCCTCCAGACCCAGGCCCTTAGGACCTACCAACCTCAGAGGGCCTTTTTCAGGGGCAGGGGTAGAAGGGGTATTGGCAGAGCAGGTCCAAGCCCTCAGCCTACCCCACAGGTGAAGCAGAACCCCTGAAGTTTCTGTCAGGGTCACCTCCCCTCTTCCTGTAGGGGGCAGGCTCGCCCGCTAACTCCAGGCCTGGCAGTCTGTAACTACAGACAAGTGGGTCCTATCCCTCAGCTTCAAGGCCTAGCTCAAGCTCAGGACTTCAATTCTCTCTCCTCGACAGAATCACAGCTACTGGAGGAGAAGGTACAGAAGTTGTTACTGGACAGGGCAGTAGAACCAGTTCCACCCCTAGACTGGGAGAAAGAGTTCTACTCAAGGTATTTCCTAACAGTAAAAAAGACAGGGGAGTGTCTCCTTGTTTAAATGTCAAAATGTAATGAGATGTATGCAAATGCTGGTTGTACTACCTTTTACTAAAAACAAAATTACAAAAAAAGTGTGTGTATAAAGAAGGGATGATGATGGGGAAATGGCATTCAATTTGTCTTTTTTATGTTGATTGCACGCACGCGCAAGAAACATGTTGCAGCAGCTTGCTGCAGAAGCAGGCTGTGGAGGTGCAGCACTGTTGTGGCCAATGCCCCCACTGCCTTTGGAGGCTTGGCCCACGTTCCCCAATGGGGTGGCACGCTGTGGCTGACACTAATTCAGCCAGCGTGCCACCACCTTGAAATATTTGAGCTGCTGCAATCAGGGGCCGCCTCGTCATTGCAGCGTCATCCACTGCAATGAGGGAGCGACCCCTCATTGCAGGGCTTGCCGACGGGGCGCCCAGTCCCCGTCGGCTTCAGTCTCCCTTCCCTTGCGGATGGGGGCCCACTCCCCATCGGCATAAGCCCTCTCCTGCTGTCGTTCTGTGTTGAGGGGGTGCCCAATCCCCTCTGCTCTGTGCCCCCTCCATATGTAAGGACGGGGTGCCCAACCCCCGCCGGCTACAGATCCCTCCCCAAAAATACTCAGGTGGCACACTGGGAGCCCACCCAGCGTGCCAAGTGCCCCTGAAAAGAAAAACTGCCCCACAATGTTTTAATTTTTTTTTTAAACCTGTAAAAAGAAAACGGTCCTCGCGATCTCCCCTGCCCTCTCCCCAACCCGCGCCACCTCTACGTGCGTCTCTGCTCTCCACACCCTCCTCACCTCACACTCTTACCTCCGTAGCCTGGTGCGACGATCTTTGGTGGACCGGGAACATGTCTGCACTCTTCAAAGCCAACCGCGAACTGAGGAAATGCCGGTAAGCTGTTTAATGGCATAAATAGGTTTTTTACAACTTTGGTACATATCTCGGGCATTTTTGGGAATTTTGGCACCAAAATTTCAAAATGGTGCTATTGGGCCGCTCCTCATGAATTCAGCCACTGTCATTGCGTTATTCGGCCCTGAAAGGTGATTTTGTGGTCACTGCGCGGAATCATCTTTCAGGACCAATTAACGAAATGACAGTCCCAGTATTCATGAGGGCGGCTCAAGAAGCTCATGTTGCAAATTTCCAGGAAAAAATCCAAAATAGTTGTTTCACGAGCGCGCTATGCAGTTGCTACGCAGTCAGAATTTTGCGAATTTGCAATATTTTCACTCCAGATTTTTAACGCTGCCATTTTTCCGCACTACCTTATGAACAGTACAGCTGTCATTTTTCACATCCTTACCGAAATGTGTTTTCGCACTTGCAGCGCAGAATAGCACGGTCACTGTGGGAAATCAGTGTTCAAACAACATGAAGTCTTGCTATATTATGACAGTAGCAGTTTGATCCAGCTCTAGAGCTGCTCCGGAGGTGAAATGGTTAATACCATTCCAAAATAGAACTTTGAGCACGAGCTCTAAGAAGCAGCTCTATCTGTGTAATTTCAAACCTGAACTGTCAGATTCTTTACTCCGCCTCAGTGAACAGTCGCTCCGGAGATTTCTCCTACTGCTCGGTTCATTTCTCAGTTTAAACAGTGTTTTCTTGGTCCGATTCAACTGAGAATAGTTTTATTTTAACCGCAAAACCGTTCGGTTCAAGCTTTGTCTGTGGTAATTGTAAGTAATTAAAAGGTTTTGTCTATGTGGAACTTGTAAGTTTATCGGTTCGGTTTTGAACCGATCAGCTGGGTTTAAAACTCATTAATTTTAAAGTTTAACATTTTAGAGTACGGTTCCCGGTTCTTATCGGTTCTAAAAAACCGGATTTTATTACGTTTTTTTCCAATACCTGTGACACGGTTGGGAACCGATAAGGGTGTCTTGCCTGGCACTGCCGTTTAAAGGGCAAGTTTTCTGGTTAGGCTGGCATTATGTCTGAGAAACCCAAAAGAAAAACCGGGCCCACTGGGTTTCAACACTGTGATGTATTTGGGGAAGTCTTTGCCAAGGCTGACCCACATACCACATGTGTTTATTGTCTGGGGTTTGACCACCTCCAGTCAGACTGCCAGATATGTAAGAATTTCCCTGCAGCCACCCTGGAAAAGAGATTGGGCAGGCTCAGGGAACGAGAGGCCAAAAAGTCCGCTGATCCGATGGCACAGCCCGTTCGGTGCCAACCGAATCGGAGGGAGTGCCTCTGACCAGGGCTAGACTTCCTCGGCAAAGAAAAGTTGGTTCTGAGGAACCAGTTCCGTAAAGAAAACAAGAAAGTCAGCAGGTTTGGAGTCCAAAAACTTTCTCCAACTGCTGCAGAGATAGCAAAAGCCATACAAATTGTCCAGTCACTGTCTCAGGTTCTGTCCGAACCGCCACTATCTGGCAAAAGGTCGGTTCGTCCAGTTCCAGTGGTTCAGGAATATGATGTTGAGGAGTTTTGTGAACCAGAGGAGGGGGAGGATGATTATGAACAGTATGAATGTGGCTGCTAAGGTCTGGGTGTGCCCATTGAACCGACATTTCCCAGACAGATCTTTAGAATCTCCCTATGCTATCTGAGTCCCCATCTCATTTTATGTTTTCAAAAGTTGTTGAAACCCTCCAGCTTCCTTTGAGAAGCTGTGGATGAGCAAGAGGAGCCTGATTTTGTAGAAATGATGGATATTCCAGAGTCTAGAGATTGTCTATTCCTTTGCATAAGTCTTTTAGGAAGCAAATAATAAAAATTTTAAAAGCTCCTAATTCTGTGCCTCCTGTAGATAAAAAGATGGACAGAAGGTACACATTGTCAGGTCCTGATACAGAATTCCTTCTCAGCAATGCAGTCATGTTAGTAGTTCAGGCTGCAGCCTGTGATAAAGTTAATTCCTTGGCTTTACATCCTCCTGACAAGGATTCCAGGAAGATTGATGCCATGGCGTAAAAACAGTATATGGCAGCCTCTGGGACTCAGGCAAACAAATTATATGGCTTATGTAGCTAGGTATCAGAAATCTAGATGGGATACTGTTATGGATTAGCCAAGCAAGCCCATGGCCTGCTGGCTAGCGAACTATAACAGGTGGCTGCTGATGGCATTGAGGCTTCTAAGGTACAGTTTCATGCTGCTGTGGATGTTAATGATGTTTCTCTAGGGTCATGGCCACATCTGTAGCTTTTCATAGGTTGGCCTGGCTCAGGTGTACTAGCCTGTCACAGGATACCCAGACTAAGGCTATGGATTTTCTCTGTGGTGGGAAATTCTCTGTTTGGGGAGCAGACAGAGAATTACATGAAAAAGATGGATGAATATAGGACTACTTACAAAAGTGCTAAGCTAAGGAGGGCAAGCCACTCCCCAGAGGCATACCCTCAGGGGTAGGGGTAGGCCTTTCACAGGCCTTTTCATCAGACTCAGGCCTCCTCTGCCTACGCTCAGAGGGGCTTCTTCAGAGGCAGAGGCAGACGAGGGGTGGGCAGGCCTGCTCCCACCTCTCAGCCTAAAGCACCTGCTAAGCAGGCACCCTGATGGGGTGCCCAGGGCCGATTCTCCTTTACCGGTAGGGGGCAGGCTGGCTTACTTCAGTCAGAACTGGGCTTCTTTAACCTCAGACAAGTGGGTTCTGGAAGTAGTAAGCCAGGGTCTGGTTCTCAGCTTCAAAAAGTTTCCCAAGTTGAGAACCAGATTTTTCTACCTGCAAGTGCTTCAGAGACCCTTGCTCTAGAAGCAGAGGTCTCAACCCTGTTGGCTCTCAGAGCAGTGGAAAGGGTTCCTCCCCTGCACCAGGGCAGGGGTCTGTATTCCAGATACTTCCTTACACCGAAAAAGACAGGAGAATGGCGGCCCATATTAGACCTCAGGTATCTGAACAAGCATCTTTTGAAACCAAAGTTCAAAATGGTAACTCTGGCAATGATTTTACCCTCTCTAAGGCCAGGGGACTGGTTAGCCTCTCTGGACCTCAAGGATGCCTATTTCCACGTCCTAATCAGAAGCTCCCATCGAAAGTACCTCAGATTCGAACTGCCCTCAGGTCATTACCAGTTCAGAGCAATGCCCTTCAGCCTCACTTCTGCCCCAAGGGTATTCACAAAGTGTCTGGCAGTGGCTCACTTAGGGAGGCAGAGGATTGCTGTTTTCCCTATCTAGACGATTGGCTCATTGTAGGCCAGTCCCAGAACAGGTAAAATCTCACCTGCAAGTCACCAGCAGCTTCTCACCTCCTGGGCTTTCTGCTAAATCTGTCAGTCGGTTCTGGAACCAGTCCAGGTACTCACCTTTATAGGGCAGAGTTGGACACAAAGCTAGCCAGAGCTTTTCTTCCCTTAGAAAGGGTGACGAATTTAGTGGCTCTGGCCTCCTCCTTCACTCTGCAGGTCTCGGCCAGCAAGACACTTTCTGCAGCTCCTGGGGCACATGGCTGCATCCACAGCTGTTGTGCAGGGGCAAGATTTCAGATGAGAGACATTCAGTTTCACTTGAGAACCTATTGTCTCAGAGAAGACCCCTTTCCAAGTTGGTCCCAGTGACTGAACCTTGATCCAGGCCTCCAGTGGTGGCAGGATCAGAGCAATTTAAGATTGGGAGTCCCCTTCATTTCCCCTGCTCACAATTTGACTCTCACTACAGATGCTTCCCTTCTGGGTTGGGGAGCCCACATGGGCATCTTTCCACTCAGGAGGTGTGGTCCTCCAGGAATCTCTGCTCCACATCAATTTGCTGGAACTCAGAGCTGTCTTTTAGCTCTTCAAGCTTTTTCTGCATCTGTCCACGACAAGGTGATACAAGTCAGAACAGACAACACCACAACAATGTGGTACATCATCAAACAGGGGCACTCTGCCTCGGCCTTTGTGCAGCCGAGGCAATGAAGTTGTGGTCTCTGGCCTATTCCCTGAACACTTCCTCATAGCAGTTCATCTTCCAGGGAAGGACAATGTCCTAGCAGATGCTCTCAGCAGGATTTCCCAGGGCAATCACGAATGGTCCCTGGATCCTCAAGTGCTGGGATAGTCTTTGCCAGATGGGGCACCCCTCAGATAGATCTTTTGCAGCCCCAGACAATCACCAACTTCCTCTCTGTTCTGTTGCAGGCCTCCAGTGTTGGGCTCAGTCCCCTGGATGCCCTTCTCCTGGATTGGGGGAAGTTTCTTTTATTCTTCCCCTTCCTCTCCTGTTCAAAGTACTAGTCAAAATCAGATCTCAGCCTTGCAGGGTGATTCTGATTGCCCCGGATTGGGCCAGGCAGCCCTGGTACCCACTCCTTCTGTCACTGACAATCCATCTTCCCCTTTGCCTCCCCAGGAATCACAACCTATTAACTTGTGCCCAGGAAAGGGTTTGGTATTCGGACCTCAAATCCCTCAACCTCAAGGCCTGGCTCTTGAGGAGTTAGAATTTGCTGATTTACACCTCTCTCAGGGTGTTCTTGAAATCCTAAAGGCTTCCAGAAAGCCTTCCACTAGGGCTACTTATAGTTCTAAATGGAAAAGGTTTTCCATTTGGTGTGCTGGGAAAAATATTTCCCCAGAATCTGCTGATTTGACCATTGTATTAGATGACATGGTCCATCTTAATTCCTTGGGTCTGTGACCAGCTACCCTGAGAGTCCATTTGGCAGCTGTATCTGCTTTTGTTTCCAGCAGGAAAGTCATCCCTCTTTCCACTCACCCTGTGTTTTCCAAGTTTTTAAGGGATTACTCATACTAATCCACCTTCGGAACTGCCCCTGCCTGGGACCTTAATGTTTGTATTGCCCAGTTAATGCAACCCCTTTTGAACCTCTGTTTTCTGCAGAGCTTAAGTATCTAACTTGGAAAACTGTTTTTCTAGTGGCTATCACTTCTGCTAGATGCATAAGTGAGTTGCAAGCCTTGTCAGTAGAAACTGACTTTATTTCCTTCCACAGGGTTAAGGTAGTCCTTAGGACTAATAGGAAGTTTTTACCTAAGGTGGTTTCAGATTTCCATCTTAACCAATCTATCTCCCTTCCAGTATTTTTCACTGATCACTCCTCTTCTGGTGAGAGGAGGTTGCACAGCCTGGATGTTAAGAGAGCTCTTAGTTACTATATAGAGCGTACCAAAGGTCACAGGTTCGAATCACTCCAACTTTTCCTTACCTATGGTGGAGTTGGGAAAGGCAAACCTGCCACTAAGAGATCAGTTGCCAGGTGGATTGTCTCTTGTATCCAATTTTGTTATCAGAAACTGGGCAGAGATCCCCTCTGGCCTGAGGCTCACTCTACCAGGGGTGACAGCTAGCTCTCTAGCTGCTGCCAGAGACATCCCTATATTAGAGATATGCCAGGCTGCTACTTGGAAAACGGTACACACTTTCACCAAGCATTACCCCTGGATGTCCAGGCCAGGAGAGATGCTCGGTTTGGCACAGCTGTTCTTCAGAGCCTATTCCTAAGTAGGTTCTGCCCTCCTCCATGGAGGGTACTGCTGTGAGGTCTGCTTGTATCATAATATAGCAAGACTTCATGTTGTTTGAAGAAAAAATTACTCACCTAGTAATGTTGTTTCTTCTAATGGAGTCTTGCTATATTATGACCTCCCCCCCAGCCTGCCCCTCTCAGAACTTCTACTTGGGTGGGGTGCGGGCAACTTAGTGTGGGCACTATTTTGTGCCTTTTTAGCTTTCTTCCCTTTTGGGGGTTTGGGGTGTTTTATTATACTGTTGTTTTATTCTCATGTTGTTAGAATTGTATTAGTAGTTCTGGCCCCTGACTTGAGTCTTGGGTGTTGGGACCAGCAATGGTTGTTAGTATTTAGGTAGCCATTTGGCTAGTGTAGGTTACAGCTTCCACACAGACCTTAGTGAGTTTTTGCTCGAAAATCTGACAGTTCAGGTTTGAAATTACACAGATAGAGCTGCTTCTTAGAGCTCGTGTGTCAAAGTTCTATTTTGGAATGGTATTAACCATTTCACCTCCGGAGCAGTTCTAGAGCTGGATCAAACTGCTACTGTCATAATATAGCAAGACTCCATTAGAAGAAACAACATTACTAAGGTGAGTAATTTTTTCTTCGGGACACATTAAGAAAATGACAGTGACACTGTTCATGAGTAGAGGTCCTAAAATGCCTATGTTGAAAATTTGGTGACGATAGTCCATCAAATGACTGTGTTACAAGTGTGTGTTACGCAGTTTCCACGCACCCTTGTAACTTTGCAGATTTGTAATATTGTGACGCCAGATGTTCAACACTGGCATTTTTTCACGCCTCCTTATAAACAGTACAGCTGCCATTTTTCACATCCTGACTGAAATGTATTTTCGCACTTCAGGCGCATAATAGCACGGTCGCTGTGGGAAATCAGTGTTTGGGACAGATTAAGATCAAGCGAGTGAGGGAGGGGGAGTGAGGGAGCTCAATGGAGTTCTGTTGGGACAGCTCTGGATTTCTTTGTGGGCAGAAAAAGGCGCCAACACAGGCAGGAGCCCAGTACAAAAGGGCAGCCTGCAGCGCCGGCAGAAACAGAATGAGTGAGTGAGAAAGGGGGAGTGAGCGAGCTCAACAGAGCTGTATCAGGACTGCTGCAGATTTCTTTGTGGGCAGAAAAAGGCACCAACGCAAGCAGGAGCCCAGTACAAAAGGGCAGCCTGCAGCGCTGGGAGAAACGGAATGAGCGAGTGAGAGAGGGGGAGTGAGCAAGCGCAACGGAGCTCTGTTGGGACTGCTGTGGATTTCTTTGTGGGCAGAAAAAGGCGGCAATGGAGGCAGAAGCCCAGTACAAAAGGGCAGCCTGCAGTGCCAGGAGAAACCGAATGAGCGAATGAGAGAGTGGGAGTGAGCGAGCTCAACGTAGCTGTGTCAGGACTGCTGCGGATTTCTTTGTGGGCAGAAAAATGTACCAATGCAGGCAGGAGCCCAGTACAAAAGGGCAGCCTGCAGCGCCGGGAGAAATGGAACAAGCGAGTGAGAGAGGGGGAGTGAGCGAGCTCAATGGAGCTCTTCCGGGACTTTAGAGTTGCCCACCCTCCCGCCCATGGTCCTCTGTGGTCCTATATTACAGCAGGGTCTCTGGAGTGGAGACAAAGCAATGACTGGATACTTTTAGGATTGCTGTAATAATGCATATTTATTTGTTCTGTTTATTTCTCTCTAACTGAGCTGAGTAATAAAGTTGGTAGAAAAATCCCCAAAATGACTGTTTTATGAGCGTGCGTTGCACAGTTGCTACGCACGCTCGTAACTTTGTGAATTTGCAATATTTTCACTCCAGATTTTTAACATTGGCATTTTTCCGCACCTCCTTATGAACAGTACAGCTGTCATTTTTCACATCCTGGCCGAAATGCATTTTCGCACTTCCGGCACAGAATAGTGCAGTCGCTGTGGAAAATCAATGCTCAGAACACATTAAGAAAACCACAGTGACACTGTTCATGAGCAGAAGTCCTAAAATGCCTATATTGAAAATTTTGTGATGAAAGTCTGTAAAATGATTGTGTTACGAGCGTGCATTGTGCAGTTTCCACACACCCTTGTAAGTTCGCAAATTAATAATATTTTCACGCCAGATTTTCAACACTGGCATTTTTTCACACCTCCTCATGAACAGTACAGCTGTCATTTTTCACATCCTGGCCAAAATGTGTTTTCGCGCTTCCGGCACAGAATAGCGCAGTCACTTTGGGAAATCGGTGTTTGGGACAGATTAGGATTGAGTGAGTGAGAGAGAGGGAGTGACCAAGCTCACCTGAGCTCTTTCGGGATTGCTGCAGATTTCTTTGTGTGAAGAAAAAGGCACCAATGCAGGCAGGACCACAGTACAAAAGGGCAGCCTGCAGTGCTGGGAGAAACGGAATGAGTGAGTGAGGGAGGGGGAGTGAGCGAGCTCAACGGAGCTCTGTTGGGACTGCTGTGGATTTCTTTGTGGGCGGAAAAAGGCATCAATGCAGACTGGGGCCCAGTACAAAAGGGCAGCCTGCAGTGCCGGGAGAAACAGAACGAGCGAGTGAGAGAAGGGGAGTGAGTGACCTCAGTGGAGCTCTGTCGGGACAGCTGTGAACTTCTTTGTGGGCAGAAAAAGGCACCAATGCAGGCAGGTGCCCAGTACAAAAGGGCAGCCTGTAGCGCTGGGAGAAACAAAACGAGCGAGTGAGAGAGTGGGAGTGAGCGAGCTCAACGGAGCTGTGTTGGGACTGCTGAGAGTTTCTTTGTGGGCAGGAAAAGGCGCCAATGCAAGCAGGAGCCCAGTACCAAAGGGCAGCCTGTAGCGTTAGGAGAAGTAGAACTGAGTGAGAGGGGTGTGAGCCAGGTCAGTGGAGCTCTGCTGGACTCCCTTTACTGTAAGCTGCCCACCTCCCAGTGTCCTCTGTGGTCCTGTATTACAGCAGAGTCTCTGGAGTGGAGACAAAGCAATGACTGGATACTTTAGGATTGCTGTAATAAGACAGATTTAGTTCAAACAATATGAAGTCTTGCTATATTATAGACATTAGCAGTTTGATCCAGCTCTAGAACTGCCCCGGAGTGAAATGGTTAAAACCATTCCAAAATAGAATTTTGGCACGAGAGCAGCTCTATCTGTGTCATTTCAAACTTGAACTGTCAGATTCTTTACTCCGCCTCAGTGAACATTCGCTCCGGAGATTTCTCCTTCTGCTCGGTTCATTTCTCGGTTTAAAGTGTTTTCTCGGTTGGATTTAACCGAGAATAGTTTTATTTTAACCGCAAAACCGCTCGGTTCAAGCTCTATCTGTGGTAACCGTGTGAAATGAAGGTTTTGTCTGTGTGGAACTTGTGTTATCGGTTCAGTTTTGAACCGATCAGTGGGTTTAAAACTCATTTAAAACTAAAAGTTACTATTTTAGAGTGCGGTTCCCGTTCTTATCGGTTCTAAAAACCCGGATGTATTACGGTTTTGCTAATACCGTGACACGGTTAGGAACCGATAAGGGTGTCTTGCCTGGACACTGCCTTAAAAGGGCAGTTTTTGGTTAGGCTGGCATTATGTCTGAGAAACCAAAAAGAAAACCGGGCCCATTGGTTTCAACACTGTGATGTTTGTGGGGAAGTCTTGCCAAGGCTGACCCACACACCACATGTGTTTATTGTCTGGGGTTTGACCACTCCAGTCAGACTGCCAGGTATGTAAGAATTTCCCTGCAGCCACCCTGGAAAAAGATTGGGCAGGCTCAGGGAACAGAGGCCAAAAGTCCGCTGACCCGATGGCCAGCCCGTTCCGGTGCCAACCAACCAGAGGGAGTGCCTCTGACCAGGGCCAGACTTCCTCGGCAAAGAAAAGCTGGTTCTGAGGAACCAATTCCAGTAAAGAAGACAAGAAAAATCAGCAGGTCTGGAGTCCAAAATTCTCTCCAACTGCTGCAGAGATAGCAAAAGCATACAAATTGTCCAGTTTATTGTTCAGGGTCCGGTCCAACCACCACTATCTGGTAAAAGGTCAGTTCTGTCCGTCCCAGTGGTTCAGGATTATGATATTGAGGAATTTTATGAACCAGAGGAGGGGAGGAGGATTATGAACAGTATGAATGTGGCTGGAAGGCTGTCTGGTGTGCCCATTGAACCGCACATCTCCCCAGACAGACCTTAGAATTCTCCCTATGCTGTCTTGAGTCCCCATCTCATTTTATGTTTTATAAAAGTTGTTGAAACCTCCAGCTTCCTTTAGGAGAGGCTGTGGATGAGCAAGAGGAGCCTGATTTTGTAGAAATGATGGATATTCCAGAGTCTAGGAGATTGTCTATTCCTTACATAAGTCTTTTAGGAAACAAACAATTAAAATTTTAAAAGCTCCTAATTTGTGCCTCCTGTAGATAAAAGATGGACAGAAGGTATACATTATCAGGCCCTGATACAGAATTCCTTCTCAGCAATGCAGTCATGTTAGGGTAGTTCAGGGCTGCCTGTGATAAAGCTATTATTCCTTTGGCTTCACATCCTCCTGACAAGGATTTCAGGAAGATTGATACCATGGCAAAAACAGTATATAGCAGCCTCTGGGACTCAGGCAAGCAAATTATATGGCTTATGTAGCTAGGTATCAGAAATCTAGATGGGATACTGTTATGCAGTTGGCCAAGAGGCCCATGGCCAGCTGGCTAGTGAACCAGAACAGGTGGCTGCTGATGGCATTGAAGCCTCTAAGGTTCAGTTTCATGCTGCTGTGGATGTTAATGATGTTTCCTCTAGGGTCATGGCCACATCTGTAGCTTTTCGTAGTGGCTGGCCTGGCTCACGTGTACTAGTTTGTCACAGGATACCCAGACTAAGGCTATGGATTTTTCTGTGGTGGGAAATTCTCTGTTTGGAGAGCAGACAGAGAATTACATGAAGAAGATGGATGAATATAGGACTACTTACAAGAGTGCCCAGGCTAAGGAGCGGCAAGCCACTCCTCAAAGGCATGCCCCCAGGGGTAGGGGTAGGCCTTTTCACAGGCCTTTCTACCAGACTCAGGCCTCCTCTGCCTATGCTCAGAGGGGCTTCTTCAGAGGCAGGAGCAGACCTGCTCCCACCCCCCAGCCTAAAGCTCCTGCGAAACAGGCACCCTGATGGGGTGTCCATGGCCGATTCTCCTGTACCAGTGGGGGGCAGGCTGGCTTACTTCAGTCAGAATTGGGCATCTTTAACCTCAGACAAGTGGGTTCTGGAAGTAGTAAGCCAGGGTCTGGTTCTCAGCTTCAAAAAGTTTCCCAAGTTGAGAAGCAGACTTTTCTACCTAAGTGCTTCAGAGACCTCGCTCTGGAAACAGAGGTCTCATCCCTGTTAGCTCTCAGAGCAGTAGAAAGGGTTCCTCCTGCATCAGGGCAGGGTCTGTATTCCAGATACTTCCTTACCCTAAAAGACAGGAGAATGGTGGCCTCATTTTAGATCTCAGATATCTGAACAAGCATCTTGAAACCAAAGTTCAAAATGGTAACTCTGGCAATGATTTTACCTTCCCTAAGGCTAGGGACTGGCTAGCCTCCCTGGCCTCAGGGATGCCTATTTCCATGTCCTAATCAGAAGATCCCATCGAAAGTACCTCAGATTTGAACTGCCCTCAGGTCATTACCAGTTCAGAGCAATGCCTCGGCCTTACCTCTGCTCCAAGGGTATTCACAGTGTCTAGCAGTGGCAGTGGCCCACTTAAGGAGGCAGGAGGATTGCTGTTTTTCCTTATCTAGACGACTGGCTCATTGTAGGCCAGTCCCAGAACAGGTAAAACTCACCTGCAAGTCACCCAGCAGCTTCTCACCTCCCGGGTTTTCTGCTAAACCTACCAAAGTCGGTTCTGGAACCAGTCCAGATACTCACCTTTATAGGGGCAGAATTGACAAAGCTAGCCAGAGCCTTTCTTCCCCAGAAAGGGTAAGGAATTTAGTGGCTCTGGCCTCTTCCTTCACTCTGCAGGTCTCTCGACCAGCAAGACACTTTCTGCAGCTCCTGGGGCACATGGCTGCATCCACAGCTGTTGTGCAGGGAGCCAGATTTCAGATGAGAGACATTCAGTTTCACTTGAGAACCTTTTGGTCTCAGAGAAGAGACCCCCTTTCCAAGTTGGTCCCAGTGACTCAAACCTTGATCCTAGCTTTCCAGTGGTGGCAGGATCAGAGCAATTTGAGATTGGGGGTCCCCTTCATTTCCCCTTCTCACGACTTGACTCTCACTGCAGATGCTTCCCTTCTGGGTTGGGGAGCCCACATGGGCGACCTTTCCACTCAGGGAGTTTGGTCCCCCAGGAATCTCTGCTCCACATCAATTTGCTGGAACTCAGAGCTGTCTTCTTAGCTCTTTAGCTTTTTCTGCATCTGTCCATGACAAGGTGATACAAGTCAGAACAGACAACACCACAACAATGTGGTACATCAATCAAACGGGCACTCTCGGTCTTCGGCCTTGTGCACCGAGGCAATGAAGTTGTGGTCTCTGGCCCATTCCCTGAACACTTCTCTCATAGCAGTTCATCTTCCAGGGAAGGACAATGTCCTAGCGGATGCCCTCAGAGGATTTCCCAGGGCCATCACTAATGGTCCCTGGATCCTCAAGTGCTGGGGATAGTTTTGCCAGGTGGGGCATCCCTCAGATAGATCTTTTGCAGCTCCAGACAATCACAAACTTCCTCTGTTCTGTTGCAGGCCTCCAGTGCTGGGCTCAGTTCCCTGGATGCCCTTCTTCTGGATTGGGAGGGGAAGTTCCTCATGCTTTCCCTTTCCTCTCCTATTCAAAGTACTAGTCAAAATCAGATCTCAGCCTTGCAGGGTGATTCTGATTGCCCGGATTGGGCCAGGCAGCCCTGGTACTCACTCCTTCTGTCTCTGACAGTCCATCTTCCTTGTGCCTCCCCAGGAATCACAATCTGTTGATTTGTGCCCAGGAAGGGTTTGGTATCCGACCTCAACCTCAACCTCAAGGCCTGGCTCTCGAGGAGTTAGAGTTTGCTGATTTACACCTCTCTCAGGGTGTTCTTGAGATCCTAAAGGCTTCCAGAAAGCCTTTCACTAGGCTACTTATAGTTCTAAATGGAAAGGTTTTCCATTTGGTGTGCTGGGAAAATATTTCCCAGAATCTGCTGAATTGCCCATTTTGTTAGATTACATGGTACATCTTAATTCCTTGGGTCTCAGACCAGCTACCCTGAGAGTTCATTTGGGAGCTGTGTCTGCTTTTGTGTCAGCAGGAAAGTCATCCTCTTTCCTCTCATCCTGTGTTTTCCAAGTTTTTAAGGATTACTCCATACTAATCCTCCTTTCGAACCGCATCTCTGCTTGGGATCTTAATGTTTGCATTGCCCAGCACGTAACCCCTTTGAACCTCTGTCTTCTGCAGAGCTTTGGACCTACTTGAAAACTGTTTTCTAGTGGCTATCACTTCGCCAGACGATAAGTGAATTGCAAGCCTTGTCAGTGGAGACTGACTTTATTCCTTTCCACAGGGATAAGGTAGTCCTTAGGACTAATAGGAAGTTTTTGCCTAAGGTGGTTTCAGATTTCCATCTTAATCAATCTATCTTCCTTCCAGTATTTTTCACTGATCACCCTCTTCGGGTGAGAGGAGGTTGCACAGCCTGGATGTTAGAGAGCTCTTAGTTATTATATAGAGCTACTAAAGGTCACAGGTTCGAATCCTCCAACTTTTCCTCTACCTATGGTGAAGTTGGGAAAGGCAAACCTGCTACTAAGAGATCAACAGCCAGGTGATTGTCTCTTGTATCCAATTTTGTTATCAGAAAGTGGGGAGCCCCCCCCCCCTGGTTTGAGGGCTCATTCTACCAGGGGTACAGCTGCGTCTCTAGTTGCTGCCAGAGATATCCCTTTATTAGAGATTTGCCAGGCTGCTACTTGGAAAACGGTACACACTTTTACCAAGCATTACTCCCTGGATGTCCAGGCCAGGAGAGATGCTCGGTTTGGCACAGCTGTTCTTCAGAGCCTATTCCCTAAGTAGGTTCTGCCCTCCTCCATGGAGGTACTGCTGTGTATTCTGTTATCGTCTATAATATAGCAAGACTTCATGTTGTTTGAAGAAAAAATTACTCACCTTAGTAATGTTGTTTCTTCTAATGGAGTCTTGCTATATTATAGACCTCCCCCCCAACCTGCCCCTCTCAGAACCTCTACTTGGTGGGGTGCGGGCAACTTAGTGTGGGCACTACTTATGTCCTGTTAGCATTTTGTCCCCTTTGGGACTTTGGGGTGTGTATGTGTACGCGTGTGTGTTTTATTATACTTATGTTCCATTTTCATATTATTAGAATTTTGTTAGTATTTCTGGTCCCTGACTTGAGTCTTGGGGTGTTGGGACCATCAATGGTTGTTATTATTTAGGTAGCCATTTGGCTAGTGTAGGTTACAGCTTCCACACAGACCTTAGTGAGTTTGGCTCGTAAAGATCTGACAGTTCAAGTTTGAAATGACACAGATAGAGCTGCTCTCGTGCCAAAATTCTATTTTGGAATGGTTTTAACCATTTCACTCCGGGGCAGTTCTAGAGCTGGATCAAACTGCTAATGTCTATAATATAGCAAGACTCCATTAGAAGAAACAACATTACTAAGGTGAGTAATTTTTTCTTCTGTTTCCTTCTCTAACTGAGCTAAGTACTGAGCTATACTGTTACGATTGCTGTAAAATAATACATATTTATTTGTTCTGTTTATTTCTCTAACTGAGCTGACTAATACTTGGAGTGCAATAGGATGTCTAACTGGGCTAAGTGAAACTATATGAGAGCAGAGAACAAAAAGTATGGTAGCTGAGGGGTGAAAAACAGACACGGAGGTTTTAGGATTGCTACAGTAATGCAGTATCTATTGGATGAGATTTGAGACTGAATTTCCCCAGTTGGCAAGGGGTCAGTAGGGGGACTAGTGTGGGGGATGGAATTTGAGTAATTAGGGGCCTAACAGTTGTAGTAGGGTACTGAACCTAGGAGTAAGAGCCCATAACATAAGATGGGGGCCAAAATGTGGCAGGTGCCACATGTCAATAGGGCGGGCATCTTTGGAAGGGTGGAGGGGTGTAGAGGGTGTGGGTCTGCCATGATCCTGGACTGGGCTTGGAGGATTGGGGGCCTGTGTGTGGTCTGTAGATGACTGGCTAGTTTGAGGGAGGAACTGTGGAGGTTAGGAAGGAGTGTAAGTGGCAGGGCAGATGAGTATGGTACGCATCCTGAGTGGGGGAATAGAGGATGGCAGAGGGGAACGGAGGAAGTATAACTAGGGACTGAAACTGACCCCAGTATCAGAGGCAGTAGCAGAAAAGAGAGAAGAAGGCAGGGGGTGCCCGAGGCGAGGGTGGGGGGGCCTCCTGATAGGGAAGAAAGATACCACGAGGAGCACCAGGGGAGAGAGCAGATGGCTGCGGGTAGGGAGGGACCAGAGGTGCCACGGAGGGGAACAAGTAGGAGGGGGGAACCAATAGGGGGAAGAGATACAGGACAGGTATCGACTACGAATAGATTCAAGCCTCTGCAATAGGAGAGAGAGAGGAGGAGGAGCAGGAACATACTGAAGGGGGGAGGACAAGCGGGGCATGAGAGGGATGGCAACAGGTAGGGAAGAGATAGCGTGGACAAAAGGGTAGAAGGGGGCTAGTAAGGAAGGAGGGGGTGGTGACTGGAGGAGAGAAGGCTACAGGAAGGGGGAAGGATGGGAGGGGCATCACTATCGGGGTAGAAGGGAATGGGGGCTCTAAATCAACAGCAGCAGGGATAGGAGAGGGGTTGTAAATCAGCAGGGGAGGAGGGGAGGTCGACATGGGAAGCCCAGTAGGAAGTAGTCAGGCTGAGAAGGTATTCAAGGGGGATGGGAGGAATAAAACAAAGAAAAGGGGTAAGGCAGAAGTAGGGGGTACAGATACAGAAGTCACGGAGGATGTAGTTGGCAGGGGTAAGGGACAGTGAAGAACTAATACTGGGGTGGTGGAAGGGCATTGGAAGGGAAGGGGTAAGGGGCTGGGGGGTACTCATCCTGGGGGATTCTGTGCTGAAATGGGTGAGATAAGGGGGAAAGGCACAGCCATATTTGGGTTGAAGCTGTCACCAGGTTGACTGCAGGAGGGGCAGGCAGTGCTTAAGCGTGCAGTGAGAGGGAGGAAGAAACCTCATTTACTGTTGTATGTGGGTACAAATGACTTGGCAGGGGACACTGTGTATGTAGTGAGGGGGAGATTTGAGTACTTGGGCAGGCAGTGTGAGGGGGTGGGGAAGTCGGTGGCATTCTTGGAGGTACTGCCGGTACCATGTGCAAGCATGGGGAGGAAGGGTAGGCTTGAGGAGTTCAAGTGGCTGAGGGATTGGTGCCACACAAAACATTATGGGTTAGTGACTAACTGGGGTAGGGTCTGGGGGAATAGTGACTTGTACAGGGAACAGGGTACACTGGAGCAGGAAGGGGAGGGGAGTATTAAAGGCAGCATTGCTGCCGGGCCACTGGTGCTGAGGGTTGAGGCGCTGGACGCCACACCTCACACCATGCTGGCGACCCGGGTTCAGACGCAAGCCCGGGCCGCCAGGGGTTGGCAAGGGAGGGATAGGATTGAGCGTCCGGAGGACTGCTCTCCTATCCTGGGGCAGGATCCAGGGACCCACCGCTCTGTAGTGGCCCCTGGTGACGATCGCGGGCGCTACTACAGCGGTGTAGTAAAGGGTGGCTAAGTGTGGCAGACATTGGCACGCTGTGCCTAAGCGTCATTGCACACCCGCACTCCACAAAGGGAGAAAAGTGGAAAATGGGCTACGGCAGGGTAGCATGAGTTTCCTCACCCCCGCCTGCCCGAGTGGCGCCTCAACCGGATTCTGCTTCGTGGGTCGACCTGGAAGTCTCACCACCCCACCACGGGGGTAATCCGTGGAGGTGAGCAGCTTGGCCTGATGTCAGGGCAGGCTTCAGGGTCGGTCAGGATGACCAAGCCGACCTGTAGCCAGTGAGAAATGTGTAAAAAAAAAGGCAGGATTAGAGGGTATATCTCTACTAAGGTGGATTTAAACAAATGGTGGGGTGGCCAAAAGACTGAGGTTGGTAGAAAGGTCTGGACAGGGGAGCCTGATGAGGTTACTGCCCTAGATATAGGTAAAGGTGGCGGCGTAGTAACTCTGGAAGGGCGCAGGCAGAGTGGTCTGAATGTAATACAGAAGGCACCACCACCCAGTAAGAATAAGGAGGAGAAATGGTGCGGGCTACTGGGAGGAGGGATACAGGCTAAGGAGGAGAAGGAGGGGTATGGGTGGAAGGTGGTCTGACTAAATGAATAGAGACCTGGTTACAGGGGAGGGTGCAGAGGGTGGTGGTGTGGTAGCTCTCAGCACCCAGAGCAGTGACAAGCAGGGAGCTGCAGGGCTCAGTGCTTGGCCTAATGCTATTTGGGCTTTTTATCTCCGATATAGCACATGGAGTAGGGAGCAGGGTAGTCTGTTCGCACATTATACCAAATCAAAAGCAAATAGTTATAGTAGCAGAGCCCCCCCCCACACACACACATATACACACTCCCCGAAAAGCTGCATAAAATCCTGCAATTCATTCAAATCAATTCCATTTTCTTACTTACTTGGGGTTCAGTGCCAACAAGTGTAAAATCGTGTACCTAGGGCATAGGAACTCTGATGCTGGGTATAGGATGGGGGAGGTAATGATACTCACTAGACATGAAAGGGTCCTTGAGGTTATTATATCAGAGGACCTCGAGATGGCAGTACAGTGTGACAAGGCTATTGGCAGGACAAATTGGATTCTGGGGTATATAAGGAGTGGCATCTCCAGTAGCAGGAGGAGGGATGTTGTGCTGCCATTGTATCACTCCCTGCTATACCCCCAGCTGCAGTACTGTGTTCAGTTTTAGAGTCGACACTTCAGAAAGGACATAAGGTGGAGGTTTTCCAGAGGAGGGCAACTAAAATGGTTCAGAATTTTCACAGGAATCCCTACAATGAAAGGCTGAAGAATCTCAACATGTACACTCTGGAAGAGAGAAGGGCGAGAGGTGACATGATCAAGACCAACAAAGTACCTCACAGGGGTAAAGAGGGTGTAGTTGGGGAGTTTCTTTCAAATGAAGATGAGCACCCAAACCAAGGGGCATACAATGAAGCTGGGGGGCATTCAGGATAGATGTGAAGAAATATTTCTTTACTGAAAGGGTGGTAGACGCCTTGAACAGACTGCCAGGAGAACTGGTGGAAGCTAAAATGGTAAGGGTCATGAAGCATGCATGGGATAAACATAGGGGTATATTAGAAAAAGGGGAAGGAGGGGGTCAACGGAGATCAGTAGGGCTATGGAAGTGGAGTAGGTTCAAGTTCATTGCAGGAAAAATCCATTAAGCAAGCTCATTCACGAGGAGGTCCTGATGGACGTAGGCAGAGTAAGACATGCAGTAACATATACAGGCAGGAGTTACAAGTAGATAGAGAACACTTGGGCAGACTGGGTGGGCTGAGCGATCCTTTTCTGCCGACAAATTCTATATTTCTATGGCACCATGTGTTAATTCAGGTGCAGTGTTTATTTAAAGTTGGGCCTACCATACATCCAGATGTAAGGTACAGTATATTACCGAATTACATGCAGCCCACTTACAGTACAATAAACAGAACTCCAGTGCTTCGAGAAGCCCTTACTCTTCATAAGGCTGCTTAAAGAGCTGGGGTTCTATTTGCAGTGTCCACATCAGTATGCTGATCTTAAAATCGATGCCGCATCTGAATGAGTACTTGATTCTTGATCACTCCATTTCTTCCCCACTTTGAAACCTGCTTGTCCTCAGTTAGTTTTGGGCTGGCAGCGCCTCGCCTGTGTTGGAAGATGACCAATAAGTGGCACTGAAAGATGTCAGACTTCACAGACAGTGAAGGTAGCTGCTCACGGACAGACATAAGGAAATTCTACTGGGGTGCAGAAGGAAGTAAGCTGTTGATTAACTAGAATCTGCAGCTTATCCATCAGGTAGGAAAATGGGCAGACTAGGTGGGCCAAGTGGTCCTTATCTGCCGTCAAATTCTATGTTTCTCACCCACCATCTTGCCAAGAAGGCTACAGCTGTGGCCACTGATAACTGTTGGGGTGTGGGGATGGGACCAAAGGGGACAAACATAAGGAGATAAAATCATAATAAAAATTGTGAGACCTTCACCAGTTTTCCAAAACACTTTCCAGTAAAAGAACACTCTATGAAGTTTTTCAAATGGCAACACAATCTGGTAAGCCCTCTGTCTGCCATCTGACACCAGGCATCAACCAGCATAAAATTGCCTAAAGAAGGCAGTGTGGTCATGTGGTTACTGAAATACTGGAGATTACAGATTTATAAGAACAAAAGAATATCACACAGAAGCTGGTACATGTGCCTATAGCAGCTGTCTCCTGCTTCTCAGTAGTTATATTTATACCCTTGAGGTACTTGAATGTTTTTATCATATCCCCTCTTTCCCTCCTCTCTTCCAATGAATACATATTGAGGTCCCTTAATTTCTCCTCATAAGTCTTGTGTTGCAAACTCTGTACCATCTCATTCGCCCTTCTCTGGACCATCTCCAGCCTGTTAATATCCTTACGAAGGTGCAACCTCCAGAACTGCACACACTACACCATGTTAAGCCTGACCATGGTTTTATATAATGGCATCACTACCTCCCTCCTTATGCTGCTGATACCCTGCCTATGCACCCCAGCATGTCATTGGCCCTCCCAGCTGTCATACCACTTTGACATTTTCAGGTCATCTGAAATAAGAACCCCCGTGTCCCTTTCCTTCTTTGTGACTGTCAGCAACTCCCTCCTCCACCCATCCTGTACCTTTCCCCAGGGTTTCTGTGTCCCAGTTGCATAATTTTGCACTTTTTTGAATTGAACTTCAGGTGCCAGTCCTCAGACCATTTCTCAAGCTTCCCCAGGTCCCTCCTCAATTTCTCCACCCCCTCTGGGGTATCCACTGTGTTACACATCTTGGTGTCATCTGCAAACAGGCAGACCTTTCCCTTCAGCCCTTCTGCAATGTCACTAATGAAGACAATGAACAGGGCTGGCCCAAGGACCACTCCTTATGGCACCCCACTGGTCACCCCCTCTCCCCAGACTGTGCCCCATTTACCACCACTCTCTGCCTCCTGTCTGTTACCCAGTTTCTAACCCAGTTTACCACCCTTTCCTCCATGCCCAGCCTACTCAGCTAGTTTATCAGCCTCCTATGTGGGATGGTGTCAAAGGCTTTGCTTACATCAAGGTAAGCGTTGTCCACTGCCCCACCCTGATTTACTTCCTTTGTCACCCAGTCAAAGAGATCAACCAGATTTGTCTGACATGACCTCTCCACTGTGAATCCATGTTGCCTATGGTCCTGGCCTCCAATGACTTCTAGATGCCCCACTATCCTTTCTTTACCCAATGTCTCCATGATCTTCCCCACTACTGAAGTGAGACTGACCGGCCTGTAGTTCCCCGCCTCCTCCCTACTGCTGGATTTGTATAGAGGGACCACATGTGCCCTTCTGCAATTCTCTGGTACCATCCCTGTGTTGAATGACTCAGTCAACATGGCTGCCAGAGGTACTGCTATTTCCCTTCACAGTTCTTTTAATATCCTTGAGTGTATGCCATCTGGTCCCATCACTTTGTCCACCTTCAATTTACTCACATTCTGCAGGATTCTTCTACCTGTGAATGGACTATTGTCCACCTCTTCACACCTTCGCAACTGCTGTACTGCTGTGTCCCTTGCCCCTCCCCCTCTTCTGTGAATACTGAACAGAAAGACACAGTGGATGTCTTGGGGGGGCACACATGACAGTTCTTAGCCATGGTACCATGGTACTTTCACTTCCAAATACCTAAACAGCACATATAAGCAATCAACATTCGGCATTGACAAATACTTGTTTAGTTACAGGAGTTGTATTTTAAGGGAAGTGAGAAGTGACAGCTGCTGTATGTTTGCAGTGGAAGGTCAGTTCTTAGGTGTAGAAGGATTGATTTGCTCACCATATGATGTGGTTACTAACAACTCTGTCCTAAGGTGTGCAATTATTGTGACACACAGTAATTGCACACCTTGAAGAGCCTGTTCAACAGCCAGTTGGCTTCATTTTTCTTATCCATTTTATAAAAGGTTTTACTGATCAGTGAATTTGCTGGTGGGGTATTCATTGTTTTGATTTATTTTTACTTTTCTCCCCTTCCCTTGACCCCCCCCCCTTCTGGCCTTCCTGACTGGCCATCTCCCGTCGAGGCATTGGACATCCACAGACTCACCTTGACAGGGCCATCCCCCTGTGATTCCCAACAGTGCAGGAGCTGAGGGCTGTGTTTGATGGGTTGCAGTGCAGGAGCTGAGGGCTGTGTTTGATGGGTTGTAGTGTAGGAGCTGAGGGCTGTGTTTGATGTGCTGTAGGGTCTGAGGGCTGTGTTTGATGGGCTGTAGTGCAGGAGCTGAGGGCTGTGTTTGATAGGTTGTAGTGCAGGAGCTGAGGGCTGTGTTTGATGGGTTGTAGTGCAGGAGCTGAGGGCTGTGTTTGATAGGTTGTAGTGCAGGAGCTGAGGGCTGTGTTTGATGGGCTCTGCTGCGAGTGAAGAGAGGTCCTCAGCAGCATGCCTCAGTAGGTGGTGCTGGCTCCACTGGTTGTGTGAGTGATTGGACTTGCAGAATCTTAGATACACTGTTACTAAATGCAAGGTACTCAGTTGAGGAGGAGAAACAGATGTAGGAACGACGCTCTTTTTTTTTTTTTTTTTTTTTTTATAACCTTTTTTGTTTTACCAGGCGAGACGCACTAAGCCGAAGCTTGTTTACAGGAGCAACCTGGGAGCACAAGGAGGTTAAGTGACTTGCTCAGAGTCACACAGTATGCAAGTAGGGGCTGTGGGATTCAAACCCAGGTCTCCAGGCTTGCAGCTCAGAGCCTTAAACCACTGCGCTATACTGCCTCCCAAACTGCCTTGATACAGGGGAATAGGAAAAGGACCGGGGTTGTAATGGACAAAGACGTCAGTATGCCACATCGAGAGTCAGGCCTGACCGCAGCTCAACAGTGTGGTGCGGTTTTGAGGAATGGCGCTGTGCTTCCTGTACAGCAGCAGCCGCTTCGGTGGTCCAGGGGAACTTGATCTCTCTTCAGGGACAACTGCGTGCAGCCGTAGACCTGAAGGGGCTGTGCCACACCGAAGGGGAGGAAGGAGGGCGGGGAGAAAAACCAGGGAGTAAAAAACCAGGAGCCGTCTATATGATGACATGGCTGCCTTACTCCCATGGGTCCTGGTGCCTGCCTGACACTAGATCCTATCCCACCTCTAGAGGAGGACAGTCCCCCCGAGCACCTGCCACGAGGGGAAAGTCATGGCGGGATGTCAGGGGTGGCTTTAGATCTGGGGAGACTAGGAATCAGTGGTATCAGGGTATATCCCTGAGTGATGGACATGACCAGGGAGAAAAATATCTATGGAAAAAAGAAAGCTTGAAGAATGCTGGATGCATGGGGTGGGGGTGTGGGGGTTAGTGCAGCAGGGGAAGCAGTCATACCACTTTACAAGGCCCTGGTCAGGCCCCCTCCTGGGCCCTTCTAGGCTCCCCAGTGGAAGCAGGTGGGGTGGACTTGATGGACCTTAAATTATGATGTTACTATGTGTTACTCTTGAGGTCTAGAGCTGTCTTAAAAACCTACACTGGGGTTATACTGAACTCTTTTCATATAAATGCCTCCAGTGCTAGAATTGCTAGTTTTATAGCTGCTGTTTCAGACAGACTACCACATTTCAAAATATGTTATTTGGTCTTCAGCTCTGTATATCTTTATTTATTGAATTTTGTTGACTCGGTGGGCCCGTTGAGACCAATGGTCCCTTTTTCAGGGGCGACCTGGAATTAGTTACATGTATGGTAAAAACACATTGATTTTGTTAGTGTGCTTTTCGATATGTTGTGGAACAAGAAAAAACAAAATAAAACCTGATATTTCAAACAGAATATCAGCAGTCGGAAATAGGTAGTCCGCTCACAATTTCTTGTTTGCGCAAAACACCAAAGGAATGTAAAACTAGAGCCCCCTACTCTTTAACTTGTCACTGGGCAGCTGCCAGAAATGGACTGAAGGGACTTAGATTCAAATTTGAAGGATGGTTTCCAAAACAAGGCTGTCATCTCCTTCCCCAGTACTGTACTGCAGTGTAAGCAGGAAGTACGATCCCAAGTCTTAAATATGTAGTGTTTGTACTTGTTTTGACACTATTCATTGGGCCTTGCAGGGACATTAAAGGTTTACTTGATATGGGGGATTGTGTGTCGCAAACAGTGATGGCAAGTGACAGTGACCTTCTGAAGGCCAAATAAGGTTTAAAGTAGCTGTCTGTAGTAGCAGTGCAAACATTTAATTTTAGAAATTAATGGAGTTAGTGTGGTTTTAAATGGCCATGAAGTATTTTGTTTATCCGACTTGTGTCTAGTATTATGGCTGTATACTACTCCTACCTCACCTTTTGCAGTAAGTGTCCAGTAAGAAAATAGTTTGTTCTGGGGGAAGGGGGGTTGCAGTATAAATAATCCTTGCCAGAGTCCCACTCTTTTTAAGGAATGTAAAGATGGCAACCCTGGCAAGGATCTGCGCTGAGTTCCAAGCATTTTTAAAAAGAAAAGCATTTATATTTACAGAATGTATTGCATAGTTGCTAACATTATACATACACATAGGGACCTATGTCGGCCCGGTGTGCCATGATCTGCTGCAGATAGGGGTGAGTTTTATATGTTGCATGTGTTCTTAGACACCTGTGGGTGCACAAACACCCCCCACTTCCATGTTACCCACCAGTGGCTTGACCGTATGTGAATCCGTGCAGCTGCATTGCCGGAGCAGGGGGCAGGGAATGGGCATGCTAGTGATGGACAGGCAAAGCAAAATCTTCGAGGATATCACTTTCGTCAGGCCACATCTATGGAACTATAGCCACCAGGCACTAGGACCACATGGAAACTTTTTTGTAAGCAGTCAGCTACAGGCCGCCAATGATGACATCCTACATTGGCACTCCCATATAAACATTCGTGGCCCCTTCACTCCTCTTTTCTTTTCCCACTGTCTATCATACTCGCTGGACCGTACACAGAAATGCTGCTGCTGTAGTCGACTGCTATTCAGTGTGTTTTGTGTGTTTCTCTCCCTAGTTCACTATCACTTTTCATAAGTGATAACCATCATCGTTTATGTTGTCTAAAGAACCTGCTAAGCTCTTTAGATACTGCAAATGCAGTGAAAAGATTTACTCAAGGACTTGCATGACATCTTTGTGTGCTGCCTTGGCACATCCTATAATGTTAAGGCCTGTGAGATTTGCCTCAAGTTTATTACCGCTACCCAGCGATGCAGAAAGAATGCCCTGAAGACTCACCTTTTGAAACAACAGGTAGCCAGGATGAAGAAAGAGCTCCAGGAAAGGAACTCTGCCACGTCGCTGGCCTATTCCCCGGGCTCCCATTCATCGAAATCTTGGGAGAAAACCTCCGGGCAACATAAGCACAAGCACAGGGAGAAGAGCAAAGAGAAAACCTCCCCAGAATGCTCTAGGTCACCCCTTCATCCCAGTGCGACTGTTTCTGCACTGTCGACTGCCCCAGCAGCGACACCCCTGGCCACTCAGACCATTGACCTCTTCAGGTCAGGACAGGCTATGAGCACCGCCTGACCTATTACAGCTGGTGAGGTGCTGTTGACGTTGGGATGGCACCTTCCCTGTCTACATCACAGGGCGTGTCTGTAGTTCAGACAAGCGCCAACAGTGCAAGCGGTGCTTTCGTCCTTTTCGGACATGTCGCAGCACCTGCTACCTCCTCCTCCTGCAACAGGAGTGGCCTTGATGGGGCACTTCTGGCAGGACCCAATGCTTGATGCCTGTCAGGTCGACATGCCAGTTGCCTTCCAGGGTGTCGACGACCTCTTCTGTTCCCTTCTTGAAGCCTACAGAAAATGTCGATGAGGATCAGGAATATAACCCTGACCTCATCGTGCAAGAGGAAGAAGAGGTAGAGCATGGAGAGAGCTCTTACGAGAGATCTTACTTCTAGAGGGCTCTTGCAGTATGTAATTACATATAGGACTGAAGCCAGCAGGCGTCGGGACCCCACGGAAAATGTCTAGCTAGCAGTCTCTGGCGGGGACCGCCCCAGTGTCAGGTGACCGACGTCAGTATAAAGGGGTGGTCTCCCATGCCCGCCTTCCAGTTCTTTCCCACCTTTAGCTTGTGAAAGCGCCTTGCGGTTAAGTTCCACTGCTTCATCGGTCTGTCGTCAGCATTTTTACTGCCTTTTCTTTGATTTTCATCAAATTTTTCATCAGGATTTCTCTCATCTGCCGTGTATGTCGTCCCCTACTCCATCCAAGCACAAGAATAAGTGCAGTTCATGCGGCACCCAACTGCCACACAAGGACGAACACTCCCAGTGCCTCTTCTGCTTAGGCCCGGAATACCCCGTGGAGAAGCGCCAGCATTGCCTGAAATTCAATGCTGCCACCCGCAGACTGAGGCAGCAACCCCTGGAGGCCCATATACTTAAAAAGAAAATGTCCTCCATGGAGAAGGAGCCAAAGAAGCTTCGTCAGGCCTCTACTTCCCCTGAGGGTCACCAAAAAAAGGAGAAGCACCAGGACCCGGACTCTTCTTGCACGGTCACCGCGAATTTGGCTGGAGTCACCATGCTACAGGTAACGTCCCTCGCCCCCAGGGACCACTCCGCGACGGCCGTCTTTGAGGCTTCCAAGACGGCATCGATCCTCCCATCTGGCTCACGCTCGAGCCCTTCGGGAGCCTCCGGGTCAAAGGAGGCATCCGCTTCCGGTAAGCCCGCCGCCGTGCAGCCTTCTGTTTCAAGCAGCTCCGGTAAGCCAGATGTCAGCTCCTGTGATGCCTGCCCTGTGAAGGCCACTAGGTCGCCTGACCTTTCAGCGCAACGCACCGGCCTCTAATCTGCCTGCTAAGACCACTTCTCGCGGCCTTCATCGGGCACAGGTTCTGATAAGTTGGACACCGGCTCCGCCAATGCCTGGCTGGACCCCACCAGTAAGGCGAACGTCGGCCCCTCTGACAGACGCACAGCGTTAGAGCCGACGCCGGACCCTGTTGACCAGTCCACCATCCCAGGCTTGCCGCGGCACTCTGAGGCCCCTGCGTCTCCTCAGTTGTACCCTGGGGATTTCAGTCATCCTTCCCTAGGTGATACGGAGGTTACAGGTACGCTCCCGTCAGGTCTCCCTCCCACCGGACCTGACGTCGGCTCCTCGGACGTCGGCCCCGATGCCGGTCCTTCCGACGCCAGGTGACATCCCTCTGCCAGACGCCGCCCCAATGCTGGACCCGATGCCCGCCAGGCCTCCTATTCCTGGCTCACCTGCTGGGCTTTTCCCAGGGCCTTCTGCTCCGTCAGAGCCCCTGGCACCTGGGTATCTGCCATCCTGTCCGACGCCGTCTTACCCTGGCCCACAGTATCCTGCACTGCACTACCCAACACTGCAGTACCCAGTACCCAACGCCAGGCTACCTGACGTCTGGGTACAGATCCTTGCTGTACGGACATCCCCAGTATCTGTATCCTCCTCCATCGCCCCCCCCCCCACAGCCGCCGGTGGACCTGAAGGAGACTCTGGCTTCCTGGTGGGCTGAAGCCAAGGCTCAGCTCACCAGGGAGGTAGAGAGTCGTCACCCAACGCTGGACCCGGTTCTGGACCCCGGTCATCGGAGACGGGAGACCCTTCGCCCCCCCGACACCAGAGGCAAGCCCTCCGGTTCTAGAGCGGGGTTGGACATGATTTCCCGAGGGCTTCCCAAGGGGTCTGTTCCTCCCCCGCAACGGGAGGGGTCTTCCACTTCTTATTCTTCCTCTTCGGACTCCTCGGACAACTTCGACGGAGACTCCAATCCGGACGACGAGCCACGCACTCCAGACACGCCCAGGCCTCCTCCGAAGTCCCTTTCTGAGGATCTTTCCTTCTTGGAGTTGCTGCACAAGATCCAGACTCTTTATCAGTGGCAATCTTTGGAGCCAGATCCACAGCGAAAGAAACTCACTGAGCATCTGGACCTGCCCGAGACAGCTCCAACTTTGATTCCACCCTGGATCGAGCCTCATGCCGACCTTGTTACCACTATTTGGAAGCAACCATTGGCATTAGCCCCCCTTCTGAGGAAGGCGGATAGGCTATACCAGGCTCCGGAGGGTGTCGATTTCCTGAACTCGCACCCTAAGGCTGATTCGGTTGTGATTAGCGCCACCCACGGCCGTACAGCTAATCCCAAGCACCTGAGCTCGTCTCCACCCAACAAGGAATCCCATCTTCTGGACCAGTATAGGAAGAAGATCTTTTCTTCTTCCACTCTGGGTATGAGGGTCCTAAATTACGTTGCCCATATGGGGGATTACCAGAAGGTGATCCTTAGTGAGGTGGAAGCTAAATTGGACTCCCTTCCCGAGTCTCAGACTAAGCAGGAAGCGGCAGGTCTGGTCCGGTCTGCTCGTTCAGCCAGTCAGCACATACAATGCAGTGGACGCTGCTGGTCGGAGTTTGGCTTTCGCCGTAGGCTGGTGGCATCACGCCTGGCTCCGGGTGTCAGGTTTGGCCCAGGAGGTGCAGTCTGCTATCCAGGATGCACCCTTCCGGGGTTCGGTGCTGTTCGGTGGCACTGTCACAGGCCCCGTTAGAGTCAGTGTCGCCCTTTTCACAGATGCTTCCGCCCCAAAGCAAAACCTCAGGGAAAGAGGGCCAACAGATGTCGGGCCCCTCTGGCTGCCAAGCACCCCTCCACCCAAAAAAGTGTCGGGAGCTTCAGCTGTGACGCTGCCTCACACCTCCTGACTCCTTTCCTCTCCCACAGCCTCTGGGCCTCCCAGAGGAACCGGTAGGAGGGAGGTTCTCCTTCCATCTGCCGGGTTGGGAGAGGATCACTTCCGACACTTAGGTGCTCCAGCTGATAGCAGAAGCACACTCAATAGAGTTTATTCAGAAACCACCAAGAACTGCCCCCAGGTCGACTTACTCCCTGGAACATCATCTTCTGGTTCAGGAAGAAATATCCTCCCTTCTGCTGAAAGTGGCGATAGAACCTGTCCCATCCCACCTTCGGGGGATGGGCTACTACTCCCATTTCTTTCTGGTTCCGAAGAAGTCAGGAGATGTGAGGCCTGTTTTAGACCTCAGCTCCCTAAACATCTTTGTGGAGTACAGATGGTTTAGAATGCTCTCCCTGCAGGGCCTTCTGCCCCTCCTTTGGCCGGGACAGTGGCTGTGTGCTCTGGACATGCAGGATGCCTACCTGCATATCCCTATCTGCCCTTCCCACCGCAAATACCTTCATTTTGCATTCCAGGGGGACCACTACCAAATTCAAGGCCCTCCCAGTTGGTCTTTCCTTTGCACCCCGAGTGTTCACCAAATGCCTTTCTGTGGTAGCGGCCTACCTGCGTACCCAGGGAGTTCAGGTTTTCCCATACCTGGACGACTGGCTCCTGGCGTCCCTGTCCAGGGAGAAGCTCCTGCACTCCCTTTCCCTTACTCTGCAGGTTTTCACCAGCCTGGGTATTACCATCAACCAGGCCAAGTCCCACTTGATCCCATCCCAGAGGGTCCAGTTTATCGGGGCAATCCTGGACACGACCCCCGGCATGGTGTTCCTGCTTTTGGACAGGGTGGCCACCCTCCAGGCTCATGTCAGCCTGTTGTCCAGTCACAGGTGGGTCAACACCAAGTCAGTCCTTCACCTCTTCGGGCTTATGGCGGCCGCCATTCCGACAGTTCCTCGCGCTCGGCTCCTCAGTGGACACTTCGGTCTCAGTGGGATCAATTGGCGGACAACCTAGATCGGGAGATCCTGGTCTCCAGTCCGATGGTTCGGGACTTGCAGTGGTGGATGGTTCAGGAGAACCTTTGCCGGGGAGTTCCCTTCTGCCTCTCCCCCAAACTCTGACAACAGACGCCTCGGGTGAGGGTTGGGGAGCACACCTGGGGTCTCACTGGACCCAGGGCTTCTGGTCCAAGTTTGAGCAGACTCTTCACATAAACTTGCTTGAGCTCAGGGTCGTGTTGTATGCTCTACAAGCTCTGCATCTGTATCTGCTTCCCGGTCATCTGGCTGTCCAGACTGACATGTGCATAGTGTGGTACATCAGCAAACAGGGAGGAACACGTTCCTACCCTCTTTGCAGGGAGGCGATGTGAGTTTGGGACTAGGCAGTGCATCACAACCTTCACGTCATGGCGATTCATGTTCTGGGGTCGAGAACACGTTGGCAGACCACCTCAGTCAGTCATCCGCCCAGGCTCACAAGTGGGAACTGGATCAGGGGGTAGTAGACGATATCTTCCTATGCTGGGGAACACCTCAGGTAGACCTGTTTGGCTCTCCTCTCAACACAGAACTTCCCGTCTTCTGCTCGCTTGCTCCAGGGCGCAGAATTTTTTGAAGAGATGCTCTGTCTCTAGACTGGAAGGGCAGATTCATCTATGCCTTCCCCCCGATTCCGTTGATTCCGAGGGTCTTACACAAACTCAGCTCAGAAGGAGCTTGCACAATCCTCATCACTCCTTTCTGGCCCAGGCAAGTTTGGTTCTCTCTTCTGCAACAGTATTCAGAGGAACCTCCACTTCTTCTTCCTCTGTCACGGCTTTTATTGGCCCAGGATCAGGGGACCCTGGCCCATCCAGGCCTCAAATCCCTTCAGTTGCGTGCATGTCTCCTGCAGACGTAGCTCAAGTCCGATTTGGGGTTTCCCCGCAGGTGGCTGAGATTCTGGTGGAAGCCAGAAAGCCTTCCACTCGATCTGCTTATGCCATGAAATGGAAACGGTTCTCGATTTGGGCCTCTTCCAAAGATTTCGAGCCATTCTCCTGTCCTGTCAGGAGGCTTCTGGGTTACATGCATCACCTCTTCGATCTGGGTCTCAGTCATTCCTCTCTGAAAGTTCACATGGCGGCCCTCTCCGCTTACCATGTTCTCTTTGGGGACAGAACTTTCTGGCAGTTGGAAGTTGCTAAGACTTTTCTGAGAGGGGTTCTCCACCTGAGACTCCCTGTTCACGTTCCTGCCCCTCCCTGGGATTTGAATTTCATTCTCGGGAAGCTTACTCTGCCTCCTTTCGAGCCGGCAGCCTCAGCAGACCTAAAGTTCCTTTCCTGGAAGACTCTCTTCCTAGTGGCCATTACTTCCGCTCGAAGGATTTCCGAGCTTCAGGCCTTGATGTGCAAAATCCCGTATTTGATTTTCCACAAGGAATGTGTGGCCCTGCGTACCAACCGTAAGTTTCTCCCTAAGGTGGTAGCGGAATCTACGCTGAATCAATCCATGGAACTGCCTGCTTTCTTTACGCAACACTTCAGTCAAGAGGAATACCTCTTGTATACTTTGGATGTTCACCAAATTCTGAGATACTACACCAACAGGACAAAGGATCTCAGAAAGACTGATCAATTGTTTATCTCTTTTGCTCGCAAAAGAGAAGGCAATGCTGTCTCCAAGCAATGCCTATCTAAATGGTTGACTCATTGTATTACCTTCTGTTATGACATGTGTCACAAGACCCTGCCGGGTCAAGTCAGGGGTCACTCCACCAGGGGTGTCGTTGCCTCTGCAGCTTGTTTCAAGAATGTGTCAGCGACAGACATTTTCGCAGCCGCAACTTGGACTTCTGTCCATATCTTTATGAAACACTACAGTTTGGACATTGCCTCTCGCCATAGAGCTGGCTTCGGGTTGGCTGTTCTGCAAGGTCGTCTTCCTAAGACTTTCAGAGCCAGAGGATCTATATCTGAGTAGTTTCCTCCTCCCGTGTGCTTTTCCTTGTTCCAGACTGCTTGGGACTCAGTCCTATATGTAATTACCTACTGCAAGAGCCCTCGCGAAGTAATATAGTACAGTTACGTAAGAACTTACCGTAACAGTAGATCTTCGAGATAGGCTCTTGCAGTAGGTAATAGCTTCCCGCTATCCATCCCCTAAGCTTTTTCAGCTCCTTTTCCAGGAAGGGAAATATTCCGCTTCTCTCTCGTCTTGCCTTTTTTGGCCATTGGCGGGAAAGAACTGGAAGGCGGGTGTGGGGGACTGCCCCTTTATACTCACGTCGCCCACCTGACGGTGGGGCGGTCACCGCCAGAGACTGCTAGCTAGAAATTTTTCCGTGGGGTCCTGATGCCTGCCGGCTTCAGTCCTATATGTAATTACCTACTGCAAGAGCCTCTCTCGAAGATCTACTGTTACGGTAAGTTCTTACGTAACTGTACTTTCTTGCTCCACCATCTCCACAGGGAGTGGGGACTCCGAGGTCCCCTCCTGAAGACCCTTCATTCATCTCCATGATGCAGCAGTTCCAGTCTGCGATGGGGTTTGAATCTGAAGAGCAGGACATCACCAAATGAAATTTGGTGGAGTTCCAACAACTGCTTGACTCTCCAGCAATTATTATTCCTCCTCTGTTGCCTGGCCTGGAGGATGCCACCCTGGCTGCCTGGCACAGAACAAATATGATACCTGCCCATTCCTAGAAAGGCAGATAAAATGTACCAGGCCCCCTCAGGCAAGCCCTTTTTTTGCATGCCAACCTGAGGCTGACTCAGTTATAATAAGTGCAGCCCATGATAGGTCTATGCAGCCCATGATAGGTCTAAGTGCCTAAACATCTCAGTTCTCTCCCTCCTGACAAGGAGTCTAGGAGACTAGATGTTCTGGGGAAGAGGACCTTTGCTTCTGCTACCTTGGGCCTGAGGATTGCAAATTATCAGGCCCATATGGTAAAATACCAGAATACCCTCTGGAGGAAGGCAATGGCCCAAGCCCTACCAGAGGGTACTCCTAAGCTGGAGCTGCTAAAGGACCTTCAGGCAGGGGCAGATGTCGGTAAGCATCTTTTACACTGTACCTATGATATTTCTGATGCTTCTGCTAGACCAGCAGCTTCTGGTGTCTCCCTAAGAAGACATTCTTGGTTGAGGGGTGGCAGGATTTGCCACTGATGTGCAGCAGTCCATCCTAAATGCCCCATTTAGAAGATATAAGCTGCTAGGAGCAGACATTCAGGATATCCTCTCAAACCTACAGGCTTTGGGCAGGACTCTCAAAATCAGTACACTCCCTCTACTACACACAACCAAGAAGTAGGCAGAGGGTGCCCTTTTGTCTGGCCAGCAGCAGACGTCATTCATGGGCCTGACGACAAAATAAAAGCAGAGGAGAATCGGCCTTGCCTGCCTCAGGACCCACCCCAGGAGCCCACTCAGAAGCCCCTAGATGTGGGGTGCAGCTGCAGCCCCAGGATCTGCATCTGCATGACTCATTCCTAGACCCCCACCCACCAGTACCTTTGGAGGTGGTAGTAGCGGGTCGCCTTTCCCTCCACCTGGAGCAGTGGAGGAAGGTTACATCAGATGCATGGGTCCTGCAGATAACAGAACAGGGCCTTGCTCTAGAGCTTCTGGAATTACCTCCAGACCATGCCCCAGTCCATTCTTACTATCCTCCAGAACACATATCGGTGCTGCTAGAGGAAGTACATACCCTGATGCAGAAAAGGGCTATAGAACCATTTCCTTGGGAACAAAGGAACATGGATTCTATTCTTACAACTTCATAGTCCCCAAATGTACAGGAGATCTGAGACCCATTCTGGACTTAAGAAATCGGAACCTTTTTATTCAGTACAAGAAGTTCAGAATGGTTGCTCTACAAGGCCTGTTACCACTACTGCAAGTAGGAGACTGGATCTATTGCCTGGACATGCAGGATGCTTAACTGCATAACAAGATGCTCACAGGAAGTACCTTAGGTTCCTTTTCCAGGGGGAATGCTATCAGTTCAGGGTATTGTCCTTTGGCTTATCATTTGTGCCATGGGTCTTTACCAGATGCTTAGCAGTTGTGGCAGCAGCCTTCAGGTGAGAAGGACTGTATGTCTTCCCCTACCTGGATGAGTGGCTGCTCAAAACCCACTCCAAAGAGCAGCTTTATCAAACTCTAGCACGAACCAGGCAGCTGTTTGATGCTGTAGAGATCACGGTCAGTGTGCCAAAATCGGTCCTGACCTGTGTCCGCACCTGCAGTACACAAGGGGCAGTCTTGGACACAGCCCAAGGCTTGACCTTTCTTGCCCAGGACAGGGCCGAAGTCTGATTGCAGAGGCCCAGATGGTAGGCAACAGGTATGCCACAGCCAGGACATTCCTGAGACTCTTAGGCTTGATGGGGTCCACAACAAGTCCATGAAAACAAATGCCGTGGGGTTAATGTTGCAGACAAAATGCTGACACAGGGAACTCCGTTGCGCAGATACCGTGCACAGTAATGAAAGCACTGCAAATCAGGGGGGGGCGATGATTACTCCCAACTCTGGGGAGACGACTGGGGTTCATAGTATCCCCACCTGTAATGTCTGTATCACTGTCTTCACCCCTTATTTACCCATGAACATTTCACCGCGCTTATTATTCCAATGAGGTATTGACGGTATACTGGCTTGATGGCAGCAACATTGTTGTGGTACCACTGGCCAGATTGCATATGAGGATTCTCCAATGGCCCTTAAGGTTTCAATGGGATCAACACACAGTCGACTTAGAACAGAAGGTTCTAGTAACCTCTACTGTTTGGAAGGTACTGCTGTGGTGGATGGAACCCACCCATTTGTTGAAAGGGGGTCCTTTCTCGATCCCTGCCCCCCACCCATCAGATTCTCACCATGGATGCCTCGAGGACAGGCTGGGGCACATCTGGGGCCCCATCAGACACAGGGAACATGGACCAGAGTAAACGTCCTAGAAATGAGGACTGTTCTGTATGGCCTACAAGCCTTATTCATACTAGGATTTGTTCTAGGATTTGGCAGATGTACAGAGGGTGGTAGGCCCATATAAGTACATCTTCCAGCAAGCTGGAATTTGTCACCGGTTATTTAGCAAGTTGGTATCCAAATTTTTCTTAAAAATCTCAGGGCAGGGAATCGTCTCTGTATCCATGATGGGTGAGGGTATTGCCTATTATAGCCCGACAAATTATATTAAATATGTGGGTTTCATGCGCACAGCCCACAATATCCATGTGGAGAAACTTGATGCTGTCCACTCTGGCAATGGAAAGATTAACTTTTGCAATGAAGGGAAGGGTGGACCAGTTTTCTAGACTGTGGGCTCAATGCATAGCTGCACTTAACTCCTGCAGAGTTATTAATTTTCTCGGAAGGCTTTGGGGGGTAGTTTGAATAATTGGGGTATGAGAATACTATTCGCTACTCATAGCTCTACTGTATTAGAAAGAGCTGTTGTTTTTACAATAGCATTTATCAAGTCTCAGTTGATATTGGTGTCGCACATATATGAAATAGGTTGCACTTTTACTGTTTTAGTTCTTAAAAGTTTATTCTTATGATTTTGTTCATTTTAATTTGATTATTGAATTTAATATGTTGTAAGAGCTCATTACTCTGTTGCTAATTGATTGTACAGTTCCACTACAAATGAACATTTAATTTTTACAGGCAGGCTGGCCAAACCCTGGATTTTGAGGCCAGCATTAAAGACTTTTCAAGATGGACTGGTACCTGTAACTAATATATAAAACCTGGTTGATGTAACTGTAGAGTATGTGAACTTAGGAATGTATGTTATGTCTAAAAGACAAAATAATAAAAAATATTATACAAAAAAAAATCTCAGGGCTTTTGGAGTTTATTATATGGTTAGGAAGAGAATGCCACAGTGGGATTATTCTTTGTGTCTGCTATCAGTTTTTGGATGGGTTAACGGTAGTTAAGAGTTGTGGCTTCTCAAGTTGCACTCCCTTGTATTGAATGTGATGCCCAATTCTGTCATTAATTGCCTGTCTCTGGATAGTTTAAACATAAGGAGCAAGTCTCCCTTGGTTCTTTGCAGTTCCAGGGGGTACATGTTCAGCTCCACTAACCGATCATCATAACTTATGTTGTGCATTGTATCAATCATCTTTGTAACCCTTCTGTGGACTCCCTCCAGTCTTTTCACATCCCTCCTCAAATATGGGCTCCACAATGGTGATCAATAATCCAGGTAAGGTCTAACATAGGCTCTATAAAGGGGCAATATACAGTCCCTATTCAAACAACATGAAGTCTTGCTATATTATGACAATTGCAGTTTGTCCCACCATTAGAACTGCTCCGGAGGTGAAATAGTTAACTCCATTCCATGAATGGAACATTGAGCACGAGCTCTAAAATAGAAGCTCTGTCTGTGGAGATTCAAACCTGAACTGTCAGATTCTTTACTCCGCCTCACTGAACAGTCGCTCCGGAGATTTCTCCTACTGCTTTGTTCATTTCTCGGTTTAAACAGTATTTTCTCAGTTAAATTAAACGCGGTATAATTATTTTAACCGCAACCGATCGGTTTCAAGCTTTGTCGTGGTATTGTAAGTAATAGACAGGTTTTATTCTGTGTGGAACTTGTAAATGTTTATCGGTTCGGTTCGAACCGATCAAGTTGGTTAAAACCTTAAAGAGTAATCATTTTAGAGTGCGGTTCCCGGTTCTTATCGGTTCTAAAAAAAAACGGATTTCATTATGTTTTTTTCCATGACCCGTGACACGGTTGGGAACCGATAAGGGTGTCTTGCCTTGCACTGCCGTTAAAAGGGCAAGTTTCTTGGTTAGGCTGGCATCATGTCTGAGAAACCCAAAAGAAAAAAACGGGCCCACTGGGTTTCAACACTGTAGTGTCTGTGGGGAAGCCTTGGCCAAGGCTGACCCACACACTACATGTGTTTATTGTCTGGGGTTGACCACCTCGTTTCAGACTGCCAGATTTGTAAGAATTTCCCTGCAGCCACCCTGGATAAGAGAGTGGGCAGGCTCAGGGAACGAGAGGCCAAAAAGTCCGCTGACCCAGATGGCCAGCCCGGTTCGGTGCCAACCGAACCAGAGGGAGTGCCCTCTGACCAGGGCGAGACTTCCTCAGGCAAAAGTAAAAAAAAAAAAAAAAAAAAGAGAAAAATCAGCAGGTATGGAGTCCAAAATTCCTTCTCCAACTGCTGCAGAACTAGCAAAAGCTATACAAATTGTACAGTCACTTTCTCCGGTTCCGTCCGAACAGCCACTGTCTGGTAAAAGGTTGGTTCGGCCGGTTCCACCAGTTCAAGAATATGATGTTGGAGATTTTTATGAACCAAGAGCATGGGGGGGCATGAGGATGATCCGTGTGAATGTGACTGAGAGAGTCTGGGTGTGCCCATTGAACCGGACATCTCCCCAGACTGACCCTTACAATCTACCCCTATGCTTTCTGAGTCCCCTTCTCTTTTTCTGTTTTATAAAAAGGGTTGCTGAATCCCTCCAGCGCCCATGGGAGGAAGCTGTGGATGAGCAAGAGGAACCTGATTTGTAGAAATGATGGATATACTAGAGTCTAGGAGATTGTCTTTTCCTTTGCATAAGTCTTTAGGAAACAAACAATAAAATTTTAAAAACTCCTAATTCTGTGCCTCCTGTAGATAAAAAGATGGACAGAAGGTACACATTGTCAGGTCCTGATACAGAATTCTTTCTCAGCAATTGAGTCATGTTAGTAGTTCAGGCTGCAGCCTCAGACAAAGTTAATATTCCCCTGGCTTCACATCCTCCTGACAAGGATTCCAGGAAGATTGATGCCATGGCAAAAACAGTATATGGCAGCCTCCTTGGGACTCAGGCAAGCAAATTATATGGCTTATGTAGCTAGGTATCAGAAATCTAGATGGGATACTGTTATGGAATTAGCCAAACAAGCCCATGACCAGCTGGCTAGCTAACTAGAACAGGTGGTGCCATGGCATTGAGGTTTCTAAGGTGCAGTTCATGCTGCTGTGGATGTTAATGATGTTTCTCTAGAGTCATGGCCACATCTGTAGCTTTTCGTAGGTTGGCCCGACTCAGGTGTACTAGCCTGTCACAGGATACCCAGACTAAGGCTATGGATTTTCCTGTGGTGGGAAATTCTCTGTTTGGGGAGCAGACAGAGAATTACATGAAAAAGATGGATGAATATAGGACTACTTACAAAAGTGCCCAAGCTAAGGAGCGGCAAGCCACTCCCCAGAGGCATACCCCCAGGGGTAGGGGTAGGCCTTTTCACAGGCCTTTTTATCAGACTCAGGCCTCCTCTGCTTATGCTCAGAGGGGCTTCTTCAGAGGCAGAGGCAGACGGGGTGTGGGCAGGCCTGCTCCCACCCCTCAGCCTAAAGCACCTGCTAAGCAGGCACCCTGATGGGGTGCCCAGAGCCGATTCCCCTTTACCAGTAGGGGGCAGGTTGGCTTACTTCAGTCAGAACTGGGCGTCTTTAACCTCAGACAAGTGGGTTCTGGAAGTAGTAAGCCAGGGTCTGGTTCTCAGCTTCAAAAAAGTTTCCCAAGATGAGAACCAGTTTTTTTCTACCTGCAAGTTCTTCAGAGACCCTTGCTGTAGAAGCAGAGGTCTCAACCCTGTTGTCTCTTAGAGCAGTAGAAAGGGTTCCTCCCCTGCACCAGGGCAGGGGTCTGTATTCCAGATTCTTCCTTACCCCAAAAAAGACAGGAGAATGGCGGCCCATCTTAGACCTCAGATATCTGAACAAGCATCTTTTGAAACCAAAGTTCAAAATGGTAACTCTGGCAATGATTTTACACTCTCTAAGGCCAGGGGACTGGTTAGCTTCCCTGGACCTCAAGGATGCCTATTTTCACGTCCTAATCAGAAGCTCCCATCGAAAGTACCTCAGATTCGAACTGCCCTCAGGCTCACTTAAGGAGGCCAAGGATTGCTGTTTTTCCCTATCTAGACGACTGGCTCATTGTTGGCCAGTCCCCAGAACAGGTAAAATCTCACCTGCAAGTCACCCAGCAGCTTCTCACCTCCCTGGGCTTTCTGCTAAATCTACCAAAGTCAGTTCTGGAACCAGTCCAGGTACTCACCTTTATAGGGGCAGAATTGGACACAAACCTAGCCAGAGCTTTTCTTCCCTTAGAAAGGGTAAGGAATTTAGTGGCTCTGGCCTCCTCCTTCACTCTGCAGGTCTCTCGACCAGCAAGACACTTTCTGAAGCTCCTGGGGCACATGGCTGCATCCACAGCTGTTGTGCAGGGAGCAAGATTTCAGATGAGAGACATTCAGTTTCACTTGAGAGCCTATTGGTCTCAAAGAAGAGACCCCCTTTCCAAGTTGGTCCCAGTGACTCGAACCTTGATCCAGGCCCTCCAGTGGTGGCAGGATCAGAGCAATTTGAGATTGGGGTCCCCTTCATTCCTGCTCACACTTTGACTCTCACTACAGATGCCTCCCTCCTGGGTGGGAGCCCACATGGGCGACCTCTCCACTCAGGGAGTGTGGTCCCCCAGGAATCTCTGCTCACATCAATTTGCTGGGACTCAGAGCTGTCTTTTAGCTCTTCAAGCTGTCTTGCATCTGTTCAGAACAAAGTGGTACAAGTCAGAACAGACAACACCACAACAATGTGGTACATCAACAAGCAGGGGGGCACTCGGTCTTCGGCCTCGTGCTCCGAGGCAATGAAGTTGTGGTCTCTGGCCTATTCCCTGAACACTTCCCTCATAGCAGTTCACCTTCCAGGAAAGGACAATGTCCTAGCAGATGCTCTCAGTAGGATTTCCCAGGGCCATCACGAATGGTCCCTGGATCCTCAAGTATTGGGGATAGTCTTTGCCAGATGGGGCACCCCTCAGATAGATCTTTTTGCAGCCCCAGACAATCACCAACTTCCACTGTTCTGTTGCAGGCCTCCAGTGTTGGGTTCAGTCCCCCGACGCCTCTTCCTGGATTGGGAGGGAAGTTTCTTTATGCTTTTCCCTTCCTCTCCTATTCAAAGTGTTAGTCAAATCAGATCTCAGCCTTGCAGGATGATTCTGATTGCCCTGATTGGGCCAGGCAGCCCTGGTACCCACTCCTTCTGTCCCTGACAGTCCATCTTCCCCTTCCCTCCCAGGAATCACAACCTATTAACCTGTGCTCAGGGAGAGTTTGGTATCCGAACCTCAAATCCTCAACCTCGAGGCCTGGCTGTTGAGGAGTTAGAGTTTGCTGACTTACACCTCTCTCAGGGTGTCCTTTAAATCCTAAAGGCTTCTAGGAAGCCTTCCACTAGGGCTACTTTTAATTCTAAATGGAAAAGGTTTTCCATTTGGTGTGCTGGGAAGCATATTTCCCCAGAATCTGCTGATTTGCCCATTGTGTTAGATTACATGGTCCATCTTAATTTCTTAGACCTCAGACCAGCTACCCTGAGAGTTCATTTGGCAGCTGTTTCTGCTTTTGTTTCAGCAGGAAAGTCATCCTCTTTCCGCCACCCTTTGTTTTCCAGTTTTTAAGGATTACCCATACTAATCCACTTTTTCGGGATCGGGCCCCTGCCTGGGACCTTAATGTTTGCATTGCCTAATGCACAACCCTTTTGAACCTCTGTTTTCTGCAGAGCTGAAGTATCTAACTTGGAAAATCTGTTTTCCTAGTGGCTATCACTTCTGCTAGACACATAGGTGAGTTGCAAGCCTTGTCAGTAGAAACTGACTTTGTTTTCTTTCACGGGATAAGGTAGTCCTCAGGACCAACAGGAAGTTTTTGCCTAAGGTGGTTTCAGATTTCCATCTTAACCAATCTATCTCCCTTCCAGTATTTTTCTCTGAACACTCCTCCTCTGGTGAGAGGAGATTGCACAGCCTGGATGTTAAGAGGGCTCTTAGTTACTATATAGAAACGTACTAAGGGTCACAGGTTCGAATCCTCCAACTTTTCCTCACTTTGGTGAGGTTGGAAAGGGAACCTGCCACTAAGAGATCAGTTGCCAGGTGGATTGTCTCTTGTATCCAATTTTGTTATCAGAAACTGGGCATAGATCCCCCCTCTGGCTTGAGGGCTCATTCTACCAGAGGTACAGCTGCGTCTCTAGCTGCTGCCAGAGACATCCCTATATTGGAGATATGCCAGGCTGCTACTTGGAAAACGGTACACACTTTCACCAAGCATTACTCCTGGATGTCCAGGCTAGGAGAGATGCTCTGTTTTGGCACAGCTGTTCTTCAGAGCCTGTTCCCTAAGTAGGTTCTGCCCCACTCCATGGAGGTACTGCTGTTAGAAGTTTGATTGTCATAATATAGCAAGACTTCATGTTGTTTGAAGAAAAATTACTCACCTTAGTAATGTTGTTTCTTCTAATGGAGTCTTGCTATATTATGTCCCCAGCCTGCCCCTCTCAGAACCTCTACTTGGGTAGGGTGTGGGCAACCTAGTGTGGGCACTATTTTATGCCCTTGTTTAAGCCTTGCACCCTTTTGGGGTGTGGTGGTGTGTTTATTATCCTCTTGTTTTATTCTCATTTTGTTAAAATTGTATTAGTAATTCTGGTCCCCTGACTTGAGTATTGGGTGTTGGGACCAGCAATGGGGGTTATTATTCAGGTAGCCAGTTGGCTAGTGTAGGTTACAGCTTCCACACAGACCTTAGTGAGTTTTGCTCAGAAAGATCTGACAGTTCGGGTTTGAATCTCCACAGACAGAGCTTCTATTTTAGAGCTCGTGCTCAAAGTTCCATTCATGGAATGGAGTTAACTATTTCACCTCCGGAGCAGTTCTAATGGTGGGACAAACTGCAATTGTCATAATATAGCAAGACTCCATTAGAAGAAACAACATTACTAAGGTGAGTAATTTTTTCTTCCTGGATATGAATGATATCTTGATACATTCTGTTATTCTGTTTGCCTTATTTATTAATTGTCCACAGTGTTTACATAGATACATACATAGATACATAGACAGTGTCAGCAGATAAGGGCCTATGGCCCACGCAGTCTGCCCATTTGAGCTTGTAAGCTCAGTTTATGTTTTCCTAGAAGTCTGTTGCCCCTTACCCCTGACCTCCAGAATTCCTTTATGTCTATCCCATGCATTCTTAAATCCCATGATTGTTTCAGCCCCCACCACTTCCTCTGGCAGGGTGTTCCACTTGTCCACCACCTGTTCTGTGAAGAAATTCTTTCTCATGTTTCCTCTGAATCGCCTCCTCCTCCAGCTTTCGCCCCATGCCCTCTAGTCCTGGAAACATCTTTTTGCTTAAAATAGTGTTTTCCTGCACCCTGTTCCTCCCTGTAAGATACTTTGTATGTCTCTATCATATCACCCTCTCCTCCTCTCCTCCAGGAGTACATGTTCAGTTCCTTCAACCTGTCTTCATAGGACTTGTGATGCAATCCATGCACCATCTTTGTTGCCCTCCTCTGAACCTTCTCTACCCGTGTCTATGTCCTTGCGTGAGGGATGGTCTCCAGAACTGTACACTGTACTCCAGGTGGGGTTTCACTAGTGTCTTGCTAGCGGAATTATGACCTCCTTCCTGCTGGTGATGCCCCTGCTCATACATCCCAGCATCCCTATTTGCTTTACCTGCTGCCTTGTCACACTGTTTCCTTCACTTTGAGGTCATCAGAGATGACAACCCCAAGATCCTTTCCTGCTTGGTGCGTGCTATATCCTCACACCTCCAACTGATATATTGTGCCAGGGTTTTTGTGCCCATATGCATTATCTTGCACTTTGCATTGAATTTCAACTGCCAAACTCCTGGACCATTCTTCCAAGTTTCTGCAGGTCCCTTCTCATTCTGTCTACACCCTCTGTGTGTCTACTCTGTTATCAGAAGCTTATGTCATCAGCTAACAGTGAAATTCTGCCTCTAGGTCCCATGGCGCAATGTCACTGATGATGTTGAATAGGACCGTCCCAGCACTGATCCCTGTGGTACCCCACTGGTCACTCTACCTCTGTGGAGTGACAGCCATTTGCCACCACCCCTCTGTGTCCTGCCACCCAGCCAGTTACCTACCCACCACACACTACTGTCCTGCCCACACCCATATTCCCAGTTTGTGTAATAGTTTCTTGTGGCACAGTGTCAAAGGCCTGTTGAAGTCCAGATAGGCCATGTCCACTGCCTCCCTGATCCACCTCCCTAGTCACCCAGTCAAAAATCCAACGAGGTTGGTCTGACATGACCCTCCCCTGGTGAAACCATGCTGCCTTGGGTCCTGTAGTCCATTGACAACCAGATGTTCCACCACCTCTCCTTCAGTAGTGCTTCTATGATCTTCCCCACTACCGAGGTGAGGCTGACTGGTCTGTAGTTACCTGCTCCTCTTGTTCCCACTTTCTGTATAAGGGGACTACATCTGCTGTCCTCCAGTCTTTGGGTACCTCCTGTTTCCAGTGGTTGGCTAAACAGGATAGCCAGAGGGTTCAGCCACCACCTCTTAGTTCTTTAAGGACCCTGGGGTGCACCCCATCTGGCCCCATTGCTTTATCAACTCTTATTACTTCCAGTTCCTTCAGGGACCCTTTCTCGTAAAGGGACTTGTGTCCATTTCTGCACCATTCTCACCCCTTGTACTCCTCTTCAGACCCATTATCTCTCCTTTCTTACTCAGTAAAGACTGAGCAGAAATACCTGTTCAATATGTCAGCTTTACTGTTGTCATCCTCCACGCTGCCCTCATCCTCCCCTTCAGTCTCACTATCCCTCCCTTGTCTTTTCTTTTTCACTTATGTACCTGTAAAGGTTTTGTCCTCCTCACTGATTTTGCAATGTGTTTTCTGTCTGAGCTTTGGCTTCCCTTACTGACCTCCCTGCCTCCCTTTGCTTCTCCTGGTACTTCTCCTATCCCCTTCTGCCTGTGTCTTTGTATTGCCTTAATGCACCTTTTGGCTTTCACTTTCTTGCTACCTCTTGAAACCATTATGGTCTCCTCTTCCTTTTCCTCTTGCTAACCTGCTTAATGCATAATTCTGTTGTTCTTGTAATCCCCATTTTAAATACTGCCCACTGTTCCTCAACCCCTGATTCCTGTCCCATTCCCCTTAATGCCTCTTTCAAGTATCTCCCCATCTTCCCAAAGTCTGCCCCCTAAAATCCAGGATACGTGTTTTTGTGTGGTTTGGTTCTGCTCTTTCTGTGATTTCAAACCACAATGACTGGTGGTCACTGTTTCCCAGGTGCTCCCCCACTGTTACCCCCATCACACTGTCCCTGTTTGTGAGCACAAGGTCCAGTATTGCCTTCTGCCGAAGTTGGTTCCATGACCAGTTGCTTGAGGAAGGCACCTTGAAGGGAGTCCAGGATAATCCGTTCTAGTTGATGCTGCTGCTGGGATGCTCCAGTCCACATCTGGAATATTGAGTCTCCCAACCAGTACTACCTCATCCTTGTCTGCCATCCTTGGATGGCTAGCATCAGCTCCTATCTGTTTCTTCCTCCTGGGCTGGTGGTCTTATAGACCACACCTTGAAGTGGGATGGCTGTCCCCATTTTCCTTTCCAGCCAACCTACAGTATCTCTCCCCATTTTGTTCCTCCTTGATCTCTGTGGTCCTTATGTCATTTTTCACATACAGTGCCACTCCTCCTCCTCCCTTCCTGCCTGCTCTGTCTCTTCTGAATATGTTGTAGCCAGGTATGGCCATCTCCCGGTCGTGGTTATCATTACACCAGGTTTCAGTGATGGCCACAATGTCCAGGTCTGCCTGTACCATGACAGCCTCCAGATCTTCCATCTTGTTGCTAAGGCTCCTGGCATTTGCACGTATGGCTTTCCATAATTTGACCTCCCTAGACTGTTTCACTGTTCTACTCCAGCCCCTTCCTTGGTTGTCATTTATCCCTGGTTCTCCGTGCTGTCTGCCCTTCTGCTGAATTTTGCCCTTTCTGCTTATCCACCTCTTGGGCACTAATCTCCATCTTTGCACACTGCTTCTAGAGATAGCCACTCCTCTGGTTCACTGGTTCCACTGTTAGCTGTGGGGTGAGCAAGCAGGTACCCTCCTGCTGGCCTGCTACCCCCTTTGCTAGTTTAAATGCTTGTCAGTGTAGCTTTTAAACTTATCATTGAGTGCTTGGATTCCCCTCCAGGATGGATGCAGGCCGTCAGGCTTGAACAAACCTCCATCCCTCCAGGTGGGTCCCCAGTCACCAATGAATCCAAACCCTTCCTCACAACACCAGTTCTTACTGAATGATAGATCTGAAGAAATAAGTATCCCATGATCCTTTTTGTCGCTGACAGTGTTCAGTGTCTTGCCATTTAATGTATGTTGGTGATTTAAATTTGTTTCGCCTAAGTGCATAATTACTCATTTGTCAGTGTTAAAAAACATGTCATTTTTTTGTGCCCATTCTTCCAGTGATTTCAAATCATTTGTCATATTTTGTATGTCTTCATCTAATTTGACTTTGGAAACTGTCTTTGTGTCGTCCGCAAATTTTATGGCAGAATTCTTTAGATTAGTAGTCATATCCGATTCAAAAATAGAAAATAAAACTGGCCCCAGGACAGAGCCCTGTGGCACACCACTGGTCACCGAACCCATATTTGAGTAATGTCCCGTAATACAAACTCTCTGTGTGCGGTCTTTTAACCATTCTTCCACCCATCTGACTATATTGCAGTTTATTCCAAGTTTATGCATTTTTTTAATAAGGGTTTTATGGGGCACCGTATCACATCTAAGATCTAAGTAGATGATGTCCACAGGTGTTTTATCGTTTAGCAGTTTACTTACTTTCTCATAGAATACTAGGTGGCTAGTAAGGCAAGACCTCTGGTTTTTAAAACCATGTTGTGAGGGATCTATTCATTCTTTGTTAGCCATATCGTCCTCCAGTTTTATCTTGAGTTTTGCTTCGAATATCTTGCCCAGTATGCTTGTTAAACTAATGGGTCTGTAATTTGACATTTCACATAGGTTGCCCTTCTTAAAGATAGGAGTAACCTTTGCTATTTCCCAGTCACTTGGGATAGACCCTGAGGATAGGGATAAATTGAAAATTTAATACAAAGGATCAATCAGCCATTTAGATAATCTCTTTATCAGTCTAAGGTGTAATCTAGCTGGTGCTGGTGATTTGTTTATGTTCATTTTGTCTAGTAGATATTTTATTTCACTTTTGGTTATTTCTGCCAGGTTGTCTTGTACATTACTAATATTTATAGGTGTATTTATGTTTGATGAAGTTGCTGTGTTGAATACTGAGCAAACATATGTATTCAATTCTTCAGCCGTTTCCTGTGGATTCACAACTTCCTTGGGACCTATTTTTAGGGGGCCAAATGACTTGAGGCTTGTTTTTTATTATTTACGTATGAGTAGAAGCTCTTACCCCTGTGTTTTATATATGGTAATTTGAATTATATATTTTTTTCTGCTCTGATCTTTTGTTTACATTCCCTTAGTATTATTTGATATTTGTATTTGTTATAACCGTTGTTATCTCTTGTTAGTGCTCTAAATGCCCTTCGCAATTAATTTTGATATGGTGGGTGTTAACCAGAGGGGTATTTTTCCCTTGTTGTTATAGGTAGTTTTGTTAGGGATATATTCGGATTCTAATTCCAGAATTTTATTTTTAACTCTTGTCCACACCTCTACAGGCACAGTAGAGCCATTGTCCCATTGCCATTTATATAGTTCTTCTGTGATCTTATCAAAGTTTGCTCTATTATAATTTTTAAAAACCGTTTTACCAACTCTTTTTTTTTTTAGGAAGTATATTTGTATCAAAGGTTATTATTTTATGATCGCAGTTTATTAAAGGGTCTTTAATATTGATGTTCTGTATTTGGTGGGGGGCATTGGTTAATACTAGATCTAGGATATTATTATTCCTTCCATCCAGACCCATCTCTCCCTGGGACCTCTGCTGGTACAAACAGGCAATATCAGCATGATTCATTATATCAACAAGCAGGGGTGAACTCATCCCTACCCTCTGTGCAGGGAAGCCATGAGGGTTTGGCATTGGGCTCTAGAACACGATGTAGGCAATTCATATTCCAGGCATCCAGAACATCTTGGCAGATAGGCTAAGCAGGTCACAGCCCAGAATGCACAAGTGGGAGCTGTTGACCTTGGTGGCAGAACTGTTCGACAGGTGGGGTCATCCAGAGTTGAATCTTTTTGCATCCCCACGCAGTGCAGAACTGCGGTTTTTCTGCTCGCTCCAGAGCCTGGAGTTTTTTGGCAAGACGCATTGACACTGTCTTGAAAGGGGAAGTTCTTTTATGCCTTTCCTCCCTTTTCTCTAACCCAGAGGGTGCTAATCAAGCTTCAGATGGAGGGAGCAATGTTAGTATTAATTGCTCCTCTTTGGCCTTGTCAGATCTGGTTCCACTTACTGCAGCAATTGGTGGTGGAGTCACCAGTGCCTCTGCCCCTGTGCAAAGGCCTACTGTTCCAGGAAAAGGGAACTCTGGTCCATTCAGACCTCATGTCACTCCATCACCATGCATGGCTCAGCCATTGCTAGGTTTGGGGTGTCTCAAAAAGTGGCTGATGTTCTGGTGGCTGCTAGAAACCTTCCACCAGGGCCACATTTTCCATAAAGTGGAGACGGTTTGCTTTGTGGGCCACTTCTCACCAACTGGATACCTTTACCTGTCTGGTGAATCGGATTCTAGAGTATTTGTTGTCCTTGTCATATGAAGGTTTGCAGTACTCTTTTATCAGAGTTCATTTGGCAGCCTTTCATGTACATGTTGAAGGTCATACAGTTGCTCAGTTGGAGGTGGCCTGTACGTTTTTGAGGGGCATTCTGCACCTGAAGCTTGCTATCCACAATCCAGTTCCAGCTTGGGACCTGAATTTTGTGTTTGGAAAGCTGACCTTGGCTCCTTTTGAGTCAGCCATGACTTGTGGCTTACGCTTTCCATCTTGGAAAGCATTATTTTTAGTTGCTGTTACTTCTGCTCAAAGAATTTCAGAGCTTCAGGCTGTAATGTGGAGCCTTCTTATTTGATTTTTCACAAAGACAGGGTGTCTTTACATACTAATCCTAAGTTTCTTCCTAAAATGGTGTCTGGGTTTACTTTAAATCAAACCATCTACCTGCCAGTTTATTCTCCTGAGCATGCCAATCCAGGGGAAGCATTGCTCCATACTTTAGATGTACATAGAAATATTCAGGTACTATGTACACCGTACAAAGGACTGCAGGAAATCCTCACAGGTTTTTGTTTCCTTCACCCCTGGGAAAGATGGTGCACCTGTTTCTAAACAGTGCCTGTCCAAATGGTTGGCCAACTGTATTACTTTCTGTTACAGGATGTACCATAAGGAACTTCTGGGGGTGTTCGTGGTCATTCCACAAGGGGCACGACCACTTCTGTAGCCTGTTTCAAAAAATGTGTCAACAGCAGCAATCTCTAGAGCTGCCACCTGGAGTACTGTCCACACCTTCACTAAACATTACAGTCTTGACATTGCCTCTCGAAAAATGGCAAGTTAATGCCGGCATGGTGATGCTGACGGTTGAGGCGCTTGATGCCACAACTCGGGACACACCGGCAACCCAGGTTCGGCAGCGAGCTCAGGTTACCAAGGATCAGCAAGGGAGGGAGAGGATCAAGCGTCCAACTGACTACTCTCCTCTCTGGGGGTGGGGGGGATTGGCTGTCTCACTCCTTGGCTGCCATCTGGTGGAGGCCGGGTAGCAGCGTCAGAGTCTGAGCAGCAAGTAGGAGTAGTGGTTACATGAGCACCTTCAGGTGTGCGCATGCTCATGGTGCTGTGGCATAGGGGGAGAAAAGCAGGAGAAAAATGGTGCGTAGGCTCCATGAAGCCTTGCCTGCCAGCCCTCGTCCTGCCCTGTCGCCGATGTGCCAAAAGCCCTGATCTCGATTATGTATCCTGGGTGGGGGGAAAACGGTCCTCCCTTTCCCAGCCCCGCCACAGGGGTAAATCCATGGGGGAATGAGGCTTGGCAGTGGCGGAGAGACAGCATTTTGGACATGGGTGGCAGGGACAGGGTGGAGCTTAGCCACCTGTAGTGTGTCTGGTGGGGAAGAGCCTATTTAAAAAAAAAAAAAAAAAAAAAAAAGGCAGGTTTTGACCTAGCTGAAGATAGAACAATTACATACTTACTATAACAGGATATCTTCAAGAGAACCTTTTGTCAGACCGTTGCCGTCCCACCCTCTGACCCCCTTAGATTCAGAGCTCTATAACTCCTGTCTCTTTCTCCAGGATAGTCTACCTGCTGTTTCCAGCCTCATCTGGTAGGCAGAACCATAAGTTCTCTCCTAGTTCCCTAGAGGAAGTACTCTGAGCATGATCTCTGACAGTGAAATGAGGAGGGAAGGGTCCACCCACGTTTATGTGGGAGTGCCGACGTGGACATTGTCAGTGGCCCCTAGCGGACTGCTATGCTTGCAAAATGTTTCTGTGCAGTCCTAGTGCCTGGTGGTAATAGTTCCGTAGGTGTGGCCTGATGAGAGATTCTCTTGAAGATCTGCTGTTACAGTAAGTACGTAACTGTTCTGTGTGCATGATGCCATTTGTGCTGTGCCAGCTCTGTGTCAGGGGGGAGTTTGTTATGCCAGCCAGAGGGTTGCCATAACTGGTGTGTACTCCCTTCACAGGCATCAGAAGGACTCAGTGTTGCCCTGCAGGCACAGACAGGGCCAGCTGTCCTCCCTGACACTGAGAGCAGGGTGAGGATGACAGCTGTGGGGCCCAGTACAAATAAAAATAAAACTTACAGCTGTGGCCATGGGGAAACAGCAGTCCTTATGTGGACTGCCATATCTCATGATCTGAACTTGGGAATAGCTATGACAGCAGTTGCGGTTTCTGATTGGAAGCCTACAGTCTGGCTCATGTCCATCACCCCTGGCTGGCACCTCTTCTTGCTCAGAGCTACGCATCTGTGCAGCTGGCAGTAGTGAATCCTGGCCCCCTGTGTCTGTCTGGGGCCCAGTGCGCGGCTCTGTATGTGTCTTTTTGTAGTTGGTACTGAGTCACAGTTCATAGAACCCATAGTGACTTTAACTGGCTCCCTGTTGCTGATGTTACCTCTGACGACTGAAGAAAGCACCTTTAGAAAACACTGCTGGTAGGCTTCTTTACCAGCTGGTTCAGAAGGAAACACGTAGCACAAATGATGCAGTGCGTACGTGATTATAGCATTTTTTTTGTCTCTCGGTGTTGATTCTTACCTCATCATTGAGAACACAGTCCCCATCAGACGAGCTAGAGGAACAGTCAACATGGAAAGGGGATCTTGGCCCAGCTGGTAGCACAGAGATTCAGCATCCATATTTATGGTCTTTTTTACCTAGCATAGCCCAGCTGAGATGCAGCATCTCCTTTTCAGTGGGGGTTGGCCTTCTACAAAGTTGTATTGAAAGAGTTCATCACAGAAAGGTAAGGGTTTTGCTTAGGGTCACACGTTGAGAAAGCAGTCTATAAGCATTTTGCAAGGATCATTTTAGAATTTCTCAGAATAATTCCGAAGTTGGGTGGAAGCTGGATTACACTAGCAGAGCATTGCCATTTGATAGCACTATTCTGTATGCATTACATGGTGCCTGCGACTCTGTCACCACTAGGTGGTAGCATTGTGCTGTTTATTGTGAGGGGCTGAAAGTGGCGGCATAAGCAGATGCAGTGATTTGTTTTCAGTTCCCAGTCCATGCGAGTCGATATTACATCCTGATTTTGTCACCCAGGTATGCAGAATGGTGAAAGTAATTGAGTCATCATGCAGCTGTTTTCTGAATTTTATTGTACTACCTAGAATTTAATTATTACTATTAAATCACGTCTGAGGGTCATTTTAGTAATCTTGGGCAAGACTCCTGAACTGGCTTTGATATTAGCTTTTGTGTGGTAAGAGAAATGCAATATTTCTTTTGAACTTCTTGAATGCACAAGAAGATAAAACTTGAGCAGGGCAAGCAACACAACACATTGCATCCAGTAGTACATAATTTTTATCTCAGCAAAGTTTTGTACAATGCAGAAAGGTGCAGTAAAGGTGCTAGTAGTCAAAAACTAAATAGTACAAAAAATGCTAGTAGAAATTACTGCAGCCCTTTCTTAAACTTAAGCAGCACCAAACAAACATAGAAACAAAACATAGATTCATACAGGAAATACAAGACCCGAGGGAAAAGGACAGGCCTGAATACATAGGGCATCTTAAATCAACCAGCAGGTGGCAAGGTAGGCCAAAGCGGAGACAGAACTTAGAATAATTAAGGAGATCAAAGAGCGTGATAAGACCTTCTTCCAGTAGGTCTTAGGAGAAAAGAACAAGTAGTGATGCTGAGAAGGGGGATGAAGCGGGTGGAGGAAATCAGGAGAAGACAGAAGTACTAAATGAATACCTCTACTCAGTCTACACAAAGGAGAAGAATGGGCCCCTTGCACAGGGAAAATGGGATGTTGAGGGGCAATGGAGATAAAGGAGAAAGCAGTACAGAGGACAGAGTCCTCAAAGGGCTCAAGTCCCTCAAAGTGGACAGGTTTCCAGGGCCAAATGGCATGCACCCGAGAGTGCTGGCGACAGTCTTTGCAGTGCCTCTGGTTGGCCTGTTGAACTACTTTCTGGACACAGGTGGTTACACAGGAGTGGAGGACAGTCGATGTGGTGTCTCTGCGTAAGAGTGAACCAAGAGATGAATTTGTGAACTATTGGCTGGTCTGCTTGACATCATACGAACATACGAAGAAACCAGCAGAATTAGGTCTTTTGGTCTATCTTGTCTGCTCGTTGTGTAGGGTTTGCAGCTCAGGCTGTTATTCCTGCTCCCCCCTCCCTAACCTTTACATTCTTTTCCTCTTCCCCCTCCTTTCCCATGACCTTTATCGTTCCCCTATATCTATCCCAGCCTCTCTTGAAGCTGCCCATCATCCTCAATAAAATCACCTCTTCTGGCAGCGTGTTCCATTCAGTCACCACCCTTTCTGTGAAGAAGTATCTTCTAAACTCCCTCCTAACCACCACCCTCAACTTAAGACTGTGCCCCCTCGTGGTTTTGTTGCAGCCTACCGTGAAGAGACCCTCCGTATTCACCATCAGTCCCTTTCATGTACTTGAAGGTCTGAATCATGTCTTCCCACTCTCTACTGTCCTCAAGGGAGTACATGTTTAGGGCCCTCAGTCTTTCCTCATACAATTTACCCAGCTGCTCTGCAATAATCTTTGTAGCCCTTCTCTGGACCGTCTCCATCAGGTTGATAGGTGAGGGCACCGGAACTGCACGGCATACTCCAGATGCGGCCTCACCAGTGACCTGTACAAGGGCAATACCACATCCTGTCGCCTATTGCTGATCCTTTTGGCTATGCACCCCAGTATCCTGTTCGCCCTTGCCACTGTTTCTTTGCACTGCATACTGTGCTTCAGGTCACTATAGTTATCACTCTGAGATCCTTCTCTTCTGTGTGGGCTACCCAGCCCCCTGCCAGGTAGTACTGTGTCCTGGTGTTTTTGGCTGCAGTTTGAATAACCTTGCACTTCTTGGCATTGAAGCTCAGTTGCTAGATTCTGGACCACCTTTCACGCCTTCATAGATCCTCTTTAAGGTGCCCTGTATCCCCTCTGCTGAGTCCACTCTCCCACAGAGCTTTGTGTCATCTGCGAACAGACACATTTTGCCCTTGATGCCATCCCCAATATCATTATTGAAAATGTTGAATAACATCTGCCCTAGCACCGAGCCCTGTGGGATGCCATTTTTGACCATCTTGGTGCTAGACAACTCTCCCCCCACCAGCACCTTTTGATTCCTGTTTCCTAGCCAATTTTAAACCCATCTAACCATCTTCTCTCTGATTCGGAGATCCGCCAACTTTCTGATCAGCCTTCTGTGGGGTTCAGTCAAAGGCCTTGCTGAAATACACTTACAGGATGCCCACTGCTTGACCACTGTCCACTGTTTTGGTTACCTAGGCGAAGAAGTCAATCAGATTTGTTTGACAAGGCCTTCCTCCCATAAATCCAGGCTACCTTGCATCCTGGAGACCATTTTCCTCTAGATGCTGTATCAGTTATTCCTTTAGTATGGTCTCTATAAGTTTGCACACTATTGAAGTGAGATTGACTGGTTTCTAGTTTCCTGGGTCATCCCTGGGATCGCTATTGTAGAGGGGCAATACATGTGCTGTTCGCCAGTCTTGTGGTACCACTCCTTACTCCAGTGAGCAACTGAACAGGTCTACCAGTGTCTCCGCAAGCTCCCCTTCCAGCTCTCTCAGCACCCTAAAGTGTACTCCATCTGGATCTGGTGATTTGTCTATCCTCAGTGCTAGCAGCCCTTTCTTCACTCTTCACCCTTCTACTGCCCAATCTGCCCTCCTTCCCACTTCTGGTCCCCTTTCCCTCGTCTGCATCGGTCCGTCTTTCTCCTTGGTGAAGATAAAGCAGAAGTAATCATTTGTTAGCTCCGCCTTCTCCCTGTTGTCCTCCTCCCACCCGTCTCCCTGTCTTAGACTAACTATCCAGTCTTTCTTGTCTCTTTTCTCACCTATGTGGTGGAAGAAAGCCTTTTCTCCCTTATTAATACCCTCCGCTAATTGCAGTTCCTTCTGCACCGTGGCTCTCTGAATAGCCCTTCCTGCCTCCCTTGCCAGCCCTTGGTATTTTTCTTTGCCCTCCTCTCTCTTGGTCTTCTTGAATTTCCTATAGGCCAGCCTCTTATTCCTCACTGACTGGGCTACCTCAGAGCTGTACCAGCTGGGTGCTTTGACATTTAAGTTCTTAATCTTGTATCTAGCACACTCCACCATTACAACCCTTAATCCTTCCTTAATAAGGGGCCATTTTTGGTCCATCTCCATAGTTGCTGTCATTTTTGCTAGGTGCCTTTTTAGTACCTAGCCCATTCTCCTAAAGGCCACGCTCCTAAAGTCTAGGATTTTGATCTTAGTGGGGACACCTTCCCTGCCCATGTCCAGCCAGAACCACACCAAGCGACAAACACTTCCACCCAGTGGCTCCCTGTTACCTCCTGCACGAGCTCTCCATTCGTGAGCACCAGGTCAAGGATTGCCTCTTTCTGAGTGGGTTTAGTGACACCTTGAGTCAGGAACCCATTCTGAATCGCTTCTACAACTTTCTGGCTCCTGGCACGTGTCATGGTCAGTATACTCCAGTCCACCCTGGGCTGGTTGAAGTCCCCCACTATTACCACTTCACCCATCTCTGCGGCCTTCAGAATTTGCAAACTCAGGTCCTTGTCCAATTCTTCATCCTGATTGGGTGGTCTGTATACCACCCCCAACCTCACCTTTGATCTACTGGTCTGTAATTGGACCCACATTGCTTCCACCCTCCCTTCTTCTGCCTCCTCCCTTTTACTTGTTATACCCTCCTTAATGAATACTGCCACTCCTCCTCCTTCGCCCACTGCTCTGTCCCTCCTGTAAAATCTATATCCCAAACTTGAGAGGTCCAAGTCATGGTTAGGTGCGGCCCAAGTCTCAGTTATTGCAGCAGTGTCCACTCTCCCTTCTACAAGTAGCGCTTGCAGGTCATCCATCTTGTTTCTGAGACTGCATGCAGTCAGGGACACCACCTTCCACTTAGAATCTGATCCCCCATAATTTCCTATGCTTTCAGCGTTCTCTTTTTCTCCATATGCTTCCCCCCCCCCTTTTTCAAACTGCTCTACTCCTCCTTACCTCCCATTCCTTCTACTGTTATGGGGTGGTGGTCCATTCATTGCCACCTCCTGGGGTCTTTATGCCCTTAGGCCTGCCTGCCCCCTTAGAAGTTTAAATTAAACTTATGAGTAATGTACCCTCCTCCAGCTTGTTCCTGAGCCCCCGCTGGAGGTGTAGCTTATCTGGTGCAGAGAGAGATTTATTTGACCAAGTCTCCCCAGTCCCCTATGCAGTCAGAACCCTCCTCCTAGAACCAATCCCTCAGCCACGCGTTGAACTCATCTATCCTAATTTTTCTTACTGTGCTAGCTTCTCAGCACTGGGATTATCTTTGAGAACGCCGGTGATCTTACCACCTCCCTGCAGGTCCTCTCCAACTCCCTCAACCTACTTTTTACCACCTCTTCCCCTGCTCGGTCATTGGTGCCTAGGTGTATAATTGTGGTTGGTCCCCCTCCCTTTTACCACCTCCTCTGTCTTTGGTCCCACTCTCCCTGATATCACCCCAGGCATACACACCACTTTTGTTTTGACATCTGTCAATTGTTGGCAAGCTGATAGAAACCGTCTTAAAGGAAAGGTTGGTCAAATTCCTTGAGCCAGATGGGCTCCAGGATTGCGGCAGCACTGGTTTATAGCAGGGAGGCCATGGCAAACAAATTTGATCAGCTTCTTCAGTTGGGTCACTAAGGTGGTGGACAGGGGCCAGGTGGTACACGTACTGTACCTGGACTTTGGCAAGGCCTTTGACTCAGTCCCCCACAAGAGATTGATCAAAAAGCTGGTAGACATGGGGACGGGGAGAAACTAAGTGAGTGGCAAACTGTCTAAGGGGTAGAATGCAACAGGTGGTAGTAAGGGGAGCACTTCATGATGAGAGAAGTTACTAGCGGGGTCCCACAGGGGTCAGTACTTGGTCAGGTCCTGTTCACTGTGTACATTAATAACACTGGAGACAGCGTTAAAGGCAAGATATGTCTTTTTGTGTAGACACCAAGCTCTGTGGGAGGATGGACAACTGAGGATGGCATAAAGGACCGAAGGGGAGACCTGGCAAGGTTGGAGAGGTGGTTGGAATCTGGGTTTCAAAGCTAAAAAGTGCAAGGTAATGCACGTAGGGAACAAGAACCCCAGGGCCAAGTACAGTCGGGGGGGGGGGGAGGTCACTGTCTCAAAGGAGAAGAAGGACCTGGGGTAACGGTCACAAGCAGTGCGTACTATTACAGCTTCAAAAGTGGCAGCAGAGCTTGCAAAAATTTTCAGCCGAGTGGACATACCTAAAGAAATTATTACTGATCAGGATAGTAATTTTGGTGCTGCATTACTTAAGGAGCTGTACAGACTACTGGGTATCACTGCCATAAGAACCTCCCCTTATCACCCTCAGACAGATGGTCTTGTTGAGCCTTTTAACTAAACCCTAAAACGCATGTTAAGGTTTGTAAAAGGGCAAGGGAAAGATTGGGACCATTACTTGCCTTACCTACGTTTTGCTTACAGAGAAGTGCCACAATCATCAACAGGGTTTTCACCATTTGAAATGCTGTATGGTAGGCAGCCAAGAGGGACACTGGATGTGATAAAAGAAATGTGGGACATTACCCCACTCAGAAACAATCTATAATGTCTTATATGTGTGCCCTAAGAAAGAAGCTGGCAAAATATGTTGAAATTGCCCATAGTAATCAGGAAGAGACCCAAACCAGCAGAAGGTACAGTATATTATGACCATGGGGTAAAAGAAAACATTTTCTAGCCAGGTGAAAAGGTTTTGCTACAGTTACCCACAACAGAAAATAAGCTGTTAATGAAGTGGCAAGGGCCTTATAAAGTGCTTAGACATACTGGCACTGTTATCTATGAGATTGAGACCCCTGACAGGAAAAATCCTACTCAGATATACCATGCTAACCTCCTCAAGAAATGGGTTGAAAAAGTGCCAAAAGCTACTTTTACCAGAAACTGATAAGGAAGATGTTGATGTAGCTTATGATAGACTGGAACAAACTATAAATGCTGATGCTGTAAAGGTGAATGTTTCCTTAACCTCAGAACAAACTGCAGACATTCGTAATGTGCTAAAGACATTTAACAGTACTTTTACCACAGTACCAGGCTGAGCAAAAGGGGCCGAGCATGTAATAGTGACAAGGAATGCTTGCCCTATTAGACAAATGACATACATAGAGACATAGAATTTGATGGCAGATGAGGACCACTTGGCCCACCTAGACTGCCCATTTCTCTACCTAACTGAGAAGCTGCAGATCCTAGTTAACCAACAGCCTACTTCCTCCTATCCCCCCACTAGAATTGCCTTATGTCTGTCCCATGCATTCTTGAATTCCCCCACTGTTTTTGACCCCACAACCTCCTCAGGAAGGCTGTTCCATGCATCTACAACCCTCTCTGTGAAGAAGTACTTCCTCACATTACCTCTGAGCTGTCCCCCTCTATCTTCTAATTGTGCCCTCTTGTTCTTGCACATCTCTGTTTCTGAAAGATGATACCCTCTTGGACTTTGTTGATTCCCTTGAGGTACTTGAAAGTGTCCATCATGTCCCCCCTCTCCCTCCTTTCCTCAAGGCTATACATATTAAGCTCCTTTAGTCTTTCCTCATACGTCTTCTGGTGCAGACCCTGCACCATTTTGGTTGCCCTCCTCTGGACATCCTCCACTCTGTCTATGTCATTGCAGAGATGGGGTCTCCAGAACTGCATGCAGTACTCCAGATGTGGTCTCACCAACTGTCTATACAGAGAGATAACAACTTATGTTTTCTACTGGTGATTCCTCTCCCTATGCATCCCAGTATCCCCCCAGCCCTCCTTACTGCCTTCTGTCATTGATTGCCCACCTTTAGTTCATCTGAGATAACTACCCCCAGGTCTCTTTCCATTTTTGTTGTCAGTATCTCACCCCCCATTGTGTACTCTTCCCTTGGGTTTTTGTTTCCCAGGTGCATTACTTTGCACTTCTTTGCATTGAGTCTAAGCTGCCATACATTTGACCATTCCTCCAACCTTGCCAAGTCCCTTCTCATCCTTTCCACCCCACCTTGTATATCAACCATGTTGCAGATCTTTGTGTCGTCTGCAAAGAGACATACTTTTCCTTCCAGGCCCTCTGCAGTGTCACTTATAAAGACATTAAAAAGGACCGTTCCCCCAGTACTGAACCCTGCGGTACCCCACTAGTAACCCCACTTTCTTCACTGTGGACTTCATTTTCTATTACCCTTTGTGTCCTGTTGTCCAGCCAATGTTTTACCCAGGCTACCACCCTGGGACGCAATCCCAGGCTGGCTAATTTATTTATTAATCTTTTGTGTGGGAGATGCCTTGCTAAATTCTAGGTAGGCCATGTCCACACCCCCTCCCTGGTCTACTACTTTGGTCACCCAGTCAAAGAAATCGATTAGATTCGTCTGACATGACCTTCCTGCTGTGAATCCATGTTGCCTTGGGTCCTGTGCCCCACTGTCTTCTAGGCACACAACAATTCTTTCCTTCAGAAGTGATTCCATTATTTTTCTTACCACTGAGGTCAAACTGACAGGTCTGTAGTTTCCTGCCTCTGTCTTGCTCCCACTTTTGTGAAGGGGAATCACATCCGCCCTCCTCCAGTCCTCAGGTACCACACCTTCCTCCCATGATTTGTTAAAAAAGATTGTCGGTGGTGTTACTAGTTCTCCCTGTAGTTCTTTTAGAATTCTTGGGTGAATCCCATCAGGCCCCATTGCTTTATCCTTCAGTTTTAGGAGTTCTTTCAGAACCCTTTCTTCTGTGAAAGGACTGATATCAAGCCCCCCCCCCCAATCCAGAGTGCTTCTATTGACTGGATTAAGTACCTCCTCTTCCTTTGTAAATACTGAGCAGAAGTATTGTTCAGTATCCCTGCTTTTTCACTGTCCCTCTCTGCCCAACCACCCTCCTCTTTATTTAGCCTCAGTATCCCTGCCTTAGTCTTTATTTTCTCCCTAATGTACCTATAATACATTCCAAAATGTTTTGAAGGCAGTATAGCGCAGTGGTCTAAGGCTCTGAGCTGCAAATCTGGTGACATCCAGCAGACCAGACCTGGGTTTGAATCCCACAGCTTCCACTTGCATACCGTGTGACCCTGAGCAAGTCACTTAACCTCCTTGTGCTCCCAGGTCGCTCCTGTAAAAAAGCTTTCAGCTTAGTGTGCTATACCTGGTTAAACAACTAAATAAAAAAAAAAGTTTTATCCCCCTTCTTAACCGAGTTGGCTATCTTTTCCTTGGTTTGGGCCTTTGCTATTCTGACTGCCTTCCCTGCTTCCTTCTGCTTTAACTGGTACAGTTATCTGTCTTGCTCCTTCTGTGTTTCCTTATACTTCTTGAAAGCTATCTTTTTCTCCCTAACCTTCCCTGCCACTTCTTTTGAGAACCATGGTGTTTTGTCTTTTCGTTTTGATTTATTTGCTTCACACAATGGCTTGTTGCCTCTGTGATGGCAGTTTTGATGTTTCCCCATTGTTGCTCCACCCCACCTTCTTGCCTGTTTGCTAGAGCTTTTTTGAGGCACTCTCCCATTTTGACAAAATCAGCCCTCCTGAAGTCCAGTACTTTGACTTTTGTATGGCTTGACTCTACAGCTAAGTTTATCGTGATCCACACTGTTTGGTGGTCACTTGTTCCCAGATGGCTACCCACTTCTAGACCTGGGATCCTCTGTCCGTCCCCATTTGAGAGGGGCCTATGTCAATTCGCTCCCGGCAATTCGTCCTGTGTCTTTTCGCTCCCGACTGCTCGCTCCCGACTCAGTTCACTCCCGCCAATCACACGCCGCGTTAATTCACTCCCGCTCGCTTCCGTTTTGCTGTAACAGTAACTGTCACCACCGTAGACAGTGACTCTGTTTTTAAAACTCGAGTGGTGCAGGTAGATTCTTATACAGAATACCAAGTTGTGAGCCTGGCCACACTGTCTAACATATGCAGCTTGTGTACTATCTGAGTATCCAATGCGAATATCACACAGATGTTTGCCAATATGAATCTTCAGTTTTATATTTGAACCTGAAGCTTCACTGTTCTCTTCATCTGCTGTTGTGTATCTAATCTCTTCCATTTCAGGAGCTGAAATTACTGCCACTTGATTTAAGCCTGGAGGTAATGGTAGCAAAGGTAATGCAGAACATGATATTTACCTGCTACCGATGTATTAGATTTATTTCTCCTTTGGCCATTGGTTTCTGGAGTGGGAGTGATAAGGTCTGGTTCTGCTGAGCTGTGAGGAAGCATTGGTGATTGTGGAAGGGGAGAAAGGGATTTGCCAGAAAAGATCATGTCCGGTCTGAGAAAGGCATTCAGTTTTGTTGTTGCAGTTGAGTTCGTCATCCATTGGTCGATATTGCTGCGGTGTTACTTATTTCCTTTGGCATCTCTTCTTTTTACATTGCTCCGTGGAAGTTAGATCCTGCGAGGCAGGGTCAGCCCCTGATGGCATACTCCACATCCAGTCAGGACAATAAACAAAGATTAAGCCAATAAAATAGATAAATCCAGAAGAGAAGAGATAAGAAATTCGCATTCAGAATAGCAGAAATGCACGCACTAGCACCACCACCAGCCTCCGACTTCTGCTGGTCCATTGTCAGCTCTTCTAACAAAAAACATTCACTCACTACAATTGTGATTAACCGTGTAAAAATCTGGGAGTGAAAAGACGCAGAGCAAAAAGGAATGGGAGCGAGCTAGTAGGGAGCGAACTGTCGGAGCGGGATGTCAGGGATCGAATTGCTGGGAGCGAATTGACGGGCTCCCATTTGAGAGTACCATGTCTAAGATTGCTCCCTCCCGAGTGGGTTCCAGAACTAGCTGTCTGAGGCATGTCCCCTGTAGGGCATTAAGAATGGCCCTGCTCTTGGATGTGGCTGCAGAAAAGGTGCTCCAGTTAAGATCTGGCATATTCAGGTCCCCCATCAGCAATATCTAGCCTTTCTCTGCCATCCTAAGGATGCCTTCTATCATTTCCTTGTCCATTTCCTCCCCCTGAGATGGGGGTATGTATACAACCCCTGTGCGGACTGTGGTGCCATTTCCAGTCTCCAGGGTTACCCACAGTGCCTCCTCTCCTCCCTGTTTACCTTTTAGTTCCGTTGCTTTGATCCCTTCCCTTACATAGAGTGTTACTCCTCCTCTTCTTCTACCCTCTGTGTCCCATACAGGTTACCAGAACAGTTAAGAGCTGACGTGGTTAAGGAAATACAAAAAATGAAAGAATTGGGTATCATAAAGGAGTCGAGGAGTGCTTGGTCATCTCCAATGGTAATTGTAAACAAAAAAGATGGGGGTGTTAGAATCTTCCTTGATTTTAGAAAACTTAATCAAGTGTTAGAATTTGACAGTTACCCTTAGCCCAGAATAGATGATTTGTTAGACAAACTGGGGAGTACAAAGTATATCAGTACCCTCAATCTCAGCAAGGGTTACTGGCAAATACCTTTAGCTAAAGAATCCAGAGAAAAAACTGCATTTGCCACTCCTGTTGGATTCTATCAGTTTGTCACCATGCCCTTTGGTTTACATAGTGCCCCAGCTACATTCCAGCGGTACATGGATATAATTTTATCCCCTCACACTAGTTATTGTGCTGTATACCTGGATGATGTCGTAGTGTACAGTCCAGACTGGAAAAGCCACCTGGAACACCTGCGAGCAGTTATCAAAGCTATCAAAAATGCAGGTCTAACTATTAATCCTACCACAGTTGCATTGGGCATGCAGGAAACCAGATATTTGGGCTGTGTGTTGGGAAATGGAGAAGTCAAGCTAGAGGTTTCTAAGATAGAAACTGTAGCTAACAACCCTGTCCCTAAAACAAAGAAACATGTCAGGTCATTTTTAAGGCTGCCTGGTTATTATCGGAGATTTGTTCCCAACTTTGCTGAGTTAGCTATTCCCCTCACTGAACTCATGAAAAAACGGTACCCAAATAATGTGAAATGGACCCCAGAGTGTGATGAAGCTTTTCGATCCATTAAGGCTACATTATGTTCAGCTCCTGTTTTAAGAAGCTCAGATTTTGAGAAACCATTTTTGTTACATACAGATGCATAAGAGGTAGGCCTAGGTGCAATACTGAGTCAAAATATAGATGGGATGGAACATCCTATTCTGTACCTAAGTAGGAAGCTGCATGATGGAGAGAAAAGGTACTCCACCATTGAAAAGGAACGTTTAGCAGCAAAGTAGGCCATGGAGTCCCTTAAATTTTATTTGCTAGTAACTGTCTTTGTACTTATAACTGATCACAATCTTCTCTGTTAGCTTAACCAAATGAAAGATAAAAAATCCAGAATCACAAGGTGGTACCTGGCACTACAGCCATTTAAATTCATGGTGATACACAAATCTGGCAAAGAGAGTACAATACTGATTTTCTGTCAAGATATGGCTCAGGAATTGAGGGTTCTGAAGGCTGTAAAACAAATGTATGGGTTTGAACTGTTTGCTGTACTGTTCTAGAAAAAAACGGATAATGTGCTTAATTTCTTAAAGCAGCAAATGTTAGTAGAGAATTAATAGAACATTTTGGAAACCTGTATGATGAAACAAGTTTCCTCTTAAGGAGTGGGGTGTATGTGACAGGGTAGACTAGGATCCTGTCCCAGTTGTTATAAAGAAAGTGTTTAAAATGCAAGAATCTGTTCCTTTCCTGTCTGTTTGTCTGTCTGGTTGCGCAACCAAATTTTCCTGTGAGACCTAGGATTTGATCACCCCAACAGTCTCACAATTCTTTGCGTCTGTCTCTCAGCCTTCCCTTGCTGCCTGTCTTTTCCTCCCTTACATATCTGCTGGTATAAAAATATATACAAATCATTGTATGGAAATGTAATATTGGGATCCCTTTGTTTAGAAAATGGACTGTTGAAATATATATAATTATATTTTGAGATGATTGCAGAACGCTGTTGGGAACTCAGGAGGGTACCTGAATGCAGCTTTTTAGGCCTTTTGCAGAAGAGCTGTGGAAAAGGGGCCTCAGCTCAGGGACATTGTGTTCTAGCTGCACATGCCTGATACTTACAAGAACAGGATGCTTGTTAAGAATGGGGGTTGGAAGGACTTATAAGAGAGCTAAGCTGCAGTTGCTGGTAGAAGGAGAAAGGGGACACAGAGATTAAAGAAAATCCCTGATGGACCTTTATTTTATTTTGCCTTTGTAAATATTTCTTCTGAACAAGTTTATTTTTTCAATGTTACTGCTAGTGTAAATAAATATTTTTGGCGAATTCTGCAACTGCTCCTGGTTTTCCTATGCTTCCTGACCTGTGCCTCGATGACAGGGGGATTTAAAAGAAGGTGGGATAGATTCAAGGGGAAGGTAAGGGTGACCGGGAAGGGGGCAGAGCATCATATAGCAAATGCTATGAACTCCGCAGTGAGCAGACTCTGTAGACCTTCAGGCCTTCTTCTGGCATTTCGTATGTTTCTATTGTGTCAGCAGAAAAAGATCCAGAGGCCCATCCAGCCTGCCCATTTCCCTACCTAGTTCTATATGGTACCTAAAGCTGAACTGGATTTTGAGATCTGGTGCTAGTCATATTGACTGATTTTCACCTTCACCCCCTTCCCCAAGTATCCCTTCCCCTCTACTGCCTGTGGATCACACTATTTCCTTATATCTGTCCCTCCCAAGTTTAAACCCCAGCACAGTCCTGGCTTCAGCCACCTCTCTGGGCAATTTATTCCATTCATCCACCACCCACTCAGTGAAGAAGAACTTCCTCACGGACCCACTGAATCTCCTCACCACCAGTCTTCTCCCTCCATGCCCTCTAGTCACTGTGCCCTCATTCCTCGTGAAGCTTACAATCCACCCTTTTGACTCCTCACAAGAACTTGTATGTCTCAGTGATATCCCCACTTCCCTTCCTGTCCTCCAGTGTATGTGTGTTCAGGTCTGCCAACCTCTGCCAAACATTCCTAATACCACCTCCCCTGCTGTCCCTGGATCATTTTCATAGCCCTTTTTCTATGGTCTCTATGTGGCCCCAGTCTTTGTTGGGCTGTGGACTCATCCAGAACTGCATGCAGTACTCCAGGTGCAGTCTTACCAGCTACCTGTACAGGGGCAGTATCACCTCCCTCCAGTACTTCCCAACATCCTGTTTGTCTTCCCATAAGCTTTGTTGCACTGTGCAGTGGACTAATGATGATCCCAGGTCTCTTTTATCAGTTGTGTGCACCACCCTTACTACCCCCATCCAGTACTCTGTGTTAGGATTCCTTCAGCCAGTATACATAGATACATAGACACTGTCGGAAGATAAGGGCCTATGGCCCACCCAGTCTGCCTATTCGCGTTTGTACGTTCACTTTATGTTTTTCTAGAAGTCTGTTGCCCCTTACCCCTGACCTCCAGAATTCTCTTATGTCTATCCCATGCATTCTTAAATCCCATGATTGTTTCAGCCCCCACCACTTCCTCTGGCAGGGTGTTCCACTTGTCCACCACCCTTTTCTGTGAAGAAATTCTTCCTAGCGTTTCCTCTGCATCGCCTTCCCTCCAACTTCATCCCATGCCCTCTAGTCCTGGAACATCATTTATGCCAGAAAATAGTGTATTCCTGCACCCTGTTCCTCCCTATAAGGTACTTGTATGTCTCTATCATATTCCCTCTTTCCCTCCTTCCTCTCCTCCAGGGAGTACATATTCAAGTCCTTCAGCCTGTCCTCTTAGGACATGTGATGCAATCCCTGTACAGTCTTTGTTGCCCTCCTGTGAACCTTGTCTTCTTTGCACGTTTTTGAATTGAATTTTAGTTGACACAATCTGGACATCTTTTCCAGGTCTCTCTTTATTTTTCTAACTCCCTTCTCTGTGTCCACTCTGGCAGGGATCTTAGTGTCATCAGTAAGGCTTGCCTCATTTGGTATTTCCTCTCCTATATCCCAAATGAAGATATTGTGGAGCGCTGGTCCCAGAAGCGGTACCTCACTTGTGACTCCTCTGGGCTCCGAGTGTGTCTCATTCATGACTACCCTCTACATCCTGCCCCCCGTTTCCTTTTCTGAAACCCATATGCTTCCAAGAATTTCGTAGTTTGTTCCTTCATGATGGTATCCAACCGTTTGCCTACCTTCAAGGTTAGATTGACCAGTCTGTAATTTACTGGGTCATCCTTGCCTCTGCTCTTGTAAAGCGGTGCTTTGTTAGCAGTCCACCAGTCAGCCCCTTCTCCAGGAAACAATTAAACAGGTTTGTCAACAGCAGTGTCCGTGTCTGCCCCACCTCCTTAAGCACCCTTGGATGCAACCCGCCAGTACCACATGCTTTACTGCGTTTGTGCTTCCTCAGGAACCCCTTCCTCTCCCTCCCTCCCCATTCACTATCCGAGCAGAGCTGGACAGTTATCTCTGCATGATTTTATGTTTAAATGCAAATTTACTTCTTTTGTTTCCTAGCCAGTTATATACTCGTCAGTGCAGTCCATATCATCTCTTTGTATTTTGAATCATATTGTCTATGTTCTTCGGTTTAGAAACGCTCAGTGTCAATAAAATATGATCTGAGATAATTCTGTGTTTTTTTTTTTTTTTTTTTAACACTGAAGTAAGTCTCTCTTATAAAGTGTGCAAGTCTGGGGATGACCTAATAGAAGCCTTCGTTTGGTAATTTCTGGGAGTGTACTCGCTGTGGTGATCCAAAAAATTATTGCTAAGCGTGGCAAGTGGTTAATGCATGACTTATTCCCACACTGAAGATTTGAATTTAAGGTTGTGCCACTCAGTCTTCCACATGATGGAAGAAATGTACAGTAGTTACCAAGTGCTTGCCATCACCACACAGGCAGGGATGTGTGGATCACAACCTGATTTGGTTGGGTAGTATCAGACAGGACACCATTGTTACACAAAATGCCCAACATATGATCTTTGATTTTCGACTTGGAGTAACCTTATTTATATCTATTTACTGAAAAGTTTCACCAGGAAAGGCACACTGAGCAAATGCAATTGCTCGTCTCCCAGTGCGTAACCCCCAGAGATAGGTGGAAAGTATTGTGATTTAAAGAGCTAGTAGGCTGAAAATATTACTAATTTTTAAAAAGTAGTCAGTTATTACTTTTTATTTCTGAAATATTTTCTCTTTTTCATTTGCTCATTAGAAAGCTTTCCATCGGATAGTATTGGGTGGCATGTAAATTGCGGCACTTCACCTGGATAACATATCAAGGTCTTCCCTGTATCAGTCTTCACCATTCATCACTGGTGGGTGATTGGCTGGAGACGAGCACCCCGCAGAAGCTTTTTTTTTTTTTTGGTGTGGTAGGGGAGGAGCCTGCACCACTCACGAGGCCAATGCACTGTGTGGTGCTCGCAGATTGGCCCGAAACAGCCGTTAGCTCCTTCTCCACCTCACTTCTGCTTGTCCCCTGTCAAGACAGCACCTCACCTGCAGCTGAACAAATTTGTAGTACACCATTGCAGCCTAGTTGCTCGGAGCAGTTTTTGACACCTCGTAGTCACTTCTGGGTGCCGTGTTTCGTCACCTCGGAGTCGCTGTCATCGCTGCCTTGAGTAATCCACCTTGGCTGTGCAGTCAACTACTCGGCGCTGTTACTGAAGACCTGGTAAGACCTTTCCTTTTCTTCCCGTTAATGGTGTCACGTCTTTTCTGTTTAAAGTTTTGAGTTATCGTTGCATCATTCCAGGTTCGGGGGACAAGGAGCTTTCGTTGAAAATGGGCCGACCTCCTATGCGTTGGTGTCTCTGCGGCTGGCAAATTTCCTTATGGACCGGCATGATGTCTGCCTTTCCTGCCTTGAACCCCAGCATGACATGGATCACTGTAATACCTGCTTCTCGATGGCCCGCTGCGTTCTTGAGCACTGTGCATTGAAGGTCAGCAGGACTCCACCAACTTTCAGGGGGTGGCAGTGTTCTCGTCGGTCCAAGTGTAGGACTCTTCGCCTTTCTTCTGGGTCCCCTCCTGGGCCTACATGGTCCTGTGAGGAGGGGTCTTTCTCCTCATCTAGCCTTGCCACGGAGGGGGTCTCTACCATGGTGCCGGAGGACCAGTCTGACTCCATCCAGGCAGTCACCTCTTTGGAGGTGCAGGCTCTCCCATTGTCGGGACCCACGGTTGCTGGGTCCAGTGCAGGGCATTCCTTGACACCAGCTGCCAGTGCCGCCCCAGGTCAAGGAGCTATTCGCGGCTCTGGTGATCCGGGCGGTGCCATGAGGGGTGCTGGGCCAACCCGCGGTACCGTAGGTGGGAGAGCCCACGGGGTCGCCAGTCTAGAGCTCCTTTGGATCTCCTCCTGTCCGGAGCTGGATGTTTGGGAGGCTGAACTGAACTGGCAACCTGACTCCCCGGAGTTGGTGGTTTCTTTGGGGCCCAGGACCCTTGTGCCTCCTCAGGTGACCCCCCCCCGGGGTCCGGTGACTGTGTCCGGCACCGGGGGCGGGGTGCGGGTCAGCGGCCCCATTGCTATGGGTGTGGTAGTCCGGGCTTTGGGGGAGGGGTCAGCTGCTGCCACTCCTCTTAAGGCTAAGACCAGATCCCCCTTTGCTGCGACTCTCCTCGGGGAGCCTGTGGAGTTGTGGGGGTCCTGTGGCACAAGGTCCAAGAAAGAGGTCTTCCTCAAAATCGGCAGTGTTGAAGGGATGGGGTGAGGGGCTGCGGCACTTGTCTGTAGTCCTTCAAGGCTCGGGGAGGAGCTGCAGTGCTGAACCCAAGTTCTCTCCCTCGTCTCTTCCGAGGGAGTCCTCATTGGGTGGGGCTGGGACCGCCCTTCTGGATCCATGCGGCCCCGGTCCCCTCATAGGTAAGTGTCACCTACAGGGCTCAGTCCCGACTGTTTTTCTTTGCTCCACATGCCGGTGACAGAGCAGACCTATGGATTCCCTGTTCTTCCAGGATCGCCTGATAGGTCTTTTAGCCCTGGCAGAGGCACGGCACGTACGGTGGCCAGTTCTTCCCCCTTATCTTTGCGTCCAAATCCCCCTTCTCCCAGGCCATGTTGGTCCTTTGGGACATTTGACCTGGGAACTGTTCAGATCCCAGGCTGCAGATTCCATCAGTATGTTAGGGCCATGGACAAACAGGTCTTTCGACTGGTTCCCCCTCCGCAGCCAGAGTCTGATTCTTCAGGTTCCTCGGCCTCCTTGCCTTCTTCCCTTGAGGAAGAGGAGCCCTCTGTCCACCTGTCCTCTGATGCTGATCAAGTCCAGTATCAATTCTTCCTGGTGAGGCTGGTCTGAGACCTGCATATTTCTTTTATAGCCAGGCGCAATACCGAGCTTACGACACAAGCCTTTTTAGGTGAGTATGGTGCGCACCACTTGGTGGTCCCCTCCTGGCCTATCCCTTTCCAGGAGCCATCGTACAGTGCCTGGTAGCTTCCATCTATCACAGCTTCAGCCTCTTTGGACTGCCGGCGTCGGCACTACATGCCCCAGAGGTCTCCAGGCTCTCTGCCGCATCCAAAGTATCAGCTGCTTGCCAAGTACCAGCTCGATCCATGCTCCATCACTTAGGCCACATGGCAGCGGCCATCGTGACCGTACCCTCCGGACGCCTCTTCATGAGAGTTCCTCGGTGGACCTTCAGGGTGCGGTGGGGTCAAAGGGAAGACGACCTCAACCAACCAGTCTCAATCTCCAAGGCTGTGGTTCAGACTCTCTCCTGGTGGCTCTCGCCACAGAATCTGAAACCGGGAGTTCACTTTCAGAGGGACCCTCCATTACAGGGTTCTTATAACCAATGCTTCAGGTGTGGGTTGGGGTGCTTATTTACGGAACCATCAGACTCAAGGAACATGGTCCTCTCTAGAGTTGACACTACATATCAGTATTCTGGAGATGAGAGCAGTTCTATACACCCTGCAGGCGTTTCACCTGGATCTTTATCCAGGTCCCCTGTTAGTGCAGATGGACAACATGTCAGTTGTCCACTACATCAACAAACAAAGGAGGACTCACTCCTACCCTCTTTGTCGAGAGGCTATGAGAGTGTGATTCTGGGCTCTGGAACACGACCACTCGCTCACCGCAGTACACGTTCCAGGTGTCCACAACGTCTTGGCTGAGACTCTAACTTGGTCTCGGTCAAAGACACATGAATGGGAACTCCTGCAGTCTGTAGTGGATGACCTCTTCCAAAGATGGGGTCATCCAGAACTGGACCTGTTTGTGTCCCCGTGCAATGCAAAACTGCCCAGTTTCTGCTCGCTAGATCAAGGGCCTGGTGTTTTCTGATGAGATGTATTGTCCCTTTGCTGGACAGGGAAGTTTCTGTACACTTTCCTTCCCTTTCCTCTTCTGCAGAAGGCTCTGCTCAAACTCCAAATGGAAGGAGCAGAATGATTCTTGTGGCTCCACTGTGGCCTCGTCAGATATGGTTCCCTTTACTGCAGCAGCTGGCAGTGGAACCTTCAATCCCCCTGCCCTTGTCCTTCCACTTACTGTCACAAGAGCAGGGCAGATTGGTTCACCCAGACCTCCGGTCCCTACACCTGCATGCCTGGCACCTGCAGAGGTAGCCACAGCATGCTGTGGGGTATCGCCTAGGGTGGCTGAGGTCTTGGTTGCAGCTAGAAAACCTTCCACTAGAGCCGCTTACTCTATGAAGTACCCCCTCCTGTGCCCTCTTAATGCTGTCCTCAAATATCTCCTCTCTGTCAGATTCGGGCCTCCGTTACTCATCCATTAAGGCACACCTCTCTGCTATTTCAGCCTATCACGTACTGGTGGATGGCAAATATGTTGCCCAGATGGATCTGGCCCAGACATTTTTGAGGGGAATTCTTCGTCTGAAACCTCCCATTAGGGACCCTGTTCCCCCTTGGGACCTTTTGTTTTTGTTAGAAAAACTTACATTGCCTCCCTTTGAACCAGCCGCTGATTGCGAGCTATGCTTTCTGTCGTGGAAAGCGTTGTTTTTAGTTGCAGTTACTTCTGCCCAGAGGATTTCTGAGCTTCAGGCTCTGATGGCAAAAGAGCCACATTTAGTTTTCCACAAGGACAGGGTGTCCTTGTGGACAAATCCTAAGTTTCTGCCTAAGGTGGTGTGAGGTGTCACAGTTTATCCTTAATCAGGACATCAACCTTCCAGTTTACTACCCGGAGCATTGTAATCGAGGGGAGGCTCTACTTAACACTCTGGACGTTCACAGAGTGCTCAGATACTACATCAACTGTATTCAGACACTCTGGAAATCTGACCAGTTGTTTATTTCATTTGCCTAGAGAACCCTGGGATCGCCAGTGACAAAACAGACTTTGTCCGGATGGCTAGTCCATTGCATCACTTTCTGTTACAACAAATACAACAAACCCTTACTGGGCTCGGTTAAGGGTCACTCCACCAGGGGCGTTTCAGCTTCCTTTGCAGCATTCCGTAATGTCACAGCAGCTACTTGGAGTTCACTGCACACTTTTGTGAGGCACTACAGTTTGGATATTGCTTCCAGGCGGAGAGCTGGATTTGGCCTAGTGGTGCTTCAGGGCCTCTTGTCTTGAAGCTTCCTTCCGCTTTCCAGTTTTCCACCTCCCGATCCACTTGGGATCATTTTGGTACTGCTTGGAACTCAGTCCTTATGGTGTAGTCTGCTGCAAGAGCTCTCACCCGAAGTAAGATAGCACAGTTATGTAAGAACTTACCGTAATAGTAGATCTTCGAGAGAAGCTCTTGCAGCAGGTGTTATTTCCCACCTTCCTTCCCCTGGTCCTTTTTCTCCTTTCCTTACTTACCCTTGGTGGGGTTTTCTACCAGCCTTGGTTCTCTATGACTTGTCAGCCGGGTCTGCGACAGGAGAACGGGGGAGTAGCTGGGGATCACCCCCAGTATACCATTGGTGGATGTCAGAGGCTTTCCAGCATCAGGGGCAGTCCCCGCTGAGTACGGCTAGCTAGAACATTTTCCATGGGGTCCTAGTGCCTGGTGGCATAGTCCTTATGGTGTAGCTTGCTGGAAGAGCTCCTCTCTTAGATCTACTGTTACGGTAAGTTCTTACTTAACTGTTCTTTATGGGGTCTGCACCAGGCGCTCCATCTCTCTGGCGCTCTGAGAGCTGGTTTTCCCTGTTCTGGGGGGCATGACTTGCACCCAGATGTCAGGGAGCAACCACTGACGTCCGTCACGCCCCAATCCCTTGGAATGGCTCTGATGCTTGCTGTGCCCCCGGCCTCTGCCAGAGGCCAGTCGAGCACTAAGCTTCAACCCCCTCCCTCCCCGGAGGAGGCAGGCAGTCCCCTCCCCTGGCTGGTCCTCCGTTTCCCAGACGCGCTCCCGAACCTGGGCTGATGGTGTCGTGCGTAGTAGCGCTACTGCTGCACCGGCAGACCGGCACACCTGCATTTTGTGTAGAAACTGTTATTCAGGTCTGAATCACATTCTGTTATTCCATCTTTTCCTTCAAGTATATTGTATTATTTTCATATAATACAGAAAATACATTACATTCTGATACATGGTAGTAGATATGAGCAGTAGTGGTAGTAGTGGAAAACTACCAACTTCCAGAAATCGTTGCTGTACATAACGTAGTCTCCATGTGATCATTTATTTTACTTTAAAAGTTTCACCATGAAAAACATACTGAACTGATAACAGCTGGTTTCCAGATTCGTCCTGGCAGTGAGGGTTAAGTGAGATAGTACAAGAGGAGAAAAATACATCCTGTACAGCAATACAGTGTGGCAAAGGAGCACAATTATAGCATTGTAGGGCAAAATCAGTACAGTAGGTACCCACAGTAGATCCAAAAAATGAGCTTTGACAGGTAGGGGAAAATTACCCATACAGGTATAGCAGGGGGCAGAAGGGAGGAAAATCATGCACAGAAGGAGGTGGGGTACAAATTAAAATTGTTCAAGAACATTATTGGATATTGCAAGCCTCTACAACAGTTGTGGTATCAAGTAGGGAGAACATGCAGGCAGTGAGACACCATCAACTATGACTGCTATTTAACAAATTAAAGTTGATATTTTACAGGGAAGCTGTGACTCGTACCATGAGCCCCTATCGATACCATACAAAAACACAAATATAACCTTTATCTTAAAACTTGTAGGTACATTAGTGGATGCACCCCAGAGAAGGAATGTGAACAGCAAAGATCTCCTTCCCAAACGTGCAGCTTACAGGACCTTCATTTTGGCTGCCACTCTTCTATGGGCAGGTGATGCTCTGGTGAAAAGCTGATGCAACGCTAATATGGTGCCAGTCATGGAGTCGACGGTCCTGTTAAGGAGGAAAGAAGATATACCTGCCTTCCACACAGATATTCTCATTGTCCTAGTTCTCCACCCAAAAATATATATATATACACACACACACACACACACACACACACACACCACAAGTTAAACATTAAAATCAGTCAGGCAGTGTTGGGAGAGATTAGAACCGTAATGGTAAATAGGTACCTAGCAGTCATATAGAGTCCAGGCTTAAATTCAAGTGCCAAATGTTCTGTACCTTAGTCCTCATCCAAGTTCTCCTCAGAGTGCTGTCTTTCAGAAGCCATTTCCATGGCAAATTTAGCCCTCTGTTTTTGCTACCCATCTACCCGTGTCTGTAGGATCAGTAAATTGCAAAGATTTTTCCACAAATATAACGTGGAGTTGAATGGGTAGCAGGAAAGAGTGTACCACACCCAAGGCTTGGAGGCAGCAGATGGAGTCAGACTTCTTCCTCCAAGCTCTGGTCTGGAAGAAAAATCTGGGTGAAGTCTGACGTTGGCACCGTTTATTGAGAGGATAAGCGTCACGGACTACTGTTAGAATCTGACATCCCTGATCTCCATTCCGGTGGTGCCCAGCAAGTCAGTTTGGTGTCCTGTGGAGCTATGCCTGGATTGACCATATATGCTTTCCGAAAAGCCGCAAAATCAAAGCCCTGAGGTAATAAATTTGCATTTTTTTCTAAAAGGTTTTTATTCTCCTAGGCGGGTCTGGGTGGCTATCAGCCCTGTCCCCATGTCTGACAGTCATCATCCCTTACCGCTCTCCTCCCCACTGTGGGATGGGAGGGGGGCCACCCCCCCCCCGGCAGACAAATCCAGTGTGACCTTAGGACTGGAGCGATAGTGTGGACTGCCAGGGCACAGGCAGGGCTTCACAGAGTCCAGGCCCCCATTTTTTCAGTTTTTTCCTCCCTTTAACCCTTGTCACGGTGTCACTTCAGTACATGCGCATGGAGGCGAGCTCGTCCTGCAGATCCGCAGCCCCACCCATTCTAGTTGCTTATGCCTGCAGTACCACTGGGCCTCCATCTGGTGCCAGTCATAAGCTGAGATGACTTGGCCAACTTCCAAGACAGGACAGCAGTCCCTGGGACGCTCAATCCTCTCCTCCCTTGCCAACTCCAGCAAGCTGTGCTCATTTCTGAACTTGGATTGCTGGCGTGGCAGGAGGTGAGGCATTCCGCACTTTGGCCCTTCACGCCACTGGGCTGCCAGTTAAAATCACATTTTTAATCCATTGGGTTAAATAGGGTAACAAATGGGGGCCCTCAGCGCCTACTATAACCCAGACCAAATGGAAGTTCCTGGCCTGACTCTCATTTTCAAGGACTTCCATGTAGCCGTGAAGCTACATGTTGTCTTGTGTCAGAGGTGCCACTGTTGCGAGAGTGCTTACAGAGTGTTTCTCAGTGTCTTTGGCAAGCATTGTCTGCTCTTTTCAAACAACATGAAGTCTTGCTGTATTCTGACAATTGCAGTTAGCTCCAGCACTTGAACTGCACCGGAGAGTGAAGGGTTAAAATTCTATGTCAGGCATAGAACGTTAGGCTCGAGCTCGGTTGAAAACTCTATCTGTGACACTTTGAAACCCAATCGTCAGATTCTTTACTCCGCCTCACTGAACAGTTGCTCCGGAGATTTTCTCCTTCTACTCTGTTCAAACGCGGTTAAAGTGTCAGTTTTAGTCCACTTTCCGTTCCGTTTGTTGGTTCAAGACTCTGTCTGTGGTACCGTAAGTATGTAGGATAGTATTATGGACAGTTATTGTGTGGAAATTGTAAATTTGTCCGATCGGTTTGGCTGAACCGATCCTTTAGTCGAAATCTTTCTGAAAAGTTAATGTGTGGTCACTGGTCCATATCGGTTTAAAAAAAAACGTGATTTTAACGTTTTTTTTCCAACACCCATAACACAGTGAGAAACCGATAGGGGAGTCTTGCCTGGCGGTTGCCGAATAAAGGGTAAGTTTGTTAGCTTGGCCATGTCTGAAATACACAAGGAAAAACAAACGGGCCCACTGGCTTTCAACACTGCAGTGTATGTGGGGAGGTCTTTGCTAAGGCCGATCCCCACACCACCTGTGTTTACTGCCTGGGGTTTGACCACCTCGATTCAGACTGCCAAATTTGCAAGAATTTCCCTAAGTCTACCCTGGAAAAAAGGTTAGGTAGACTTAGGGATAAGGAGGCCGAGAAATCCGCTGGCCCGGAAGGCCAGCCCGGTTCAGTTCCTACCGAACCAGAAGGAGTGCCCTCTGACCAGGGCGATACTTCTTTGGGCAAGAGGAGAGACGATCCTGAGGGATTGGTTCCTACAAAGAGAAAATGCAAGGATAAACCGGCCGGTTCGGATCCAGAACTTCATGTTTCGACCGCCGAAGAGATAGCCAGAGTGATTCGGATTGTGGAATCACTTTGTCCGGTTCCGACTGATCCGGCACCTTCTGGCAGGGGTTCGATTCAGTCAGTTCCCCCGGTTCAGGATTATTCCCCTGAAGATTTTTACGAACTGGAGTTTGTTGAGGAGGGGGATTTTGAAGACGATGATTACGACGGTGAAAGTCTGGATGTGTCTGTGGAACCGGACATCTCCCCAGACAGACTTTGTGGTGTTTCCCCTCCTAGGCTTTGTGAGTCCCTTCCCCACTTTCTGTTTTACAGAAAAGTGTCTCAAACCCTCCAGCTTCCTATTGAGGAGGCTGTGGAGGATCAAGAGGAGCCTGACTTTCTAGAGATGATGGACATCCCATAGTCTAAGAGACTGTCTGTTCCCCTCCATAAGTCCTTTGGGAAACGGACACAAATAAATTCTTAGGTCTACCAACTCTGTACCTCCTGTTGACAAGAGAATGGACAAGAGGTACACTTTGTCAGGCTCAGATACGGAATTTCTTTACCAACAATGCAGCCATGTTGGGGTAGTGCAGGCTGCTGCCTGTGACAAGGCAAACATCCCCTTGGCTTCACACCCCCCAGACAAAGATTCCAGGAAGATAGATGCCATGGCAAAGAGGCAGTACATGGTATCATCTTTGGGACTCAGGAAGGCTAACTATATGGCCTATACAGCCAAGTACCAGAAGTCCAGGTGGGACACTGTACTGGCACTGGCTAAACAGGCTTCCCCCAGCTAGCCAAGGAGCTGGAGGGGGTGGCTGCTGATGGGATCGAGGCATCAAAGGTGCAATTTCATGCTGCTGCTGCTGTGGACTCCTATGATGTGTCATCAAGAGTCATGGCTACATCTGTGGCTCTTCGGAGGATGGATTGGCTCAGATGTACTAGCCTTTCGAAGGATACCCAGGCTAAGGCCATGGATTTCCCTGTGGTGGGTAATTCTCTGTTTGGGGAGCAGACAGAGAATTACATGAAGAAAATGGACGAGTACAGGACCACTTACAGGAGTGCTCAGGCCAAGGAGAGGCAGGCAACTCCTCAAAGGCAGCAAGCTAGGAGCAGGCCTTTTCACAGGCCTTTCTACCAAGTGCAGGCTCTCTTCCTTTTCTCAGAGGGAGAGGCAGAAGGGGGATGAGCAGGGCTGCATCCACTCCTCAGCCTAAGGCTCCTGCCAAGCAGACACCCTGATGTGTCAGCCCGGGTCGACTCCCCCATTCCGGTAGGAGGCAGGCTGGCTTATTTTGTCCAGGACTGGACGTCTGTTATCTCAGACAAGTGGGTCCTGGAGGTTGTAAGCCAGGGGCTGGTCCTCAGTTTCAAAAAATTTCCGAAACTGAGACCCAGAACCTTTCCACCTGCAAATACATCAGAAACCCTTGCTCTAGAGGCAGACATTTCCTCTCTATTGGCCTTAACAGCCATAGACAGAGTTCCTACCCTATACAGAGGCAAAGGTCTGTACTCCAGGTACTTCCTTACCCCAAAAAAGACAGGGGAGTGGCGACCCATCCTAGATTTGGGATATCTAAACAAGCACCTGCTAAAGCCAAAATTCAAAATGGCAACTCTGGGAACAGTTCTTCCCTCTCTGAGGCCAGGAGATTGGCTAGCCTCCCTGGGCCTCAAGGATGCCTGTTTTGACATTCACATCAGGTGCTCCCACAGAAAGTACCTCAAGTTCGAATTGCCCTCAGGCCATTTTCAATTCAGAGCAATGCCCTTTGGCCTATCTTCAGCTCCAAAAGTGTTTACAAAGTGCCTAGCAGTAGTGGTGGCCTTTTTTAAGAAGGAAAAGGATTTCTATTTTTCCATATCTGGATGACTGGCTCCTTGTGGGCCAGTCTCCAGACCAAGTCAAGTCAGATCTGCAGGTCACCCAGCAAGTTCTCACTTCCCTGGGGTTCCTTCTCAATTTTCCCAAGTCTGTTCTCAAGCCAGTACAGCTCCTTACTTTTATAGGAGCAGAGCTGGACACGCTCAAGGCAAGAGCTTTCCTTCCTTTGGAAAGGGCAAAAAGCCATCACCCAGCTGCCTCTTCCTTTCTCCCTCTGGTTTCTCCACCAGCAAGGCATTTTCTTCAGCTTCTGGGCCACATGGCAGCTTCCACGGCAGTGGTCCAAGGGGCCAGGTTTCAGATGAGGGACATTCAGTTCCATCTGAGAACTTTTTGGTCCCAAAGGAAATATCCTCTTACCAAGCTAGTTCCTGTTACTCAGACCTTAATTCAGGCCCTTCAGTGATGGCAGGACCTGGACAATCTGAGGCAAGGTGTTCCATTTGTCACTCAGACTCACTCTGTGGTTCCTACCACAGATACTTCCCTTTTGGGGTGGGGAGCCCATCTGGGGGCTCTCACGGCCCAGGGACTGTGGTCCCCTCAGGAATCCCTTCTTCATATCAACCTCCTGGAGCTCAGGGTAGTACTTCTTGCCCTACAATCTTTCTCTCAGTCAGTACAGAACAAGGTGGTTTAGGTCAGGACGGACAACACTACCACCATGTGGTACATCAACAAGCACAGAGGCACTCGGTCCATGGCCTTGTGCATGGAGGCCATGAAAATATGGTCCGTGGCTTATTCTCTGCAGACACCTCTAGTAGCAGTCCACCTCCCAGGAAAGGACAGTGTGATAGCAGATTCATTGAGCAGGATTTTCCAGGGCCATCACGAATGGTCTCTGGAGCCTTTGGTGTTGAAAGTGATTTTATGGCCTGTATATATCTGTCAGTTGAACTAGCTAGTCTAGAGTGTATAATCTGAAATGTGCTTACTACTGTATGTTTCCCCTAGCGTCAAATGATGTATTTCCCACATGTTTGTTTACTGACAAAAAACTGTACTGTCTTTGCCATGTCTCCTTGACTGTTGTTCCTCATGTTGTATTCTCCTGGGTCATTGCTGAAAATAGGCATAATACTTGTCTAGTGTACTTACCCGGTAAACAAAAGCTAAATAAATAAATTTTCTCAAGGTGGGGCACTCCGGAGATAGATCTCTTTGCAGCCCCAGACAATCACCAACTTCCTCTGTTTTGTTGCAGACCCCCAGTCTTGGGCTCAGTCCCTCTGGATGCTCTGATTTTGAACTGGGAAGGGACATTTCTTTATGCCTTCCCTCCTTTTCCTCTACTGTTCAAGGTTCTAGTCAAGGTAAGGTCACAACCATGCAAAGTGATTCTGATTGCTCCAGTCTGGGCCAGGTAGCCTTGGTACCCTCTGTTGCTGTACTTAGCAGTCCATCTTCCCCAGTCTTTTCCCAGGAATCGCAACCTGATAACCTCCTCTCAGGGGAGGATTTGGTACCCCAGTCTCCGGTCACTCAATCTCAAGGCATGGCTCTTGAATAGTTGGAGTATGCAGATTTACATCTATCTCAGGGGTTCTGGATATTCTCAAAGCTTCTCAAAAGCCTGCCACCAGAAAAACTTACAACTCCAAATGGAAAAGGTTCAGTATTTGGTGTTCCAAGAAGCATATATCCCCAGATACTGCTGAGTTGTCTGCAGTTCTGGATTGTATGGTTCACCTTAATGGCCTAGGCCTCAAGTCAGCTACTCTCAAAGTTCATTTGTCAGCTATTTCTGCTTTCCTGTCATTTGGGAAGTCTTCCTCTCTGTCATCTCACCCTGTATTCTGTAAATTTTTCAAAGGATTGCTTCGTACCAATCCCCCTTTTAGGGATCCTGCTCCTGCCTGGGATTTGAATGTCTGCATTGCTCAGCTTATGCAACCCCCTTTGAGCATATGTCCTCAGCAGAGCTCAAGTACTTGACTTGGAAAACTGTGTTTTTGGTTGCTGTTACTTCTGCCAGACGTATTAGTGAATTGCAAGCCCTGTCAGTGGAAGCTGACTTCATTTCATTCCATAGAGATAAGGTGGTCCTTAGAACCAATAGAATGTTCTTACCTAAAGTGGTTTCTGATTTCCACTTAAACCAATCTATGTCTCTTCCTGTGTTCTTCACTGATCACACCTCCTCAGGGGAACGGAGGCTACACAGTTTAGATGTTAAAAGGGCCCTTAGTTACTACATAGAACGTACAAAGGGTCACAGGTTTGACTCCCTCCAGTTGTTCCTCACTTATGGGGAAGTAGGTAAGGGAAAACCTGCCACCAGGAGAACCATTGCCAGGTGGATTGTGTCCTGTATCCAATTCTGCTATGAAAAACTGGGAAAAACTGCACTCTCAGGCCTGAGGGCTCATTCCACTAGAGGTACAGCTGCATCTCTGGCTGCAGCCAGGGATATTCCTTTGTTAGAAATTTGCCAAGCAGCCACCTGGAAAACAGTTCATACCTTCACCAAGCATTACTCTCTGGATATCCAGGCTAGGAGTGATGCTAGGTTTACAACACAACAGTGCTTTGGCGCCTATTCCCAAAGTAGGTTCTGTCCCTCCTCCTTGGAGGTACTGCTTAGTAGTCTGCAATTGTCAGAATACAGCAAGACCTCATGTTGTTTGAAGAAAAAATTACTCACCTTAGTAATTGTGTTTCTTCTAATGGAGTCTTGCTGTATTCTGACCTCCCTCCCTGCCTCCCCTCTCAGAACCTGTTTTGGGAAGTGGGTGGGCAGGTGCAGTGTTGCACCCCAGGGGTGTCTTTAGCCCACTCCTGTTGTGTTGGGTGCTTTGTGTTTGCTTAGTTAAGAGTTTTTAGTTCTTATTGCTTGGTTTTTGGTCTTTGGGTTTCCTGACTTGAGTCTTTTGGGAATCTAAAGTTTTGTTGCCAGTTGTCTAGTAGGAATTTTTACAATTTCCACATTATATATGTAACTCAGGGCCGGTATACCGTTTGTATCTGACAGCAATACCAGGTGGGTTGGGTTCGAGGAGGAATAGGTCACTCTGAACAAAGGCTAGGTTTGGCTACTGTGCACAGGGGCACCCAAGTAACTCCGAACACAGGAAGCAATAACTGAAGTGGGATTCTAAAGTGTGACTTTTATTCACATCCAAACGGAATAAACAAAGCATAGATGGACCCCCACGGGGCTATACTTCTGGTAATGCAGATTAAAAGAAACAAGAACACTTCCTCAACACTTTAGCCCTCAAGGCTCTGAACCCACCGGGCACACAGCCCGGACTTGCACGCTGCTTTGGGTTACACAGCCTGAACTTGTACCCTGTTCTGGGTTTTCCCTGGCTCGGCTCCTTTGCCAACCACTTGGACACCTTCCATACTCCATGGAAATGTTTTCTGGTGGCTCCCTAAACCACCTAAGAGCACCTTGGCTCCATCAGGGATACTTCCTCTTAATCCCATGTCTGGGTACTTTCCTCAGGCACTGGCTAAGTACCTGAGAGAAAGTAAAAGGTGTCTTAGAGCAAATCCGTAGAGGTGAATTTGGTTACTACTGATGGGGGGTCCTCCCACCTCTCACTCCCACAATTCATACCCGGCCATTTCTCTGGACAGTAAACACCTCATCCTGTAAAGCTTTGCAATGTAGATTCTTGCTCAATGTATGTCACATTCCATCTACTTGTCTTGCTTCCTATTTGTGCTGGACTTGAACATACTTTTAAATGGCATTGTCCATTTCTCTAGACCCTACTTTTCAACTGTTCAGGTGAAAAAACACTTGGCCCTTTTTTAGAGCGAACTCACCCTTTGGTTGTAGGTGCCCCACAGGCGTTTCCTTCACGAGGAATTTCTCTCTCAGAGCTTCTGGTGCCTCAGCACAACTTGAAGAGGCAGCTTCTTTCCCTTAGCTGTACACAGGAGGGTTGCCCCTGGAAAACAGACAAAACCTTCCCCCAACCCCCTCATTTCCACCACTTCAATTACCAGTTCCTGTGTTCCTCTTCAGGTGGAAACACATACCTTCCCAAAGTAGCTCTAAAACAGAGCTTAACGCTCTGAGAGCCTGCACACACTCAGCTGTACTACTGTCTCTCACTCAGACTGCACACAGACTGAATTCAAAATCCCCAACGTTATACACTAACCTCCAACTGCAACATTCCAGTGCGGCTTATGCAGCTACGAAAGTTCTAAGATGATGTCATCCCTCAGTCTCGGCTGAGACCGAGACCGAGAACAGAGTGAGACAGTGTGAAATCCATTTAACTGGAGTTTCACAAGCTGCCTTCCCTGCCTAACACTAGGTCTTACTGGGATTCTAGTAACCCCAGGGTAACAGGGGGGTTACATATAGTCAGTGAGTTTTAGCTTGTAAGAATCTGACGGTTGGGTTTCAAAGTGTCACAGACAGAGTTTTCAACCGAGCTCGAGCCTAGCCCTTCACTCTCCGGGGCAGTTCAAGTGCTGGAGCTAACTGCAATTGTCAGAATACAGCAAGACTCAATTAGAAGAAACACAATTACTAAGGTGAGTATTTTGTTTCTTACTTACCTATCATGGGCTTCCTGGTGCCTTAAGCACCGCTCTAGTTTGGAGTCCATTCCCCTCAAAGACTCTGGCAAAGTCTGCGACGGGCTCCTTTGTGGTAGGTGGGCTGCTGACTCTGATGCTGCCTGAGGTCTCTACGGCCACGCCATGCTGTGGCGGTGCAGACTTTGGAGCTCCTCCTTGCTGATTCTTCTGTTGGACCATGGCACAGTTTTAGATCTCGATACACAATTTACTTTGTGCGTGGTTGTGCTTCCATACCCTTCTAATAGGAAGAGATAAAAGGTGCTTCATAAATGGCAGGGTTACAAGCATATATCATATTCATGTCCATTGACACAAAAAAGCCCATCCGCACACATTGGTTTGTGTCCTTATTTATTTTATTTTATCCTTTTTGATTTTTATTCTCTCATTTGTTAACCACAGTGTACTGGTCACTCATTAAAAATAGTAATGCATTTTTCTGGCTCAGTTGCCTAAATCCAAGTCTCTTTTTCCATTACAGGGTTTCGGCGCTTCTCTTGAATGCATATGAAGTAGAATATCACAGTGAACCGCGAACAAAGTTGAAAGCTCCTTGTTCTATTTGCGTTCCGAGCTGAATATGCTTCTCCAACTTTACCACACTTTTCTGCTCCTACTTCCATTCTCTAATTGCACTTTCGTAAACGTGCTGACGTTTCGGAGTCATGTGACCCTAACCTCAGAGCTAGCTTTTCCAGGGAAAACATTTTGGTTAAATACTTTATGGTTACAAAAGTAACTACCTTTCGTATTTGTTATCCCTCTTCGTGCAGGACATGCTTCAGTATATGAATCCCTTCTTTTATACAGTATTCCCATACTTCTTTCTTTATGCATTTTATTATTTTAATTTTTTAAACCACAACGATATTTTTAATGCTTACATGCCTTAAATGGAAAAACAGACTTGGATTTAGGCAATTGAGCCAGAAAAATGCGTTTCAGATTGTAAAGTACTGAGATTGTTTAAGACATTTAGTAGTGGCTAATAAACAAAAAACAGTAAAGGACTGGGATTTGTATAAAACGACAGCAGCCTTAATTATTGTAGGCGTTTTGGCTTATGAACAGAATAAAAAGCAATTCAGTACATATGTAAAAAACTAGACTATGGAAAGCTTGACAAGTGGGGAGAAAATGCTAACAGGAACAGCTCGATATGCTGGTGGAATGTGTAAAATTATTTAACAAAGGACGTTGATTATGTGTTCGGATTGCTTGATTGCCATTACTATTTTTAATGAGTGACCAGTACACTGTGGTTAACAAATGAGAGAGTAAAAATCAAAAAGGATAAAATAAAATAAATGAGACAAACCAATTTGTGCAGATGGGCTTCTTTGTGTCAATGGACATGAATATGATATACAGTTTTATATCTGTCAGCTCCAGAAACATTTAGCAATCCAGATCTGAAGGCTAGAAAACTCGTTTTTGGAAAATGTATATAGTTGTTCTGTATGTTACAGGATCTAAGTGGAGAGCACCTGCAAGGCACGTCCTGCCAGCAAGGGGACTGTCTACCATCCCCCTCATTATTGTTCCATCTTTACTGGTCTTTCGGTAAACACACTAGGTGTTTCTGACTTACATACTGGTTGTAAGGACTATTACAGAACTGTATGAAGAAGTTCATGAACTTGTTAAGCTCTTCGATTGTCACCATACATCTGTGTTTTATTACAGAACCCTATAAGTGAAAGGGACATAAGCTACATCATATTGTTCTAAAATGGTACTTGCCACCAGGTTACAAATCAGAAACACCCACTGACTTCACTAAAAGACCATTAAGGATGGAATGGTAACAAAATTGGAGCCAGTATTTAAAAACAATGCATACAGGGACAGATAAGTTACAGGTTCAGCACAGTATGTTACTCTGTGTTGATGTCCGTCTGTAGCTCCTCCATTTAGTTCGGCTTTAAATGTTGCCAATACGGGGACTAGCGGGTATATGTGTCAGGCAGAAGTGACAGGCCACTTACCAGTAGATGTTCTGACACCCATACATAGCTTGTCGATACTTCTACAACATTGCAAGGGGGGTTGGGAGAGGGTGGATAAAAAAATAGCATAATTTGCTACTGGCCAAAAAAAGAACTTCTTCTCCATGCCAGATTGTACATTATTAGACTGGGTATTTTTTTTATGCCCCACCCCCGGCGCTCCTTCACTTCGGGAGACACCTGTGGCTTCTGCCCCTGCTCACCTACCTGGAGCCCACGGTGATCGTCCCCCATGGAGCCTTGGCTGTACCCCCCCCCCAGGCGGGAACAAGGTAGGGGCCCTTGCACCCCGAACTTCTTATTCTGCGTCAAGACACCAGCCCGGGACAGGTAGGTGCTTTGGTGGTCTGAGCTGGTGCTCTGTCTGCTTGGAGCGCAAGGAGCCATTTTCCGGTTTTCTTTGGGCTGTGAAGTGTGCCCTTGACGTCAAGGTGCAAGCGTCGACGTCTTTCACATCCTTCCCCTGTTTCTATGGTCAAAGCTTGCTGTACTCCAGGTCTCCACCTGTGGTCAGTCAAGCTCCGACCCACTTCCCCCCCCCCGGGGAAGGCGAGCAGTTGTTGGATGCTCCAGCCTTCTCCCCTGGCCATCCTCCACTCCCCGGCTCGCTCCTCAACCCGGTCATCTCAAGTCATGAGGTGGAAATCCAACCACAGCGCCGGGCAGGCCGCCTAAGACTGGGTATTTTGTTTGAAAGATTATTATAAGAAAGTATCTGAAATCTGTACATGTTTTCAAGATCATGTTACTCACAGAACAAAGAATCATATTTCCTCAATCTGTACAGAGTTTGAAGACGTTTATAAAGACTTGTTAGTGTACTCGAAATTTCAGCACTCCGGCTTTACTCAGACTGTCACTGAGATATTGAACATAGAATGTTGCAGTTGATCAAGGAGTGGTTAGTGCCCATCGACTGTGGTGGCACTGGAGTGTGCAAATCCTATTGCCCCTTGCCTGGGATAAGTAGATTTCCTTTAAGGAGAAGTACAAACAGCTTATTTCATTGTAACGGCTGAGGGGCCAGTGCAAATTCTGCTACGGTCATTGTTGGACAGGTCCTGAAAGGTTTGATTCAAACAACATGAAGTTTTGCTATATTATGACTATTGCAGTTTGTCCCAGCCTTAGAACTGCTCCGGAGGTGAAAGAGTTAACTTCCATGCAGAGCATGGAGCTTAGAGCGCGAGCTCGGTTCAGAAGCTCTGTTAGGCTGGTTTCAAACCGAAACCGTCAGATTCTTTACTCCGCCTCACTGAACAGTCGCTCCGGAGATTCCTCCTGTTGCTCGGTTCATTTCTTCGGTTTAAAGCGCTATTTCTTGGTTTAATTTAACCGCGATTTAATTATTTTAACCGTAAAACCGATCGGTTCAGGCTCTGTCTATGGTAATCGTAAGTAATAGATAGGGTTTTTTTCTATGTGGAACTTGTAGTGTTATCGGTTCGGTTGAACCGATCGAATTGTATTAAAATACAAGTTTAAAGCCTTTTAAGGCTTCTAGAGTGCGTGTTCTCGTTCTTTTTTCGGTTCTAAAAAAAACTGATTTACGCTTTTTTTCACTTAATTCGCAAGTCACGGTTTGGAACCGATAAGGTGTCTTGCCTGGCACTGCCATTAAAAGGGCAAGTTTGTTGGTTAGTCTGGCATCATGTCTGAGAAACCCAAAAGAAAAACCGGGCCCACTGGGTTTCAACACTGTAGTGTCTGTGGGGAAGCCTTTGCCAAGGCTGACCCACACACTACATGTGTCTATTGTCTGGGGTTTGACCACCTCAATTCAGACTGCCAGATTTGTAAAAATTTCCCTGCAGCCACCCTGGACAAGAGAGTGGGCAGGCTCAGGGAACGAGAGGCCAAAAAGTCCGCTGACCCGGATGGCCAGCCCGGTTCGGTGCCAACCGAACCAGAGGGAGTGCCCTCTGACCAGGGCGAGACTTCCTCGGGCAAACGAAAAGCTGGCTCTGAGGAGCCAGTTCCAGCAAAGAAATCTAAAAAATCTGCAGGTTTGGAGTCCAAAATTCCTTCTCCAACTGCTGCAGAGATAGCCAGGGCAATACAGATTGTCCAGTCCCTGTCTCGTTCCCTCTGAACCGCCACTGTCTGGCAAAAGGTCAGTTCGGTCGGTTCCAGTGGTTCAGGATTATGATAAGAAGAGTTCTATGAACCAGAGGAGGGGATGAGTTATGATCAGTGTGAATGTGACTTGAAAGTCTGGATATGCCCATTGAACGGACATCTCCCCAGACAGACCTTCAGGTGAGTCTCCCCTAGGCTTTCTGAGTCCCTTCTCATTTTTGTTTTATAAAAAAGTTGCTGAGACCCTCCAGCTTCCCTTAGAGGAGGCTTTGGATGAGCAAGAGGAGCCTGACTATGTGGAGATGATGGATATTCCAGAGTCCAGGAGGTTGTCCATCCCTTTACATAAATCTTTTAGAAAACAAATAATAAAAATTTTAAAAGCTCCTAATTCTGTGCCTCCTGTGGATAAAAAGATGGACAGGAGGTACACTTTGTCAGGTCCTGATACAGATTTTCTTTCACAGCAATGCAGTCATGTTGGGGTAGTTCAGACTGCAGCCTGTGATAAAGCTAATATTCCACTGGCTTCACATCCTCCTGATAAGGATTCCAGGAAGATTGATGCCATGGCCAAAAAACAATACATGGCAGCATCCTTGGGACTCAGACAAGCTAACTATATGGCTTATGTTGCAAGATACCAGAAATTTAGATGGGATACTGTCATGGCCTTAGCCAAACAGGTCCCTGGCCAGCTAAGAAGGAGCTGGAGCAGGTGGCTCTTGATGGTATTGAGGCATCTAAGGTGCAATTCCATGCTGCAGTGGATTCTAACGATGTATCCTCTAGACTCATGGCAAGATCTGTGGCTTTTCGGAGATTGGCCTGGCTCAGGTGTACTACTTTGTCACAGGATACCCAGTCTAAGGCTATGGATTTTCCTATGGTGGGAAATTCTCTGTTTGGGAGCAGACAGAGAATTATATGAAGAAATGGATGAATATAGAACCACTTACAGGAGTGCACAAGCCAAGGAACTGCAAGCCACCTCAGAGGCAGACCCCCAGGGGTAGGTAGGCCTTTCACAGGCCTTTACCAGACCCAGGCCTCCGCCTCTCTCAGCCTATGTACAGAGGGGGTTCTTCAGAGGGAGAGGCAGACGGGTTCTCGAGCAGGCCTGCTCCCACCCCTCAGCCTAAAGCCCCTGCCAAACACAGGCACCCTGATGGGATGCCCAGGGTCGGCTCTCCACTACCTGTAGGGGCAGGTTGGCTCACTTAGGTCCAGGACTGGCAGTCTTTAACTTCAGACAGGTGGGTCCTGGAAGTAGTGAGCCAGGGTCTGGTTCTCAGCTTCAAGAAATTTCCAAAGATGAGAGCCAGATCTTTTCCACCTACAAACCCTTTAGAGACTCTTGCTTTGGAAACAGAAGTCTCAACCCTCTTGGCTCTCAAAGCTGTAGAAAAGGTTTCTCCCCCTCACCAGGGCAAGGGTCTGTACTCCATGTATTTCCTTACCCCAAAAAAGACAGGAGAGTGGCGGCCTATCCTGGATCTGAGATATCTAAACAAGCACCTTTTAAAACCAAAGTTCAAAATGGTGACACTGGGAATGATTTTACCCTCCCTAAGGCCAGGGGACTGGCTAGCCTCCCTGGACCTCAAGGATGCCTACTTCCATGTTCTTATCAGAAGCTCCCACCGAAAGTACCTCAGATTCGAACTGCCCTCAGGCCATTATCAGTTCAGAGCAATGCCCTTCGCCTCACTTCTGCCCCAAGGGTGTTCACAAAATGTCTGGCAGTAGCAGTCGCCACCTAAGAAGGCAAAAGATTGCCATTTTTCCTTACCTGGACGACTGGCTCATTGTGAGTCCGGCTCCAGACCAGGTCAAATCACACCTGCTAGTACCCAGCAGCTGCTTACTCTCTGGGATTTCTTCTCAGTCTTCCAAAGTCAGTTTTGAACCTGTCCAGGTACTCACCTTTATAGGCGCAGAACTGGACACAAAGCAGGCCAGAGCCTTCCTTCCCTTGGAAAGGGTAAAGACCTTAGTGGCCCTGGCCGCCTTCACTCTGCAGGTCTCTCGACCAGCAAGGCATTTCCTGCAGCTCCTAGGGCACATGGCTGCCTCCACAGCTGTGGTGCAAGGAGCAAGATTTCAGATGAGGGACATTCAGTTCCATTTGAGAGCTTTCTGGTCTCAAAGAAGAGATCCTCTGTCCAAGTTAATCCCAGTGACTCGAACTCTGATCCAGGCCCTTCAGTGGTGGCAGGATCAGAGCAATCTGAGACAGGGGTGCCTTTCATCCCTCTGTCCCATTCCTTGACCCTTACTACAGATGCATCCCTCTTGGGATGGGGAGCTCCACGTGGCCACCTCTCCACCCAGGGATTGTGGTCCCCAGGAATCTCTGCTCCACATCAATCTGTTGGAACTCAGAGCTGTTTTCTAGCACTTCAGGTTTTCTGCATCTGTTCAGAACAAGCTGGTACAGGTCAGAACAGACAACACCACTACAATGGTACATCAACAAACAAGGGGCACTCGGTCTTCGGCCTCGTGCACCGAGGCTACTAAGTTGTGGTCTCTGGCTTACCCCTGAACACTTCCCTCATAGCAGTTCACCTCCCAGGCAAGGACAATGTCCTGGCAGATGCTCTCAGCAGGATTTCCCAGGCCATCACAATGGTCACTGGATCCCCTAGTATTGGGGATAGTGTTTGCCAGATGGGGCACCTCAGATAGATCTTTTCTCAGCCCCAGACAATCATCAACTTCCACTGTTTTGTTGCAGGCCCCCAGTGTTGGGCTCAGTTCTCCTGGATGCCTTTCTTCTCGATTGGGAAGGGAGGTTTCTTTATGCCTTCCCCCTTCCCTCTCCTGTTCAAAGTACTAGTCAAAATCAGGTCTCAGCCCTGCAAAATGATCCTGATTGCTCCAGACTGGGCCAGGCAGCCCTGGTACCCACTCCTTCTGTCCTTAGCAGTCCATCTTCCCCTGTGTCTCCCCAGGAACCACAACCTGTTAACCTGTGCTCAGGGGAGAGTTTGGTATCCGAATCTCAAATCCCTCAACCTCAAGGCTTGGCTCTTGAGCAGTTATGGATCCGTGGATCCTACGGCTGATCTTAGACACAGTCCTTACCCCGATCACATGCCTCATCAACCACTCTCTTTGCCTGGGGAAGGTTCCAACTGCCTGGAAAGTCGCCACTGTCACCCCTATCTTTAAAGGTGATGATAGGACTGTGGCTGGAAACTATCGACCGATCTCCATTCTCTCTCCTCTCTCCAAGGCCTTGGAAAAAGTGGTGGCCTCTCAAATCTCTGACTACCTCTCCACCTACAATGTCCTTTGTCCTGAGCAGCATGGCTCCGAGCGGTCCACAGTACCAACACAGCCTCCCAGAGTTCTCCAACTTTCTCCACTCCTCCTTAGACACTGGTTCTCCGGCTGGTGCTGTCTTCATTGACCTCTCGAAAGCTTTCGACACTGTCTCCCACCCCTCCTTCTTGATGCCCTTAGTCTCTCTGGTTTTGCTGTGGGCCTATCTCCTGGTGCACCAGTTATCTGTCTGACAGCTCTGGCGATATAAAATTAATGGGACCTACTCAGACATCTGTCCCATCTTTTCTGGGTTCCCCAGGGCTCCATTCTGGGCCCCTTACTATTCTCCCTTTACCTTAACACCCTTCCACGCTCTTTCTTGGGGAACATTCTATTGTACGCTGATGATGCAGTCATCTTTGCCTCAAGTCGTAACCCTATTGCCCTCCAGGACTCGCTGCAGAAGTCCTTCACTGAAGCCAAGGGCTGGTTCAAGGAACATAGATTGGTGATAAATCTTAAAAAAACAAAACCATGTTCTTCACTCATCCCCAAAACAAGTCCTGCAACTTCAAACTCCTCATTCACTCTGGGTCCTCTTTCCCACTCGAACAAGTTTGCTCCTATAAATACCTAGGGATCCATTTTGACCCTCCCTCTCCTTCCATGGACACATCGCTGCCCTAGCCACTGCCACTAATATCCGATTGGGCATCTTACATCGTATAGACACTGCCTCCCCGGATGCTCTTCTACTGAGTCACCTCCTCTATCCTGTCCCTAGTGGACTATGGACTGCCGGTGTATGGTGCTGCTGATCAGACCGCACTCCATAAAATTCGCGACTACTCTGAATAAGGCCTGCAGGTTAATTACTGGAGCACCTAGGATGACACACACCTGTCTCACTGTATGCTAAAGGCTGGTACTTGATCTCGACAGCCTCAAATATCTGACCTGTACCCTTACAAAAAGACCCTCCTTGGGCTATCCCCAGGATTGACCACCACCATATGCCGCTCTGTCCCACTAGTTCATACTGGACCTCTGGGAAAACCTCTCTTGTTATCCCTAGAGCTAGGACCTCTCATGGCCAAAGAGCCTTCAGCTTTAGGGCCCCCTCCTGGTTCAACACACTGCCCCCCTCCATCTCTGAAGCTCCAACTATATCGTGCTTCAAAACTTCCCTACGTAACCACCTTATTAACACCCGATGCGGTAACTGCCACTAGTCAAAGCCGTACTCAATACTTATGACAAAGCTTATTACTAAGCTGCTAAGGACAACATAACTCTGGTATTGTTTGAATCCATCCTACCTGTACCAGCTTGTTTGTATCTATGTCTTAATTTACTGTTATACTTATGTGTTGTACTGCTATACTGTGTATTTTGGTTTGTCTTACTGTGACAAGGTACCTTTGTAAATGAGCCTATGGCTCAAAGGTTTTCCAAACTGCTGTTTAAATAAAAAAAAAATAAATAAAAGTTAGAGTTTGCTGATTTACAACGCTCTCTAAGTGTTCTCGAAATCCTGAAGGCTGCTAGGAAGCCTTCCACCAGGGCTACCTATAACTCCAAGTGGAAAAGGTTTTCCATATGGTGTTCTGGGAAGCATGTTTCCCCAGAATCTGCTGATCTACCCACTGTATTGGACTACATGGTCCATCTTAATTCTTTGGGACTGAGACCAGCCACCCTGAAAGTGCACTTGGCTGCTGTCTCTGCCTTCATTTCAGCAGGAAGCCTCTCTCTTTCTGCTCATCCTGTATTTTCCAAGTTTTTAAAGATTGCTTCACACCAATCCTCCATTCAGGACCCTGCCCGGCTTGGGATCTTAATGTATGCATTGCTCAGCTAATGCAACCCCCTTTGAGCCTCTGTCTTCGGCAGAGCTTAAGTATTTGACTTGGAAAACTGTATTTCTGGTAGCCATCACTTCTGCCAGGCGTATAAGTGAGTTACAGACTTTATCAGTAGAAACTGACTTTATTTCCTTTCACAGGGATAAAGTAGTCCTCAGGACTAACAGGAAGTTTTTGCCTAAGGTGGTTTCAGATTTCCACCTTAACCAATCTATTTCACTTCCAGTGTTCTTCACTGACCATTCCTCCTCTGGTGAGGAGGAGGCTGCACAACAGATGTTAAGAGGGCCCTAAGTTACTACATAGAGCGTACTAAGAGTCACAGGTTTGACTCCTCCAACTGTTTCTCACTTATGGTGAGGTTGGGAAAGGAGACCTGCCACTAAGAGATCCATTGCCAGGTGGATCGTATCTTGTATCCAATTTTGCTATCAAAAGCTGGGTAAGGTTCCCCCCTCAGGCCTGAGGGCTCACTCTACCAGAGGTACAGCTGCATCTCTAGCTGCTGCTAGAGACATCCCTATCTTGGAGATATGTCAGGCAGCTACTTGGAAGACAGTACACACTTTCACCAAGCATTACTCCCTGGATATTCAGGCCAGGAGGGATGCTCGGTTTGGCACAGCCGTGCTTCAGAGCCTATTCCCTAAGTAGGTTCTGTCCCTCCTCCTTGGAGGTACTGCTGTATAGTCTGCAATAGTCATAATATAACAATACTTCATGTTGTTTGAAGAAAAAATTACTCACCTTAGTAACGTTTCTTCTAATGGAGTCTTGATATATTATGACCTCCCCCCCAACCTGCCCCTCTCAGAACTCCTACTTTGGGTATGGGATGGGTAGTCCTCTGTTGGCATTTATTGATGCCCTCTTTCATGTTTGGGTGTTGTGTTTATTTAGTTATTTTATCTTATTTTTCTGGTCCACTGACTTGAGTCTTTGTGTTGGGACCAGGAAAATGTGTTAATATATTAGTGGCCAGTTGGCTAGTGTAGGTTACAACTTCCACACAGAACCTTAGTGAGTTTTTGCTCGTAAAGATCTGACGGTTTCGGTTTGAAACCAGCCTAACAGAGCTTCTGAACCAAGCTCGCACTCTAAGCTCCATGCTCTGCATGGAAGTTAACTCTTTCACCTCCGGAGCAGTTCTAAGGCTGGGACAAACTGCAATAGTCATAATATAGCAAGACTCCATTAGAAGAAACAACATTACTAAGGTGAGTAATTTTTTCTTTGAGCCCTTGGAACCATTTCATTTGACTACCCTCATAATAAATTGTACCAACAAGCTCTTTATGGTCAAGGCCTGCTGCACTTTGTGCATTGACGACAAAGTGTCAGTTACTGCAGAGATTTGCACCCCTCTGTCCTTCCATCGAGTAACCTCCCTAGCTTATCTGCTTCCTTGATTTCCCTTGCTTGCATGTCACTGGCTACATATTTTGTTTCAGCCGATTCCCCTAATTAATCTTGTGTTGGGTGACCTCGCACTGGTCTCATTTTTCAGCGCATAATGGTTGATAGTGCGGTAAAAGACAAAAACCCAAGTAATTAAAATTTAATGAATGCCAGTAATATTGTTGGTATGTTTTCCATTTACTGTAAGTGAGTCTTTTTTTATTTTTTCCCAAAGAAAAAAAGTGGCTGGTAATTCAAACAAGAGCAAACAGATCTAAATAGGATCTTTATATACTGACAGGAGAAACTGAAACTAGCCCTGATCTTATTAACCTTCAAAACGGTGTGGTATAAACTGAGAAGCATTCTGCTGTATTATAGTTTAATTTGTTTTATTACTCTTCTGCCTTGCCATCTGTTTTAATGTTAAAAGCATTTGTCATTTTGGTGCTTCACATTGGTAAAATGGAAGAAAATCTTTTAAGACTGATTTTTTCATTGGCTCAAGAGGGCATTAAGAAAATACATGCATCATTCACCATGTTGCTTAAGTAAAAAGGCATGACAGCGCGTGTGCGTCATTGTGGGAGAGCGGCACACCCCGGGAAGTGAGGCACAAGGCAAGTGCCGAGTGCCTTCCACACCCAGGAAGTGCTGCTCTCCAACAGCTATGCACACCTTGGAGTCCCCTATTGCGTTAATTAAATGATGTCTTTAATTTGTTTTTTAAAACTGAGTAATGAGGATCAGAAAGTTAAACATTTATGACCTGTGCCCTTTTAGCTGGAATAATACATGGTCATGTGATCTCATCTAACTAGTCACATGTCTTGGTTTCTCTTACTCCTTTTATAATTGGTGATTCGGGCTTCTTGTGGTCCAGTGGTAAGAGCACAGAACTGTGAACAATGCAATATCTGATTTTTTGCATCTTACCTTGTCGCACTGTTTCTTTTCTCTCCCCTACCCCCCATATAGCTTTCTATAACCCTCAACACCTGTTTGTCTGTACTTCAGGTTTAGGATGTTATTTAAGCACAGTCCCTGCCCCCTTCGATGGGGTTCCCACAGAATAGTACCTAAGAGTGCTTGCAGTCATCATTTGGATGATACTGGTCTTCCCACCTCCCCCACTGTTTCCTTCATTGGTCATCTCCACTCTTTGCAGTTTTTCTCTCCTGTGGTGAGATGCAGCATACGTACGCAGCGTTCTCCATTGCAGGAGAGCTCCCTGGGTGCAATGCAAGAATAGGTGTACTCGTAGAGAAAATTGCTAATAAAGAAAGTTTCTTCAGGTATGACTGCTGAAGATGTAGAAGGCACCAGCCAAACCCCAGCACTCTGTGTGGACCAACCACTTTGTTGACGGATCTTATTCGCTAAACTCTTTGGGTTCATATATATCACTCTCTCTCTTGGGTTTCCTATGCCGTCTAATCTTCCTACTCTTTCTTTTTTTTTTCACTATAAAATGCCCATTTCTTGTACGTTTTCCCTTTCCTTTTTCTACTGTCCCTTGGGTACTGTGCGAGGGACACTCTGGCTCCCTTTGTATATCTGAGCGCTCTTCTGTACTGTGTCACTACCCTGCCCCTTATGTAGTGTAAAAACATTCTAATTGCAACTTCTAGCTTTTGCCCCAATGCAGTGGTTCCACTTCTACTCAGATGAAAGCCAACCTTTGTGGACAGCCAGCTATAATCTCACAAGCATCACCTGTTGCCCAAGTAGTGTAACCCTCCCTTATTACACCTGCCTTCTAGCCATCATGTGTTGAAATCTGTTTGTTCTTTCCTGCACATAGCACCAGATGGATCTCTGAGAAGGCTACCATTCTGCAACTGTCATCAGCTTGCTACCCAAGTCCCTAAATTTACTCATAACCTCTTCTACGTTGCTCTTCTCCAGGTCATTGGTGTCTAAGTGTTTCACAACGTCTGGCTTCTACCAACAGAAGTCCAATAGTGATGTCATAAAGTTGCATTCTCTCCAACCCAAGATGTTGCCCCGAAGATTAGAATTTAGATTTTAGACTATAGACTGTAATTCACACCATACTCTGTTGGTCAGATTTGTGTTTTTTTTTTTTTTCCACTGAAGAGAGCAGGTGCCCAGAGTCCTGCTCCAGCCCAGGTTTATTCATTTTTTTAAATAAAGTATTAAAGTGTTATTTATATTGTAATTCTGAGTTAGGTTTGCGATACTCTGCATTAGTTAGCACGTGTGTGTGAATTGAGTTTTTTATTTCTTTTCTCACAGGGATTGGAGAAATCTTGGTTTAGTGTGGTTCCAAAATAATAATTACTCTTTTTAACCTGCTGTTTTTCCTCTTCCTCAGCTCTCTGAGCCCCACACCATCGGGAGTCGCCAATGGTGTCTGCCCCACTTCTCCATTTACCTGAACCTGCGGGTGAACCCCCATGGAGCCGTGGCTATACTCCCCTGGGTGGATATGAGGTGGGGCCCTTCACCCTGAGGTCCTTCTTGTCTTGTGGAGCACCCAATGGCAGGACAGGTAGGCGGGAGTTTACGAGGTCTGCATGGGGCACTCCATCTCCCCAGCGCTCTGAGAGCCAGTTTTCCCCTTGTTCTAGGGGGCGTGATGTGTGCCCAGACGTCAAGGCGCAACTGCTGACTTCCGTCACGCCCCAACCCTTGATCATGGCTCTGACGCTTGCTATGCCTCTAGCCTCTGCCAGAGGTCAGCTAAGCATGGGACCCTTTTTTTTTGTTTTGTATTTTTTTTTATCCTCTGCTACCCAGCTGCCCACTCCTTTGGGCGACCAAGCCTATTCCCTCAACCACTCTCCCGTTCCACTGTCTGCCACACTCTTTTCATGCCATCTCGACTGACCCAGTGTATTCCTTCACTGGGGGGCCTCCCTACCTGCAGGGGCATCAGGTAGGGGAAGATGCCATGGGCGCTTTCTCACCGCTTAGGTGTTGTTGGTCAGCGAGGCACAGCTCTGGGGCTTCGAGAAGGGAGGTGGGCCACTGTCATCCGGCCAGCATGGGTTGCCATTTTTCTTATGTTCTTCCCCCTGCCCACTAGGAAGCACATCACGGCGTCCTTGCTGCTTGCGCATGCTGCATATGGTCACCCACATCCCAAAGCACGATACCAAGTATGGCCACAAGGAGCCGCCAAAGAACAACCCCCCCCCAAGGAGAAGAGCATCCAAAGGACACTCTGAACCCCTCCCTGCTGGTCTCCGCTCTTGACGTCCCCTGGCTTGGGTGCGAACCTGGGTTGCCAGAGTGCCAGGCAATCCACTATCGCCCAGCACCACGGAGCCAGCGTGTTCACACTCTTGATTCCACTCGAGTGGGAGGCGCCACTAATGGCACTTCTCATCCTCCTCCTCATCCTCTGGTGACGAAAAGCACTGTTGCAAAAAGTGTTGGTTTTTACGAGGAGTTCCTCTGGCAGCAGTGGGCCATCGAGTGGCAGGGTAGGGCTCTACCCCAAGGTCCCATGCTTCCCTGGCAGCCACTAGTGGTTTCCACACCAGTCCAGACCCTGCAGGTGCAAACAACACCCATCTCTCCACTGATCCCGGTGGAGCTGCCACCCTACTTGTACCAGATGTGCTCAGTAACCAACTTACAGCCACAAACAAATAATACTGGCTCCAAATGGACGTGGTGAAAAAAAGCTTTATTCAATGTTCAAAAAACGCCATGCAGCTTGGGCTCAAACAGTCCTCTCTGTGGGTTTTGCTGTATTCTACATCGTCAGCAGGAGAGTTTCTCTTGATAACGCTGTAGCAGACAGCGAAATTGATAGAGAGGATTGTTTGAGCTTGAGCTGTATGGCATTTTTTGAACTCTGAATAAAGCTTTTTTTACCATGTCCATTTGGTGCCGGTATTTGTTGTTTGTGGCTGTACGTTGTGTACTGAGCATATTTGGAGTGGTTGGAGCCAGTATTGCTGCTGTACTACCACCTCTACAGCTGCCAACCAGCACTCCCTCCAAGGAGGATGGACGTTCAGCCCCCAGTTTGCCAGGCTGGTTGTTGGTGAGGATCACTCCGGGTGAAGAGTCCCAGGAGGCCCATGGCAGTTTGCAGCCAAAGGTAGTTTTGAGCAGTCTTTCTTTGACTGGCACCAGGAGTCGATGGCTTGTCTGTTGCACCACTCTTCGACCAGCAGCCAGTCAGAGTATCCCACCGACCAAGGACTGGTGTCATTCAGTGGGCTTTTTTCACCTAATTTCCGAATCTACGGGTGTCCCCTTAGAACCTGTCCAGAAGAGGGCCATTGAACCTCTCACGGATATCCTGGGCCAGGATGCATCCCTGGTGGTCGCCTTCCCGGTAGCTGAGGCCGTCTTGGGACTGGCCCTCGAGCTCTGGCAGCATCCAGCATCCTGCCTGGCACCCTCAGACCGTATGGTCTGCAAGTACGCATTCCTCACTGATGCCCTTTTGGGGTTTTCGGACCACCTCTCTGCAGAGAGGCTGGTTTCAGACTCTGTACCTTTTGAGCCACTCCTCTGCCGGAGGACTGGTTTCAGACTCACTGTTCAGCAAATCTAGACACCAGGTGAATGAGGATAAATCACCAGACAAAGAGTCCTGTAAATTTGGCCACACCGCAAAAAAAGTGAACGCAGCGACTACTCTGGGTCTCAGACAGGCTGGTTATGCTGCCAGGATGGCTAACTATGGCCATGCCATGGTGGGCATATCTGATGTTATCCTCCCCCACCTCCACCTGGAACAGCGGGTGATAGTGGATCCCCTATGAGACCATGATCAAACGCTGGTTAAACACTAGCTCCAGACAGCCTTGGACATGAGCAACTGGTGTGCCCATGTGGTGGCAGTTGCTGTCTCCATACATCGCAGGGCCTGGCTGTGCTTGTGTATCTTCACGGAGGACATCCAATAGAGGCGGGTGGACATCCCTTTCTTGGTTACTGACCTCTTTGGCCCTGGGGTGGAAGGGCGCCTCACATAGATTCAGAATTTCAGTGCCACCCTGGACTTGGTGACTTCATCCCAGAAGGACCTGAAAAGGAAGCCCCAAAAAAAGGCCTTCCAATACTGGTCCTTTCAGTCACCTCCTCCTTGACAACAGCCCCAGTAGGGGCAGTAGTAGAGCTGGTGCCCCAAGAAATTTTGGCACCAGGGTCCGAAGGGGGGGGGGCAGAGGTAATGGTGCCCCTCTGGTAGCAGCTGCTGGTGCTTCCTCCAAGCCTTCCCAGTGATGGGTCTAGGGGTGTCATCACTCCACCTGTTCCCGACCACTCTTCCTATCAAAGGAGGGTCACCTCTTTTTTCCACATTAGTCCGCTATCACAACAGACAAGTGGCATTTTGACGTAGTGGGCAGAGGACTCTCTTTCGATTTCAAGATTCTCTTGCCCTACTGCCTCCACACACCTCGAGAGTCAGAGGAGTCTTGGGTCATGCTGTCCGCCCTTCAGCAAGACTTTCTCAGCTCTTTGTACAAGGAGCCATAGCCCGTGTCCTGGATGCCCTGGCCAGTCAGTGGCTTGTGTCCAGGTACTTCCTGGTCCTGAAACAGACAGGGGTCTGATGCCCCATACTGGATCTTCATGATCTCGACCAGTATGTACGGAAACAGAAGATCTTCTTCAAGGATATCTCTTTCATCAGGCCACACCTATGGAAATATAAGCCGCCAGGTACTAGGACCACATGGAAACTTTTGTAAGCAGTCCACTAGGGGCCACCCACGAAGACATCAGATGTCGACTCTCTCATATAAACATGGGCGGCCCCTTCCATCCTCTGTTCTTTTCTCACCGTTGACCATACTTATCCGACCGTGCACAGAAACTGCGTTTACAGTCACCAATTTTCTTGTTTTCTCACCATAGTCACACAGTCACTATCTTAAGTGATTTTTGATGGCAGGTATGTTGACTAAAGAGCCGTGTAAACTGTTCCTCTATTGCAATAGTGGTGAAAAAATATACTCCAAAGATTTGCATGACATCTTACCATAACGTTCAGGCGTGCCCGATCTGTAAAGGGTTTAACACAGCCACCTGGTGATGCCGAAAAGGCGCTTTAGAAAAGCACCTTCTTAAGCAGCAGGTAGCCTGAATGGAGAACGAGCTGCAGCAAAAGATCTCTTCCATGTCACGGGTACATTCCTTGGGATCCAGATCTTCTAAATCCCAGGAAAAGACATTCGGGTCACACAAACACAAGCACTGGGAGAGGGAGCGAGAAAAAGACAATACCTCCCTGGTCTCTTCTCGGCTGTCCCTCCATGTGGGTCTGACCGCTTAAGCGCCGTCAGCCGCTCCGGCGTCAGTGCCACTCAGACTGTCGACCTTACTTCCAGGTCCTGGCAGGCTACAGGTGCCACCAGGCCTAGTACGGCTGGTGCATCACCGTTGACGCCAGGGAACTTGCATCCCCAGTTGACCTCTTCCAGCGTTCCCGTCGATTACACGGGCGCTGACGTAGAGGCAGTACTGCCGTCCTTTATGGACATTTTCAAACGCCTTCTGCCTCCTCTTCCTGTACCAGGAGCTCTGTCGATGGGGTATGTCGGCCAAACCCCCATGCAGGTGCCTACTAGGGCTATGCCACAGTCCCCCCCCCCCTCGACTGCCAGCAGCCTCACCAATGCACTCCCTTCGTCCCATCGACCAGACCAGCAATGACCTAGAGTATAATCTTGACCTTATGGTGCAGGATGATGAAAAGGAGGCTGAAGAGTATGTGGAAAGTCCCTATGAGAGGACTAGTTCCATAGTCTCAACATGTAGTGAGGACTTGGTGGTTTACACCCCTAAGTTCTCCCCTGAGGACCCAACCTTCATAACCATGATGCAGCAACTCCAAGCTGCCACGGTATTTGACTTGGAGGAACAGGATATGACCAAGAAGAACCTAATAGACTTCTTGGAACTTCCTGATTCCCCTCCCATTGTAGTTTCACCCCTCCTCCCTGCCCTGGAGGATGCCACCTTTGCTGCCTGGTATAGGCGAAATGCGATCCTTGCCATACCCAGAAGGTCTGACAAGATGTATATGATTCCTTCAGGTAGCCCTTTCTTTGCAGGCCAACCTGAAACAGATTCTGTGGTCATAAATACTGCCCACGATAGATCAAAGGCACCAAAACATCTCACCTTATAGCTTACTTCAAGTGGGAGCTCTTGCAGCAGACTATTACTATTAGGACTATGCTGCCAGACACTAGGACCCCATGGCAAACTTCTAGCTAGCAGTCTACAGCGGGGACCACCCCCGATGCCAGCTTCGCCCCAGCGTCGGCCGATGGTATATCAAAGGGCAGTCCTCAGCCCCACCTCAGTTCTTTCCTGCTGCAGACCCGTTGATTTTGGCTCTTTGGTGAACTTCTGGACGAACTAGCATTTGTCTCTAACATTTTTTTGCCTTATTTCCTTGGTGGAAAAGCCCCCTTTTCGTCTCCTCTTGCTGTATGTCGTCTTCGCCATCATCCATCTCGTCCACCGAGAAGAAGAGGACGAAGTGCACCTGAGGTCGCCAGGTACCGGCGAAGGATAAATACGGGGCCTGCGTCTTCTGCTTGGGGCCTGACCACGACACCAAGGCCTGCTCAGTGTGCAGAGGCTTTACTGGTTGGACTAGAATTTGCCACCTGCAGGCAGTCAAAGCCCATCTTCTAGAGCAGCAGGTGGCAGTGATGCGGGCCTCACCAGCTGAAAGATCCTCTTCTTCTACTTCTTCTCGCAAACACAAGGATAAAAAGAAGGACTCAGATTGGAAATCCCAAGAAAAGGACCTGGGTTGGTCCAAGGGGTGTTCGTGCTCTCAGTCCCCTCACTGAAAGAAACCCTCCTCGGGGTCAAACTTGGGAGGGTCCGACCATTCTTCCCACCACTCTTAACACGCCACAGGGTGGCAAGAAGCTTCCATTCTCACCAAAACACTGGCGACGGGGAATGGCAAGCAGGGCTCTGGTTCTCCTGCCCAAACTTCCCTGAAGGTGAAGGCTGTTCCCTTGCAGACGTCCTCCACCACAAGGGTCGAGACCTCTACTTCAGCCGTGGGGACTTCGGTCCCACCGCATAAGGTCCTGACATCGAACCCCTTCCCCGGTACACCGGGTAAGGCCTTGACTTCCAAGGATTGGGAGTCGGTCTCTTGACCGGTTATGACTCATCGATCCTCAGCAGCATTGGCCGCTGTTTCTAAACCAACATTGGGCTCCAGACCGTCATCGGTCCCAGAAAAAGAGCATCCATTGGGCAAAGCCTCCTCAGTGCCCGAACGTTTGCTGGTACACAGGGCATCCATGCAGGAGAACAAGGGGGATCGATCCACACCCTCGCCTAAGGACCCTCCAGACCTCCCCTCGTCATCTATTGCGCCTCCCACACCAGAGCGGCCTTCACCTTCAGGAGGTTTGGCCACAGTGCAGTTCACAAAGGAGGAACTGACTGAAACTATTCCAGTTCTCATGGGGACAGGTCAAAAAGGATGTTGTTCCACTGCAGTCGGACCCAGAACTGGCTCTGGTCAAGGAAGAGAACAAAAGTCCATCCAAGAAACCTTCTGCTCCCGTGCCTGAGCCATCTTCCCCTAAGCCGAGAACAAAATCTTCTCCACGCAGCTCCACGGATTCTTGTGGGCAAACTTTTCACAAAAAGTGGTGACACAGACGTCGCTCATGGTCACTTAGTTCTGACCATCATCGCTCCTGTAGCCGGGGGTGGTGATCAGGTCGTCGTCGGTCTGACCGCCGTCGTCTGTCCCACTCCTATTGCCAGTCACCTAGCCATCTTCAGTCCAACACTGGGTGGCTTTCTCTTGGATGGCACAGATTCTCCTCAGGATCAGCTTCCCCTCCCTCTGGGGGCCGAGGTTTGGAGACCAGCTTGGGTTCCAACTGTTCCCTTTCTAGGGAGAGGCCGGTGTCCCCGGACGAAAAGGACACTGCCAGTTCGCCTCCTGATGATCCCACGTTCATGGACATCATGAGGCATATCCAGTTCTCCAGCGGGTGGGAGACTGAGGATCTGGATCCTGAGCGCCAGAGACTAGCAAAGTACCTGAGGTAGAAGGAGCCAAAACCCTTGGTTGTCCCTCCTCTTGCGGGTACTTTCCAGGATCTTACATGGATCACTTGGAAGCATCCTTCCACTACTCCAGCAGTCTCGAAGAAGTCAAACAGGCTATCAAGGACCAGCGGGATGAGCCTTTCCTGGCGGAACACCCTCAGGCAGACTCCACGGTGATCACAACTGCCCTATGATGAGTCAAAATGGCCAAAGCACCTTAGTTCTCAGCCTCCTGACGTGGAGTCCAGATACTTAGATCAGGTGGGCAAGAAAGTCTATTCCGCCTCCACCTGCTCTGTCCGGTCCCTGAATTTCCTTATGCGTATGGTGCAGTACCAGAATGCATTATGGGAGAAGGGATTAAAGGTCGCTCAGGCCTTGTTGGACTCGCACAAAAGACCAAGCTCCTGGATGTTTTAAAGTCGGGTTTGGACATAGGCACTCATGTTCTGAGGGCCTCGTACGACACTACGGATATGGCATCTAGGGCAGTGGCATCCGGCATTTGCCTTAGGCGTCATGCTTGGCTTAGAGTCTCAGGATTCTCCCAGTATCTGCAGTCCGGGATCCTGGACCTCCTGTTCCAGGGTACCATTTTCTTTGGGGAGGAGACCTAGAAATTGATCTTGCATCTCCAAGACTTGGGGAAGTCATTCTGGTCCATCCGAAAAGTGTACGAGGGGGACCAGGATCTCTTTTGCAGATGGCCATTTCGTAAGACCTCAGGGCATAATACCCACAGTCATTTTCCACAGAAGGGTGGCTTCAAGAGAAAGGCACCAGCCCAGACCTCTGGGAGCTCCGCCTCTAGAGGTCCTAAGTCCTTCCAGCCCTCTCTGCCCACTCCCGGATCTACCCAATGACTCATTACCACCCCCCCCCCACCAGTGGAGGCGATGGGGGAGGCAGTATGGGGTCACTTCTCCCTTTACATCAAGGGTTGGAGCAACATCACATTGGTCAGCTGGGTCTTGGACCTCGTAAGGAGAGGACATACTCTCAAGTTCACGCAAATTCATCCAGATACTCCACCAGGGCTCCCCCATTATCCTCCTTTGTACATTCCCTTGATCGAAGGAGAGATTCAAGCCCTATTGCAAAAGCGGGCGATAGAGCCAGTTCCCCCAGAACAGCAGCGGCGGGGTGTTTACTCTCAATTTTTTGTGGTCCCAAAATAAAACAGGAGACCTTCGGCCCATTCTGGACCTCAGCTCACTAAACCTCTTTATAGAGTACAAAAGATTCAGGATGGTCACCCTGCCATGCTTCATTCCCCTCTTGCATCAAGAGGGTTAGCTCTGCTTCCTGGATATGCAGGATGCCTACGTGCACGTCAGGTCTTTCCTCCCCACTGGAAGTTCCTGAGGTTCCGCTTCTGGAGGAGACATTACCAGTTTTGAGCCTTACCTTTCGGCCTCTCCTTTGCTCCTCGAGTCTCCACCAAGTGTCTTGCAGTGGTGGCTGTGGCTCTTAGATGCCAGGGCCACTACATCTTTCCTTACCTAGACGATTGGCTCCTGGCAGCTCCTTCCAGAGCTCAGCTCATTAGCAGTCTCGGAGACACCTTTACTTTACTCTCTTCTGAGAGCTGGGGATCACCCTGAATCTTCCAAAGCCATCCCCAGAGCCCAGCCAGTTACTACTTTTTATTGGAGTGGTCCTGGATACAGTTCAGGGCATGGCCTTCTTCCCACAGGAAAGGGGGGATTGTCTAAGGAGCATAGCCCGAGCAGTAGATATAGCTCCTCAGGTCCCAGCCAGGACCTTCCTCAGACTTCTGGGGTACATGGCGGTGGCCATTCCCACAGTTCTTTTGGCTCACCTGCATATGAGAATCCCACAACGGATGCTCAGGGTGCAGTGGGACCAAAGGTCAGACGACCTAGACCAGCCAGTCCAGATCTCTGACCCGGTCAGAAGGACACTTTCCTGGTGGCTAGACCCCTCCAACCTGGTACGAGGGGTCCCTTTCTGACAGGAGCCACCGAAACGGATTCTCACTACGGATGCCTCCGGTCTTGGTTGGGGGGCTCATCTGGGAGACCATCAGATCCACGGAATTTGGTTTCCAGATGAGCAACTACTCCATAGCAATATTCTAGAGATGCGAGCGGTCCTGAACGCCTTGAGGGTGTTTCAGATGGACCTGTCACCAGGCCCTCTTCTTATCCAGATGGGCAACACATCGGTGGTGTTTTACATTAACAAGCAAGGGGGCACACACACATACCCCCTTTGCAGGGAGGCGATGTGGGTCTGGTACTCGTTGAACTGGGCACTGGAACATCGCATAGACCTCACCACCGTTCATGTTCCAGGCATCCAAAACATCTTGGTCAACAGCCTAAGGCGGTCTCGGACCAAGGCTCACAAGTGGGAACTCCTCCATTTGGTAGCAGATCAGTTTTTCGACAGGTGGGGCTGTCCAGAGTTAGACCTCTTTGCATCTCCACTCAATGCCAACCTGTCCAGTTTCTGCTTGCTAGAGCCCGCGCCTGATGTTTTCTGGCAAGACGCTTTGTCCCTCTGTTGGACAGGGAGGTTTCTGTATGCCTTTCCTCCCTTTCCCATTCTTCAGAGGGTCCTGCTGAAGTTTCAGGCAGAAGGAGCAGAGATGATCCTCATCGCTGCTTTGTGGCCTAGGCATATTTTGTTCTTACTACTTCAGCAGCTGGCAGTGTAGCCTCCAATACAGCTGCCGCTGAGCTCACACTTGTCTCAGGAGCAGGAAACGCTGGTCCATCTGGACCTCAGATACCTACATCTTCATGCCTGGCTCCTGCAGACTTGGCCAGAACTAGATATGGCGTCTCCCAGGAAGTGGCGGATATTCTCATGGCTGCAAGAAAGCCCTCGACCAGATCCACTTATGCTATGAAGTGAAAACGTTTTTGCTTATTGGCTTCACCCAGTCACCTGGACCCGCTTACCTGTCCATTGAACTCAATCTTAGAGTATCTCCTCTCCTTGTTGAATTAAGGCATGTGCTACTCTTCCATAAAGGGGTACATCTTTCTACAATCTCTGCTTATTATGTACCTGTGGAAGGGAAAACCCTCACGCAACTGGATGTGTCCCATAACTTTTTGAGGAGCATATTGCATATCAAACCTCCCATACGAGATCGATTCCACCCTGGGATCTCCTTTTTTTTGCTGGAGAAGTTAACCCTTCCCCCATTTGAACCTGCCGTGGATTGCAAGCTGCGCTTTTGTCTTGGAAAGCATCGTTTTTAGTTGTAGTTACTTCAGCCCGAAGAGTTTTCAAGCTTCAGGCCCTGATGTGTAAAGAGCCTTATCTGATTTTTCATAAAGACGGGTGTCCTTGAGAACGAATCCTAAGTTTTTGCCAAAAGTGGTGTCCAAGCTTATGTTAAACCAGGACATCAGCCTCCCTGTTTACAACCCAGATTGTTCAAACAGAGGGGAAGCAATCCTGCATACCTTGGACGTCCACAGGATATTGCGCTACTACCTTATCCGCACCACTCTGCATCGTAAATCGGAGCAATTGTTTGTGGACTGCGCCACGCTGCAAAGGCACCTGTGTGTGTAAGCAGACACTTTCTAAGTGGCTGGTCAACTGTACTGTTTTCTGTCACAACAAGTATAACAAGCCCCTACCGGGCCCGGTTAGGGTTCATTCTACCAGAGGAGTGGCTACTTCATTTGCCTCTCTGCATAACGTGTCCATTGGAGACATCTGTGCAGCGGCTACCTGGAGCTCAGTGCATACTTTCATCAAGCACTACAGCCTGGATCTAGAAGAAGGGCAGGTTTCGGCCTTGTGGTCCTCCAAGGCCTTCTGTCATAGCTGCCTCCTTAAGGCTACAGTGCTTCTAGCCTCCTCCTGGACTTCCTTTCTTCCTTCCTTGGGATTGCTTGGGACTCAGTCCTAATGGTAATAGCCCGCTGCAAGAGCTCTCAGTCGAAGTAAGATAGTACAGTTACGTAAGAACTTACCATAACAGTAGGTCTTCAAGAGGAGCTCTTGAAGCAGACGCTACTTTCCCTGCCTCCCTCCTTCCCCCTGGTGAGTTCTTCGTCTCTCTGTCAGTGACATGCTCCCTCCCGGTATGCCTGCTGGTCCTTTCTCCGGGTCTCTGGCTGGCGAACTGAGGTGGGGCTGGGGACCGCCCCCAGATATACCATCGTCTAACGTTGGGGCGGAGTCAGCGTCGGGGTGGGGCGGTCCCCACTGGAGACTAGTGCTAGCTAGAAGTTTGCCGTGGGGTCCTAGTGCCTGGCGGCATAGCTCTAATGGTAATAGCCTGCTGCAAGAGCCCCTCTCGAAGATTTGCTGCTATGGTAAGTTCTTGCGTATCTGTTCTTTCTCTTCTTTCTGATAAGGAATCAGGGAGGTTGGACATGATGGTTAAAAGAACCTGTGCCTCAGCCTCTTAAGGCCTGATAATTGCAAATTACCAGTCCTATATGGTCATATACCAGAACACACACTGGAGGAAAGCTAGAGCAGCTGCTCAAGCTCTCCCAGGAAGGTGCACTGAAACAGGAGTGTTTTAAAGCTTTAATGGCTTGGGCTGATGTAGGGAGACACCTACTGTGTACAGCCTATGATATATCAGATGCTTCAGCTAGGGCAACAGCTTCAGGAATATGCCTCAGAAGGTATTCCTGGCTAAGGATGGCGGGCTTTGCAAATGACGTCCAGCAGTCCATTCTCAGTGCCCTTTTCAGAGGATATAAGTTTTTTGGTGCAGATGTTCAAGATATCCTTGCTGATTTGCAAGCCTCAGGCAGAACCCTGAAATTGGTACTCTCCCTCTATCACACCCAGCCAAGGGGCAGACAGAGTGGGCCTTTTCATCTGGCTGGTACTAGACATTGTACCACTACCAGACAGTCAGGTAAGGGTAAAGAAGCAGGAGCCCTGCCTATTCCAGCAGCAACTTGAGGTACCCACTCAAAAGCCCCTAGAGGTGGCGGTGCGGCAGGAACGCAGCTGGCTCTGCCTGACTTCTTTTAGATCCCCCCCGCCAGCATTATCTCCAGGAATGGTTGTTAGGGTCGTCTCTCCCTCCACCTGGATCAGTGGAAGGGAGGTGACCTTAGATGCCTGGGTCTTGGAAATAGTAGCACAAGGACATGCTCTGTTACTTCTAGAGCTACCTTCAGATCATCCAACGGTGCCTACACATTATCTTCCAGATCACATCCCGCAGCTTCTGGAAGAAATCCACACATTACTTTAGAAAAGAGCAATAGAACCTGTACCTGTGGAACAGAGAAACAGGGTTCTATTCTTGGCATTTCCTAGCTGCAAAATGGACAGGGGATCTGAGGCCTATTTTGGCTCTCGGGGCTCAGAACTTTTTTGTAGAGTACATAAAGTTCAGAATGGTTACCATGCAGGACCTACTGCAGGTAGGGGTTGGATCTGTTCCCTAGATGTGAAGGATTCCCACCATCATATCAGAATTAGAAAACCTCACAGGAAATATTTGTGGTCCCTGTTTCAAGGTGAACACTACCAGTTCAGAGTATTGCTCTTTGGCTTGTCATCTGCCCCATAGATCTTCACCAAATAATAATAATTATAATAATCTTTATTTCTTTTGCGCCTTTCAAAAATATCAAGGTGCAGTACAATAAATTACACTAAAATAAGGATAGATAAAACAACTCGATACAAAATATCCTCTAAAATCCAATAAATAGCATTAATAATTAGGATAAGCTTGCATCCATAAAAAAGTCTTCAGTGCCTGTTTTAAAACCCCCCACGGTCACGCATTCCCAGAGCTGCCATGTTAGAGAATTCCAAAGGGCTGGGGCAGTGTACATAAAAGCATGAGCCACGGAAGATTAAAGATACCCCTGGAATCTTCAGCAACCCCTCGTCAGCCTAACGGAGCAGTCGCTCTGGGCAGTAAGGGATCAAAAGCTCTTTCAAGTAGTCCGGGCCAAGACCATGTAGGGCTTTATAAGTTAGTAATCCAACTTTAAAGGTGATCTACCACTGAATCGGCAGCCGGTGCAGCTCGCACAGCACAAGTGTGATATGACAGGTATGGGGGTCCCCTTCACCAACCAGGCTGCAGCATTCTGCACTAGCTGCAGGTGGTGGATATCAACCCCCGGTGGCCCAAAGTAAAGGGGGTTGCAGTAATCAAGGCGTGAGGTCACAAAGGCATGGATCAGTGTAAGTAGGTCACTGGACGAAATAAGATGCTTGATCCTGGCAATGTTCCTAAGATGGTAAAAGGATGACTTGACGACAGCCAACACCTGTGACCGCAGTGTCAGCCCATCGTCAAGCATCACCCCCAGGTCTTGCACTCGTTCGGAGGTAAGGAGCTGGGAGCCCCCCAGAAAAAGCCCCGTGGGCTGCCCAGCCCCAACCCCTCTATCTGGCGACTAGGTTCCACTACCATCACCTCAGTCTTCCCGAGTTCAACTTCAGCCAGCTAGAATTCATCCAATCCTGGATTTCAGCGAGGCATTTATTAAAGACCGAGAGAGCACTATCCTGGTCGGGTGTGAAAGACAGGTAGAGCTGGGTATCATCAGCATAGCAGTGAAACCTCAGCCCCATACCGTCTTACAGTGTCTCCGAGTGGCAGCATGTACACCGCAGACAACATGGGGGACAGCACTGAGCCCTGAGGCACCCCACATGACAGAGAAAGAAATCCCCGACACCACTCTCTGAGTTCTGCCAGTGAGGAAAGATTTAAACCATCTGAGGACAGTACTAGTCAGTCCACAGATGAACCTCAGGCACTCAAGCAGTACCCCATGGCCCATGGTGTCAAAAGCCAAGGAGAGATCAAGGAGCACCAAGATGGACCGGCATTTCTGATCTCCCACCATCAGGAGATCATTGAGCACCCGAACCAGAGCAGTCTTTGTGATGTGCCTCTTTCGATAACTGGATTGGAGAGGTTCGTAGATGCAGTAGATGGTTAAATGATTCTCCATCTGTACAGCCACTACCTTCTCAGTCACCTTCCCAACAAAGGGAAGGTTAGAGATAGGTCTGTAGTTTGCTAGGGAGTCTGGGTCCAGAGAAGCTTTCTTCAAGAGGGGTGTCACCACTGCCTTCTTTAGGGAGCTAGGAAACTCGCCCGACTCAAGGGAGCACCAGACTATCTGAGCTAGGACCGGGCTGATGATATCACAACAACCCATAATCAGGGAAGTTGGGCCCGGATCCAAACTACAGCATGTAGGGTGCATACCCAGGACAATCCGCATAACATCCACGAACTCCGGCCGGTCGAAGGTACTCCAGGAGAAGTGAGAGAATGTGGTCGGGCACCGATCACTAACATCCGCCATAGAGTGTGTTGGTCAGATCTCCACCCTGATGTCGGCCACCTTATCCGCAAAGAACCGCGCAAACTCCTCACATTCCAGCTGTGAGAACACTCTTCGAACTTGCAGGCAGGCTGCGTTGCACAGCCTGTCCACAGTTCGAAAGAGCTGAGCCAGTCGGGTCTGGGCGGCAGCAATCTCCCCAGACAGGAATTTTGCCTCCTTACGGGAGATGGTTGATTGATAGTGCTGGTGATGTTCTATCAATCTAAGATGGTCGGCTTCCAGGGCAGATTTCTGCCAGCAATGCTCTAACCTTCGTCCCAGTCGCCGCAACTCCTCAGAGTCCCATCAAACCAGGGGGACGAGGGCGAAGGGAGAGAGGCCGAACACGGACTGGAGTGATAGAATCCAGGGCGGTGGTAATGACCTCATTGTAGGCCAAAGCCAAGGTCTCTGGATTCCCTCTTGCCACAGGAAACACCAAGAGGTCCAGGACTGCCACTAGGCCTTCAGGGCTCACCTCCCTTAAAGGGTGGTACCTGGCCATCTCCACAGGGTAAGCCTATGAAGGGGGGCGCAAAAATTGAATCTCACAGTGTAGTGATCAGACCGCCCTACTGGTTCCACTCCCACGTCGGAGGCATCGATCCCCAGGAGAAAAACCAGGTCAAGGGAGCGACCGTGTTTGTGAGTAGCAGCGGTAACAATCTGTGCAAGGCCCAGTGATGTCATCGACTGGAGGAAGTGTTGTCCAGATTGCAAGAGTTCGTGATCGATCCAGACGTTAGTCACCCAGAACCATCAGCCTGGGCGACTCAAACGCCATGTCGATCACGAAATCTGTTATTTCCTGAACGAATCACCTCTCATCCCCGGGTGAACAATAGATGAGGGCTATACTACAACCTACACCTGCTACTACGGTACATTCAAATGACCCAGCATCCTCAACTGGTACACTTGTGAGGCCCAATTCGGTCTTAAAACAGACTGCGACCGCGCCCCCCCCCGTCCAGTCTCGGGTGGTGAATCACTGAGTACCTGGCCGGAATCGCAGCTTCAAGCATGGGGCCAGCATTTTCATCCAGCCAGGTCTTGGTGATGCATGCCAGATCTGTGTCCCAACAAGATCTGCAGTAATTGCAGTCTTGTTCCTAACAGATCTGGTGTTACATAACACCACTCAAGTTGGATGGTTCTCGTGTGCAGCCCCGACTACTTGCCCACCAGTAATTGTGGTGCCCTTGGGTATGGAGACTAGTCATGGAGGACCACGGTCCAGACTCCATTTCTCCCCAGGGCGTCTTCTGGGCTTAACAACCCCGATGTGAGAGCCCCGTTCATCCATTCTCTGCTGTTCACACCCCTCGCCCCCCCCTCTGTACAATGCCCAACACACAACAGTGCTGATAGATCAAAAACAATGGGGGCGGAGAAAGGGCGGAGGATGAATAGCGCATGACCTGGGGGGAAGGCCTACAACACATGACACAGGCACAAATAAAGGTTAAAAAACAACAAAATACCCTGGACAGCAAGAACCCAAACTATAAAAGCTACACACAAAGCCCCCAACTCTCACTTTGGGGGAGAAATGGGTACTAAACAGTTAAGATAATAAGACAAGGAGACTTCCGGTTCCACCACGGAAAGCTAGGCAGCGCAGCGATATAGCTCCTTCCCTCGCTATTAAGAAATAAACTCCATCTTAAATATTTCAACCACAAAAATGGAAAAGATAAATAAAGAAACACGCAAGAAGGACAAGGGAGGAACAACGAAAGGAAAATCCTCACCCAAATCGCAGGATGCAGAGAGATCCTTCCCTGACCATAGGAGGCTAGGCCGCAGTCGCTCACCAAGTAGTACTCGAGGTTCTGAGTACGACACGGAGGGAGAAATAGACCGCTCACTCGCTTCCGTTATGAAACAATACAACATGAGATACGGAGCTCAAGAGTGGAGACGAGAAAGGACTTACAAAATTTGTCCCAGCAAATAAGCAAAATAGACAACAGGCTAGACGAGGCAGAAACGAGAATATCATCAGTGGAGGAAGCGTCGATCTATCTCAACCAAGCGGTGGGAGTGCTGATGCAACAAACCTTAGCATTGCGGGCGAAAAGTATAGATATGGAGAGTCGATCTAGAAGAAATAATCTTCGACTGTATGGGCTGAGAGAGGGATCCGAGATCGCTCCAATGACATCGTTTTTAGAGAACCTATTAAAAGATGTATTGGAATTACCTCCGACCTATGAACTTTCAATAGAACGAGCTCATCGATCTCTGAATGCAAAAAAAACAAGATCCAAAGGCGCGTCCACGATCGGTGGTGTTTATGGTAGCCAGCTACAAAACAAAAGAGGATATCCTGAGAAGAGCCTGGTTTAAAAAATATATAACATACCTGGAGTCTAAACTATGGCTGGACCACGATTACCTGACGGAGATAGTACAGGCACGACAACAATATGCCCCAATATTGCAGGTATTAAAAAGGAATTCGTTTCCAAACTCCCTTTCCGGCTAAACTGTGCATATTTTGGTCAGAAGGTACACAGCTTTACCTTACGCCACAAAAAGCCATTGAAGCATTAAAGCAGAAAGGGATACAATTAGCAACGGATGATGCGGAACGACTGTCTAAAGGCAGAGGAAGCCACACGGGATGGTTACTGAGTGCACCACAGCGTCAAGGGGAGTCTCCATTAAAGACTGTACGAGAAGCCTGCGCGAGGCTGAAGAATATAATGCACGCCACCAGTGAGCGAGTAGCTGCAAGGAATTCTGCAACAGAGGGATGAGGACACTAAGGGATCCAAGTAAGAACAAATGACTAGTACGGGAATTTAATTCTCGTAATGTGGACACTTAAAGGGGTCTATAAACAAGTGGCCTAACACAACATAAGAAAAGATATGAAGAAATGGGAAAGGGGGAGGTAACCGAATAAATATAAAGCAAATCGATGGAAAAGAAATCTGGAATGTTTGCTGTATAGAGGACAGTGAGAATAATTATAATTGACCATATAATACTCTTCAGAGGAAAGGTATAGAAAAACTGATTAAGAAGAGTTAATCCTCCCCAAGTTATAAAGGAAGAGATGGAGAGAATCAGGCACTCCTTAAACGAGTATAAAACTGAATAAGTATAAGGTTACATGAACAAAAATGGGAGAGCTTGTATTCAAACCTCTGTTGTATTATTTACTTTTTTTTGCAGATAAAGAGTGAGGGAGGGAGGAGAATTTGTGAAACAGGTAATTGCAGGTGCTGCCTACTGGTACTGATGGCAGTGACTGTGAGGGCCCCTAATAGTGTAGAGCTCTCTGGGAGGAGATCCTGTGGATACGGGGATGTGATCTCCCTTGGCTGTCCAACCCACAAAAACGAACGGTCAGCCCTAGGGATCCACAGTGTTGGGTTCCCCCACCTTGGAAGCAACAAAGTTACGTTATGGCAGAACGTTACTCTGCAAAGGTTAACCTAGAAAATGTTGTTGAAACAAGTTATGTTGATGTTTATTTTAAATACACTGTTAGTATGTACGAACCATTTGAGAATAGAGATGATTAGGAATAAGTCTACTAATAATGGGGTTGGGAGAAAATATGTGTGGAAAGAACAATGGGCGGTAACAGTTTGGCCTTATGGATAAGTCGACTCTGATATGCTCATATAATGTAAATGGGCTAACCAACCCAATTAAGAGGAGTAAAATCCTGGCCTCTCTGAGAAAGATTTCCCTGGACTTCGTCCTATTACAGGAAACACATCTCTCCCCTCAGGAACACATGAAATTGGGGAAGCTGGGTTTTAGTTTTGAGGTCAGTGCATCGTATCGAAAGGGCAGGCGAAGAGGAGCCTCCATCCTAATACCGAAGAGAACAGTATTTGAATTTATAGATAAATTAATAGACAAAGAGGGGAGATATGTCTTTCTAAAGGGACTTTTTCAGGGACAAAAACTAACTTTAGCTTCTATCTATATCCCACCTGGCTCACCATTTAAGGTTTATAGCACCATTATTTTGAAGTTGCAGGAATGGGCAGAAGGAACAGTGATAGCGGGAGGGGATTTTAATATGGTGCTGAACCCACAATTAGATAGTACATCGCAAAGAACATACCAAGATAAAGCAATTAGTAAGAAGATAATTAAATTCCTAGAAGAGCTAGGATACCTAGACATGTGGCGATACACTCATGGAAAACAAAGAAACTTTACTTGTTATTCTTCATCCCATAAAACATATTCCAGGCTTGATTACTTTCTCATGCCAAAGGAATTTAAGGAAAAGACCAGGGATTGTTGGATAGGCGACATGTCTTTATCAGACCATGCCCCCATTTTCCTTAAAATAGCTCTGGGAGACTTTCAAAAAAGAATGTTTTGGAGGCTAAATGTCTCCCTCCTTCAGGACAAAGAAGTCAAGCAGCAGGTGGCAGATACTATTAAACAAGCCCTAATAGAGAATGCCTCTCCAGAGACATCATCAGCCTTGCTATGGGACACTACAAAAGCAGTACTTAGAGGGAAACTAATATCCATAGCGGCATACAAAAAAAAAACAAAGAGAAAAAAAATAGAGGGGTTACAGATGGAGATAGCTAAATTAGAAACAGCTCTGAAGGAGAAATATGATAGCCAAAAATGTAAAACATTAGCCAAATTTAAGAAAGAACTAAATAAGACTTTAGAATACTACATAGAACAAAAGGTACTCTTTCTTAGGCAGAAATACTATGAAGGTGGACCTAGAGCCGCGCATCTATTGGCTGCAAAGTTACGTATACAAAGAGCTAAAGCACATATTGCAACACTGTACCACCCATGTACCCAGGAAAAACAACAAAAAAACACAGGACATAGTAGAAGCATTTATGGATTATGTAAAACTATACTAAGCGCCCATACCCTCGAATCAAATAGAGATGGAGCAGTATTTAGAAGGCATCATACTGCCTAAGATCCCCCCCCCCAGCACTAAATCAACAGCTGATAATACCAATAACTAGGGATGAACTGGGGACTGAGATTTCCCACTTGAAAAATAATAAGTGTCTGGGGACAGATGGGTATCCAGCAGAAATATACAAGCAATTTCAAACACAACTTTCCCCAATACTGCTTAAGATTTTTAATGAAGTAATGTCACCCGAGGGACTCCCACCGGTGTCATGGTCGCAGGCTATTATTTCTGTAATACCAAAACCTGGAAAGGACCCTAAACTTTGCCCCTCATATCGCCCTATCTCCATTTTAAATACGGATTATAAAATATTTATGGTAATACTTTCACGTAGACTACAATCTCACCTTCCCCAACTGATACACTTCGATCAGACAGGGTTTATTCCAGGGAGACAAGCCCAGGATAACCTTAGGAGGACAACCCACATAATTGACCATATTGCTAAGTCTAATCAATCCACAGTTCTTCTCAGTTTAGACGCTGAGAAAGCGTTTGATAAAGTCTTATGGAGTTTTCTCAAAGCAGTCCTGACCAAATACGAATTCCCAGAATTGTTTATTAGTTTAATAATGAAAATATATAGAACACCAAAGGGCTTTGTTCGAGCCAATGGTCACCACTCCACAACGTTCACCCTGGAAAGAGGTACCCGACAGGGCTGTCCACTTTCCCCATTACTATTCGCTCTATATTTAGAACCATTAGCCCAGGGAATAAGAGATAATCCAGATATAAAAGGAGTTCAGTTGGGAGGTGCGCAACAGAAATTAGCTCTCTATGCAGATGACATTCTGATGTATTTAGCATCCCCGGAGGAAACTATCCAAGTGTTATTTCAGCATCTCAGGGAATTTACAAAGTTTTCTGGATACACACTGAACACCACTAAAACTGAGGTGCTGAAATTTAACTTTTGCCCTTCTGCAGACCTTAAAAGAATTTGCCTTATGAGATGGGAGATGAAGACAATGCAGTATTTGGGGATTAAATTAACTACAAAATTAACAGAACTCACCCAATTTAACTATACTCCATTGGTGAAGCAAATATCAGAGGACATACAGAGATGGTCTCTATTCCCTATGTCACTTTACTCTAGAGTGCAAGCGGTTAAGATGAATGTATTGCTCCGCTTCCTGTTTTTTTCCCAATGTGTCCCAAGCAAGGTACAATCCAGACAAATAAGGAAATGGCAGAATATGAATTTAAAATATATATGGTCTAATAAACACCCAAGAGTTAGAAAACAAACATTATATTTAACCAAAAGGGAGGGGGGACTGGCGGTCCCTCTTCTCTTGGGGTACTGGGTAGCAGTCCAAACAAGAGTAATACTCCTCTTACAACATCCAACATTCACAGCTAGATGGAAAGATATTGATCTTAATACCATTTTAAAGCCGCCTATACAAGTACAGAGTACTGCACGAAACCCTAAAGAAAATTGGACAATAACGCCCTACACAGGGACAGAAACTGCCCTTACGGGATATAGAATGGGTATTTCAAAGGGATTAACACAAATATGTAATTGGAAATACCAATGGTGGACAGCGGATCAGGAGAGATACCCAGCAGCCAATGATCCCTGGTACAGAAGACAAGAATATCTAAACTGTAGGGCCCCGTGGCAGTTCCTCAAGGGAGAGGGAGTTATCTCATTTGAAGAAGCACAGAATAAATTTGGTTGGAGCTCGAAAGAGCTACTATACTATTATCAGATTAGGGATTATGTTAATGAACAATTTAATAATTCCCTGAAAAAGTCTAGGGAATACCAGGCCCATTAACCTTTGAGGCGGTATGGAATTCAGATAGAGGGGAAAAAGCAATAACAATATTATACCAGAATTACCTCAAGGATCTTCAATACACAACAGAATATTTAAGAATTAAGTGGGAACAGGACCTTGCTATTAGAATAAATATAGTGGAATGGTCCAAAATATGGCAAAACACATGGTGGGTTTCCTCTTTGCCAATATGGTGAGAGTTCGCCTGGAAATTGAGAATAAGATATTTCCTGGTACCGGCCCAGACAATAAAATGGAAAGGAGCCACCTCTGGTAATTGTTGGAGAAATTGTAAGGGAACAGAAGTTACGCAGGCACATATATTTTGGAAATGTCTTATCCTTAATGATTTTTGGCAAGGGATTAAACAAAAAGTCCGGGCCCTTTTCTCTCTTGCAGAACCAATAGGTCCCGAACATCTGCTTCTGGGTCTTTTCCCAGATGGAGTCAGGGGGACCGAGGCTAGATATCTTTGGAACATTCTAGCAGTGGCAGCATTCAAATCAATTACCAAGAGATGGCTCTCACCCACACCTCCGACTATAGAGGAATGGCTGGAGATAGTGAAGACAATTAAACAATATGAGAGTATCATTTCCTCCATTAACCAAGCTGTACCCCAGTATTTGAATAGATGGACGAGGTGGGATCTTGCTATGGAAGCCGAATAAACAACTCTAAAAAGGTAATTTAAGGTTAAGAGAGAATACTTGGTTGTTGCTGGGACCCCATCCCCTCCACCATATCACCATATAAGTGAAAGCAAATATTTGAGCTGGATGGACAGGAATAAATTGACAGTTAAAAGATAGATCATTAAAACTTATTAAAAAAAAAAAGTGTTACTACTGATAAATAGAGATCAGGGAGAGTTTATGAATTAAAGCAGTTTACCCCCCATCTAAACCCTTGAGTGGGTAGTAAAAACTATAAAGGAGGAGGAAGGGGGAGAGAGGGAATAAAGGAAGGGACCAGAGAGGGAGTGAAGGAGATAATTAGTAGACTTGAATTGATCATATAAAATTGATTGTAGAAGTCATCCTGGATTGATTCTGTATAAATAGAGAAATAAAGTAGTTTCAGAAAATGAAAAGAAATATATTAGAAATATAACAGGATAGAATAAGAGGTTATAGGATGAATGGCAAAATGTAAGACAAAAATGGACTGTAAAATGGTTCGGTTTGATGTTTTTTTTTTTTTTCTTTTTCTGTTGTTACTTTTAATGTATATGGAACAGTGAGTGAAATCATATAAAATGTAATTGAGAAGTACAATGCTAGATAAGAATGTAATAAAGCATTGAAGTATAAAAAAAAAAGATAATAAGACAAACTAACTTCCCTCCCCACCTAAACAAAACAATAAGTTACAATTATAAAGTGTCAGTCCAAACTCCAAAGTCTATAGATAGATAATATGGGTCCAGGAAGGGAAATACCGTGCAGAGTCCACTTCAGAGAAAGTCCAAAACACAGAAAAATAAATACTACTGAGCCAAAATGCTTGGCAGTGGTGGCAGCAGCCCTTTGCAGGGAAGGCTTTTATGTCTTTCCTTACCTGGACAACTAGCTTCTGAAAACCCAGTCCAGGGAGCAGCTCCTGCACAACCTAGCCCGAACCAGACAACTGTTTGATGCTCTGGGGGTCACCGTCAGTGTGCCAAAGTCTGTCATGACCCCTTGCCAGTGTCCGCAGTATTTATTTATTTGAATTTTGTTGACCGGGTAGGCCCACTAACACAAAGCTGTCTCATTTTCAGGGGCGACCTGGGGAATATAAGCATTCCATACATAAGATAAACATTGCTATACAGTGGGGGAAACAAATTACACTTACAAGTACAGGAAATTAAAACATATAATGAACAGAGATACATTGTGACTTGTGGTTATACTCAATATATCATAAAATAAACAGTCAGGACAAGGAATCCAAAAATAGACAAGCTTAACATAATTACACAGGAGTACAGTACTAGGTAGGTCTGGTAAAGGCAGTGTGGTATATACACATAAATATTGTCTATTGAGCATTCTATACATGTATCTAGGAGAATTAGAGAGAAAAAAATACATAGGTGAGGAGTTGACATTGCCATGCTCAGTAAGACATATTGGGTAGAGGAAGAGGGAGGGTGGTTCGGAGAGAGAGGACAGGCATAGAAAGGGAGGGAAGACCTGTGGGAAGGAGAGGGGCTTGTAGAACAAAGCAGAGGTTATTTACAGTCACAGAATGAAGGTGGAAAGAATATTGCTTTGTATAATCTTTTAAATTGCGTAAGAGACATACATGCAAGTAGGTCCAGTGGGAGATTGTTCCATTTTTGAGGTGCAGCAACAGAGAAGTATCTTTCGCAAGTAGCTAGTCGAGGCTTGGGTAGTTTTAGGGTTGGATATTGAGAGGACTGTAGGGATCTGGTAAAGAGTTGCAGTGTCAGTAGGTTGGAGAGACTAGGTGGGGAAGGCAGGTGGATGAGCTTAAAAGTGATGCAGAGCAAAGGAAATTTAAGGCCGGGCTTCAAATGATGATGGCCAGCCTACGGTATAGGCTTTATCGCAGTGATAGTGCAGCGCAGGGACTGCGCAGCAATAACGAAAGCAATTCTAGGATAGGTTTGTCTTATTCTGTTTAGGTTAATAGTCTTAGCTGAGTGCAATAGTGAAGCGCCATAGAGAAGGTCCGGTAGCAGGGTAGCAGAGGCTATGGTTCTCCTGGTCTGAGGTTGAAGGTAGGCGGTCTAGCTTCTGATATGTGGATTTTGTGACCTTGTCAATATGTGTCTCAAATGATGTGTTCATCGAGTATTAAACCAAGGTATTTGAATGAGTTTACCCCTTCTAGAGTCTCGCCGGAAGAGGTCTTGATTACCAAAGGAGGATGGGTGGATCCATCAAAAGCAGTGTGGTGCAATAACATAGACTTTTTTTTTAACTTTTTATTTGAGTTTTATGATGATACAGTGAATACCATACTACATAAAAATAAGTAAGATGAGGTATGAAGACCTCCAAACTAGTGTACAGGTAGGAGATTATAATTAATAGATATAGATCCAAAGGTTATCTATTCATATAGAACGGAGAGCCACCAGCACTTAAACATAGGAGTCAAGTCTAACCTGATTGTTCTGTGTATCGGTGACACTCTCACCTAGAAGATGCCTTGCAGGATAGTTAAGTCCAGAGCATCAAGTCCCTTGTAGAACTAGAGATTGGGGGACTGCTATAAAAATAAGGCTAAACATGAATATCGAAGTTCTGGCCTCAGTTAAGTTGATGTACTTACCTGCATTGCTAGGCACGGCATGGCAACCCACCCTGTAAGTATTCATGATACTACAAAAGGAGACGATTATTGGTCACAAATTGAGAAGTGTAAAAACACCATCTTTACCAATACCATATTCTTAGCATAACAGTGCTGTAAATACGATTACTAACCTGGAGCAGCATAGAAGGCATAGACACCAAAAAAAAAAAAAGGAAAACAGCAATGTGGTCATACAGCCTATTGGTCTTGGATGTAATTTTGAGCCACAACCAACTGCTAACAATCGGGTGAAGTACAACCGTCACAAAGTCTGATTTAAAAAGAAGAGCCTTCAAGTCCAGGCCTTGTATTCATAAATCCAAATGGCAGTCGGAGACACAGACCAAATGTGGTCAGTCTTTAAGGTATCACCCCTCGTCATCTGATTCTTCCTTGGGGTGCAGCTCTCTAAGTATTTTCACAGCAAAGGCAGCGGCTGCTTCCGGATCAACAAAAACATGGGTCTTGGCCTTGTAGCGAACTTGTAATCTCAGAGGGTAATTAAGCTGGGCGGCCACCCTGTGCAGCAAAAGTTATTTTTTTGTTCATTGCAGTTCTTTCTTTTTGGGCTGTGTTTGGGCTGCCAAATCCGGAAAAAAAATCCAGACGACTCCCTTCCCACATGATATCTCCCTTGGCCCTCACCGCCTGCAGCACAGAAATCCGAGCCTCTGGGGAGGATAGGGTTGCTATTGCAGACAGTGGGCGCCCCGTAGAATCCCCTCTCTGCCACGGCCTCTGTGGAATGGCAAAGACCTTCACCAGCTTAACCTCAGATTCAAGAGATAATAACTGAAGGTCAGTGAAAAGCAATCTGTGCACAGACTGGAACAGTTAGTTTTTTGCTGTGATGCGAGAGGGAAAGCCCACAATTCTTATATTGGTTTGGCCCTGTATGTTCTCCATGGTTTCTACTTTGGCCTTCAGGTAATTGAAATCTTGGACATATGCAACGTTGCATTCGGTTTGCCGATCATTAACCTCCTGTATAGATGTTGTGTTTTTCAGTATTTTAGAATCCTTTTCGGTCAATTTAGCTTCCACTGCAGCCACTCTCTTATTTGTTTCATTCCCTGTTGCCTGCAGTTTAGTCAGCATCACCAGGATTTGTGCAGAGGGTAGCTCCGGTTGCACCAGTCTGCTACCAATTGTCAGGCCTGATCCCGAAGAGGAGCTTGATGAAGAAAGGTAAACATCCAAGCCACGGGATGTGTGCTTGGGATCTTTTTTCGGGCTCATGTTGCATCGGAATAGTTCAGCTATATCCCAGGACAGTTTCAAATTTAACTTTAAAACCTAAATTCCGAACCTTTTAAGTACAGACTGCACTGAGCTGTTTTCAAGAGGCGACTGCCATGATGCTGCTCCACAGCTACTTGTTTTTTTTTGTTTTGTTTTGTTTTTTTTTTTTTACGTTGAACACCGATAGCTTGGTCTTAAACCACACCTCCAAAAGCTGAAAGTCACTCTCTAGATTGATATTGAGGGAAGAGATATCACTAGAGGATCTGTAAAGTATGGTATCGTCAGCATAGAGCTGTATTGATGCCGCTGCACAGTTTGATGATAGCTCGTTGATAAAGGTGGAGAAGAGTAGTGGGCCAGTATAGATCCCTGGGAACCCCATCTGTGATGAAGTGATAGGGAAGACATAGAGCCGGACCATCTGACACATTGTAACCTGTCGGTTAGATAGTTGGCGAGCCAAGAGATAGTGATGGTATCGAGACCAATATTGCCAAGCTTGGTTAGTAGAAGTTGGTGATTGATGCGATCACAGGCTTTCGTTAACTCCGCGAAAGTGGCCCGTCGCAAGCCCCTGGTCCATGGCCCAAAGAATATCCATTGTGACATGCAGGAGGGCAGAATCAGTGCCATGCAGTCTCTGGAAACCATGCTGGTGTATGGTTAAGGAATTAGTCTGCTCAAGGTAGGAACAAAGTTGTTTGTAGAGTATCCTTTCTTGTATCTTAGCTATGGGGTATGAGATAGAGATCGGTCGGTAATTCTCTACTAGGTCAGTGGGTCTGTCTTTGTGTATGGGAACAACTACCGCAGTATATAGGGGCAGTTTCAGATACAGCCCTATGCTCAGCCTTCCTGCCTCTGGACAGGGTCGAGTGTCTGATTGCACAGGCCCAGCTAGATCATGGCAGGTGATATGTCACAGCCAGAACATTCCTTCGGCTTCTGGGCCTAATGACAGTGGCCATTGTCACAGTACCTCTGGCTAGGCTACAAATGAAGGATCCTTCAGTGGACCTTGAGAGTCCAGTGGGATTAACTCATGAATGATTTAGAACAGAGGGTTCTAGTATCCTTTCCTGTACGCGAGGTACTCAAGTGGTGGATGGAACCCAGCAACTTGCTGAAAAAGATTCCTTTCTTGTTCCCCTCACCTCGCCATATTTTAACAGGTGCCTCAGGATGGGCTGGGGGGCATATTTAGTGCCCCATCAAATGCAGGGTGTATGGACCAAAGTGGAGATCACCCTGTGTATAAATGTTCTAGAAATGAGAACGGTTTTGTATGGCCTACAAGCCTCCCAGGATGTCCTGTCCCCGGGTCCTCTGTTAATACAGATGGACAATGTCCATGTGATGCATTACATCAACAAACAAAGGGGAACTCACTCTTACCCCCTGTGCAGGGAGGCAATGAGAGTATGGTACTGGGCTCTAGAACACGGTCTAGAACTGTCAGCAGTACATTTTCCAGGTGCCCAAAACATCTTGGCAGACAGACTAAGCCGGTCACAGTCCAGAATGCACGAATGGGAACTGTTGACCTCAGTGGTGGAAGACCTGTTCAACAGGCAGGGTCATCCTGAGTTGGAACTTTTTGCATCCCCACAGAGTGCAAAACTGATGCTTTTCTGCTTGCATGTTTCAGGGCATGGAGTTTTTTGGTGAGGCGTGTTGTCCCCCTCTGGAAGGGGAGGTTTCTCTATGCCTTCTGTCTATTCAGAGGGTGTTACTCAAGCTTCAGATGGAGAGGCAGCTCTAATCCTCATTGTTCCCCTCTGGCCTCAACAGATCTGGTTCCCCTTACTGCAGTAGCTGGCAGTGGAACCACCAGTACCCCTGCCCTTATGCAGTGGATTTCTGTCACAGGAGCAGGGAACCCTGCTCCATCCGGACCTTAAATTGCTTCACTTACATGCATGGCTTCTGAAAACAGCCATTTGCTAGACTTGGGGTCTCCCAAATGGTGGCTAATATTTTGGTGGCTGCTAGAAAGCCTTTTACCAGGGCTACTTATTCCATGGAAGCGGTTTGCATTGTGGACTGCTTCTCATCACTTAGTCCCTTTTGCCTGTCCAATAAATCAGGTTCTGGAGCATTGACAGCGCTGTGGGGTTTAAAACATGGGTCGAATTGGACCCACTGGTGTGAAAAATGTGGGTCTAAAAAGGAACCTACTCTAAAGAGGATCCTACTGGGTCAAAACATAATCAGTGGCAGTTTTTGAACAGTTCACGTTCCCTTCCTTTACATGTTATAGAGTAAGTGCATCAGTTTGGACCCACTGGCAAAGGAAAGAGGGGTCAATTTTGGAAAAGATGAAACTTTTGCCCTTTTGGTGCATGTTAGCGCTGTCACTGTTCTGGAGTATCTACTGTCCTTGTCAGATGCAGCCCTGCAGTACTCCTTTATTAAAGTGCACTTGGCTGCTGTCTCAGCTTTCCATGTGCCTATTGAGGGTCATACGGTTGCCCAGCTGGAGGTGGCCCATATGTTTTTGGGAAGCATTCTGCACTTGAAGCTTTTTATCCATAATCTAGTCCCGGCTTGGGACTTGAATTTTGTGTTGGAAAAGCTTTACTTCTAGGGACATGGATATGTTGTTCATCCACACTGTCTGGCAGGTATCCTTGCCGCTTTAAATCTTGTAGGAAGGTCTTCAAGCTGGCTCCTCCCACCCACCCGGGTGGTAAAACTCTCGGCTCCGCCCCATGATGCCAGATCTTCCTTACCACTTGGAAGCTCAGGTTCCCTCCTTAACGCTCTGCGTATAAGACTGGTTCCTAATTCTTCGGTTTTGCGAATTTAAAAGTTTTTGCATTTCTAGACTTCGGTCTTCTATCCCTCGCGGCTGCGATGGACAAATCGACTCCCTTTGGAGATGCCCTTGCTCGAAGAAGATGTCTCCAGACGGATCCGCACTCCGTGTGTGTCTACTGTTTAGGCCTTGAGCACGACCCGCCGGGCTTGCGACCTGTGCTCTTCCTTCTCCAGCCCTCGTCCTCGAAGACCGTGCTGCCCGTTTACAACTGGGCGTCGGCGTTTTCCTCGGTGAAGTCAAGAGGCCGGTCGGTGGTTTCCGCGGTGGCGGAGCTCAGCGGATCAAGCTAGAGCAGATGATTGCCCTCGAAGAGGAGGAGGCGCGGGCCGCATTTATCCCGCTCTCCCTGGGTTCCTCTTATACAGCTTCCTTTAAGGAGCTTTGTCTGTCCCTCTCCACTAAGGGAGAGGGACCAACGTCTGCTGGACCTTCTTCTCGGTCCAAAAAGAAAGACAAGGGTAAGTCCCTCCGTTGACGCTCTTGGGAGCGGGAAAGGTCCCTCTCCCCGAGTTGTCGGCCATCGACTTTGGTCGATCATTCGGCTCGCCACTGGTCTCCTGAGTGTCCCCATCAGGTCCAGTTGACCCGAGACTCCGCGAGCAGTTGAGATTTTCTCGACCCGTTGGACTGGTTGTCGCGGTGACGAGAATCCTCTCTCCCGGTTCCCCGGTGGAGTTGAGGATCCGTGGGCTTGCCAGTGCCTCCGGTTCTGGAGCCCTTGGGTGAACCCTCCGAGCCGAGGAGGCGGTTCCCCTGTCCCTCCCGCACCGTGCTCGGAAAAGCCGAGGTTCTCGGTCTCGGTCTCGGACTTCTTCTGGTCCAGCCAATTCGCCGTCATAGGCGGTCTCCGGTCTCGGCACGCGGTAAGCGCGCCACGCTCGTCCCTCGTCCTCCTCCTCCGGATGAGGAGCCTCGACATAAGTTCGTCGACGATACGAGGACCTCATGTAGCAACAGCTCCTTCTGACCGGGAACAATCCAACGCCTTCCCCGGCCATTAAATGGCTGTCACCGGAGTGGCCGAAACAACCCCTCGACTTACCTGAGGAGCCTGTTCCCAGGCCGGTTGTTTGGCCAAAACCAGCTGCTCCACCGATTCCGGTGGAACCTCCGCCTCCACAGCCATTATTTGGGACTCCAACCAAGAATTCTCGGTCGGCTCAGGGCCTGCCCCATAGGCTGTCTGTTACCCTCACTCCCGATCGACCTCGGCAGGTGGAGGGTGGCTCAGGCCCGAGGCAGCTCTTTGCGGACTCTTCCGAGTCTGACGGCGATTCCTCCCTTTTCTCCAGGCGAGTAGACTTGGAGTCCTCTGGAGGTCAGTCGATGGACGATAGCCCTTCGTCCTATCTGGGATTGCTTCGGCTCATCTCGGAGTCCACCGGGATGAAGCTCGAACCTGTGTCTAAGCGGGCCAGGTATCCCCTCACGGAGATACTGGACCGAGGGGATTCCCCTACGGAGGCCTTTCCGGTGGCCGAGGCCATAGTGGGCCCGCCTTGGAGCTCTGGCAGCGCCTCTCCTGTCCTGCACCCTCGGCCAGGATGGCCAGGAAGTATGCAGTCCCTACGGTTCTTTGTCGGTTTTTGGAACACCCTCAGCCGAGGGCTAGTTACCGACAGCGTTTTCGGTCGCGCCGGGAATGCTAGGGACGTGGACAAACCTCCCGACAAGGAGTCCAAGAAATTGGACTATGCCGGGCGCAAAGTCTGCGCTGCGTCCTCCCTCGGCCTTCGTCAGGCCAGTTCGGCCGTACTCATGGCACATCTCTCTCATGCCCTGTTGGGCTCCCTGGACGAGGTAGTTCCTCATCTTCCGGTGGACCTGCAGACCACGGTTAGGCAGGTGCGGGACCAGGGCAGGGCAGTGGCCAAACAGCAGCTTCAGACTGCTCTGGACATTGGAGACTCATGTGCCAGGTCAGTAGCGGCCGCAGTGGCTATGCGCCGTCGGGCATGGCTGAGGATATCCACCTTCACTTCGGATACCCAGCACAAGTTGGCGGATGTCCCCTTCCTGGGGACCGACCTCTTCGGCCCTGGGGTGGAAGGTCACCTGCAGAGGATCAAGAAGTCCAATGCTACCTTGGACTCGGTCTCATCCGCACAGAAGGACAAAGGCCGCAGACCACAGCCTAAGCCCTTTCGTCCCTCTGCGTCCGCGGTACGTCCGGCCCAGCAACGTCAGGGCCAGCAGGCTCGAGCTTGGCATCCCAAACCCAAGCCCTCGGCTTCCTCCTCCAGGAAGCAGGGAGGTAAAGGCCCTGGAGGTCCCTCGGCCGGTCCTTCCTCCAAGCCTGCCCAGTGACGGGTTGAGGGGTGTCGCCCCAACCCTGTCGCCTCACCCCAGGTGCCCCCTGTGGAGGCTTCGCCACTTTCTTTCGCCTGGTCGTTGTCACCACAGACGGTGGGTGTTGGAGGTGGTGGGAAAGGGCCTGCCTCTGGAGTTCGAGCAGGCCCCACCCTTCAGAGCCGTCGCACCTCGGGGGGCCTCGGGGTCCGAAGCCTCGCTGCCGGCTCGCCGAGCCGACATCGCTCTCCTCCTCGAGAAGGAGGTGATCAGAGAGGTGGTGGACCCTCCCTCAGACCTGGGGTTCGTGTCCAGGTACTTCGTGGTTCCGAAACGGACGGGGGGCTGGCGCCCCATTCTCGACCTACACGACCTAAACAAGTTCCTAAGGTCTCAAACCTTCAGGATGGTCACTCTGGCTCAGATAATACCATCCTTGGAACACGGCGTGTGGTTCTGCTCTCTGGACCTGCAGGATGCGTTCTTTCACGTCCCTATCCGTCCGTCACATGAGAGGTTCCTTCGCTTTCGAGCGGAAGGATCCCTTTAGAGTTCAAGCCATGCCCTCGGCTTATCTCCAGCTCCCAGGGTCTTCACCAAAATGCATGGCAGTGGTGACAGCATTCCCTCTTGGCCGAGGGTCGAGTTTACCCTTACCGGACGATTGGCTGATAGCAGCCCCCTCAGACAGGAGGTGGGTGGTCCAGAGATCTGGCCCTCTAGGTTTGCTCTCAGGTCGGCCTCCTCATCAGCGAGGCCAAGTGAACTCGAGCAAAGCAGGTGATTCTTTTCATCGGGGCAGAGCTCGACTCTTCTGGAGCCATAGCATGGCTCCGCCGGACAGGGCGAGGTTCTTTCCTCCTTTGCCCAATCATTTCTGGTTGGGCAATCGCGCCTACCTGGGACTTCCTCGCCTCCTGGGTCTCATGGCGGCCTGTACCAGCGTGGTCCGTTGGGCCGCTGGAACATCGCCCCCCTTCAGGGGCTGGCCAGCCAGTGGTCCCAACGCTGCGATCCATTGGACCAGCTAGTGACGGTGACCCAGGGATGTGAGGCAGCTCTCGGTGGTGGACCGTTCCAGTTCCTCTGCAGGAGGGCATCCCGTTTGTCCGCCCTGAGCCGATGGTCTCTCTATCGACCGATGCCTCTCTGATGGGTTGGGCTGACCATCTGGGGGAACACCGAGCGCACGGCCTCTGGTCTCCACGGGAGTCGATGCCACATCAACCTGCTGGAGCTCAGGCGGTCCGCCTAGCTCTCACCGCCTTCGCTCCGTTTCTTGGGTCAAGTGGTCCGGGTCCAGGCGGACAATACCACGACCATGTACTCTAAACTGCCAGGGCAGGGCGCGCTCCATGCTTCTATGCAAGGAAGCTCTCCGCATCTGGTCACTCGTGCGCAGCCTGGAGGCGGATCTCCTGGCCATTCATGTGGCAGGAGCCTCCAACACCCTGGCCGATGCCCTAAGCTGGATAGGGGCTGCGTCCCACGAGTGGTCTCTCCTGCTGGAGGTAGTACAAGATCTATTCTCCCATTGGGGCACACCTCAGGTGGACCTGTTTGCCTCCAGTGAGAATGCGAAGCTGAGGCTGTTCCATGCCCGCCCCCCTCAGCAGGGCTTGCTGCAGGGGGATGCCTTCTCGAGGCCGTGGACCCCGGGCCTCTTCTACCCCTTCCCCGTTCCCCTTGATGCACAAGGTGCTTCTCAAAGCAAGGAGGGACAAGGCGCAGGTGATTCTGATAGCCCCAGACTGGCCCTGCCAGTACTGGTACCCAGATCTCCTCAGCCTCAGCTCCAGGCTCCCGAGGCAGCTTCCAGCTCGCCCGGACCTGCTCTCAGTCAATCAGGGAAGGTGTTCCATCGGACCTTCAATCCTGCACCTGGCCTGGTTCCTGGCGGCTAGAGTTCCAGGCTTTGGGTCTTTCCGGCGAGGTCCTCAGCGTAGTTGAGGCGTCCCGTAAGTCGACCAGAAAATGCTACGCCTTCAAATGGAAGAGATTTTCCATTTGGTGCCAAGGCAAGGGCCTTGACCCTTCCTCCTGTTCCTTGGCGAGCATATTGGACTACCTTTGGTCCCTTTCTCAGCAAGGGCTTAGGTCGACGACCCTTAAGGTGCACCTGGCAGCCATCTCTGCTTACTGGGCGCGGGCCGGGAAGCAGCCGGTGGCGCAGGAGAAGGTGGTCTGGCGCTTTTTCAAAGGGCTTGATCACATTTCCCCTCCGGTGCGAGAACCTCCACCTCCGTGGGATCTACTGCTGGTACTGGCAAAGCTCATGGGCAAGCCATTCGAACCAATGCACAGGTGTGAACTCTCTCACCTGTCGTGGAAGACCGCCTTCTTGGTGGCTATCATGTCAGCCAGAAGGATGGGAGAGCTCCAGGCGCTCTGCATCGAGTCTCCTTACCTGGTCTTCCACAGGGACAAGGTTGTCCAGCGCCCCAACCCGAAATTCCTTCCGATGGTGGTGTTGGAGTTTCACCTTAACCAGGTGTTGACTCTGCCGGTGTTCTACCCCAATCACACCTCAGAGGCCGAATATAGGCTCCATACTCTGGACCCTAGAAGGGCGCTCGCTTACTATAAGGAGTGCACGGCTGAAATTCGGGGAGAGGTTCGCCAGCTGTTTGTCACCTACGCTGAAGCCGCACCTGGCAGACCTGTGGATGATAGGCAGGTGGGTCACCTCCTGCATAGATCTCTGCTATAAGTTGGCGGGCATGGAGCCTCCCAGAGGGATAAGAGCTCATTCTACCGGCCATACTGCTGCATCGGTGGCTGCTTCCAGGGGCGTCCCTATCCAGGAAATCTGCAGGGCTGCTACCTGGAAGTCAGCACACAACTTCATCACCCATTACCACATCAACCTTGAGTCACGCTGGGATGCTGGTTTCGGTTCTCCAGTCTCTATTCCCTAAGTAGGGGGTATGCGCCTTGCCTCCCTCCTCCCGGAGAACTGCTAGGAGTCTGCCAGACAGTGTGGATAAACAACATATTCGTGTCCCTAGAAATACAGGTTACTCACCTGTAACAGGAGTTCTAGGAATGGTATATGTTGTTCATCCACACTACCCCCCCCCCGACCTCCCTGGCTTTGACGCACAACCTGAGCTTCCAGCGGGCCAGATCTGGCGTCATGGGGCGGAGCCGAGAGTTTTACCACCCGGGTGGGTGGGAGGAGCCAGCTTGAAGACCTTCCGGCAAGATTTAAAGCGGCAAGGATACCTGCCAGACAGTGTGGATGAACAACATATACCATTCCTAGAACTCCTGTTACAGGTGAGTAACCTGTATTTTGGCCCCTTTTGAGTCGGCCGTGTCTTGTGACCTACACTTTCTCTTGGAAAGCGTTGTTTTTGGTTGCCATTACTTCTGCTTGAAGGATTTCAGAGTTGCAGGCTCTAATGTGTTAGCCTCCTTACTTGATTTTCCACAAAGACAGGGTGTCTTTACGTACTAATCCTAAGATTTTACCAAAGGTGATTTCCTAGTTTACTTTAAACCATCCACCTGCCAGTTTATTTTCCTGAGCACACTAATCCAGGGGAAGCATTGCTTCAAACTTTAGATGTACATAGAATATTCTGTACTGTATACGCTGTACAAAGGACTACAGGAAGTCTTCACAGCTTTTTGTTTCATTTGCCCCTGGGAAAGAGGGCCCTTCAGTTTCCAAACAGTGCCTGTCCAAATGGTTAGCAATCTGTATTACCTTTTTTTATAGTAAGTATGGTGAGGGACTTCTGGGGTTGTTCGTGGTCATTCTACTAGAGGCAAGGCCACATCTGTTGCATGTTTTAAAAATGTGTCTGCTGCTGAAATCTGTCCAGCTGCTACCTGGAGTACTGTCCACACCTTCACCGAACACCACAGTCTGATATTGCCTCTCAAAAAAGGGCTAGCTTTGGCCTAACTGTGCTCCTGGTTTCTTAGGCTTGTAGGCTCCTGGCACTCAGACTGTTTATGGTCAGTACTGCTTGGAACTTGTTCCCTAGAGGTATCCTGGAAGAAGATGGAACAGTTATGTACTCATCATAACAGTAGAGCTTTGAGAGGATCTCTTTCATCAGGTCGTGCTGTCTCCTCCATGAGGGTCTATCTTTTGCTGTGTGCCTCACCTGGTCATCAGAGCCCTAGGTTCTCTCTTGATTCCCTGCAGGGAGGTCCTCCGAGCATGATCTCTGGCAGGGAACTCTGGAGAGAAGGGGCCACCCACTTTATATAGGAGAGCCGACGTCTCACATCATCATGGGCGGCCCCTAGTGGATTGCTTACAAAAGTTTTGGTGTGGTCCTAGTGCCTGGCGGCTCATAGTTAAATAGGTATGGCCTGATGAAAGAGATTCTCTTGGAGATCTACCATTACGATGAGTACACAACTGTTTTTTCTGGATGGTTATTCTGAACCAGATCATCCCACCTCTGGAACAGGGCATGTGGGTCTGCTCCCTAGACCTCCAGGACGCGTTCTTCCACATTCCCGTCTGCAGGTCCCACCACCGATACCTTTGATTCTTTTTTTTTTTTGTGTGTGATATTTTTATTGACAGTTCATTATTTTCTTACACACATTCATAAATACATACCAGCAGTTAATAGCATAACAGCTTTACAGTTTGTAGCACCCAAGTAATGCACATTTGATACAGATCTGGAGTATCTACGCTATGTATATATAAAAAACCTGCAATGCTAAGTACTATGAAACATTGATCAAAATTCTCATATTTTAGATTGCTTTCAAGAACTTGGAGTACAGCAGTTAATTTCTCAAATTGCTAGATTTAATTATAAGACTGATAGGGGAACCATATTAGATTAGGTTGTAGTAACCCATCCAACCAAAATAATTGATTCTGGAGTGTTATCTGATGTAATTAGTGACCACAGCCCTGTGTATTGTAGGTGGACTTCAGAACAGCATTCTTGCCCCCCAATTTACATTGAAACAAAAAACATTAATGGGGTCACCCCTCAGATCATGACTAATGCTTGTGAACAAATTGATTGGTCTTGTCTTGATAATATTCATGATGTTAATTTAAAACTAATAACCTTTAGTCAATTATTTAATCAGGTAACTAATCAACTTGCCCCACTCAAAAAAAATGAGAATCGGAGGAAACAAAAAAGAATGGATTACCAAGGAATTAAGGGTGCTAATGAAGCAAAGAGATAAAGCATGGAAACTTTTTTAAAAAGATAATGATCCTAATCTTTTGATTGGTTATAACATTCTTAGGAATTGATGCAAGGCTTCTATTAGAAAGGCAAAAGTGGATTTTTTCAAAAATAAACAAGTATTATCCTTTGGCAGTCCAAAACAAACATGGCAAACGTTGAATAATCTCCTGGGAAAAGTTACTGGGGACACTGTTAAAACTCTTCAGGATGGTGAACAATTAATTAGTGACCCTACCTGCATAGCTAAAATGTTCAATGATTATTTTGGGGACCTCAAAACTTTTCAAAACCCTTTAAATTTTCTAAACATAAATCCAGTTATAGAGGAGGAACCTATTAAAAATCATCCCCTCTTTTATTTTCACATATTAACTTCTGAAATGGTCACTAATTATGTACTTAAGAATAGCCCTAAACTGTTGTTAGGCCAAGATGGGATTGATTTCAATTACTTAAAAAAGGAATTAAAGCCCTAGCCATTCCTCTCACTTCTATTTTCAGTTATCCTTTATGTCATAATGTTTTTCCTCCAGATTTGGAAATTAGCACTTATCGAACCCATACATAAATTTGGTAGTAAAAACATTGTTTCTAACTATAGACCCATTTCCCTTTTATCGCCTCTATCAACGATCCTGGAGAGAATAGTCTTCGACCAAATTAATTTTTTTTAACAGGTTATGATCTGCTGTCAAGTTGTCAACATGGTTTCAAAAAATTTCACAGTACTGAAACCGCCTTGGTGGGATTCACGAACAGCATACGGGGTTCCCTTGATGTAGGGCGCTCCGTTGCTGCAATATTCATGGATCTCACCAAGGCGGTTTCAGTACTGTGAAATTTTTTGAAACCATGTTGTTGAGGGCCCTAAACGAAGTGTATCTCTCCAAGGAAGTAGTTTCTTGGATTGGAGGTTATCTTAACAACAGGGAGCATAAGACTATTATTGGTCAGTGTAGTTCTGAATCTCATTTGATATCCTGTGGGGCACCCCAAGGCTCAATTTTGGGCCCTTTATTGTTTTCCCTTTTTGCTAATGCTGCTCCTTCATCAATTACAGGGTCTAGACTTATTATGTATGCAGATGATGCGGTAATTTCTTCTGAAGGAAACACTCCAGATCAAGCCCTTTATATAGTCCAGCAGGACTTTGAAGACTTTCAAAAATGGTTGTCTTTCCACCACCTTGTATTGAATTCAGTGAAAACTAAATGCATGTTTTTTACTGGTCCCAGGAAAAGTAGTGACATAAATTTTCAGATCATTGATTTAGTGGGGAATCATATTGAACTTGTAGATAATTTCAGTTACCTGGGGGTGACCCTGTATTCTCACCTTTCATTTGATCAGCATGTAGCCAAGGCTATTAAAAAAATTCATCAGAGAATCGGGATGTTATTTAGGATTAAATCCTTTCTCATCCTAGTCTTTTATTAAGCGTTCTTGACTATGGTCTCTTGTCTTATTCTGGAATAAGTGATAAATTGGTTCAGAAATTGCAGATAACATATAATAGCATTTTACGTTTCATGACGTGTTGTCCCATGAAAACACATGATTGTGTCCTATTAAGAAAAGCAAACTGTCTTTCCCTTTCTGATAGAATAAATTTGAAACTCAGAACTTTTTTAAAAGAACCCAGGGTCTTCTCCCCCAGGTAATTCAGGATCTTATCCCTTTTCAGCAAAGTTATATTGAAACTAGGTCCAAGTTCAAGGGCTTATTTAGAATCACCCTCTATAAAAAATCTATTGGTTCGAAGTCAGTGATATATAGGGCAATAAAAATCTTTAATGGTATCCCACACAAAATTATTAATGCAGGGACTGTACAAATGTTTAAGAAAAGGTTTTCTGAATGGTTAAACAGTCAAAATGATTGTAATTGTTTCTAACACGTATTCCATTTTACATTGTAAGTCTTATGTTTTTAATGTTTATGTTTTGTACTAATTGTTTATTTGTTTATTTGTCGCTTGTGAAAACGGGCAGTTTGCTCATCTAGCTAACAAGTTTAAAAAATAAAAGTGAAATGAAATGTACCCTGTTCCAATCCACACTTGCTACATATAGGGGAGACCTCAGGGAAAAATCTGTGGACCATGCTAGGCGGGTAATATAATCTGTGCAGGAATTTATATTGCGCTTCTTTGTATTTTGTTGTAAATGAGTAACCCCATATGCGAGCATAGTAGTGTCTCCCAGTTAGAATCCCCAATTTCCATTCCCAGGTCCTGCTCCCACCATCTCCGTACCTTCTGGGACCCCCCCCCTAGAAATACCCGCCTGTCCAACTTTAAAGCTCTGCCCATTAATCCCTTTTCTTGTTTGGCTGCGCCAAGTATTTCCCTTTCGACCTCCGAGATTGGTGTAGGGCCAATCTGAGTTCTTCCTAGTTGTTTGCAATAATCCCTGATTTGAAAATACCTATACTGATGTGTGGCTGGTATGCCCAATCCCCCTGTAATTCCTGGAAAGAGTATAATTCTGTTTTGGAGAGAAGATCCCCCACACACTGCAGCCCCCTCTCCTGCCACATCCTAAACCCTTCGTCCCCTAGACCTGGTAGAAAATCAGGGTTGTCAGCCACAAGTACAAGGGCAGTGTTTACATTACCTGCGCCTGTTCTTTTCTTAATACTTTCCTAAGCTTCAAAGCAGGCCAGCACCATCAGGTTACGGCTCTCAAGCCTCCTATATGCTCGGAGGCCCTCCCATCCCAGGTATGCAGATATCCTTCCCGGAGTACCCTCCTCTTCCAAGCTCAACCAGCCAGCGGCCTTCCCCCTATTGACCCACACCTGCATATACCTGTACTGGGTGGCTAGGTAGTACCCCTTGATGTCCGGAAAATTTAAGTCCTCTTGTTCCCCTGTAGCCTTTAGGTGTTGAAGGCTCACTCGTGGCTTTTTGCCTTTCCAAATGAATGTAGTGAAACCCCTTTCTAACCTTTTAATATCTTCTTTCGTGGGACAGAAGGGGATCATTTGCATAATATAAAGGATTCTTGGCAGCACATTCATTTCATTTCATTTTTATTTCAAGGTTTAACCATTGAGAACAGTACCCATCCATGAAGTGGGTAACTGTTGCCATCGACTGAGGTCTTCCAGTATGGTCCTGAATAAGGGTGCAAAATTCAGGTTATACAGCCCCCCCCAGGTCTTTACAAATTATAATTCCTAGATACGTAAATGTTTTGTGTGCAACCTTAAGCCCCCATGTTCCTCCTCCGACCTCATCCCCTCCCCCCAAAAACATTATTTCCGACTTATGTATGTTGAGTTTGTATCCTGAAAATTTGGAAAACTGGTCCACTATTTCTAACAGAGTAGGAACCGATTATGCTGGATTCGTGAGGAACAGCAGGATGTCATCTGCATACAGAGATGTGGTATGTCTTTCCCCTCCCCTTCCTGGGACTCCAGATATTCTTGGGTCCCTTCTCAGCTTGATGGCCAACGGCTCAATTGCAATGGCAAACAGGAGGGGCGAAAGGGGGCACCCCTGCCTAGTGCCGCACTCCAGTTGGAAACCCTTGGATGGAATGCCATTAACAACTACCTTTGCCGTGGGCATCCTATAAAATGCATGAACCAATTGCAGGAATCCCTCTCCCAGGCCAAACTTTTCCAGCACTTTTAACAGGTATTTCCATTCTGTCCTGTCAAAGGCCTTCTTGGCATCCATGGACAAGACACGTGCCTTCCCAAGATGCCAAGAGCCCCACCATATCAGATTTGACAGGCGTCTCATGTTATGATAAGATTGTCTGTCCTGTACAAACCCTGTCTGGTCTGAATGAACTATATGGGGAAGCACCCCTCCAATCGGAGAGCTAAAACTTTCGTCATTACTTTACAGTCATAGTTCAAGAGGGAAATTGACCTGTACGAGCCACACTCCTCAGCATAGAAACATAGAAGTTGAAGGCAGATAAGGATCTCAAGGCCCATCCAGTCTGCCCATTTCTTTTTCTACCTTATGAATGTGCCATAGGCCTTTGCTCTGTCAATGGCCTGTCTATTCATACTCATCTGTATTGCTCCCTTATGCCTGTCCCATGCCTGTTTGAAGCCCTGCACTGTATTCATATCCACTACTTTCTGAGGTAGGCCGTTCCATGCATCCACCACCCTTTCTGTGAAAAAGAACTTCCTCACATTACACCTTAATCGGCCTCCCTCTAATCTCAAGCTGTGTCCTCTTGTCCTGCTATTCTTCTTGTATTGAAACATGTTAGACTCTTTCACCTTGTTAATGCCCTTAAGGTGTTTGAATGTTTTAATCATATCACCTCTCTCCCTCCTTCGCTCTAGGGTATACATATTGAGTTCAGTTAATCTTTCCTCATATGTTTTCTGATGCAGTCCCTGCACCATTTTGGTTGCCCTTCTCTGGGCTGCCTCAGTTTGGTTAATGTCCTTGTAGAGGTGTGGCAGTACTCCAGATGGGGCCTAACCAGTGTCTTGTAAAGAGGGATTATTACCTCCCTCTTCCGACTTGTGATACCCCTACTAATACACCCCAACATCCCTCTAGCCTTACCTACTGCTTTAGAGGTCTGCTTGGATGATTTCAGGTCATCGGTGATGATGACGCCCAGGTCTCTTTCTTCCCTTGTGACTGCCAGCAACTCCCCTCCCAGCCTATAGGTGGCTTCAGGGTTTCTCTTCCCTATGTGCATGATCTTGCACTTCTTTGCATTAAACCCCAGTTGCCACTCTTCCGACCATTTTGCTAGTTTATCCAGATCTCTTGTCATTCTGCCCACCCCATCTGGATCATCTACTCTGTTGCAGATCTTGGTGTCATCTGCAAACAGACAAACCTTACCCTCAGTCCATCTGCAATGTCACTGAGAAGATATTGAAGAGGACTGGCCCAAACGATCCCTGAGGTACCCCACTTGTGACTTGCATCTCTTCTAACTGTATACGTTTACCACCACTGTCTGTTTCTGCCCATCAACCAGTTTGCCACCCAGTTGACCAACGCCTGACCCACCGAGCCTACCCAGCTTATTAATCAATCTTCTGTGTGGAACAGTGTCGAAGCTTTGCTGAAGTCAAGGTAGGCAACATCAACTGCTCCCCTGGTCCACCACTCTGGTTACCCAGTCAAAGAAATCTATGAGATTAGTTTGACAGGACCTTCCTTTGTAAACCCATGCTGTCTTGGATCCTGTGCTCCTATGGATTCCAGGTGTTGCACTATCCTTTCCTTAAGGAGTGTCTCCATAATCTTGCCCACTACTGAGGTAAGACTGACTGGTCTGTAGTTTTCTGCCTCCTCCCTGCTACCACTTTTGTGGAGCGGGATCACATGAACCCTTCTCTAGTCTTCTGAGACCCCTCCTGTGCTCAGAGACTCACTAAACAGTTCTGATAATGGCTCTGCTAGTTCCATCCTTAGCTGCTTTAGTACCCTGGAATGTATGCCATCAGGTCCCATTGCCTTGTCCACCCTGAGCTTATCGAGCTCTTGTAGGACCTTTCTTTAGCATCTAGTGCACCTCCTCCCCCTCTGTGTCCATGGTGCAGAGCTGTGGGCTCTGCCCTACCTTCTGTTCAGTAAATACTGAGCAGAAGTATCTATTTAGGATAGATGCTTTACATGGTCCTCCTCCCTCACACGCCTTCATATACCCTTTTGATCTTAGCACACCCCCTGGATTTTCTCCTTTCACTAATGTATCTATAGAAAGTCTTGTCGCCTTCTTTTACTGTTTGTGCTAGTGTTTCCTCGGTTTGGGTCTTTGCCTGCCTTACTGCCTTCCCTGCTTCCCTTAGGGAAGTTTGGTATGCCTCCCTATCTTCATCTCGCTGCGTTCCCTTATATTTCCTGAAGGCCAGCCTTTTGGCTCTGACCTTTTCTGCTACTTTTCTGCATCCTTGCCTTGTTTGGGAATTGGTGAAATAAGAGCTTTACAACAGGTGCCCGGTAGCCCACTCTCCCTTCTAGCTTCCTCCATCACCTTTCTCAGGGGCTCAGCTAGTTCTTCCCTCAAGTAACTTATAGTATTCTGCCCCGAAGTCATCTGGGCCTGCAGCCTTGCCCTTCTTTAGTGCTCCAATAGCCTTGGAAATGTCCCCTGTAGATATTTTCCTCCTAATGCTTTACTCTGTTCCCCAGATGATTTGGGGGAGGTCCTCAAAAAACTTATCCAGGAACTGATCCGAGCCCTGACACTCTGCTTGATACAGTGTCTGATAGAATTCTTGAAAACGTTCCTGAATAGCATTCTCCTCTCTTTTTTTAGGTTCCCCTTCTTGTCCCTAATATGTACAATCCTTTTATTTACTCTACTTCCCTTCATGAGACGGACCAACAGTGAGCTGGGCTTATTACGCCATTCATACATTTTTTGCCTGGCGAAGAGTAATTTCTTTTTGACCTCTTCAGCTAAACTAGAGTTCAGGGCTTCCCTGGCTATTTGTAACTCTCTTAATTTCTCTTCCGTTCCCCCTCAGTACACTTTCCTTTCCAGGTCTCCAATTTTTTGCATAGAAACATATAATTTGATGGCAGATAAGGACTGCTTGGCTCACCCAGTCTGCCCATTTCCCTACCTAACGGATAAGCTGCAGATCCTAGTTAACTAACAGCCTACTTCCTCCTACCACCCACCAAAATTGCCTTATGTCTGTCCTATGCATTCTTGAATTCCCCCACTGTTTTTGACCGTACGACCTCCTCAGGAAGGCCGTTCCATGCATCTACAACCCTCTCTGTGAAGAAATACTTTCTCACATTACCTCTCAGCTGTCCCCCCTCTATCTTCAAATTGTGCCACCATGTTCTTGCACATCTTTTTTTCTGAAAGATGCTACCCTCTTGGACTTTGTTGATTCCCTTGTGGTATTTGAAAGTTTCTATTGTGTCCTCCCTCTCCCTCCTTTCCTTGAAGCTATACATCTTAAGCTCCTTTAGTCTTTCTTCATACGTCTTCTGGTGCAGACCCTGTACCATTTTGGTTGCCCTCCTCTGGACAGTCTCCACCCTGTCTATGTCTATGTGTTCCATTTCCCTTTGCCGTTTCCTTTTTCCTCTTCTTAACTTAGCCACATATCCAATAATCATACCCCTCATATAAACCTTACTTGCTTCCCAATATACTGCCTCAAATTCCACTGTGTCACTATTTGTTTCCTCAAAGAATTTCCATTGCTCTTTTAGAAAATCCCTACTAGCCAACAAATAGTTGGGAACTCTCCAATCTCCAGCTCTCCTCCCACCCGGGGCCATTTGGAGGTCTATTTGCACCATAGCATGGTCCGAGAGGAATATCAGGTTATGATCTACTTTCTGCATCATGGGGTACAAGTCCCTTGGGATATATTTATATAATCTAGCTTGGACCATGATCCATGGAGGTTAGAAAAAAAAGTGTATTCCCGGGCACCCAGGTTAGCTGTCCTTCATGCATCCAGCATGTTCAAATCGGCCATCCCCAGCTGTCACTGTTGCACTGCTGTAACCTCCCTTAACTGGGACCCTGAATAGTCCAGCCCAGGGTCCGCCACGCAGTTAAAGTGTCCGCCCAGAATTAGATTGGGCAGCTGCTCTTGAATGATTACATCCAGTGTTTTTTGGTAAAACGAAGGGTCCACCACTGCTGGGGCATTAACACTCCCCAGGGTTAGTGCCTGTCTGTGCACCTCTCCCACCACAAAAATATAACAACCTTCTGATAGGTCTTTTATAGTGCGTTGGACTACAAAGGGAAAGTTTTTAATTAGCAGGATGGCTACCCCTGTCTTGTGAGAATTAAAGGGCGCAGCATGGCAGGCCCAACCCAACCCCCACCAGTTTTTCATGCTCTTTGGATGTCAGGTGGGACTCCTGAATCAATGCTACATCTGCTCCCCACCTTCGCAGTGCTGCCAGTACCTTAGCTGTCTTAGCAGGGGATGTAAATCCCTTAACATTCCAGGAGATGATACTGCTAATTTTACGGTACCTTTGATTCTGAGTAAAAGGCGTCCTGTACCAGTTCCAGCTGATACTGTTCAGACTCTCCTCAGCTCCCAGGGTCTTAACCAAGTGCATGGCAGTGATGGCAGTCTACTTGAGGCACCTTGGGGACAGAGTTTACCCCTGCCTGGATAACTGGGTGATTTCCGGTCCATCCAGAGAGGCTGTGGTGAGGTCCACAGCCTGGCTCTCCAGACCTGCAGAGACTTGGGCCTCTTGGTTAACCCGGACAAGTCTGAACTGGTACTACAGGAGATAATCAAGTTCATCGGGGCAGAGCTAGATTTTTGGCAGACTGGACACTAGATCTTATCTCCTTTGCTCAATCATTTCAGGTTGAGCTATTGCGCCCTGCCCAGGATTTCCTGCGGCTGCTGAGGTACATGGCATCCTGCACCAGTGTGGTCCATTGGGCTCCCTGAAAGATGCTCTCCCTCCAGTGGTAGCTGGGCCATCAGTGGTCTTAGCACCGAGGTCAAATGGACCAGCCAGTCTTGGTGACCTAGCTGATGAGGGATGCCACCCAGTGGTGGCTGATCCCAGATCATCTGGAGGAAGGAATCCTGTTTGCCCAGAGTTGACTGTCATGTTGATAATGGTTGCATCTCTGGTAGGGTGGGAAGTGTACCCCTGGAGACCACACCACCCACAGGTTCTAGTCACCCAGGGAGTCCTGTCATCACATAAACATGCTGGAGCTTCATGCAGTGCAGTTAGCCCTCACAGAATTTGCTCCACTGATCAGCAGTCAGGTCGTTCAGATCCAGACAGACAATACCACAACCATGTTTTACCTGAACTGACAGAGTGACCTACAAACACTCTCTTCTCTTGTGTTGGGAGACACTCCACACCTGGACCCTCGTGCGCACAGCCCGGGCACCAGTCTCCTCGTGATTCATGTTGTGGGGAAGGACAGTAAGCTGGGAGACGCTCTCAGCCAGGTAGGAGAGAAGTCACACGGGTAGTCTCTGCATCAGGAGGTGGTGAACCACCTGTTTTCCTGGTGGGGCTCACCCTTGGTGGATTTGTTTGTCTCCTTGGAGAATGCTAAACTGAGGCTGTTTTGTGCCCGCACCCTACAGTCTGGGGCACTGATGGTGGATGCCTGTGAGGCTCTGGACCCCGGGCCTTATGTATGTCTTTCCTCCCTTCCCCTTGATCCACAAGGTTCTGGTAAAGGTCAGGAAGGACAAGGCATAGATGATCCTTGTGGCTCCAGACTGGCAACGGTAGTTCTGGTCCTCCATTCGCCTCAGCAGCAGGCCTCCATGGTGATTACCTCTCAGTCTAGACCTGCTGATCAGACTTCAGGGGATGGTCCTGCACCCAGACCTTCAGTCCCTGCACCTCATGGCCTGGTTCTTTAGCGGCTAGAGTTCCAGGCCTTGGGTCTATCTGAGGGGGCCCTCCCTATCATGGAGGCCTCCAGGAAAGAGTTGACTTGTAGGTGCTATGCTTTTAAATGGAACAGATTTTCCATGTGTTGTCAGGGCAAGTAGCTTGATACCCTTGCCTGCCCAGTGGCTAGCATCTTGGGCTACAGGGATTTATTTAACTCTAAAAATTGATTAGCATTTTGCTCATAAAAGTGCCAAATATTTGTGAATATGCATAGCTCTTGCCTCATTGTGTTTAACAAACACAGCACTTCTAGAAAATCTATATAAATACTTTCTGTACAGTTAGTATAGTTCCAAGAAAAAAACTGCTAATCAATTATTTAAAACCCTGGGCTATCTCTGGTCCATTTCCCAGCTGGGACTGCGAGCGGTGACCCTTAAGGTGAACCTGGCAGTCATCTCTGCTTACCAGGCGTACCGGCCCAGGTGAAGGTGGTTGGCATTTTTTCAAGGGCTTATCCACGTGTCCACTCCAGTGCGAAAGCCTCCTCCACCATGGGACTTACTGCTGGTCCTGGCTGTGCTCATCGGCAAGTCATTTGAGCCGATGCAGAGGTGTGAGGTGTCACACCTGTCATGGAAGGCGTCCTTCCTGGTGGCTGTTGCATCTGCCAGAAAGATTGGGGAGCTTCAGGCACTCTCGGTGTACCCTCCCTACCTCGTCTTTCACAGGAATAAGGTTGTCCTTCGTTCCAACTTGAAGTTCCTCCCAAAGGTGGTTTCAGAGTTTCACCTTAACCAGGTGATTAACTTGCCGGTATACTTTACCAACCGTTCTTTAGAGGCTGACCGTAGGCTCCATACCCTGGACCTGTGGAGGGCGCTCTCGTATTATGTAGAGCGTATGGCTGAAGTTTAGGGTCAAACTTGCCAGCTGTTTGTCACTTACGCTGAAGCCACACATGGCAGACCAGCAGCAAGGCGGACTATTGCAAGGTGGATCACATGTTGCATCAACCTCTGTTATAGGTTGGCTGGTCAGGAGTAGAGATGGGTGAGATTGGAAAATTTTGTTCCGCTAAATATTTTGCGAAATTTGTGCATTTCGTGAAATATTTTGTGGGTGCGAAATTCCGCTGGCGAAATGCTGAATTTCGCCACCTGCAGGTGAAATTCTACCGTTCTCGGGTGAAATTCCGCATTTGCTGGTGGAATTTTGCATTTAGCACCTGCGAAATATTACGCGAAATGCACAAATTTTGCTTAATATTTTGTGGGACGAAATTCCCAATTTCGCCAGCAGAATTAAATTTTGCTGCATCTCTAGTCGGGACTCTCCCATAGGGATCAGGGCTCATTCCACCAGACATACTGCTGCTTTGGTGGCTGCTTCCAGGGATGTGCCCCTGCAGGAGATCTGCAGGGCAGCTATTGGAAGTCATCTCATACTTTTATTTCCAAGTACTGCATTGACCTTGAGTCACGACGGTTTGCACATTTTGGTACCTCAGTTTTCCAGGGGTGGAGCTGGGGGATTTATCCACCTGAGTGGTGGAAGGAGCTTAGCTTAAAGATGTCTGACCAATCATCATTTTCCAGTTGACTGCAGGAGTGTGGATGTGTACCATATACCGCTCCTATAACTACAGTTACAGGTGATTAAACTATTATTTTTCAACATGATAGAGCAGATGCAAGCTGCCATAGGTTTCACGTTCGAAGAGCAGGGTTCTACCAAAAAGAACATGCTAGAATTCCTGGAGATGCCAGAATCTCCCCCTGCTGTGGTCCCTCCACTGTTTCCAGCCTTGGAGGATGCCACTTATGCAGTCTGGTATAGGCCAAACAGTATACCAACTGTGTCCAGAAAGGCAGACAGAATGTATTCTGCTCCTTCTGGTAAGCCCTTTTATGCCAGCCAGCCTGAGACTGGCTCAGTGGTGATCACAGCTGCCCATGACAGGTCTAGGACTCCTGAGTTCCCTTCCTCTTGATAAAGAATCTAGGATGCTGGAGTCCTAGGCAAGCAGACATATGCCACTGCATCATTGGGCCTACGTATTGCTAATTACCAGGCCCACACGATAAAATATTGGAATACCCTACGGAGGAAGGCTAAGGCTGTTGCACAGGCCTTGCCTGAGGATTCTACTAAGCAAGACCAGGGTTAATGAAAACTGTTATGCAGGAAAGCATTTGCTCCACACAGCATATGACATATCTGATGCCTTTGCCAGGGCTGCTGCTTCTGGCATCTGTCTTAGGCGCTACTCTTGGCTTAGAGTAGTAGGTTTTGCAACTGATGTGCAGCAAACGGTTCTCAATGCTCCATGCAGAGGGCAGAAACTTTTGGCCGGGATGTAGAAGACACATTGAGAAATCTTCACTTATCTGGCAAGACTCTGAAGTCAGAACACTCTCTATACCATACTAAACCCAGGTGTAGGAGCAGGGGTAGCTTTTGCCCATCTGCTGTAAGGGGGCAGCGTCAGGCCTACAGACAGCAGGGAAGAGACAAAGGTGCAGGGGCCTTACCAGTCCCCATCACAACCCCAGGTGCCCATTCAAAGGCACCTAGAGGTAGTGGGTCCGGTGGAGCTGCCCCCACTGACTCGGCACGACTCCTTATACACCCCTCACCCTCCTTTACCTCCAGGGGGTGGTGGTAGGGGGTTATCTATTCCTCCACTTGCACCAGTGGAGGGAGGTGACTACAGATGCATGGGTTCTGGAGATTATAAAGAAACATAGACTTTGATGGCAGATAAGGACCACTTGGCCCACCTAGTCTGCCCATTTCCCTACCTAGAGGATAAGCTGCAGATCCTATTTAACCAACAGCCTATTTCTTCCTACCCCCTACAAAAATTGCCTTATGTTTGTCCCATGCATTCTTGAATTCTCCCACAGTTTTAGACCCCACAACCTCCTCAGGAAGGCTGTCCCATGCGTCCACCACCCTCTCTGTGAAAAAATACTTCCTCACATTGCCCCTGAGCCGTCCCCCCTCTATCTTCAAATTGTGTCCCCTTGTTCTTGCACATCTCTTTTTCTGAAAGATGCTACCCTCTTGGACTTTGTTGATTCCACTGAGGTACTTAAACGTTTCTATCATGTCCCCCCTCTCCCTTCTTTCCTCAGGGGTATACATATTAAGCTCCTTTAGCCTCTCCTCGTATGGCTTCTCTTGCAGACCCTGCACCATTTTAGTTGCCCTCCTCTGAACTGCCTCCATCCTGTCTATGTCCTTGCGAAGATGGGGTCTCCAGAACTGGACGCAGTACTCCAGATGGGATGTCACCAACTGTCTGTACAGGGGGATAACAACTTCCTGTTTTCTGCTGGTGATGCCTCTCCCTATACATCCCAGTATCCCCCCAGCCCTCCTTACTGCCTTCTCACATTGCTTGCCAACCTTAAGGTCATCTGATATGCAACCCTGTTGCAGATCTTTGTGTCATCTGCAAAGAGGCATACTTTTCCTTCCAGTCCCTCTGCAATGTCACTTATAAAGACATTAAAAAGGACTGGACCCAGTACTGAACCTTGCGGTACCCCACTAGTAACCCCTCTTTCTTCAGAGTGGACTCCATTTAAATTACCTTCTGTATCCTGTTGTTCAGCCAGTGTTTTACCCAGGCTACCACCCTGGGACCCACTCCAAGGCTGGGTAATTTGACTACTAATCTTTTGTGTGGGACTGTCAAATGCCTTGCTAAAGTCTAGGTAGGCCATGTCCACAGCCCCTCCCTGGTCTACTACTTTGGTCACCCAGTCAAAGAAATCAATTAGATTTATCTGACGTGATCTTTCCGCTGTGAACCCATGCTGCCTTGGGTCCTGTGCCCCACTGGCCTCTGGGTACTCAACAATTCTTTCCTTTAGAAGTGATTCAAGGGTCATGCTCTGGAGCTTCTGGACAGCCTTCCAAATCATCCACCAATGGTGACAATATCTCCACCAGGGCACATGTCCCTGTTGCTAGAGGATGTAGAAACTCTGCTTCAAAAATGGGCAATAGAACCTGTGCCTCTAAAACACAGAGGCACGTGGGTTTTTGTTCCAGATACTTCCTCATCCCTAAGTGAACAGGAGATCTGAGGCTTATTCTGGATCTAAGATAGCTAAACTTCTTCACAGGCTACAAGAAGTTCTGGATGGTCACTCAGCAGGGTTTCCTTCCCATATTGCAAACAGGGGACTGGATTTGCTCCCTCGATATGAAGGATGCATCCCTCCATATCAAAATGCAGAAACTGTGCAGAAAATATCTGAGGTTCCTGTTTCAGGGGGAGATGTACCAATTCAGAGTGTTGCCCTTTGGCTTATCTTCTGCACCACAAATCTTTACTAAATGCTTAGCTGTGGTGGCAGCAGCCCTTCACAAGGAATGCCTGTATGTTTTCCCTTACCTGGATGACTGGCTATTAAAAGCTCACTCCAGGGACCAACTACTGCAAACCTTAGCTTGAACCAGACAGATATTTGATGCTGTGGGGGTAACAGTCAACAAACCAAAGTCTGTTCTAACACCCTGTCGAAGACTGCAGTACATAGGGGCAGTTCTGGATACAGCCCAGGGTTTGGAATTCCTGCCTCTGGACAGGGCAGACCGCCTCATTGCCCAAGTACAGTTGGCGCATGACAGAAGTTATGTCTCTGCAAAGACATTCCTCTGCCAGCTGGGACTAATTTTGGCAGCCTTTGTTACTGTGCCACTGGCCAGACTGCATATGCAGATACCACAGTGGACCCTGAGAGTACAGTAGGACCAGTTGACAGATGAACTAGAACAGTGTGTTCTGTTCACGTCTCCCTTGCACAGAGCATCCAGTGGTGGGTGGAACACAGTAACCTGCTCAAAGGTGTCCCGTTCTTGATTCCTTCTCCACATGAGATCCTCACCACAGATGCCTTGGGATCAGGATGGTGAGCCCACCTCGGACCTCTCCTGTCATAAGGCACATAGAACCAGGAGGATTGCACTTTGCATATAAATGTTCTGGAAATGAGAGCGGACCTGTACAGACCCTAGGCCTTCCAGAACCACTTGTCCTCAGGTCCTCTGTTAATACAGACAGACAATGTCAGTGTGATACATTACATCAACAAACAAGGTGGGACTTATTCTTATCCATTGTGCAGGGAAGCAGTGAGAGTTTGGTATTGGGCTCTGGAACACTGTCTGGAACTATCAGCAGTACATGTTCCAGGTGCCCAAAACATATTGGCACACTAAACAGGTCACAGTCCAGGATGCACGAGTGGGAACTGCTGACCTCAGTGGTCGATGACCTGCTCGAAAGATGGGGTTGTCCAGAGTAGAACCTTTTTACGTCATCACACAATGCAAAACTGCCACATTTTTGCTTGCTCACTCTAGGGCCTGGAGTTTTTTGGTGAGACACGTTGTCCCTGTCTTGCACAGGGAGGTTTCTCTATGCCTTCCCTCACCGCCCACTAATTCAGAGAGTACGACTCAAGCTGAAGATGGAGGGGGCATCTGTAATACTCATTGCTCCCCTGTGGCCTCAGCAGATATGGTATCCCCTGCTGCAGTAGGTGGCAGTGGATCCCCCAGTACCTCTCTCCCTGTGCAAGGGTCTGCTGTCACAGGGAACCCTAGTCCACCTGGACTTGAAGTCCCTGCATCTGCACGCTAGGCTACTGAAGACATAGCCACAGCTCACTTTGGGGCCTCACAGAAGGTGGTGGACGTTCTGGTGGCTGCTAGAAAACCGTCCACCAGACATGCATACTCCATGAAATGGAAGCAGTTTGCTTTATGGGCCGCATCACACAACCTGGGTCCATTTACCTGCCCAGTCAGTAAGGTTCTAAAGGACCTGCTGTCCTTATCGAATTCAGGCCTGCAGTATTTGTCAATCAAAGTGCACTTGACTGCTCTATCAGCTTTCCATGTGCCTGCGGATGGCTGTACAGTTGTTAAGATGGAAGTGGCACGTACATTCTTGAGAGGCATTTTGCACATAAACCCTCCTATTCAAAATCCAGTCCCAGCTTGGGACTTGAATTTTGTTTTGGAAAAGCTGGCTTTGGCTTCTTTTGAGCCAGCCGTGACTTGTGGCTTATACTTTCTTGGAAAGCGTTATTTTTAGTTGCATTCACTTCTACTAGAAGGATGTCAGAGCTACAGGCTCTAATGTGTGAGCCTCCTTATTTGATTTTTCACAAAGACAGGGTGTCTTTGCATACTAATCCTAAGTTTCTACCAGAGATGTTGTCTGAGTTTACTTTAAATCAAACCATCAATCTACCAGTGTATTATCCAGAGCATGCCAATCTAGGGGAAACATTGCTTCATACCTTACATGTGCATACTAGAATACTCGGGTACTGTACACTGTACAAAGGACAGCAGAAAGTCCTCATAGCTTTTTGTTCTGTTCGCCTCGGGGAAAGAGGGCTCCGCATTTTCTAAACAGTGCTTGTCCAAATGGTTAGTATATTGTATTACATACTGTTACAGGAATTATGGTAAGGAACTTCCTGGTATGGTTCTTGGTCATTCTACAAGAGGCATGGCCACTTCTGTAGCTTGTTTTCTGAATGTTTCCGCTGCAGAGATCTGTGCAGCTGCTACCCAGAGTACTGTCCACACCTTCACTAAGCACTGCAGTCTGGATGTTGTCTCTCGTACATGAGCTGGGTTTGGCCTAGCTGTGCTACAAGGGCTACTGTCATAAGCCTATAGGCTCCAGCTGCCCAGTTCTCTTTTGGTGCTCATTCCTAAGGTGTGGCCTGATGAAAGAGATATGCTTGAAGAAGGTAGAACAGTTACATACAGTATATACCATAACAGTAGATCTTCGAGAGAATCTCTTTCATCAGGCCGTGCTGTTCCAGCTTTCTTCCCCCTCAGGGGCTGCGACAAATGACAGTTGTGCTGCTGTCTCCATTACTACCTTTTCCAGCATTCTGTCTCTCCTGGTTCCCTAGAGGGAGGTCGTCTGACATGATCTCTGGTGGGGAACTGAGGAGAGGAGAGGCTGCCCACGTTTATGTATATGCTGACATCTGATGTCATCATGGGCAGCCCCTGGCTGACTGCTTGTAAAATTTCTAGTTGGTCCTAGTGCCTGGCAGCTAAAAGTTTCATAGGTGTTACTGCTCTGTTTGTACCCCACCATCTGCCCCAATTTCCCTTTATGAAACAACTGTTTTGTTAGTCCATGATTACCGCTTCCCCCCCATTCCCTGTTGTGAAATTAAAATACTCTGTTAGTCCAATGATACTTCCCTGCTACCCCAATCCCCAGTGTAAAACAATGCCCCCCTCCTTGCTGTCCTACCTGCTCAGTACCCACCACCTTCACCCCCCATCCTGCATCCAGCTCACCCTTAAAAGCCCATACGTATGACAGAAAGAGTGGTGTATGGTGACTAGCACAGATGCTTCTCTCACCACTTTGGCTTGCCACTGTCTGAATGACTGTGAATGAATGAGTGAGTGCATATTGTAGAAACACAGTACGTGCACAATCTGTCATACAGACAGCGTGGGCCAAGGTGGTGAGGGAAGGGTCTTTGCTGGTCGCCATCCACCATTTTGCCCGCCATGTCCATGGGCTTTTTATGGTTAGTCAGCTGCTGAACAAGGGGTGGAGCTTAGTGAGTGCTGAATGGGTGGACCAGGCCAAGGAGGGTGGGACATCATTTCACAAGGATCATGGTAGGAGTGTGTACTACTGAACTACCAGGGTGCTTTCTTTTCATAGTGGAGATCGGTGTGAGAGGGGGTACCATTGGACTGCCAGGGTAATTTCATTTCAGTATGGGAATCGGGGCAGGAGTGGGTACCACTGGACTACCAGGGTAATTTAATTTCATAAGAGGGATCAGTACAGTTTGGGGGTACTAATAGACTACCAGGGATTTATACATGAGGGTGGGGGCGATAGTCAAAGCTCTGCACAGTGCATCCATGCATACTGTACATGGATTCCTGAACCACTAAGCTTTGCTTCTCAGTTCTCGAACCCTAAGAATTCATGAGGAGACTCTCTATTAGCGAAGAGACACCTTTTGAGTCCCAGTTACTTGTATCATTGAGCAAGTCAGAAATGTTTTATTTACACAACACAAATACGAACATACGAAGAAGCCAGCAGAGAAGGCCATGTGGTCTATCAAATCTGCTTATATTGCAGGGTCCACAGCTTGAGCTAATGTCCCTGCCCTCCTTCCCCACTCCTCATATCCTCCCGATCCATGATCCTTACCTTCCTCTATGCCTATCCCAGCCTCAGGTAAAACAAATGGGATGCTGGGATGTATAAGCAGAGGCATCACCAGCAGAAAAAGGGAGGTCATAATTCCACTATACAAGACACTAGTGAGGCTCCACATGGAGTACAGTGTACCGTTCTGGAGACCTTACCTATGTAAGGACATAGACAGGGTGGAAAAGATTCAGAGGAGGGCAACAAATATGGTACAGGGATTGCATCACAAGTCCTATGAGGACAGGCTGAAGGACTTAAATATGTACACTACCGGTCAAAAGTTTTAGAACACCCCCATTTTTCCAGTTTTTATTGAAATTTACGCAGGTTAATGTCTCAATGTACTCTGAAATTAAAGCATAGAACAATTAATTGGAGATAAAAAAGAAATCATAGAATCATTTTGTTTAACAAAATTTAATCTAAATTTTTGACTCATCAAAGTAGCCACCGTTTGCAGATATACTGTAACCGCCGAACACACTCGTGGCATTCTTCCTACAATGGACATCAAATATTGTTCGAAGTTCTTCCAACACTGTTACAGAAGTTCCCACAAAGTGTTGCACTTGTAGGTTGCTTTGCTTTCACCCTTCTGTCCAGTTCATCCCAAACCAGCTCGATGGGGTTTAAGTCTGAGACTGTGCTGGCCATTCCATGATTTGAAGCCTACCGTCTTGTTCTTTTCCTCGAAGGTAGTTCTGACATAGCCTGGAGGTATGTTTTGGGTCATTATCTTGTTGTAGGATGAACCCCTGACCAACTAGGGCGAGACCAGAGGGTATTGCATGGCGCTGCAAAATGCTGTGGTAGCCCTTTTGTTTCAGGGTGCCAGTCACTCTGTGCTGTTGTCCTGTGAGCCGCCTATCACGCAGCTGTTGACTCTCAGAAACTTGTCTTCTGATTCTGTTGTGGCTTTGGGTCTGCCAGACTTCTTCCTGTCAGAGTTTCCTCCAGTTTCCAAGTGCCTTTTGATAGTGTAGGAAACTGTACTCACTGACACCAGCTTTCTTTGCAATTTTCTACAGCAGTTTTGCTAACCTAAACTTTTTAACCTCTAGCAGTTTACCGCTTACCTTTGTACCATTTCAGGTTATTCACTGGACTTGAATTGCTTAAATTTCAATAAAAACTGGAAAAATGGGGGGTGTTCTAAACCTTTTGACCGGTAGTGTACTCCCTGGAGGAGAGGAGGGAGAGAGAGAGGGGATATGATAGAGACATACAAGTACATTACCAGGAGGAACAGGGTGTGGGAATACACTATTTTCCAGCAAAAGAGATGTTTCAGGAGTAGGGAGCATGGGATGAAGTAGGAGAAGGGTGATTCAGAGGAAACGTGAGGAAGAATTTCTTCACATTAAGGGTGGTGAACAAGTGGAACACCATACCAGAGGAAGTGGTGGGGTCTGAAACAATCACGGGATTTAAGAATGCATGGGATATAGATATAGGGGAATCCTATGAAATGGGCAAACTGGATGGGCCATAAGCCCTTATCTGCTGCCAGTATCTATGTAACTTTGTCAACATTAATGTTACCTTTTATGTGAGTTGGCCATTAATCAGTTGTGTGGTGTGGTCAGTGGATTGTAGTACTGGTTGGAGCTTTTTCCTGTATACTTGCACAGCAGGGCCCCAGCATGCATGTCCAACACACACCTGGGAGTCCTTGGCAGGAGTGTCTTCATCTCACTTTCAGCTGCTTACCACGCTGCTCATATTCTATTTCTTCATCACTCTTGCTGCCAGTGGAAATTTCTGGGGATAGTGTTATATCAACCAGGAAAATAAAGAAATACATTAACAAAAAAAAAAAGAGTTTTTTTTTTATTGGTTAATACTGCTGCTGTATGACTACACTCTTAGGAAGCAGGCAACCCAAGCTACATGGGATTAGGTCGAGGGTAGTTCCTTTGAGGTAAAACATAAGAAAAACAACCTACCTACCTTGGAGGCAGTGTTGGTTGGAGATTTGTGCAGTTAGCGGAACAAAGCTTCTAATTGAAAGTCTTTAAACAGATTTGCTGTTCTTATCCTGCTAAAGTTCCCCATTTCTGCTTTTACAGTTTTGATCAAAGGTAAGTTCTGGATTCAAATTCAGGTTTCCTACCTGATTCCTGGGTATGTGCCACAACCATTAGACTACAGGGAGTCGAGTGCATAGTTGTGTCTCTTTTAGCATGGCCAATTACATTTTTCATTTGTAACTAGAATGTATTTTCAAACTGGAGGGAACAGTTGATCTTTATTGTGGATATGTCCTTCATTGGGCCACACCTTTGGAACTATAAGCCAGTAGTGTCAGGACCACTTGGAAACTTTTGCTGACCAGGGGTTGCCCACTGTGTTGTGCAACGTTGGCACCAGTATAATCGTGGTGAGCCCCATTGCTCCTGAGTTTGTTCTTCTGCTGTTGACCGTGCATTGTTTCTTCCACTTTATTTTTTTAAACTTTCATTTTACCTGTTGATGTCTTTTTATGCTGCTGTTGAAAGAACCTTTAATAAGTTTTGTACCTGCAGTTACAGGACCTACAGGGACAAAGCTCACACAGTTTGTGTTTGCTGTTTGGGCCTGTCCCCCAACATTGGGGCCTGCAAGATCAGCCAGGGATTCAACCAGGCCACCAGGAGACAGCAAAAGAAGGATGTAGAAACCTTCATTGCCATTAGGGCCATGGAAGCTCAAGTCAAGGCCACAGGCTTCAAGCTGGCTTCTCCCTCTCACTCGACTGTTTCTTGGAAGTGAACCTTCCCAGCATTTGGCGATGCTGTCACCACCCAGTTGTTGAGGACTAAGGACAAAGACGAGGATAAATCGTCGTTGAAGTCCATCCCCTTCCAGCCAACACCACAAGCGTAAGGATACAGCTCATGCTTCACTGGCAAGATCGAGGTCTCCATTGAAGAAGATTAAGTCCTTGTCTTCGTCCGCTCTTGCGGTGATGACTGCAGCACCCCCTCCCCCCAATCATCAATGAAACACCAAAGTCGGGTCTAGCTCTGGTGCTTCTGTACCTACTATGGATGGTATGCTGCCCAATGGGTTCTACCCCTTCATTGTTGGTTGTCTCTGGCCCTTTACAGGGTGCCATCGACTACTAGGTTGTGCTGCTTCATTCTCTGAACTGTTTGGACACCTGTTACCATTACTTCCACCAATGATATGGCTATACCACTGACTAGGAATCCCTCATCAGCACCATTGTTGATGGGATCCAGAACACACATGTTATTTTTCCATTGCTGTCACTGGCCCCGTCAGTTGCTCCCATGATCGCTCCAGATTACCACAAGGTGGAACACAATCTTGATCTCGTTAATATGAAAGAGGATTTGGAGGATGATGAAAGGGATAATGATCCCTGTGGGGGGGGGGGGTGCCTTCCAGCTGTATCCTCTTCCCATGGTAGGGGCTCATTTCATAGACCTACTGCCCGTTGTGGCCATGTCTCCTGTCAGCAGCCTTGTGCACCATTCTGTGGTGGCGGTCCCCTTCCAGGTCCCTTCCCCCCAGGTGCCCATGCAGTGGCATCCAGTGGTAATGGTCAAGGTGGCGCATCCACTGCCGCTGGTACCTTCTGACTCCCTGCTTCCTCCCCCTCCGCTGTTGTCTCCAGGGTGCAAGTGGGGAGACGGATCTTTCTTCCCCTATCAAAGTGGAGGGAGAGCATGACGGATGAGTGGGCCCTGGAAACTGTGGAAAAGGGGCGTGCTCTGCAGTTGCTGTCTACCCCTCCAGTTCACCCTTCACCTTCTTGTTATCCTCTGAGCCACTTGTCCCTTCTGCTAGCGGAGGTTCAGTCACTTATACTCAAGCAGGGTATTGAACCCCTTCTCCCCGGAAAAGAAACATAGGGTTCTTTTCCAGATACTTATGGTTCCCAGGTGGACAGATCTGCATCCTGTACCGGACCTGAGAGACCAAGACCTGTTCATTGAATACAGAAAGTTTTGTATTGTGTCTCTTCAGGCTCTCATCCCCCTGTTACAAAAGGGGGACTGGCTTTGTGCCCTGGACATGTAGGATGCATGCTTTCATATATTGCCATCCTGTATGAGACCAAAGCTACCAGTGACTCTTACTTTTACAGCTAATGTTTCTAATTGATTGTTCACAGATATGTCACAGTTTGAGGTACCCCCAATTAGCTGTTCCTTGAACCCTATCCTATCTAACATTTCTGCCCCACTATTAACTCATCCTGAACTCCATCTTGAACTAGTCACCAGACAGGAGGTGCTGGCCCAGCTCTAAAGGAGCCCACCTCCTGCTATTTCCTCTATTTGAAATCCTTAGGTGGTACATTAAATTAAGTTGTATCCTATATTCAGTGACACATGCACTATGATTGTTGGTACCTGATCCTTCCATGCTGTGACACGTTCTAATATTTGTTTATTGCCTGTATTTCTTATACTATGTTGTATATGCTATTGTTATTGTTTGCATGTACTGCTCACTGTTGTTCTGTTATTGATCTGCTGTTGTATCCTTGTTTAAATGGTAAAAACTAAGTTATATGTATTGCTGTCATGCACTTCTGAAATGTTTCTGTATGTTATGTTCTGTACTCTCCCAGGTCATGCCTGAAAATTGTAATTTTTTGGCTAATGCACTTACCTAGTAAACAAAAACTAAATAAATATAAGCAGAATGGTCCACTGGCCATGACAAGCTAGAACCCAGGTTGTTCAAACTTGGTGTCCATATTCCTGCTGGTCCTATTACAGAGCTGTTTAATATGTCCCTACTGCATGGTGACCTACCTTACAGATGGAAAGTGGCTTACGGTGTTCAGATTCATAAAGGAGGTACTAAGGAACCTGTAAAACAGTACTGGCAAATTTCTGTTCTTTGCACCCTGTCTAGAACTTTAGAAAGAGTGGTATATAACCAGCTCCAGGCCTACTTTGCAACCCATTCTGTGCTGCAAATGCCCAACACAGTTTTAGGAAGAATCATGGAATGGACACAGCACTAGTCAGGCGCACGACAAAGCTTCCTGAAGCCCAGGAGACCAGGCATGTTACTGGTGCTATCTTTATTGACCTGACTAAGACATTTGACCTACTCAGTCATGAGTTGCTCCTGTACAAACTCAGCAGGCTAGGTATTGATCGCACGTCCTCTTCCTGGTTCAGCAACTACATAACTGGCTGAAAGCAGCTTGTGAAGTGTTGTTTTTTTTTTGGGGGGGGGGAGCTGGTCCATTCTGAGAGAAATCGCAGACAGTATTCCTTGCGGTTCAGTACTTGGCCCACTGATGTTCTCCCTGTTTGTTTATTTTTTGTCATTCAGATTTTTATCCCCCGGTAGCTGGCTGGCAGGGCTCTGGATCTGTTCCTGGACCCACGACCCCATCACCAGGATTGCGTTTGAGGGCTTCATGGAGCCTGCCAGCTCTGTTTTTTCTGATTTTCTCCCCCCCCCCCCGCTGCCACACGTGAAGGCACGTGGACGCAGCGGTACTGAAGCACCCTCCCTTTATGTGCCACCTGCTCGCCCACACTACTCCTCAGGCCTCCACCTGAGGCAGTTGGACTGAGGGAGTGACAAAGTACCTCCCCGGGAGGAGGGCTTCGCTGCTTCTATCCAGCTCCTCCGACTGAGGCTCTTAACGAACCCGGGTCGCCAGCATGGCACGAGATGTGGCGTCCGGCGCCTCAACCCTCAGCACCACCAAGCCGGCCTGTTCTCCCTGTTTATTAACGATCTACTCAAGCACTGTGGTAATGTCAAAGGCCTCCTGTATGCAGAAAATATGGTACTATACAGGGGTCACTCGTCCCTGGAATAGATTGAATCAGGCCTCCAGACTGATTTCCAGCTATTGGAATCCTGGTTCACAGCCAGTAAGTTACAGTTAAACACCAAGATAACAAAGACTGTCCTCTTCGCCCATCATAGTCTAGGCGCAGATAGGAGGACATTTCTAAAAATATGCTCACTCAAGGGTGATCCCATTGACACTGTTGATTCGATAAAATAGCTGGGTGGAATGGACCAAGATTTATCTTTTAAACTACATGTAGATTGAATGCCCAAACTGTTGAACCAAAAACTAGGGCTACTTTGGCAGAGGGCTTCTTAGCGAGCAGAACAAGGAGAGCAGACCAGTACGAGGCACACATGGAGAGGCATAGGACTGGAAAAATAATATACAGAAGGCACTTACAGACATCTTCAAACAAGGCAGTGGAAAAATCTGTCAGCTTCTACTTCAGTAGAGGGGAAGGAGTGTGAGTGTGCTGTGGACCAGAGGAGGATACATCTTTGATGAAAATAGAACACTTACTTGCTGTAACAGCAGGTCTTTGAGAGAATCTCCTCCATTAAGCCACAACACACCCACATTTCTGCCCAATTCCTGAGGTATCAGCTGGCAGGTTTGTCCACTGCCTTGTTTGGAGGTGTCCGTAAGTACCTTTGGTGTATTATTTTTCCAGCCCAATGCCTCTGCTTGTGTGCCTGCTACTTGTCTGCTCTCCTTGTTCCTCCCAGTGACAAGATCTCCAAGCTGATCTCCGGCGGGGAACTGAGGAGCATCAGGGACGCCCACGATTACATGGGTGTGGATGTTGCACGTTGTCATGAGCAGCCCTCGGCTATCAAAAGTTTCCACGTGGTCCTCCTGACGCTGATGGTTTATAGTTCCAAAGGTGTGGCTCAGTGGGGAGATTCTCTCGAAGATGCATTGTTATGGTAAGAAACTGATGTCTTGTGATTTCTCTTTTATGCAAAGAAAATGGATATTAGGTTTAGACTAGCATAAGGAGAAAGCCTTGATGCACTATGTTCTTACCAAGCTATCACACATTTATCTGGATGACCTGTTCATCTAACATGGCTCTTCTCCTCTGATACATATCATCTTGGTCGGTTGACCTTTTTTGTACCATGGCTGTTATGCACGTTGTAAATGTTTTTTTGATCAGATTTCCTAGATTGTTGTTACCACGGTTATACATAATTGGACACACACACACATACTGTCTCATTAAATAAAAGTGACATACAATGGTGAAATAGATTTAGTTTCCAAGATCTCTGAATGGAACAAATGAATTATAGAAAGAGGTTTTCCTTGTGGTTTCATGCCACGTTTTAGTCTGTTCCATTCAGAGAACAAATGGGAAACTGGCTGTGTATCAAGGTCAGCATGCTGTGTTTCCTTTGCATAGATCTCGCTTGCTATGCATTTTGCACAGTGGTATGTTTTTTACACCCTAATATACCCTGACTCCGTGAAGATTTACTGATGTTCCTCATAATGTTAGAGCTATTTCTGGACATAAAAACTATTAATGATAGTTTTAATCATGTACTTTCATTTTAACACTCCACATATTGTGCCTGCTTTTCTTTGACTTGTTCTTTAAACTAACAACGTGCTACGCATGCTGACTGTTGCCACACATTTTAATACTGAGCAGTTTGGAGGAATGGCCCATCGAAGTCTACAGCACTGTAAGTGTACTGTCTAAGCACGGTATTTTTAATTAAAATCCAACATGATGTTTCTTTTCTCAATAGGGGACCATCCATCCTTTCCGCAAATCTCATAGATCCTGGCTTGGAAAGTTTGCTCGTGAGTTCAGACTAGTTACAGCCGACAGAAGGGTGAGTCTGTTTTAAATTACCATAGCTACTTGCTTACAAAGTGGCTTTTTCAGGTTATAATGTTAATGGCGCTTTTGTGTCTTTTACCATTTTGATTTTTGTTAAATATGTCCACTTCACAGTTTCATTCCTGTTGCCTGCTTTCTATTTCAGTTGCAGCCCTCTCACATGTGTCTTTCCAGCATACTCTCAGCCAGAAATACTGCACTTGCAGCACCTTTTAAGTTCTGGTTGCAGTTTGGTTGTTTTAAGTGATAAATAAAAAAAATCTGTTTGTCCTACTCCAAGATCCATATGCAGCTTGTAGAAAATAAAACACAAATCCAGTGTTCTGTTAATAATCAGTGGCCACTAAAAATAGTAGTCCAGTGGCCAGGTGGCCATCAGACTTGAAGATGATTGTGACCGGCGTATCAGCACAGTGGTAGCGCTGCCGCTTGTGATGCTGAGGAGCCAAGTTCAGAAACCAGCTCGGATCATCGGGGGCTGACCAGGGGGAGAAGGGTTGTGCATGGTGCATGTGGCAGTGCAGTCGAGGACGCTGAGGGAGGGGCAGATGAAGGCCGGGAGTTCAGTGCGGTAGTATGCTTTTGTGCATACATATCTAGGACTCCCCATGCGTGCCTGTGGGAATGGGGCGAAAAATGACAAAAAAAAAAGCCCACTGTCTGACGGACCCCGGTGGACCTGAGGAGACTGGACCGTCACTCCCCAGCTTCCCATCTGACACAGCACAGTGAGTTGGGGGGGGGGTCCACTCTTCCCCACCCGGTAGGCTGGCTTTGGCAGTATGGAGGCAGGGAAATTGTAGGGGTTGGGTGCTGGCAAAGCTGTGGTCCCTAGGGGAACCCCCAGAGGGAGGTTGTGATGGTGGCATAAGTGGGGGGCTTAAACAAGAAATCATTAAAAAAAAAAAAAAAAAAAAACCTTGAAGATAATTTTATACATCCTGACCCTGAGGCTCATATAATGTCACAGTTCTGGTTTAATCAAGCAATTTATCTTTTTCTTTATGGTGTTATAACAGAGTATAGGAGGTGGTTGAGTTTTATAAAATCATATCAGCCTGTAGTTTTCTCCTGGCCATGCTCCACCAGGTATATACCTTGGTCCCAGGGATATACCTCGATCTGGCCCTGTTAGTTTTCTGTCTTCCCCTCTGGGACCTCACACTCTGCTGACATCTCCCACGGCCCGCCGTCCTTCCCGCAGGGCAGTCCACACATATTGTGGGTTAGGATCCAGAGTCAATGGGAACTTGGACCAAGGGGGAGCTATGAACCCAGGCCTTCATGGAGGAGGAGCCTGAGTTTTCTCCCAGGGTTTCTTCCCACCTTTCCTCCACTCCTTGGTTTGTGCTTAGCTTCTAGGCCTTGGCTGCATGCAGTGACGTCCTGCGGACGGAACAGTCTCCCTTGGTCCACCTCGGGGGTCGCTGCGGCACCGGTAGTGCAGCACAGTCTCTCCCTGACAACAACATACTGTCGATCGGCAGCTGTTTCAGTCAGGCCCAGCTCCTGATGCACTGTTCCAAGCTCACTCCCAAAGTCGGGTTGCCTATATGGCACCATGACGCACCACTACTGGGCCATTGAGGCAGTACCTATGAGTCATTTGATGGTGTGAGATCTTTTATTGGACCAACACAGATACTGTACATAGGTGTTGTAGTACAGAAGCTTTGGGGCAACACTGACCTCTTCATCTGCTGGCTTGGTAACCTGAACAGAGGTGGGACAGAAACAGAATTTGCTGGCAGAAAAAGACCACTTGACCCGTTGTGTCTGCCCAGTCCTATCAATCTTTTGTGGAATGTAAGAGTCCTAGTGGCTCTTCATAACTCCTCTCCTCCTCCTCCCCTTTTGATACCGTATTTACCAAGCACGTTATCTGTCCCAACCATGTCTGAATTCCCCTGCGTTTGCACAGACTCATGCTATTTGTATAATTTGTAGAAATTGTTAAAACAGGTTATGTTTACAGTTTAAATATCTTCATTAAGGGTGACCTACTTTGGAAGTCCTTTTAAATTCTTGAACATCAGAACTGTTGTATAACAAATTTTATATATGAGGTTACATACTATTTGCATAGATGTGTGGAAATACTGGTCCAGTAAGAGGCATCCTACTATCTAGCAAGTCTAGTTTCCCTGCATCCATGCGACAGTGAACATTCTTTCAGTAAAAGCATAGGATACTGGATGACTCCTAGCCAATAGGCACCAATCTTTAGGCTCATATTGTTCCTACTGGTAGAAAAAAAAAAAATACTCTATAAATGTCATCGTAGGTGACCTTTTTTTCCAGCAAGCCTTTGAAACCCTTTTACATCAGAGCTGCCATTATACAGTGTAGCAGTAGAGACGTTGAAGGCATGAGTGAGCTGCATGGCAGGGTCAAAGGTCCGTGCCAATATCCTATGTGAAATAAGGTATCTAAAATGTACATATAACCTATTTAACACGCTCTAAAAGTAATTCAAATAGTGTAAGTCATTGGCAAGTGATGGAAAGGACAATATTGCAACGCAATCCCAGTATACCCCACTTACTGTATTGCTGCTTCAGTATAATCTATAATCATTGTCAAAGGTGTTTGTCTTTGGTTTTTGTTGGCTCCAGGGCAGTACATCACACTGCCATGCTGGCAACCCAATCACTGCATTGGGCGGAAGGCAGAACCGCAACAGCTGCCGCTCGGCATTGCTCTGCGGTCGGTCGGGAACCTGGTACAACATCAACTCCTGCACTGGGCCAGGGAGTGTACTCCTTCCAAAGGCACTGCACACATCTGAGACCATCAACAGGCTTCGACAGCACCACGGGAGTGGGAGGATTGGGGAGAAAATCCCTCTACCATCTGTATGATGGCTGACATCCGTGACCCCCTGGGTCTTAGTGTCCAACACTTGATCCTGTCCACTTGGATGGCTTTGAATGGAGAGGGGACAGCCTTCCCCCTGAAGCCCTCCTACCCAGGGATGGATGGACCTGGGGACAGGAGAACTTGAGGCCTGAAGAGAGTATATTCCTGAGACCACGGTATATCCATGAGGGTCAGGTGGCCAAAGGGAGGAAAAGTTTTATGAAGAAAAGTGAATCTTTTTTTTTTTTTGTTATGATTTTATTTCGCACATTTTTATCCTCTCCCCACCTAAACAGTTTGGGCCACCATGACTGCACTTTTCCTCCAGGTCGCAGGGCAGTCAAGCAAGTGCCTTTCCAGCCGATGTTGTGGAAGGACATCAGGAGTGGTCAGGCTTGGGATGCCACTTAGGGGTGTAGTGCTTAACTCATGCAGTAGAGTGTGGATTGCCCAGTGCTCTGGCTCCTTTTGATTGCTGGTTTTAGATGTGAAAGCTGCCCAGGGATGGCATTTACAGCTTGTAGTTGCAGTCTCTGGGATTTCATGGGATGAAGATTGCAACTGCCTTAAACTGAGGAACATCTCTGTGAACTGCCCGACATGTTATGTGTGGAGATGCATCTCTGATCTGCACATTCTGTGCAAAAGTACACTTCTTATTTACTTGAGTTGTTTGTAATTTTACATAATCTGGTATTCCTGTGACTGGGTATAAGCTGAAAGTTTAAACCTTGTAGATTTTTTTTTGTGGTTAACAACTCATTGGGTCTAGTAGATGCCGTATGGCGTCAGAACCATCCATTGCCAAACCTGATCCAAAATGGCCACCCAGACCCAATGAGTTAATTGCTAAAATTTTGACGTGAAATCCCCATATCTGTAGCCAAACCTAAATATGTCATGTAGCTAGACATGCACACACTGCTTCTATCAGCATCAAACAAATTTGCAGATCCAGAGCCCAGAATAAAATAGTCAAATTTAGAAATGGATAGCAAAATGCGATTTGCCGAGTGGCAGCTTAACTGCCCACACATCATAGTGTAATCAGCCTGTTACGGTGTCATTCCAGAATCCCCCATGGCTGATTTCACCCACGGGGGTCAGATGTGGGAGATTCAAGTGTAGTGACGTTATGCGGGGGTGGTCTAATACTCTTGTCATGCTGGTCCTGAGTCACTCCCAACTACTACACTACACTTACACTACGGTTGAATCTCCCGCAGCTGACCCCTGTCGGTGATGACAGGCTTGATGAATTATAGGATGATGCTGGAGTGGCTTTTGGTTATGCTATGCCAGGGATGGCATAGGATCAATCAGATGAAGTAGTGTTACTAAGAATAGAGGTAAGTGAAAATTGTACTTCTGACTACCAAGATTTAGCCCAGTGTTCACACAGAGGCAGTCACTGGAACAGTCTTAGAGCTTACTCCCTCCTGCCACCCAACCGTGTGGTCATCCGACTCTAACCCTTTGCATTCAGATCTTTCTTCCACTGGAAGAAACGGGTTTCCTCCTTCACAGCTCTTGCTAGTGGAATAGGATTCTGCTAGTTTTCAGGCTTTTTAGATATTTATCACAAAGTTTTACTTCAGCTTTTGATTCCTGTATCGTCACCATCTGCTTCGTGCTCTGTTGTCTGTCTTTGCCATGGAACAGAAGAATTATTTAGGTTTCAAGAGGTGCATGCTGTACAGGTACCAGAAGTTCATGACACACCGATATGATTCCTGCTTGCGCGTTGCCCGTGATGTGGTGTCAGGCTATTCACCCACAGGTGCTTGATGAGCTCTGGATAAACATGCTCCAGGGCAAGCAGTTAAGCATGCAGTTGCTGTCCACAGCTGTGGGGTCAGCAGCACAGTTGCAGGCCCAGGACACAGAAGAGTCTGGCAAGGGTGTTCTGGTTCTAGAGCTTCTGTCAGTAGAAGAGGCGTATATGTTGGCTCTCCAGACTCCTCATGACGACAGAGGTTTTAAGAAATTTCTTCTGTCTCTCCAGTCTTTCAAAGGTGGGTGTCTGACTTGGTGCTGAAAGTGCAAGTGGAAGAGTTGGTGCTGGTCTTGGGATCACTATTGGCTGATGCATCATTTGCGTTCTATCCTGCCAGAGGTTCTTTGTGGTCCACATTTGAGGGAGGTTGAGCCACCCATAAGCTCATTGATCTACCCACAGAACTCTGTCCAGGCAACTGACTGTTGATGCTGGTCAGCCAGATGGTCGACCATGTCAAGGATGAGTCCACTGAGGGAGAGGATTCCTCACGCTCTCAGACTCTGGTGCTTACCAAGCAGGGTGGGTCATGTCAGACTAGACTCCTAGTCAGCACTCTGCCAGATTAACAGCTGCCAGTTTTCTCGATCCCAGAAGAGCCTTCTGCTCAGCCTGTACTCAGAGTATTTTCACTGGGGTACCTTGACTCAGAGGTTCTGACACCATGTTGATCCTTGAGTTAATGTTCGAGATCGAGTTCATGATTGCACTCTTAATCCCATTCTCAACATTGAGGCCATTACCATTGACACTGAGCTCTTCTAATCATCGTCTGGCTTATGCAACTGTCAGACCTGTCACAGGTGGGAGAGGGCAGCCCTGCAGCACAGGGCTTACAGAGCTTCAGGGGCAAGTACGACCGGTGATGCTTCTGAACCTGCACCAGCCTTGGCTGCCACTTGCAGCACGGACTGTGTACATTCCACAACCTTACTTTCAACTTTGATGACTGTGCCACAGTGACCAGTACAGGTGGAGCACAATCTCCACAGCTGATGGAATGCGCTCCAACCAAAGACTCTAGGCCAGCATCTCAAATTCTTTAACTCCCGTTAGTGGTGGTTACCTATATGAAAAGGGTCACCCATACCCCGCGCTCTGGTGGTTGAAGCTCCTTTATCCTGACTTTGATTTGCGTGCATCATCCATCCCATTAACTCCACATCAGTGGGGTGGCAGCCAGATGATAGAAAGCCTCATGTGGGGGACCAGTCCTTCATGGCTGTCCTCATGGAATACATGTCCGTGGCTCTGAACACTGTGCCAGACGAATTAGTGAAGAAAGAAACCTGCCCACTATTGGACATTCTTGAACATAACTCCAAACAGTGGGTGTCCTTTCCTGTCACCTAGCTGTTCTGTGCCCATCACTCAGTATCTGGCAACACTTGGCCTCCTGTCAGGCTCTATCACACTGGGTGAACTGCACATATGTGGTACTCCTGAGCAGACTGTCCAGTTTTTGTAAGTATCTGTCACCAGAGGGGCTAGTGGCAGATGCGGTGTTCTGGAAAACAGAATACAAGGTGAGTCGGACAAGTTGCTGCACAAGGAGTCCCAAGCAAAAAGGACCAGCAAGGTCTGTCGAGCTGTGTTACTTGGCGACTACCAAGCCTGTTATGTGGCACTGATAGCACGATATAACTATGAACTCTTTTAAGAGCTGACAACTTTATAGACCTGCTCCCTGATGAGAACCAGCAAAATCTAATGTGATATAAATGATCTAGGACAGATGGTGATGAAGGACTAGTTGCATGTTGCCCTGGACTTGGCCATTGTTATCTGCTGGAGTGATGGCTGCTGGAGTGTCTATAGGCCACTGTGGTTGCGGATTTTTCCTTTCCCTCAGGAAGTCCACCAATGGGTGGTCAATCTGCCCTTCAGGGGGATGGATCTCTTTGGGCTGGAAGTTGAAGATCATCTCACGCATACTGAAATAAAGATGGCATCAAGAGGTTCCCCTATCAACAACTGGCTCGTCACAGGGAGCTTATTATGGGACAGAGAGCATTTCAGAGATCAGGCCATCAATATGTTGTGGGACTTGGGCCTACTGGTCAGTCTGACTAAGTCCAAGCTTGTTCTGAAGCAGGTTAACTCTTCACTGGAGCAGGATCAGACTGCATCTAAGCCAGGACCTGCCTGCCCCCGGACACGGTGGAGAACCTGACCTTCTTTGCCCACTAATGTTGAGCTGTGCAGTTGCGGCTACTCTAGGACCTCCTCCTGCTTCTGGGGTTTCATGTCCTCTACCTTGGCCACGGTATACTGGGCCCGCTGAATCATGCATCCCATCCAGAGGGAATAAGTCATCTGTGGTCCCAGTCACATGCAACACTAAACCCCCTGGTTCTGGGAACCCATCTGATGCTGGATGCCATCAGTTGGCATCAGTTTCCCCTGAATCCCATTTGTCCTGGCAGAGCCCTCGCTCAACTTGATGTCTGAAACATCCCTGGTGTGGTGGGGCATACATCTGCTGGATTGCAGAGCACATGGCTTCTAGTCACCAAGTGAGGCTCAGCTCCACATCAGTCTGCTGGAGTGCTCAATTTGCCTAGCACTGATGGGGTTCACCCCAGGGCCAGGTTGTCCAGGTCAGCATAGACAACGTGACTATGTTTTACCTGAGCAAGCAGGGTGGCATGCACTCCCTTCTCTTCTGTCAGGAGGTGCTCTGGACATGGTCCTTTTCTTGGGCTGCATGTGGACCTGGAGGCAGTCCATGTTACGGGGCCCAACAGCCAGCAGATGGACAATCTCAGTGTTCGGGTGAGACATTGCATAAGTGGTCCCTGCAGTAGAAGGTGGTGTCCCAGCTGTTCCTTTTAGGGGGTATTTTGTAAAAGAAAATGCTTCACACTTGCACACCATAAATAATGAATCCAGAAATGCATTCCCAAATTTTACTGTGCAGTACACCGGAAAAATAGCAGTTACAGCTCCAAAACTAATGTCCCCAGTGTTTCACACAGCCACGTTTTGTCAAGGAGATGTCCGTGCCTGCTGTTTCCAATTTATAGTGCAACTATAAAGAGACAGAAGGACATTTACAATCACGAAAAATGACAGTGCGTAAAATTGGACACTTGTATTTATTCAGTCCCTGTGTTCATTTCAGCAGTCATAATTACAACTCCACAGGTCAGCCTGTAAAAATGGGAAAAACACTTATCAGGAGCACTGTAAAATGTGGGTATCATACTAGGAAAGTGGCAGAGTTTAATTGCAGTATTTAAATAAAAAATGTGTGTAGTTTAAACATTTCACTTATTCCTTTAAATATGGCAGTTATACTGTGTCACTTTCCTGGTATGACACCCACATTTTACAGTGCTCCTCGTAAGCATTTTCCTCTTTTTTACAGGCTGACCTGTGGAGTTGAAATTATGACTGCAGAAAATGAAGACAGGGACTGAATGAATAGAACAGTGTCCTTTTTTAACTTTATGCACCATCATTTTTGTGATTAATTGCATCTTACCTTGAGCAACATCAAAAAAATGGTATCTTGGACATATAAAAAATTACCTTGCTGCTTGGTACCTGACACAGGATAACTACAGGCTATTTTTACACATTAGACTAGTTTTACAGTAAAGCTGCTCCAGATGTGGACCTTTTCTTATGTATTTTTGAAATATCTATTTGTAACTCTGTATGTAAGAATGTACGTATGTACGCATGGGACCTCATTGAAAATTAGCTTTGCTTAACTGAGTGTCTGAGTCACACAATGTACAAAATGTTTCACTACTACTCCTGTCTCTTTAAGGTTGCGCTATAATTCTGTGGAGACAAGGGGTACTGCTGTCTCCCTGACAAAGCACAACTGCGTGAAACATTGGCATTATTTTATTTATTTAGTTGTTTAACCAGGTATAGTATGTGGTAGCTGAAGCTGCTGTTTTTCCTGTGCACTGCACAATAAAATTTGGGACTGCATCTCTGGATTTACTGTGATTTGTGAGTGTAAAGCATTTCCCTTTACAGACTGTCTGGCTCTCTGCTACTGCATCCATCGACCTTTGAGCTGCCTTTCGTGTTGTGGACTTTGTTCTCTTAGGGACAGGACTGCCTATCCCATCTGGTATGGGAGCCACAACCTCCTTGAGACTTGCCGCTGATGGGTAAACCATTCAAGCCTATGTGCTTTATCACATCTGTTGTAGAAAACTGTTTTTGGCAACGATCACCTTGGCCAGACTGTAGAGTCTCCTTCATTGATCTTCTACAAGGACAGGACTGTCCTGTGCTCCCATGCAATTTCTTGACAAAGAAAAGTCTCCTGAGTTTCACTTAAACAGGCACTCTTGTACCGACTTTCTTTCCAAAGCCTGAGAGAACACTCCACATGTTAGTTATTCACAGAGTGCTGCTGTACTACCTGGAGTGTATGGCAAGATTTTGGGATGAGGGTCACCAACTGTTCATACATGCTGGAGCCGCCCTAAGCAGACTGGCAGCCAAACAGATGATTACTCGATGGATAACCTTTTTCATCACTCTGTTTTACAGGTTAGCTGGGAAAGGAGCTGCCCACGGTGTTGAAGACTTGCTCCACCCATACTGTGTGCCTCTGTTCCTGCTGCCAGGTACATTCCCATTTCTGAAATATGTGATGCTACTACCTGGTCAAATATTCACACATTCAATATTCCACTATAGCATCGATGTGCCCAGTGGTCTTGATGCTACCTTCGAAACCTTCTGTCTCGATTGCCCTAATTTGGTGTGCACACCTTACCCATTCCTTCTGAGGACTGCTAGGAGTCTACCTAAGTGCAGCTAGTGAACTAAATCTAGGTAGCTAAAAACAGAGGTTACTCACTTGTAACCATATATCTTCTTCAAGGATATCTCCCTCCATTGAGCCACATCATGGAACTTTAAAGCATCAGGACCATCCGGAAAATTTTTCTTGCTGGTGTTGCCAACATCAACATGCATCGTTACCGCAAATATAATATGGGTAGCCCCATCATGCCTCAATAATTTCTGCCATTGTCAACTGCTCGTCACTCCGCCGCACTGAAGAATGCCGTCCATCTGTGCAAGTATCACTAACTCTTTTACTTCTCTGTTAATACTTAATTGTTGATGCTGCCATCAAAGAAAAGGAACCGTTGTTCTGATATTGTTGATGTGGTAAAATTAAAATCTACAGAGATAACAACCACTCTGTGTGCATTCGTTGCTTGAGCCTAGCTCATGATGTGAAGACCTGCAGCATTTGTCTGGGCTTTAACCAAGGCACTTGGAGATGTCACAAGAAGGTGTTGGAACTTTATTTTTAAAGTCAAGGTGATGGAGGAGAAACAGCCTGTATCCAAGGCAGCTTTACTATTGAATCCCACTCCTTCTCTCCCAGGTTTGCCGTCAGCCTGCCATCTTCCACAGCCAACTGCATCTGCTGCTGACGTTACAAAAAAGGACAAATCTGCTAACTTGGCAGATAAACACTGCCACAAAGAAAAAGAGAAGAGGCACGAGGAAAAGGATGCCTCTCCAGAAAGGTCCCTCTCTCCTCTTAAGAGAGTTAAGTCATCTGACAAAGACATACCCCAGACCAAGGCCTCAGGTTCTGCTGCCCCTAGGACAGTCTCTCAGACACCAGTGCCAGGGTCTGGAACAGGCTCTAATCCCCATTGTGGATTTGCAGCTGATTTCACCTGGACACTGTCCTGTCAGCGGTTCAGTTGATGACCCGGTTGGGGTCCGTCGATGCTCCGATGCTTTATCAGATGTCTGAGCTATTTCAGAACTTCTGCCATTAACTCAGTCACCAACGCAGGCCCCATCAACGATGTCTGAGTTGCTGCTGACTTCATCAGCGCAGGAGTTCCCTCTGCCAGCCGCAAAGCTGGGCAAGGAACATCCTCCGTTTACGGTAAATCCATCAGCAGGCCCTCCGTCACTGCCTCTTCTGGTGTCATCATGCTGCCAGTGACTGTTGACATTGAGGATGAACTTGAATACAATCCAAAGTGTATGGAGGATGAAAATGAATAGCTGGAAGAAGCTGTGAAACCCTCATATTTGGTGGACCAGTTCTGCTTTGTCTGCCTAGTGAGGAGAGTGTATAGAACACTCCTTGGCTCCCTCCTGAGGATTGCTCTTTTCAGGCTTTCATCTGACAGGTCCAGTCACAGCTGAGATTTGTGTCGGAGGTGGAGGATTCCTCTAAGAGAAATCTTTGAGTTCTTAGCAGTGTCTGCCTCTGCTATGCTGCTTGTCCCTCCAGTCTATTCAGCTCTGGAGGATGCCATTTGAGCCATTAGCACAATTCTCTGCCTGCTGTACCAAAGAAGGCAGTTAAACAATCTCCTTGCCAGCCTGGTGGCGCTGAGAGTTTAGGCGCTGGACGCCACACCTCGCGCTACACCGGCGACCCGTGTTCGGATGGGGAGAAGGAGGATTGACCGTCCCCACGGATGCGCTCCTCCTCCTGGGGTGGGTTACCAGAGTGATCACAGCACCCATTGTGCCGATGCCCGTGGAAGCACGGGCAATAGGGGCACATGGCTCTCCAGAGTCGGGGAGGAGGACGCTGTTGGGCGCTTGACAACGGTGTGCATCAGCACGTTGTCTGTCTGGACGAACGTCCTTTGCTCCGGCATCCTCAGGAGAACGGGAGAAAAATGGGGGGAAAATGCATACACCCTCGGCCTCACAAGCACTATGAAACCTGGGGGGGAGGGGCTTGGTAAAAAGACCTGGCGGATTGAAAGTAGGAGGGGGCACGAGGCCCCCCCTGAAGCCGAGGAGCCTGACAAGTATAAAAAAAAAAAAGCAATATCTTTCACCTTCTGGTAAACCATATTATTCCTCTCAACCAGAGACGGATTTAGTGGTTATTATTGCTGCCCATGACAGTTCTAAGGCTCCAAAACAAATGAGCTGTCTTCCTCCTGATAAGGAATCCAGAAGGCTTGCTGTCATGGGGAAAAAGGACATGTGACTTTGACCATTCTTTTTTTTTTTTTTTTTAGAAATGACTGAAATCTTTGATTCTTATTTTTGTTCAGCATATGCAACCTCCCTCAGATAAAACTACTGTCCCAGTTCTTCAGCCCTCTACTCAGAATTTAGAAATGCAGTTAGAAGATATAGTAAACAAAGTTAAGAATGAACTCAAGATGACAAGCAACCAAATAAGAATCCTACTGAAGCAAATCTGTGAAGAGTCTTGTCAATTCAGGCATCATTCCCAATGGCTGATGCCTGGCTTATGTTGTGCAAATTTTTAAAAGGGGGACAACCAGGCTAACTACCATCCAGTTAGCCTCACATCGGTCTGTGGGAAAGTGCTGGAAGGCATCATTAGAGATAAAATACAAGTTCACATTTTAGCTTCAGACCTCCAATAACATGGCTTTACCAAAGGTAGGCCATGTACCACCAACCTTATTTGCTTCTGTGGAAAGTATAGTCAACTACTAAGCAACAAGATAGATTGCCATCTGCTTGGACTTAATTTATATATTTATTTCAGTTTCGGAATTACAACCTTTGAGCCAAACTGGCTCTTTTACAAAGGCTCCAAGTCAACAGAAGGACAGACAATTTACATCATATGACGAGAGCATACACTAGCCAAGTGACAAGGCTATTTTACAAGCAAGATAAATGTGGGGTATAACTTCAAATACAAATACTTTTATAACAGAAATGTCTCTAGTCTATAGGTCTAGTTACTAAGTGCAAGTTGCTTGTACTTGGCAGCCAAAATTTGCTTTGTCAAAGCAAAGGGTAGGAAGGAGGAGGTATGGAGAGTATTGGCATGGGTAGAGAGGAGGCATATTGTATAATGTTATTGGGGATGGGAGAAGGGGGTATGGTGATGAGGGAGAACAAGTTGATAAGTGCTGTATGCACAGGGGCAGCCTTGGGGAAGTGTAAACCGAGGGGAAGAGAGGAGGTGAGGACTCATGAGACGAGAGGAGTAAGAAGGTAGAGGGGTAAGGGTTGGAAGTCTAGGGCAGGGGATGGAACTCATATCATTGTGCACAGCAGTTGCACTCTTGGGATTCTACCAGGAGGCGATGGAGTTTTTTTTTTTTAATTGGCTGAGTTTCTTAAGGTGAGAAAGGGAGGGGGGGTAGGTCGTTCATCCAGAGAGGGCCTCGATAGGAGAGGGACCTCTGGGCGAAGGAGGTTCATTTGTAAGGTACATGCAGTACCCCTCTAGCAGAGCTTCAGGTTGTTTAGCGTTGGGGTTACGTTGGAAAAGCTTTGAAGTTGATTCTGGGACTAGTCCTAGGAGGGCTTTTTCCTCCTATGACACATGCCTGGTATTGGGACCGTAGAGGTTGTGGGAGCCAGCCAGTTGCGGAGTAGAGACTGCAAGAGTGGGAATACCGATTAGCTCCTAGAACAAGTCGCAGGCTTTGTTGAGCAGGAGTTTAACCCTTTTGAGAGCAGTTTCAGTGGCCACACTATAGACAGTCAGTCCATAGTCAACAATGGACAGTATTGAGCTTTTGGTGACAAGGCTGAGGGCCTCAGTGATCATAGACATTTCTGTGTTGGTAAAGGAGTCAGAGTCTGATGTTGGCTGTTTTCACGACATGGTCAATATGGGTGTTGAAAAAAAGGATGTTGTCGTCTAGAAATAATCCCAGGTGTTTGAAGGTAGTAACCTGTTCGATTACGTCACTTTTGTTACTTAGTATGGTAAGTGGGCCACCCTGCCTTTTTGAGCTTTGTAAGGTAAAGTGCATTGCTTTTGTTTTTCTGTAGTTCAAGAGGAGTTTGTTGTGAGCAAACCATGACTCCAGTTTGGTAAAGCTACTTTGAAGGGTAGCTGTTATTTTGTGGAGGTGTGATCCTGGTACGGAGATCACTGCATCGTTTGCATAAAGCAGCATCTTAGCAGGGCATGCACTTGGCAGGGAATTGATAAAGAGGCTGAATAGTAAGGGCCCTTAAATTGATCCTTATGGGACACCGAAAGTAACATTCCGGGGTTCAGAGGATACACTTTTTAATCTAACACACTGGGACCTGTGTGAGAGGTAGCTTGAGAACCAGGACAGTGTATTGGTGGAGAGGCCAAGGGCTGCGAGGCTGTTGAGCAGGATGTGATGGTTGACGGTGTCAAACAGTGCAGTAATAGTGCTGTGGGATTTACGGAACCCATGCTGCTGAGGGCAGAGTAGGTTATATTTGTTTAGGTAATCCGTGAGCTGATCAAACACAATTCTCTAGGGCCTTCGAGAGGGGTGGTAAAATAGGTATGGGGTGGTAGTTGCTTATGCTGGTCCTGTCTCCACTTTTAAAGACTGGGGGGACGAGGGCAGTTTTCCACTTGTCAGGGAATATGTTCGACTTAAGAGATATGTTAAATAGTTGCATTAGTGGGTAGGAAAGCTCTTCTAGGGTGATGGCGAGAAGCTTCATGTCGAGCGTATCACTACCCATTCTAGTCTTGCCAAGGATCTTCTTCACATGTTTAATAGTGTCTGCCTTTGTGATCATTTTGAAGTAGAATGGGGGTTGAGTGGTGTTTGCATTGGTAGCGGTGTTTGGGGGCCGGCTGTTCGGGTCAGTAACAGGGAACTCTGGAGGGAGGATAGAGCTGAGGTCTGTAAAGGCCAAATTAAAGGCATTAGCTAACTATTTGGTTTGCTGGAGAGGGCCCACAGGGGTGACAATTAGCTCTGGAGGAGCTTTGGATTCTTTCCCAGTTAGTGTCTTTACATTTTCCCAGAAGACTCTTCCATTCCCCCAGCACTTTTGAAGTTCCTTTCTGTAATAGGAGGCTTTAGCATTCCTTATCAAGCGGGTGCATTTCTTCCTTGCAATTTTGTAGGCCGTAAAATGCACCTGTCTTCCATTAACTCTCGCTACATGCCAGAGGTTGTCCCTATTCTTCAGTAGTTCTAAGAGGGGGGTCATTAAGCCATGGATTGGATGCCCCTTTTGTTTTGGATGTTCTGAATGGTGCGAATAAGTCGCAGGCTTTATTGAAGATGGTAATAAAGTATTCCAGATCCTGGTTAGGGTCAGGGCAAGTGACAAGGGGAGACCAGTCTGCGTCTCTCAGGTAGCTCTTTCCTCAGGGAGGGTTTTTTTTTTTGGTTTGCGGCGTGTCCTTAGAGCACTTGTTAGACCAGGAGCAGATAGTGGGAGAGTGGTCGCTCAAGGTGTCTTCCAGGATGGTGATTTTTTTATGTGCTCGGGGCAAGTAGCTAGGAGCCAGTCAATGAGCGTGCTAGTACCTGTTTGATAGTTCGTCCTAGATGTTTGATTTACCATCTGCGTTAGGTAAAGTGCATGCATTTTGTCCCTGATGGTAACTGTATCCTTAGCTAGCCAGTTCGAATTAAAGTCCCCAAGGATAACTTGTTCCCAGCCCTGCTTTGCTTTTTTGACGTGTTCAGTGAATAACTCGAGTCCTGGCCTTTGTTTTCCTGGAGGTACGTAAACTGTTGTAAGTAACAGAGTTTTACCTTGTTGGCCAATTGAAAGTTTAATGGAGAGTATCTGAGCTTCCTTGGCATTTGTATTGTAAGGCATGATTTGTCCGCAGATGCTGCTCCTCAGGTAGACTAGGCACCCACCCCCTCATTTGGAGAGCCTGTCCATATGAAAGATGGTGTAACTATCCAGAGAGATTGAGGAGTCTGAGACCTTGGAGGAAAGCCAGGTTTCTGTGAGAGCGAGAACATCAGGTTTGTGAATTGTTACCCAAGTTTGGAGCTGGGCAAGTTTGTGCAAGAGGCTACAAATGTTAATAGTGACAATTTCTACAGAACCAGTAGGCTGGGGGTTGTGGTGGTTTGCGGGTCCAGGACTGGGGTGAATATTCCCAGATAGGAGTAGGAGGATAATAAGTAATCTGGTGAGGTATCATTTCCACCAAGTTCTTGCTATTCGAGCTAGTCTGCTGCTGTAGGGCCTGGGTGTGCAGGGATCCTTGGAGGAGATGTTGTAGCACATCAGAGCCAAAACGGTTTCAGGGGAGATAGGTGTGCATCGGTGCATCTTGTGGAACTCGTATCCCAAAGCGGTACCTTAAGTCCAGAAAGTGTACTAAAATCTCTTTAACATGAGGCCTTGAAAATTGATCGATAAAGTATGCTGACAACACGAAACTTAGTAGACCATGTGCCACACTGGAACAGTGGCAGTTGCTACAGTGAGACCTTAACTATATATCCGAGTGGGCAAAAAGGTGGGAAATGTCCTTCAGCACTGACAAGTGCAGAGTAATTCTCTTGGGGGAACACCACCCATGCCATCAATCTATTCTAGGTAGTAAGATTCTGTCAAAAACTAGCTATGAAAAAGATCTAGGGGTCAGTGTAATAAGGGACCTCAAAAATGTAGCGCAATACAACGTGGCAGTATCCGGAGCAAATAACATTCTATGGGCCATGAAAAGGAGCGTCACATCCAGACACATGAAAGTAATTTTTCCCCTGTACCGAGCGTACGTTGTATGCTATCTTGACTACACCACCCAGTTCTGGTGCCCCTATAAAAGGAAATTGACAAGGTGGAAAAAGTCCAAAGAAGGGCAACAGAAACAATAACTTCATTAAAAAGCCTTTCATGATTGGATTGACGGAACGCAACCTTATGTCCTTAGAAAGGTGAAAGTTAAGGGAGGTTATTTGTTGCTGATGCACAAAGTCGTCAACAATGAATATTTGGGGTTTCACTTTCAAATGTGCTGATAACACAAGAGGTCACCCACTTCAGATCTCAGGAAAGCACTTTTACACCAAAAAAAAAGGCAGTACTTGAATAGCCAAAGGGTAGTCAACACAGGGAACGCTCTACCAATAGAAGTTATTAGTCATAACAAAGTAGACTTTAAAGAGACATGATTCTTTCATGATTATACAAACTATACTCTAACTTATTATCTTTAATGGAACAATAAGGGCATCTTGGCCTAACAAGTTCCTGTCTCTCTTTATATGAACCTTTGTATATGCTTGTGCATCCCTTGGACTCCGGATTGCCAATTACCAGGCTTATATGATTGAATATTAGAAATGCCTGTGGAAATCTATGGCTACAGTGGCTGACAAGTTGCTGGATGGCCCTGACATAGTAATGGTTCAACAGACTGTTGCCAGTGGCCTGGAGGCTGGTAAATATGTGCTGTGGACTGCGTATGATGCCTTGGATGTAGCTGCATGTGTGGTTGCTTCTGGCATTTGCCTGTGCCATCATTCCTGGTTGTGTGTTGCTGCCTTTGCCTTTGGTTTTCAGCAGTCGGTTTTTAATGCTCCATTTAGAGAATTTTCGGCACCGATGTTGAGTCTTCTCTGCGGAACCTTCAGTTATCAAAAGTGACCCTACAGTCTCTGTTAACACTGAATCCGAAATCCCAGGTACGGGCCAGGGTTCTTTTTTGATGGCTGTATGCCCGCCCTGGTGGGGGTTACTGTAGGGGTCACAGCCCTTGCTCCCAGCCTCCAGATGCCTCCCCTTGGGCCAGTTTGCCTTCCCATGCGCATACCAGACTCACCAAAGGTGCTGGTCTCTGTGCTTCCACTGCCCCAGTGCCTTCTGACCTCTTCCCTTACTCTAGTTCCTGCAATACAGGGAGTCCTTATAGGGGTCTGAATCTCCCTCTTTATGCCAAAAATGTTACTCTGTAGTACATCTTGTCCTCCTGCTAGTGGAGGTTTAAACCCTCCTCAGCAAAAGGGCTATAGAACCTGTCCCGGTTGCTGAAATGAACCTGGGCTATTATGCCCCATACTTTCCGGTACCTAAATGGGCCAGGTAGTTACAGTCTGTCCTTGACCACTGTGGCCTCAACCTGTTTATCAACTACAAACAGTTTTGAATGGTCTTGCTATAGTCCATACTCCCCCTGCTTCTGCAAATGGATTGGATGGTTGCTCTGGATATGACGGATGCTTGTCTCCGTATAAAAATCTTCGTGTCTCACAGACAGTACCTGCAGTTTATGCTCCAGGGCTCGCACTATCAGTTTTGTGTCTTCCCCTTTAGTTTATCATCTGCACCATGTGTCTTTACAAAATGTTTTGCGGCAGTTGCTGACACCCTCAGAAGGGAGGGCCTCCGTGTCTTCCCAGAGATTGAGGATTGGCTTCTGAAAGTCCTGTTATGGGAGGCTGATGTTTACAGACTGCTTCACACCAGACAACTATTCAAACAGTTGGCAATTCTGGTAAACGAGCTGAAGTGGGTCCTCACTCTATGCCAGTGTCTGCAGTGCATAGGAGCAGACACAGGGTTGTGTCCAGCCTTCCTTTCCTCGAACTGTGACATGGCACTGGTTGCCCAGGCTCAGCTGCATTCTTCTAGCGAGACTGTTTCCACCAAATGTCTCTTACGACTGATGGACCTAATGGCTGCTGCCATTCTCACTGTCCTGCTGGCAGGTCTGCATATGAGAATTTTGTAATGGTTCCTCCATGCCCAGTTGGCTCAGCATTCCAAGAATTGGAGTATGTTATAGAAGTGACCCTTCTGCTATATCACTCCCTGCTCTGGTGACTGGACCGCTCCAAACTCGAGACAGGATCGCTCATTCGCTATCTGTCTCCTGTTCTAGTGATGATGACAGACACTTCGGGTTCTAGATGGGCCCCTTCCAGACACGGGGTCAGAGGTCCTCATTGAATATGGTTCTGCACAGCAATACTCTGTAGATGAGGGCTGTTCTGCTTAGTCTACAGGTCTTTTCCACTCTCCTTCCAGGTCATCCGCTGTTTATCCATATGGACAACGCCTCTGTGATGTAATACATAAACAGACAAAGCACTGTCCATTTGTATCCTCTCTGCTGCTGGGCAGTGAGAGTCTGGCATACAGCTGTCCTCCCTTCCCCCCCTTTTCAGGCGATGAGTGGTTATCCTCCCTGCTCTCACATGCTGGTTCTCCTCTTATGTGTCAATGTGGCATTTGTACTCTGGTTTCCATATCCTCTCCTGTGTGCCTGGTTTGGTTTTGGTTGCTTTGGTCCCTGCTGGAACAATGATCCTTTGAGCACGTCTCCAGCAGGGAACGGGGGCATAATGGACTGTCCACATTATATAGGCGGCCCCCAACTAGCAAAATTTTCCATATGATCCAGATGCTGACAGCTTGCATTTCCATGATGTGGCTCAATGGAGAGAGCGTCTCTCGAAGATCTACTGTTATACGGTAAGTAACTATTCTTTCTACTACTTGTATTCAGTTTACATCCACATGACCTCTCTTGGCAAGGCTTGCTTTGGATTTCTGTTGCAGAATGTAGATCTTAATGCAAGGGGGCAGAGCTGGAGCACTTCATTTATGGGTGGCAGGAGGAATCAGACTTGAAGACTGTTCCAGTGACTGAGCATTCTCTGGTGAAGACTGCCAAAGTGTGAATGTGAACTGAATACTACTAGTAGAACTATGGTTGCAGGTGAGTAACCTCTATTTTTGCACTTTTAAGCCCCAGCCATCAGGTATGGAACTGCTCCGAGGGATGTTGCCCTTTAAGATTGGGTTTCACATGATTCTGTTATACAAAGTTTGGTGATTGGAGGATATTGGCAGCTCCTGTGATTCTGGTGACTGAATGCAGTACAGGCAGCTGCTATCCCAGCTGCCTTTCTTCAGGAAAAGTATAGCCATAGTAGACACCAAGAAGAGGAGGGAAATCGGAGGAAGACTATATCTCATAACTAACCCACTGTTTTAATGCCTTTGCAGTCTTGGAAGATTTTGCTGTTCGGTGTGTTGAACTTGGTTTGCACAAGCTTCCTGCTTATGTGGTGCAGCTCTACAAACAGCATGGGTATGTAAACCTGTTTCACTGCTGAGATCGCAAATATTTATAAGGTCCTGATGAGATCATTGTGGCAAAGGGGACGCAGTCATACAAGCACACAGAAGACAGGTGCGCTTGAAATAAAAGAAATCCAGCCAAAGCTGGCAATAATCCAATACATCTGTCAAGGGTCGTTTCTTAACCAAGTTGGTAACTAACAGTCATGTGATGCCAGCAGCCCCAGTGCGTCACCTTACTGTTAGACCCCCTGATGAAGCCTCAGGCTAAGGAGAAACACTGGGGCTGTTAGCGTCTTATGCCTGTTTTTTTTTTTTTTTTTTTTGCGCCAACTTGGTTGAGTAACAAAACTTTGACAGATTTAGTTCAAATCATACTTACAGGTCAGAGAACAACTTGTTGCAGTCCAAGAGGTACTGTCTGAAAAACTGAGTGCTAGTAAGAGGGGTGCCCCAGGGTTCCAGTTTGGAGCCAATAATGTTTGTGCTTTTTATAGGTAACCTCCCTAATACTGTTACACAATCCGTAGTGAAAATGTGTATCGATGATAGTGGCTAGCTTCAAATTTGGACCAGGTTAATCAACAACTTCAGCTGGGTTTTCAAAATCAAGAACATTTGAAAGAAAAATAAACAAAAAGAAAAAAGAACAAGTAATGGCCTTTAAACCTAAGAAGGCAAACCATGATAAAGTGCTAAATGGAATTAACATCTGTTTTGAAAATGGTATCAACACTGAACAGGGAAGTTTATATTACGTGTCACGGGTTATGGATCGATGACAATCTAAAGTTTGCAACTCACACTGTTAGTATGTGTGATAAGATCTCCCAAAGGCTGGGTGCCTTAAACAGACACAAGGGTTTACCAAGGGAAACGAGAGCTAAGATTGTTACTGCCACAATACTGCCCATGATGGATTATGGCAATAGCATATGTAGATGGGCCTGTTAAAAATTACTTACAAAAATTTGACAAAATGTACAGTCATTTAGCCAGATTTGTTTGGGGAATTTCAGAATCACTAATGAATTTCCATTGTTGTAGTATGTTTTTAGAATTGAACTGGACATCCTTGAGAATAAGGAGAGCCAGATTTCTCTATGGTTTATTGTATAAGTGTGTAAATGGTTTGTCATCCTCATATTTGTATGAAAAACTAGTTATAAATAATACCCAATATAATCTTCGAGATGTAGTAGGGAGAGAATTTAAGGTACCAAGAATAACAATTAGATTTGGGGAAACACTTTCAGTTACGTGGCCATCTCCTTTTGGAATTTGGTCCCGCCCCAAATAAAAAAATGTACCCACATATAGTAGGTTTAGGAGTGCATTTAAGAACTGGTGCATTTTTCAGTGTGTTGTTAGTGTGGGATTTGGTATTGATTTATGCTGTGCTCTTGTGCACTGATGTAGATTGAACGTATGTATTGTACTGTAACTGCAATGCTTGGTAAGCAGGACAGTCCTGAAAACAGGCTTGCCTAGTGACCATATCCTGGATAATTATAAATAAAATGCAAATTCAGTTCAAATAATAAACGTTTAAAGATTTATTGGATTATTTTTTTTCTTTGGCTGGCTTTTTTGCTGTTAGTACGCCTGATTTTTGTGTACTTCTGCTCCTGTTATGGGTTTATTTATTTATTAAGCTTTTGTTGACCAGTTAAATACACTAGACAAGACATTTGTCTATTTTCAGGTACGACCCGGGAGAGTACAATGTAATACAAGTTCGTACGGAGGACAACATGATACAAGTTAGGCATCACACAAAATCCGGTAGAACTAGATGAACATAACACAAGCAGTCACTAAACACAGTTAGAATAGGAACAGAATATATACATAGAGTCACCAAGGCTATGAACAGTGCGTTATACAATCCTATACAGCTCAGAGTCCCAAAAGCAGAGCAGAAGTCAAAGCATCGCCTGAAACAGAGTGAATACATTATATACAGAGCAGAACCCAAGCAGGCAGGATGCATCAGCAGGACCTATGCAAGGTTACCATTTTTTTTCCCCAGTTGTTTAACCAGGTGAGACACACTAAGCTGAAAGCTTGTTTACAGGTGCAACCTGGGAGCACAGGGAAGTTAAGTGACTTGCTTAGGGTCACACAGTATGCAGTGGGGGCTGTGGGATTCAAACCCAGGTCTCCAGATTTGCAGCTCAGAGCCTTAAACCACTGCACGATACTGCCTCCCTTTTTGCGTGAGCCGACAGGCATACTGGCCATTCAATGCAGTGCATCCATACTTGCGTTTTGTAGAGATGGTCATAGTTAGGCCTGTACCTTTGGCCCGATAAACGTTGAAGAAAATCATGTTATTGTAATGATCAGAAATGACAGAAGTCATGGAAGCTGTAGTAAAAGTCACATGTATCCATTGTGTGTAACAAATGACCTCAGTTTTGCAATATTTTCTATACAATCTCATCAGCGGCGATTTTAAATGTTTTAAAATTGCATTGTTAGGCTGGCCCTGTGGCAGGTTGCCATCTGGGAGACGGGTGCTCAAGAGCAAGCCCCCAAAACATATACTGGGGCTGTCGGGACCGTGCACATTGCGGAGGTGAGATACAGAATTATAGGTCTTTTTTTGAAAACTCCAAAATGGCAACATTTTCTTGGGGAAACAATGCTAAAAATCATGGTGTTATCATGGAAAATGCTCAAAAACATGGAGACTTCCATGATTTTGTGACAAAGATACAGCTTTAGTCCTAGTACTGTTCACCAATTGACTTTACTTTGTCATATGTGCTTGAATTATTAAATGTAAATTGGGCCAGTTTAAACAAAACTGTGATACGAGTCAGTATTTGATCTTACAGGGACACAGTCAACCCTTTTTTGTATCATATTAATTCTAGTTAAAACACACATTTTAAGATTGCTTACCTTCTCTAAAATTCATTAATGTTGATGGTTATTTTACCTGTTGTTTTTTCTTTGTAGAACAGAAATGCACGCAACTGGAACAGTTGTACCCAGACTTGTTTTGTTTCAGATCCTTGCTCTGCTATGTTGCTTTGCAACTGACTTCTTCCCCAGTAACTGGAAGCATGTGCTAGTCATCCCTATCCACAGAGGCAGTTCAGCAGACGCTCTTTCCAACTACCGACCCATCTCCTTCCTGCCACTTCTCTCCAGTGTCTTCGAGAGGTTGGTGAGCAGGCAACTTGTCAGCTTCTACTTCAGCTCAGGCTTCTTGACCACGTGCCAGTCTGGCTTCCATCCTAACCATTCCACCTACCTCCTCTGTGTCACCGATCACATCCGTTCTAATATGGACAAGGGTATGGGCACAGGGGCCATCTTCATTGATCTTGTCAGAGGATTTGACATCTTAGATCATGACATGGTACTGGAAAAAATGATGGCCTCTAGCATCTCTCCCCCCACCTTCTGCAGTGTGGTTTTGGTTCTACCTAACCAGCCAAGCACAATCAGTCAAGCTAGCCAGAACCATGCCCACCACCACCACCACCAGTCACCCCAGGGACTTCCAAGGCCCCTTTCTGGGACCCTTGTTGTTCACGGTCTTCGTAAATGATCTACCCCTTGTCCTGTCCTCTTGTGACATACACATGTATGCAGACGATAGTTGTTCATTTTTTATTTATTTTAATTTAATTAGTATTTCGGAAAGACCTTTGAGCGTGAGCTCTTTTACAAAGGTTCCACGTCATGGTGGACAGTAAGACAGTACACATATTCAGTGGTTACAGAGGCCTGATCATTAGGCTTTAAAGAGCAATTACATGAGAATTAGACAAATAGGAGAAAAACAGAGCAGTTGTAATAGAATACTAAGCTATTTTTAATTGGTTGCCCTAGGTAGCACACCCCTGGAAACCTCCAAATCCGTTGATAGACTATGGCAGAGTAACTGCATAAGGTTTAACTCTATCCCAGATGGCGCAAGGCTGGGTGACAGTGAAACAAGGGGGATCGGGTTTGAACCTACTGCAGAGAGCAAGAGTTGGGGACAGTGAAACGGGGAGCAGCTCCAGAGGGCTTTGTCGAGTAGGGTGTGTGTGTGGAGGGAGGGTGTTAGGAAGGGGCAGTACCAAGAGCGTTTAAAGAGGACTGATAGCTTACTTAAGCCCTTGGCTAGGCTAGAATGGAGGCAGGGTTCTCTAGGTAGCCCTGCTGGGTGCTACTTTGGGGGTAGGCCTGTCTATCGAGTGGGGCCTGAGAAGCAGGTGCATTTTGAGCTAGACATTAGGTGCTGTTTGAGGCCTGCTTTGAATTGAGACAGGCTGTTGTTGTTTTGTAATTTCATCGGGAGTTCATTTATCCAGAGGGGGGCCCGATAGAAGAAAGCGCACTGCCCTAGTGAGGTTTGGCAGAATGGTATGGACAGTGCTCCATTCTTCCTCCCTCTGATGATGTGTGATGAGAAAGAAGCCTCGAGTAGGTTTCCTATACAGGGTGGGGTTTTTCTGAGGTGTGCCTTCTTTCCCAGGAGGCAAGTTTGGTATTTGATCCTGTCTTTTAGGTTATGCCAGTTTGTACGCTCATACAGGGTGCAAGTATGAGTGTAGTGATCTGCGCACAGGGTGAGGCAGCATACCTTATGGAGTGCCATTTGGACCCTTTTGAGCACTGTATCAGTAGCAGCTCCATAGACCACCAGCCCGTAGTCTATCGTGGAGAGTATGGAGCTGGAGACTAAGATTTGGAGTGCTTCCAGGGTGAGGGATTTCTTATACCTATAGAGGACCCCGATCTTTGTGTTTACCACTCTGACAAGGGAGTCTACGTGGTGCGTATAAGTGAGAGAGTCATCACTAGTGACTCCAAGGTACTTGAACAAGTGCACCTGCTCAATCTGCTCACTGGCCTTATTGGTGATTACGAGGGGAGCATGCCTGCGTTTGTTGTAGGGGATGGATTGTAGCATGGTCTTGGTTTTCTTGTAATTTAATAGCTTCGTTTGCCTTCTGAACCAGTCCTTGAGTTTATTGAAAGAGTTCTCTAGTTCTGTTTGTAGGGCAATCTGAGAGGTGCTGCTTCTCAGCAGCACGGCATCGTCCACATACAGGATAAGTTTGGTGTCACAGGCTGTGGGTAGGTCGTTTACAAAGAGGCTGAAAAGCAGGGGCCCTAGAATTGATCCTTGAGGGACTCCTAGGAGTACATCTCTGGAGCTGGATAACGTCTGCCCAATTTTTGACTCGCTGGCGCCTATGTGTTAGGTAGTCATTGAACCAATTCAGGGCGTTAGGTGCTAAACCCAGTCTTTGGAGCTGGAGTACTAGTAGAAGGTGGTTGATGGTGTCAAAGGCTATGGTGAGGTCAATGAAGATGGACCCCACCAATTTGCCTTCATCCAGTGCATTGTGCGCATAGTCAGTGTATTCCAGCAGTGCCGTTCTGGTACTGTGTTTTTGCCTGAAACCATGTTGGTTTGGGCAGAGCAGATAGTGCTTATTGAGGTATTCTGTGAGTTGACTTGCTGTGATTTTTTCCAAAGCTTTGGATAGTTGTGAGAGGATAGATATTGGCCTGTAGTTTGACACCAGCGCCTTGTCACCATTCTCATGCACTGGAGTTATCAGGGCTTGTTTCCATACCTCCAGAAATTAAGCTAGAGACAAGGATTTATTAAATAACATTGTTATGGGCATGATAAGAACATCAAGGGTGAGAGTTAGTAACTTCATGTCTAGCCCGTCACTCCCCAATCTGGTTTTGCCTAGGACTTTCCTGACCATCGTTAGGGCCTCCTTCACTGTCACCTTCTTAAAGTAGAAGGCTGGGTGGTTAGTTATGGGCAGGTTGGTGCAACCTTGGTCCTCCGCAGGCAGAAGGTAGTCTGGAGGCAGCACTGAGGACAGATCTGTAAAGGCCTGGTTAAAGGCATCAGCAATGGCTAGAGGATCTGAGGAGGATGAGTTATTAATGTTGAGCATCATAGGGTGCTGCTTTTGATCTTTACCAAGGATGTTCTTGATGTTGTCCCAAAACCTCTTTCTATCTCCTCATGCGTTGTTAAGCTGGGTCTTATGGAAATCGGCTTTTGCGAGCCTGATAAGTTTGGTGCACCGATTTCTAGCCATTTTGTAGCACTGTAGGTCATGCTTGCTACCTGAGTTTAAGGCTTTTTCCCAGAGACAGTCCCTCTCCTTTAGGAGGGAGAGGAGCTTGCCATCAATCCAGCCATTTACCTCCCCCCCAGATTTTCCATTTTGTGCGTGGTGCATAGATATCATAGATGGAATTGAAGCCCTCAAGTGAAAAAACTAATGGCCTGGTCCAGCGTAGGTGCCTTGTTGATGGGGGACCAGTTGTAGGCAGACAGGGCCAATTTGAGGGATCCAAGTTTGCCTTTCCACAGAACCCTGCTCTCGATGAGGTGGGGTGGTCTTTTGGCAAGTTTAGTGGTCCATATAAAGGAGATCGGGGAGTGGTCACTCAGCACGTCCGGGAGAACCCTGAGTTCAGAGAATCAAGTCGGTGAGTTAGCTGAGACCCAGTCAATGAGGGTGCTAGTACCAGCCTTGTAGTTCTGCCTGGTGGGGTGAATTACGAGATCTTACTTCGAGAGGGCTCTTGCAGTAGGTAATTACATATAGGTCTGATGCCGGCAGGCGGCAGGACCCCACGGAAAAATTTCTAGCTAGCAGTCTCTGGTGGGGGACCGCCCCCACGTCAGGTGACTGACGTCATGCGACGTCAGTATAAAGGGGTGGTCCCCCATGCCCGCCTTCCAGTTCTTTCCTGCCATTAGCTCGTGGATGCGCCTCATGGTAAAGTTCACTGCTCGTCAGTCTGTCGTCAGTAGTTCTACCGTTGTTTTTTCTCAATTTATTCAAATATTAGTCAACTTTTTCAGTGGTGTATGTCATCCCTTATACCCTCCGAGCACAAGAATAAGTGCGACTCATGCGGCACCCAACTCCCACACAAGGACAGTCACTCCCAGTGCCTCTTCTGTCTGGGCCCGGATCACCCCGTGGAGAAGTGCCAGTATTGCCTGAAATTCAGCGCCGCCACCCGCAGACAGAGGCAGCAGTCCCTGGATGCCCACATCCTTAAAAAGAAGATGACCTCCATGGAGAAGGAGCTGAAAAAGCTTCATCAGGCCTCAACTTCCCCCGAGGGCCACCGTAAAAAGAAAGATGTGAAGCACCGGGAGCGGGACTCCTCTTCCTTGACCACCACGACTTTGGCTGGAGTCACCGTGTTAAAGGTAACATCCTCCCCCTGGGGACTACTCCGCGACGGCCTTCTTGGAGGCTACCAAGATGGCGTCGGCTCACCCGTCTGGCTCATGCTCGGGCTCGTCTGGTGCCTCGGGGCTAAAGGAGGCCTCCACTCCCAGTAAGACCGCCGCCCTTGTGGCCTACTGGTGTGAGTGGCTCCGGTAAGCCAGACGTCAGCCCCTCTGACGCCTGCCCGGAGAAGGCCGCTAAGTCGCTCAACCCTTCAGGGCAGCACAAGGCCCCTATTCCGCCTGACCAGACCATTCCATCGTCACAGCCTGACTCGGGTGACGGGTCCGCTAAGTTGGACAACGGCTCCTCCGACGTCCGCCCGGACTCCGCCAGTAAGTCGAACGTTGTACCTTCCGACGCTCACACGGCATCGGAGCCAACTCTGGACCCTAAGTCTCTGTCTGCCATCCCCGGCTCCATGCAGCCTTTGCTGCCCTCCGAGGTCCCAGTGTCTCCTCAGCCTGACCCCGGAGATTTTCCCCTCCTTCTCCAGGCGATGCCGGGGATCCTAGCACGCTCCCACCAGGTCTCCCTCCTGCTGGGCTGGACGACCTGACGTTGTTTCCTCCGATGCCGGTCCTCCCGTCACCGGGCGACATCCCGCTTTCTCTCCCAGATGCGGCCCCCACGCTGGGCCTGACGCCCGCCAGGCCTCCTGTCTCAGGCTCTCCTGCTGGGTGCTCTCCCGGGCCGTCTGCCCCAGCAGACCCCTCGGTTCCTGGGTATCTGACTCCGTCTTTTCCGACGCCGTCATACCTGGGTCCGCAGTATCCAGCGCCCCAGTTCCCAATGCCGGCCTATTCGACACCGCAGTACACGGTGCCTCACTACCTGATGCCGGGTTTCCCGCCGTCGGGGTATGGATACACGCAGTATGGATATGCCCAATATCCGTACCCTCCTCCTCCGCCCCCTCAGCTACCGGTGAATCTGAAGGAGACTCTGGCCTCTTGTTGGGCTGAGGCCAAGGCTCTGCTCACCAGGGAGGTAGAGAGCCGTCTTCCGACGATGGTGCCGGTTTCAGTCCCCGCGAGAGACTCCTTCCCCACCCCCGGATACCAGAGGCGAGCCCTCCGGTTCCAGGGAAGGGCAGGATACGCTTCCCCGAGGGCTTCCTAAGGGGTCCATTCCTCCCCCGCACTGGGAGGAGGAGTCTTCTTCCTCTTTTTCCACCTCGGAAACCTCGGACGACTCCGATGGTTGTTCTGACTCAGACGACGAGCCCCGCTTTCTGGATAAGCCCAGGCCGAGGACTCCTCCGAAGTCTCCTTCTTTCACGGAGTTGCTGCATAAAATCCAGGAGGTTCATCAGTGGCACTCCTTGGAGCCGGATCCACAGCATAAGAAACTCGCTGCATACCTGGATCTGCCCAAGACTGCTCTGACCTTGGTGCCACCCTGGATTGAGCCTCATGCTGACCTTGTTTCCACTATTTGGAAGCAACCATTGGTCATAGCCCCTCTTCCTAGGAAGTTGGATAGGCATTATCAGGCTCCCGAGGGTGTTGACTCCCTTAATTCTCACCCTCGAGCTGATTTGGTCATGATTAGTGACGCTTATGGTCGGATGGTTAACCCAAAGCACTTGAGCTCGTCGCCACCTGACAAGGAATCTTGCCTTCTGGACGAGTACATAAAGAAGGTCTACACTTCTTCCACTCTGGGTATCAGGGTCCTGAACTATGTTGGTCATATGGGGGATTACCAGAAGGCGATTCTTAGTGAGGTGGAATCTAAGTTGGACTCCCTTCCTGACTCTGACGAAGCAGGAAGTGGCTGGTCTAGTCCGCTCTGCACGTTCGGCCAGTCGGCACATTCTCTGTGCCACGTACGATGCAGTGGATGCTGCCGGTAGGAGTTTGGCTTTCGCTGTGAGTTTGCGGTGTCATGCCTGGCTCCGTGTGTCAGGATTGGTCCCGGAGGTGCAGTCTGCTATCCAAGATGCGCCCTTCAGGGGTTCAGTGCTGTTCGGTGGCGATGTCAAAGACATCATCACCAATCTGCAGGAGAAGGGGACTGCACTGAAGTCCGTTGACTCCATGTACAAACCCCCTCAGACACAGCGTTGTCCCTTTCGCAGACGTAATCTGCAAAAGGCGAAACCTCAAGGAAAGCGGGCCAATAAACTTCGGGCCCCTCCGGCTGCCAAGCCCCCTCCCCCGCCCAAAAAAGCAGCAGGGGCTTCAACAGCAACGCTGCCTCACACCACCTGACTCCTTTCCTCTCCCACAGCCTCTGGGATTTCCAGAGGAACCGTTGGGAGGGAGGTTCTCCCTCCATCTTCCCAGTTGGGAGAGGATTACTTTAGATACTTGGGTGCTCCAGCTGATCGCAGAAGGACACTCAATAGAGTTTCTTTGGAAACCTCCTCGAAATTCCACCCCCCCCCCCCAGGTCGTCGTAGTTACAAGAACATCTTCTTCTGGTTCAGGAAGAAATTTCCGCTCTTCTCTTGAAGGAGGCGATAGAGCCCGTCCCACTCCCTCTTCAGGGGACGGGGTACTATTACCATTTCTTCCTGGTCCCGAAGAAGTCAAGAGACGTGAGGCCGATTCTTGACCCCAGCTCCCTGAACATGTTCGTGGAGTACAAAAGGTTCAGGATGCTATCTCTGCAGGGTCTCCTGCCCCTCCTTCAGCCGGGACAGTGGTTATGCGCTCTGGATATGCAGGATGCTTATCTGCATATCCCTATTCGCCCTTCCCACCACAAATACTTACATTTTGCATTCCAGGGGGACCACTACCAGTTTAAGGCCCTCCCATTTGGTCTCTCCTCGGCGCCCCGAGTGTTCACCAAATGTCTTTCTGTGGTAGCGGCCTACCTGCGTACCCAGGGGGTGCAGGTTTTCCCGTACCTGGACGATTGGCTCCTGGTGGCCCCGCCCAGGGAGGAACTCCTGCGCCTTTTCCTTACCCTGCAGGTTTTGCCTGCCTGGGTATTACCGTCAACCAGACCAAGTCCCACTTGATCCCGTCCCAGAGGCTCCAGTTTATCAGGGCGATCCTGGCTACGACCTCCGGCATGGCTTTCCTATCACTGGACAGGGAGGCCTCACTCCAGGCTCAGGTCAGCCTGTTGTCCAGCCGCAGGCGGGTCAGCGCAAGGTTGGTCCTTCACCTCCTCTGGCTCATGGCGGCTGCACTTCCAACAGTCCCTCGCGATCGGCTCCACATGAGAGTCTCTCAGTGGACGCTTCGGTCTCAGTGGGCTCAGCTGGTTGACGACCTGGATCATCTCATTCTGGTCTCCACTCCTATGGCTTGGGACTTGCAATGGTGGATGCTTCAAGAGAACCTTTGCCGGGAAGTTCCCGTCTGTCTTTCTCCCCCCTCCCAGACGCCGACTACGGATGCCTCGGGCGAGGGTTGGAGAGCCTACTTCGGGCCTCACAGGACCCAGGGCTCCTGGTCCAAGCTCGAGAAATCTCTCCACATCAATGTGCTCAAGCTGCAGGCTGTGCTGTACACTCTTTGGGCTCTGCATCTGCTTCCCAGGCACCTGGCTGTCCAGACGGACAACATGTGTGTGGTCTGGTACATCAACAAGCAGGGAGGAACTCATTCTTACCCTCTTTGCAGGGAGGCAATGCGAGTTTGTGATTGGGCAGTGCAGCAATTCACGTCCCGGGGGTTGAGAACATGTTGGCAGACCGGCTCAGTCGGTCGTCTGCTCTTGCTCACGAGTGGGAACTGGATCAGGGGGTAGCAGACGATATCTTCCTACGTTGGGGAACACCACAGGTAGATCTGTTCGCATCCCCTCACAACGCAAAACTTCCGGACTTCTGTTCGCTCGTTCCAGGTCATGGCATTTTTTGGAGAGATGCTCTGTCTCTAGACTGGAAGGGTTGATTCGTCTATGCTTTCCCCCCGATCCCGAGGGTCTTATAGAAACTCAGTTCAGAAGGAGCTTGAATGATTCTGATCGCTCCTTTCTGGCCCAGGCAAGTTTGGTTCTCTGTTCTGCAGCAGTACTCAGAGGAACCTCCTCTTCTTCTGTCGCAACTTTTACTGACCCAGGATCAGGGGACCCTGGTCCATCCAGGCCTCAAGTCCCTTCAGTTGCACGCGTGGCTCCTGCAGACATAGCTCAAGCCCGATTCAGGGTCCCTCAAGGCCTCCACTAGATCTGCTTATGCCATGAAATGGAAACGGTTCACTATCTGGGCCGCATCCAAAGATTTTGAGCTTTTCTCATGCTCTGTTGGGCGGCTTCTGGATTACTTGCGGCACGTCTTCAATCTGGGTGTCAGTCATTCATCCTTGAAGGTTCACATGGCAGCCATTTCGGCCTACCATGTCCCTTTTGCAGACAGGACATTTGCTCAGCTGGAGGTCTCTAAGACCTCCCTTAGAAGGGTCCTCCAATTGAGACCCCCTATCCGGGTTCCTGCCCCTCCTTGAGATCTGAATTTTATTCTCGAGAAGCTTACTCTGCCTCCTTTCGAGCCGGCAGCCTCCGCAGACCTGAAGTTCCTCTAATGGAAGACTCTCTTCCTCGTGGCCATTACTTCTGCTTGAAGGATTTCCGAGCTCCAGGCCCTCATGTGCAAAATCCCGTATTTGATTTTCCACAGGGAACAGGTGGCTCTGCGTACCATCCCTAAGTTTCTCCCCAAAGTGGTAGCGGAATCTATGCTGAATCAATCCATAGAGTTACCTGCTTTCTTTATGCAGCACTCCAGTCAAGGGGAGTATCTCCTGTATACTCTGGATGTCCACCGGATTCTGAGATACTACACCAATAGGACGAAAGATCTCAGAAAGACTGATCAACTGTTTGTCTCTTTTGCTCATAAATGAGAAGGCAATGCTGTTTCCAAGCAATGCCTGTCTAAATGGTTGGCTCATTGTATCACTTTCTGTTATGACAAGTACAAGAAGACCCTGCTGGGTCAAGTCAGAGGCCACTCCACCAGGAGGTGCTGCCTCTCATGACTTGTTTCAAGAATCTGTCAGCGTTGACATTTGGCAGCCACAACTTGACTCTGGCCACACCTTTATGAAACGTTACAGTTTGGACATTGCCTCTCGCCGTAAAGCAGGCTTCGGGTTGGCTGTTCTGCAAGGTCTCCTTTCCTAAGGCCTTCACAGCCAGAGGGTCTACTTCTGAGTAGTTTTCCTCTTCCTCCTGTTTGCTTCTCCTTGTTCCAGACTGCTTGGGACTCAGTCCTATATGTAATTACCTACTGCAAGAGCCCTCTCGAAGTAAGATAGTACAGTCATGGCCAAAAGTATTGGCGCCCTTGCAGTTTTTTCTAACAATGCACCATTCCTTCCAGAAAATTGTTGAAATTAAAAAATATTTTGGTATCCACATATGTATTTCTGTGGTTTGCAGTGGAATAAAACACAAAAAGCAGAAGCATTTATTAAGTCTTAGCTTATTCCACACAGAAATCCTTAAATGGTCTGGACAAAATTATTGGCACCTTTTAGAAGTAGTTAGAAATAATGAGATTTCAAGCAGAAAAAGAGATGTGCAAGAACAAGGGGACACAATTTAAAGATAGAGGGGGGGCGGTTCAGGGGCAATGTGAGGAAGTATTATTTTACAGAGAGGGTAGCGGATGCATGGAACAGCCTTCCTGAGGAGGTTGTGGGGTCTAAAACTGTGGGAGAATTCAAGAATGCATGGGACAGACATAAGGCAATTCTTGTGGGGGGTAGGAAGAAATAGGCTGTTGGTTAACTAGGATCTGCGGCCTATCCTGTAGGTAGGGAAATGGGCAGACTAGATGGGCCAAGCGGTCCTTATCTGCTGTCAAAATCTATGTTTCTATGTCTATGTGATTCTCCTTCACTTTGGAATTGAACTCACCTGTGGTGAGTTGCAGGTGCCTGCAATATAAAAATCACTCATTCAACCAGTTTGAAAAGAGAAAAGGACTCATTCTCCTGTTTTGTGTCACTGTGTGTACTGCAATGAGCATGGAGAAAAGAAAGAAAACAAGAGAATTGTCTGAGGAGGTCAGACAGAAGATTGTAGCCAAACATGGACAATCTCAAGCCTACAAATCAATCTCCAGAGACCTTGATGTTCTGTTTCCACCGTTCGTAATGTTATCAGGAAGTTTAAGGCCCGTGGCACTGTAGCCAACCTCCCTGGACGTGGCCGCAAGAGAAAACTTGATTGAAGATTGCAGTGCAGGATTATTCAAATGGTTGAGAAAGCACCTCGATCAACTGCCAAACCGATTCAAGCTGACTTTCAGACACAAGGTACGACAGTTTCAACTCGCACCATCCGTCGCCAACTCAATGAAAGGGGCTTATATGGTAGGAGGCCCAGGACGACCCCACTGCTGAGAGAGAGACATAAGAAAGCCCGACTGGAGTTTGCCAAAACACACCTGAACAAGCCAAAATCCTTCTGGGACAATGTCCTGTGGATAGATGAGACCAAATTAGAGCTTTTTGGTAAAGCACATCATCTCTATGTTTAGAGAAAACAAAATGAAGCCTTCAAAGAAAAGAACACCTTTCCTACAGTCAAACATGGAGGAGGTTCAGTGATGTTTTGGGGTTGCTGTGCTGCCTCTGGCACTGGGTGCCTTGAACGTGTGCATGGCATCATGAAATCTGGAGATTACCAGGCCATTTTGGAGCGCAATGTTGAACCCAGTGTCAGAAAGCTGGGTCTCCATCGAAGGTCATGGGTCTTCCAGCAGGACAATGACCCCAAACGCACTTCAAAAAGCACCCAGGAATGGTTCAAGACAAGACGCTGGACTGTTTTGAAGTGGCCCTCAATGAGTCCAGATCTAAATCCCGTTGAAAACCTGTGGCGAGATCTGAAAACAGGAGTTGGGAGAAGGCACCCTTCAAATCTGGGAGAACTGGAGCAGTTTGCACAAGAAGAGTGGGCCAGACTGCCAGTAGAGAGGTGCAGGAAGCTCATCCATGGCTATAGGAAGCGGTTGATTGCAGTTATTTTGACCAAAGGCTGTGCTACCAAATATTAAGTTTAGGGTGTCAATAATTTTGTCAATGCCATTTCTTTTCATTTTCTGATTTAAAATAATATATTAAATTCTGAATCAAAAACAAAGGTTCTGTAATATTAACAGAGAAATAAAGAATTGTGGAGACCAAATACTGTTGTTAATTTCAACTTATGTTTAGAGGGAAATTGTGAGTTATTTGAATAAAGTGCAAGGACGGCAATATTTTTGGCCACGACTGTACAGTTGCGTAAGAACTTACCGTAACAATAGATCTTCAAGAGAGGCTCTTGCAGTAGGTAATACCTTCCCACCCTCCATCCCCCTAAGCTTTTTCAGCTCCTTTTCCAGGATGGGAAATATCCTCTTCTCTCTCGTCTTGCCTTTTGGCGGGAAAGAACCGGAAGGCGGACCCCCCTTTTATACTGACGACGCATGACGTCGGTCACCTGACGTGGGAGCGGTCCCCCGCCAGAGACTGCTGGCTAGAATTTTTCCGTGGGATCCTGACGCCTGCCAGCATCAGTCCTATATGTAATTACCTACTGCAAGAGCCTCTCTCGAAGATCTACTGTTACGGTAAGTTCTTACGTAACTGTACTTTGCGTGAGATTTTGGTAGGTAGGTGATTAGGTCTCTGGAGGATGTCGCCTCCTTACATAACCAGTTAATATTAAAGTCGCCAGTCAAGAGGAGTTCTGAGCCCTTTTTGAGTGTACTAATTTCTTCCATAACAAGAGTTCATGCATCTGACGATGCTGTGTCCTCCACTGAAGCAACCTTACAAAAGGATTTCTCGTTGTCCAGAAGTGGTTTCAGGAAAATTGTCTAGAAGTGAATCAGAAAAAAAACAGTATCCATGCTGTTCAGGTCTAGCCATTGGTTAAGTACAGCTCCTGACTCATTTAGCTTGCACACCACACAATGGGAATGTCTGGCTTCTGTGTCCTCTTACAAATATTTAGGCATGCACCTGGACCAGTATTTTGATTATTCCAGACACATATCCCAAGTAAAAGCCAAGTGTTGTGCTAAACTTGGTGCCTTGTATAGGGTGAAATAGGTTGTATAGCTGCCTTCAGATGTGTATCAAGAAACTAGTGGTTGAGTGCTCCATGTTGTCCCTGTTGAATGGCAGTGACACGTCTATGCAAGCGCCAATGCCACAATCGTATCCAAACTATCAGCACTGTTGAATGCTTTATGCAGATTTGTCCTGCCCAGTCCCCTGAAAATGTACCAGTGTATAATGTACAAGGAACTCAGGTGGTGCCCCCCCCCCTTTCCCAAAGCAGTCTCTGAACAGTGCCCTGGGGGAGCTAGGTGCTGAGCAGGAAAAAGGAAAACTCCCTAGCTACCTCCTGGGTCTCTTCGCAGCAGCCACAGATTGCTCCTTCTCCCTCAGCTCTGAGGACAGCTGCCATTTCCAGATCCCACATTACAGAAGAAACCTAGGGCAAGTCTCAGTCATCTACAGGTTTCCTCCATGTGGAATAACTTGTCTGCCACAATTACAACAGCCCCTGTCTTTCCCTCATGCAAGAGGAAAATTAAAGCTCATCACGCCTCTCAGAGCTCCTTCCCCAACTGTCCCAGGAACCATTCCTCTTGTAACAGCTGTCCGAGGCCTGACACAACTTAATGGGACCACGGGGGCCCGACCTGCACTCTGCTAGCAAGGTCTACTTGGCAAATAGCCTGTTTTATGCTTCGCTTGGTAAATGCCTCCACAGATAAGAGAGTTTGTATTGTATGAAATTCAACTGTGCCTGCCAAATATTGTACATTGTATGCAACTGTGTGATTTCCTAAACTGTGTCATCTCCTACATTATGATGAACTGCTGCTGTTTTAATATTAAAATGTACTCCAGTATTTCTGTAGCGGAAGACAAGGCATCTTCTGGTTCTCGTCTTGTTGAGGCAGAGAGCCTGGGGGGAGGGGTTTGTGGGACAGCCGGACCCCTCCAAGGGGCCAGTTGTATACCCCTCCCAGTCCGGAGCCCTCTCAGGGGACCAAACGTCCCCAGTGATGAGGTCAGAGCTATAGCTGGGTCTACACAAGTGAGCTTCTTGGGGTCACGGCCCAGCACTGCTTTGGCTCCTAGCACTGAGGCCAGTGCCTGTGAGTGAAGTGGCGCTGTCTGCATGTCCGGGTCCCTTCCTGATGCCGCTTGCGGAACTAGGAGAGGAAAGGTTTTTAGAGCCAGTATCCCAGTGAAGATCTTCTGGATCATGTCCCCTGAGCAGTTGGATGACCCGGGGGATGAGGACCAGGATAATCCTGACTGGCTTCCGGGCTCTAACAATAAAGGAAACTTTTCTAGGCCTAGTCCTAGGCCTCTGATGTCCTCGACGTCGCCCCTGGCCACTACCCAGCCCGATGCCGGCCATTGCACCGCCCCTCTTCTTTCAAACAACGCTGGAGAGGGGTCAGTGCTGGACGCAGCATTGGGTCAGGTTCTAGCACCACCCTCAGTGCTTGGTCGAACTCTGGTGTCCCTTGTGGTGCCCAGGGGTTGGTCTGTTGCTGCTTGTAGCACCGGCTCTTCCTCAGCTCAGGTTCCTGATGTTGGTTCCGTCTTTAGGCCTACCCAAGGTGCAGAGCCCATTCTGGTGAGGTGGGTGCCGATAGGTCCCGGTCGGTGTGTCGCTTCCATGCCAAGAGCTTCTGGTGGCTCTGGCAGAAGTCATAGTGCTGACTCTGGCCTCCCCAGAACTGTCTGGGCCTGTCATAGGTGGGGGTAGGGACCACTCTGTGGCTCCAATCTCCTCATCTGGGGGAACTCCCCTCAAGGGCACCACTTAAACCACCCCTCTGCAGTTAGGTGTTCTCTGGTGGATGAGTTGGTCAGGCCCTCCCCTCTGGCGAGGTCCCCTGTACATTGCCAAAGCCCTGGCAGAGGTCCTGACCTAGTCCGCCACGACTCTCCTCCTCTGCTTTCCTGGGCATTTTGGGTCCTATGGGGCCGTGGACCTGGGGCCAATTCAGAGCATCGGCAAGTGCCTTTCACACTTACCTTACGGCACCAGATCAGGCAATTTTTCCAACCTGAGACCCCGGCACCGCTGTCCCCTGAGTCCAGCTCTTCTTCATCTCCATCTTCCTTTTCTGAAGAAGTGAATTCTTCCCTTCGTTTATCCTCTGACACGGAGTACCCTCGTTACCAGCAGTTCCTTGCAGAAATGAAGGTGGAGCTGCAACTAACCTGCTTTTCAGACCGCTGTCATGCTCGTCTGATGCTTGCTTCCTTCCATGGGGAGTGCAGTCACGACTATACAGTCATATCTTTGTGGCCTAGGCCATTTGCGGAGGCATGGAGAGATGTCTGGCTCTGTCCCTCTTCTCCCTCTCCAGCCCTGAGGGACACCCAGCACAGGTGTTATGCACCCATGGGGTCTCTTGGAGCTGTGCCACACCCCACTTCTGGGATCCAGCTCCGGGACACCCCCTTCGAGCATTGGCACCCTGTTTATGACTGCACCTCTGAGTCAGACTCTGCTGAGTCCGATGCCTGGGCTTGAAGAGCTTTCTCAGCGGCATGTACCATGTTGTGCATCTCAGTACACCAAGCACACCAGGCGTCCTATAGCAGGCACCTGTGGGTGATGCTGAGTTAGCTCTTGGCGTCCATGCCACACTGTGAGCAAACCAGACAAACCATATGCCTTTCTGTGCAGGGCCTGGAGCTGGCGAGATACCAGGCAAGGGCATCCTGCTATGCCAGTGAGTAGCCTCCAGGTTGGTGGGAACTGCAGTCTGCATTGGCGGAAGGCATGGCTTTGTCTCTCCAAGTTGTCACCTTTGGCCTGGCGTAAGGTGATCGCCTCACAGTTCCAGCGGGCCCACTTCTTCTCCCGCAGGGTCAGGCATGAGCTTTCGGGATGCATTCCTGGTCTTACTTTGAGATTTGCTCTTGCAGCATGTAACACCTTTAGGACTGAAGCCAGCAGACACCAGGACCCCATGGAAACTTTCTAGCTAGCAATACCAGGTGAGGGAACAGCCCCCTACGTTGGCCTGACCCCGATGTCATATATAGTATAAAAGGGGTGGTCCCCCAGCCCATCCCCAGTTCTTTTCTTGCTGTCAACCGCGCAAGTTGGACCTCTGCGGACCCCTTCAGCTAGTCAACCACGCCACACTCACCTGGATGGGCAGAGCTTATGGCCGTCATGAAGTCCAGCTCAGACGTCGGTAAACACATCCTGCGAGCTTCATATGACACTGTGGATGCGGCGGGCAGAGCCACAGCTTCTGCATTCTGTATCCACCGATACTCTTGGCTGAGAGTCTCTAGGTTTGCCCAGGATGTCCAGTCCAAGATTGTGGATGCCTCCTTCAGGGGGCTGATATTATTCAGGGAAGATAGTCACAATATTATTACCTGATTGTAGGAGGCAGGGAAAGCTGTCAGGTCTGTGCAGACCATGTACAGACCCAAACTACAGCCTAAGCAGTCCTTTCGTAGGTCTGAACGACAGCCTTTTCGAGGTCAGCAACAGCAGCAGCAGCGGGCTGACTTCAAGCGCAAGGCCCCTACCCCTGCCACCATAGGTTCTGCCCCGTGGGCCCCCAGAACCTCTCAGCCGACTCTTCCCTTCCCTGGCTCTTCCGCATGACTTGCTGCCCGATTCTCCTCTTTCAGCAGGGGAAGCAGTGAGGGGTGGGTTCTCCTTGCACACCGAAGGGTGGCGACAGATAACTTCAAACCATTGGGTCTTGAAGCTCATTGAGAGGGGTCACTCTCTAGAATTCACAGAGATTCCTCCAGATAACCCTCAGGTTCTATCACAATACTCTCAGGCCCACAGTGCCCTTATAGGGGAAGAAATCCAGGCCGTCCTTCAGAAGAAGGCCATTGAGCTAGTGCCCCCAGAGCAAAGAGGAACAGGGTTCTACTCCCACTTTTTCTTCATGCCAAAGAAAACTGGGGACCTCCGTCATATCTTGGATCTGAGCCACCTGAACCAGCACATAGAGTACAGAAAGTTCAGGATGGTCACCTTAATAGGTCTCCTTCCCCTTCTACACCAAGGGGATTGGTTATGCTCACTGGATATTAAGGATGCATACCTCCACATTCTGATTTTCCAGCCACACAGGAGGTTCCTGCACTTTCACTTTCAGGGTCACCACTACCAGTTCAGGGCCTTGCCCTTCAGACTGTCCTCGGCACCGAGAATGTTTAACAAGTGCCTGGCTGTAATAGTGGCAAGTCTCAGGAGGCATGGGCATTATGTCTTCCCCTAACTCAACGATTGGCTTCTCACCACTCCCTCTCAGGACTGGCTCGTAGAAACCCTTCAAGACACGTTCACCCTGTTTCGGGACCTAGGGATTACGCTGAACCTCCCCAAATCCTGCCTCTGGCCAAATCAGCGACTCCAATATGTAGGAGCAATCATGGACACAGCACAAGGCAGAGCCTTCCTCCCCCAGGACAGAGCAGAACGCCTTCAGTCACACGCTCAGCAGCTGCTTTCTGCTCATCAGGCTCCAGCCAGGATGGTTCTCTGCTTGTTAGGACAAATGGCGGCGGCCATTGCCACGGTTCCTGTGGCCCGTCTGTACATGAGGGTGATCCAGTGGAACCTTTGAGTCTAATGGAATCAGAGGTCAGATGACCAGGATCAGCCGATCCTGGCATCCAGCCCAGTCAAACAGTCTTTAGCATGGTGGCTGGATACTCCTAATCTTTACAGAGGGGTTTTCTGCAGGAAGGAATCCCCCACCTAGATCCTGACCACGGCTGTGTCTGGCAGGATTGGGGAGCTCATCTGGGCACTCGCCAAACTCAAGGATCCTGGACTCAGGAAGAGTTTCATCTCCGCATCAATATTCTGGGGATGAGGGCAGTCCTTTGCGTCCTTCAAGCCTTCCAGATAGTCCTTCTGGCTGGCCCCCTGCTAGTGCAGACCAACATGTTGGTATTTTACATCAACAAATAAGGGGGGACACACTCTTATCCTCTTTGCAGAGAGGCCATGCGGATGTAGACTTGGGCGGTAGATCACCAACTGGAACTCTCGGCAGTCCATGTTCCAGGAGTTCACAACTCTCTGGCCGACAGCCTCAGTCAGACTCAGTCCAGAGCCCACGAAGTGGGAACTGCTTCCTGCTGTGGCAGAAGATCTTTTCATCAGATGGGGTCGTCCAGAAACAGATCTATTTGCCTCACCATCCAACGCAAAACTGCACAGTTTTTGCTTGCTAGATCAAGGGCCTGGTGCTTTTTGGCAAGACGTGTTGTCCCTCTCCTGGGCGGGGAGGTTTCTTTACGTGTTCCCTCCCTTCCCCTGCTGCAACTAGTACTCATCAAGTTGCAGTCAGAAGGGGCAGAAATGATCCTGGTGGCTCTGTTCTGGCCTCGTCAGATCTGGTTCCCCTTTTTGCAGCAGCTGGTGGTGTAACTTCCAGTGCCCCTGTCCCTGAGGTCAGACTTGTTCTCCCAGGAGTAGGGCTTTCTGGTCCATCCGGATCTCACATCTCTGCATCTTCATGCGTGGCTCCTGCATACTTCGCTGTCTCCAGATTTGGAGTCTTTCCAGGGGTAGCAGACGTCCTAGTGGCAGTGAGGAAACCCTCCACTAGGGCAGCCTATGCTATGAAGTGGAAACGGTTTTGCATGTGAGCCACCACTTAGAGCTTGGACCCCTTCAGTTGCCCAGTGAACTCAGTTCTGGAGTACCTCCTCTCTCACATGCAGGACTCGGCTACTCTTCCCTGAAGGTACACTTGTCTGCCATTTCTGCTTACCGTGTGCCTATCGAGGGCAAATCTATTGCCCAGCTGGACCTCTCCCACACTTTTTTGCGGGGCATGATTCATTTAAAGCCTATCATCTGGGACCCTGTCCTGCCTTGGGACCTTTTGCTCATCTTAGAGAAACTAACTCTGCCTCCCTTTGAACCTGCCGCAAATTGCAAGCTACACTTTCTGTCTCGGAAAGCGTTATTCTTTGGTTGTCATTACCTGTGCTCGAAGAATTTCCGAGTTTCAGGCCCTGATGTGTAAAGGAGCCTTATTTTGTTTTTCACAGGGATAGGGTGTGCTTGCGACCTAATCCTAAGTTCTTACTGAAAGTGGTCTCAGAGTTAACCTTAAATCAGGATGTCTATCTTCCGGTATACTACTCAGAGTGCTGAAACCAAAGGGAGGCTGTTCTGTATACTCTGGATGTCCACAGTGTGCTCCGTTACTATGTGGAGCGTATCCGTCCTGTTCGTCAGTCTGACCAGTTATTTGTGTCTTTCGCGCCCCCCCCCCCCCCAAGATGACGGGGGCTCCAGTTTCTAAACAGTGTTTATCCAGATAGTTGGTTAACTACATTGTTTTTTGTTACAACAAGTACGACAAACCCTTACCGGGCTCGGTAAAGGGTCACTCTACCAGGGGCATGGCGGCTTCTTTCGGCTCACTAAGAAATATATCGGCAGTAGACATTTGTGCGGCAGCCATTTGGAATTCTGTCCACACTCTGTAAAACACTACAGTCTGATCATTGCTTCCTGATGCAGAGCCGGCTTTGAACTCACCGTCCTTCAGGGTCTTCTGTACTAATTTTCTCTGAGTAGATTTATTTCACCACCCTTCTGCTCAGGATTTCTCCTCTACTGCTTGCGACTCTGTCCTAAATGTATTACCTGCTGCAAGAGTGAATCTTGAAGTAAGATAGTACAGTTACTTAAGAACTTACCATAACAGTAGATCTTCAAGAGGAGCTCTTGCAGCAGATGCTATTTTTCCCACCCTCTATCCCCCTGGTAATTTCTTCTCCATCTCCGATACTTTCGTTCCTCAGTTCTCCTTTGTACTTTTACCACTAGCCAGTCTCCAGTGGTTGAACTGGGGATAGGCTGGGAGAACGCCCCTTTTATACTATACGTGATGTCGAGGGCAGTCCTGGTATTGCTAGCTAGAATGTTTCCGTGGGGTCCTGGTACCTGCCAGCTTCAGTCCTAAAGGTGTTACCTTCTGCAAGATCTCCTCTCGAAGATCTACTGTTATGGTAAGTTTTTGCGTAACTGTACTTTCCCAAGCCATGGGAGCCTCTGCCTTCCCCTGACCAGCGTCAGGCTTTACCAGGCCCATAAGGGGTCGCACCTCTTTGTGCCCCCACTGGAGGCTGAGAACACAACCATTTCCTTCATGGTTGGCCAACACTGCCCTTGGTGGTAAGATTGGTACTCTTACCCTTCAATAATGAAAAGTGAAGACTGATTCTTGGAAGAGATGAAAATTACATACCCACCATAATTCTTGATCTTCCAGAATACGGTAGAAGACCATGAATTCACAGCTCTTAAATTTCACTGTTTCATCTGTTCCAACATTTTCATGGCACTTTGATTTAGCTCAAGCACAAGAGCAAGCTAACTTGCCAGTTGTAGTATATATTTTTACTGGCATATTGTTTTCACCGGCTTTTCAAAATAGTGAGTATAGCAAACATGTTATTCCAGCAAAAATAATGTCCTCTACAGTATCTTCACTATTCATTACTGCAACTCGCCCACCTCCCCCCTCAATGGCCAGGCTTCTGTACAGTTTTTCTTCTCTCCTTCTGTCTCTTTATCCCCTTCTGCTTCCCTTGCTATGCGCTCCTGTTTTAAAAAAACAAACAGGGAGACATTTGGGGGGGGGGGACACACAATAGAGGATTATTTTTCCTCTTTTGTGGCCCCTCAAAAAAATAAAAAAAGAAAGTTTTTTTTTCCCAGACTTCCCTATTTGCCTCAGTCCCTGTCTCCTCGTATTTAAAAAAATCAGCTAATATTATCAAATCAGCTAATATTAAACTTGGGATCCTATATTGCCGCAGGCAAGCCAAGAGACCAGGTGCCCTGAATCTAGTAACACAGAGCTCAATTTTGTCTACTATGGGCTAGTAATCTACGGTGCTGCCACTGAAACTGTGCTGAAAAGGGTCAGATTACTACTTAACAAGGCCTGTCGTTTGGTCTTGGGGGCTAAACACCGTACACACACTTGTAGCCTTTACTCCTCAACTCGCTGGCTCCCTCTTCACCAAAGGGCTAGGTACCAGGCCTGCCTGATTGGGGAAAAAAGCCCTCCTAGGCCTAACATCGGATACTACGACAGCTTTGTTCCAACGCACTACAGCTATAAAATTGACCAGAAGATCGACTTAGGGTGTACTGCATGTCCCCTTCAAGGGTACCCCCTTTGCCCAGCGCTCACTTGCTTACCGGGGCCTCAGTGGCTAAATGATCTCCCTTCTCTCCTTCTAGAGCATGAAAAGATCAGCCCCTTCTAAACAGACCTCCGTCGCCTCCATGACCAAGCTAACCACTGTGACTGTCGTAAACACGATATCTCTGCCCCACTACATGATTACTCCCCCCTCCCCTCCTACACCCGCCTACCTACCTCCTTCCCTTCTTACCCCTCCTCTATCTCCTCCCTAGACAAAGCCCTCTCTGGTTGCTACCTGCTTACTACTTTGCACCTAGTAACCAAACTGTGATAACAAAGTTTATACTGCATAATCTTGTAATGATGAAGTTCATATCATTTGCACTCATGTAACCAAAAATCCTTGTCTGTTATGTTTATTTGATACTGTAATATTTATAATTTTTTGTTATCTGGTGTCTTGTTTCCTTTGACTTGGAGCCTTTGTAAAAGAGCCATCTTGGCTCAAAGACATTAATCCGAATCTGAAATAAACAAATAAAAACACACATGTTAAAAAAAACAAAACAAAAAAAACAGAAGTTTTGTCCCCTCCCCCACCAATGGGGGAGTCTGTAGCTGTTTGCTGTTGGAGAAGCTTCTTTTTCCTTGCTGCTTTGAAATGGAGAAGGCATGCAGTAGAGCCAGCATAGATGAGGACCATGAGGCATTTCCTGGAGTTCCAGCCTAGACTCCATCCCCTGGTACAGCTCTCCTTTTTCACTTGCAGTACGCTTCTTGCACTTCCTATTCAGCCAGCCTGCTACATTTTTCTTTTTTCTTGCTTCCCTCTCTTGGAAATCTCTTAGTAAGAAAAGTGAATATGTGATAAGAGAGTCGTAGGATATCTTCAGTTCTCTCAGTTGGTGTCTGTCCTTTCTCGTGGGGATCATGTCCTCCCAATTTGTTTTCCCTTCTCAGGATTACTCTGTTAGCTTCCAAACTCCTAGGTGTTTTCATCTCGGTTCAAGAACCTTGGTTAGTAGCACATTCCATGGGCCCTGGTTCTTCTGATTACTGTGCTTCAGGAAAATGAGACTCTTGTCAGTAGAATGCATCCCATATTTTTGCATTGGATATATGGGATCTCTGAATCTCTGACCCTTCGTGGTTCACGTAGTCTTCAGGTGGAGAACCTTTGCTGGTAACACAGATTTTCTTTGAGGATATTTCACAGATTTCATAGAGTTGTATGAGCATTGTAGGCAATAATGCCCTTTGACTGCTCGCTCTTTTGTCAAAGGTTATATCCCAGTATAGAGTTCTTCCCTTTTTTTTTTTTTTAAATTCTTTTTGGTGCCACCTTACCACTGTTACCTTCTGCTCAGTCACGGACCCCTCGGACTGCCACTCCCACATCAGCCACCCTCCTGATACTCCCTGGCTTACCCCCAGGGCGGGGTCATGGCACCTGAACCCCTCATAGGGTGCCGCAGTCATCTGGATAGGTTGGGAGTCAGCCTGGGAGCTGATCACAGCCAAGGGGCGAGTGTCATCCTTGCGGTAGGTGGCAGTTTTTCCTCTGGTTTTTGCGAGGGCGGGGACATGCAGTGATGGCCAGTGTCCGCCCTCCTAATGCACCCAGCCTCCGCTGGGTGTCAGTGTAGCTCCGACACACTCCCCACCCTTCCCCCTGGAGAAAGGAGAGCAGTCCTCAGATGCTCAGTCCTTCTCCCCCTGGCCGGCCCTCCGACGTCCCAGGTCCGTTCCCCAACCTGGGTCGCTGGCGTCACAGGTCGGCGCTCTGCCCCTGCGACAACGGGCCGCCCCCAGTATAGAGTTCTTGATACATAGATTTCATAGAGTAGATATCTCTTTCATCAGGCCACACCTATGGAACTGTGTAGCCACCAGGCTTTAGGCCCACAAGGAAATTTTTTTGCAAGCAGTCTGCTAGGGGCCACCCACAACGATGTCCTATGTTGACGCTTCCCATATAAATGTGGGTGGCCCCTTCCATCCTCAGTTCTTTTCCCACTGTCAACCATATTCAGTGCACACTCCACAGAGACACCGCATCTTCAGTTGATTGCAGCTTTTGAAATTTCTCTCCCTAGTTCGCTATCACTTTTTAAAAGTGGTCGATGCCGATGTGCATGTCATCTGAAGAACCTGCCAAGCTCTCTAGATACTGCGAGTGCGCTGAAAAGATTTATTTGGGCAACATACACGACATCTGCATGTGCTGCCGTGGTATGGCCCATAATGTGAATGCCTGCAAATTCTGCCTTAAGTTTAATACTACTACCTGGCAATGCGGAAAGAATGCCCTGGAAATCCACCTCTTAAAACAGCAGGTAGCAAGAATGGAGCTGGAGCTCCAGGAGAAGAGCTCCACTATGTCACCGGCCCACTCCTTGAGCTCTAGATCATCGAAGTCCCGGGATAAAAGTACCGGGCAGCACAAGCACAAACAGTGGGAGAGAGAAAGGAGTAAGAAGAAATCCTCCCTGGTACGTTCTTGGTCGTCCCTGCAACCCAGTGTGATTGCCACTGCATCATCAACCCCATCAGCGATGATGCCAATGGCTGCCCAGGCCTTTGGCCCCTCCAGATCGGGCCAGGCTGCAAGTATTGCCAGGCCTACCATGGCTGATGAAGGACCATTGACATTGGGGACAGCCCCTTCCCCATTGACACCCAGAGCATGCCTGGAGTACAGACCAGTTCTGACGTGTAGGCTGTGCTTTCATGTGTAGATATTTTACAGCACCTGCGGCATCAACAGAGCACCCCAGGGAAGTCCCACCACCATGCCTTGGCAGTTGATGCACCCTGTGCCTTCTCAGTCATCGACTGCCTCTTCTGTTCCTTCAGTGAGGCCCATAGAAACTGTCGAATGAGGATCAGGAATATAACCCTGACCTTATACTGCAAGAAGAGGAAGAAGACTATTTGGAGACTGCTTGTGAGAGGTCAAGCTCTACTATTTCCACAGGGAGTGAGGACTCTGTTGTATATACTTTGAGGCGCCCCCCCACCCAAGACCCCTCATTCATCTCCATGATGCAGCAGCTCCAGTCTGGGATTTAAGTCAGCGGAGAAGAATGTCACCAAGAGGATTCTGGTGGAATTTTTAGAGCTGCCTGATTCCCCACCTGTTGTGATTCCTTCTCTGTTGCCTGCCCTAGAGGATGCTGCCCTGGCTGCCTGGCATAGGCCTAATATGCTTCATGCCATTCCTAGGAAGGCACACAAGTTGTACTAGGCCCCCTCTTGTAGGCCATTTTTGCACAGGCTGACCTGAGGCTGCTTCTGTTGTAATCAATGCAGCCCACGATAGGTCTAAAGTACCTAAACACCTTAGCTCTCTCCGTCTTGACAGGAAACCCAGGAGATTAAATGTCCTGGGGAAGAGGACCTCTGTTTCTGCCACCTTGGGCCTCAGAATTGCAAACTACTCGGCCCATATGGTAAAGTACCAAAATTCCCTCTGGAGGAAGGGCAGCACTGTGGCCCAAGCCTTCCCACAGGGTATTACCAAGCAGGAGCTCTTGAAGGCCCTTCACGCAGGGGCAGATGTGGGTAGGCATCTGTTGAGATCTACTTATATCTTGGATGCTTCGACTAGAGCAGCAGCTTCTGGTGTCTGTTTAAGGAGACACTCTGAGCAGAGGGTGGCTGGATTTGCTAATGATGTGCAATAATCCATCTTAAATGCCCCATTTAGGGGATACAGACTGTTCGGGGCGGATGTTCAATATATCCTCTCAAACCTTCAAGCTTTGGGCAGGACTCTAAAATCAGTGTACTCCCGCTACCATGCACAACCCAGAAGTAAGAAAAAGGTGCCTTTTTGTCCAGCCAGTAGCGGACACCATTCAGGAGCCAGACATCAAGGCAAAAGCAGAGGAGGATCAGCTCTGCCTGCCCCAGATACCCACTCAAAAGCCCCTAGAGGTGGAAGTGCCGCTGCAGCCGCAGGCTCTGCATCTGTATGACTCCTTACTAGATCCCCCACCCTTCAGTACTTTTGGAGATGGTAATGGGGGGTCACCGCTCCCTCCACCTGGACCAGCGGAGGAAGGTCACATCAGATGATTGGGTCCTACAGATAATAGAACAGGGCCATGCTCTGGAACTTTAAGAGCTTCCCCCAGACCATCCACCAGTTCCTTTAGCCTATCCTCCAGAACACGTACCGGTGCTGCTAGAGGAGACATATACCCTAATGCGAAAGAAGGCTATAGAGCCAGTTCCTTGGGAACAAAGGAACCAAGGGTTCTAGTCCCACTGCTTCCTAGTTCCCAAATGCACAGGGAACCTGAGGCCCAATCTGGACCTAAGAAATCTGAGTCTCTTTATTCAGTACAAGAAGTTCAGAATAGTCACTCTACAAGGCCTGTTGCCACTACTGGAACAAAGGGACTGGATATGTTCATTAGACATGAAGGACCCTTGCCTGCATATCCGTTTGTACCCCTCACAGGAAGTACCTCAGGTTTCTCTTCCGGGGGAACATTACAAGTTCAGAGTATTGCCCTTTGGCTCATCTTCTGCATCACGGGTATTTGCCAAATGCTTAGCAGTAGTGGCAGCGGCCCTCAGGAAAGAGGGACTATACGTATTCCCTTATCTGGGCGACTGGCTTCTCAAAGCTCAATCTAAAAAGCAGCTGTACCTGACTCTAGCACACACCAGGCAGTTGTTTGATCCCTTGTCAGCACCTGCAGTACATAGGGGCAGTCCTGGACACAGCCAGAGGCTTAGCCTTCCTGCCTCAGCACAGGGACAAACGCCTGATTGCACAGGCCCAGATGGTATACCACAACAGGTACAACACAGCCAGGACATTCCTGAGACTGTTGGGCCTTATTGCAGTGGCCATCATTGCTTTACCGCTGGCCAGACTGCAGATGCGGATCTCTCAGTGGACATTTAAGGGTCCAATGGGACCAACGCACTGACGATCTAGAACAGAAGGTTCTAGTAACATCTTCTGTTCTTAAGGTGCTTCAGTAGTGGATGGAACCTGATCATCTTCTGAAGGGGGGTTCCTTTCCTAATCCCCTCTCCTCATCAGATCCTTACAACATATGCCGTGGGGATAGGCTGGGGGGCTCATTTGGGGCCTCATCAGACACAGGGCACATGAACGACGTTTGAGAGCACCCTCCACATAAACGTCCTAGAAATGAGGGCTGTTCAGTGCAGTCTACAAGTCTTTGAGACTCATCTGTGCCTGGGACATCTGTTGGTGCAAACAGCATCAGCGTGGTGCATTACATAAACAAGCAAGGAGGAACTCACTCCTACACCCTGTGCAGGGAAGCGATGAGGATTTGATATTGAGCTCTGGAGAATGGCCTAGAACTCTCATCAGTTCATGTTCTAAGCATCCAAAACATTTTGGCAGACAGGCTAAGCAGGTCACAGGCCAGGATGCACAAGTGGGAACTGCTGACTTCAGTGGCAGAAGACCTGTTTGACAAGTGGGTCATCCAGAGTTGGACCTTTTTGTCTCCCCACCCAGTGCTAAACTTCTGCTTTTCTGCTTGCTCATTCCAGGGCCTGACGTTTTCTGGTGAGATGCATTGTCCTTTTCTTGGAAGGGGAAGTTCCTTTACACCTTTCCTCCCTTCCCTGTAATCCAGAGGGTGTTAATCAATCTCCAGATGGAAGGAGCAATGTTGATACTCATTGCTCCCCTTTGGCCTCATCAGATCTGGTTCCCCTTGCTGCAGAAGTTGGCAGTGGAACCACCAGTACCTCTGCCCCTGTGCAAGGGTTTTTCTGTCACAGGAATAGAGAACCGTGGTCCAATCAGACCTCAAGTCACTCATCTTTATGCATGGCTTCAGAGGACATAGCCATTGCTAGGTTTGGGGTATCTCAAAAGGTGGCTGATGTTCTGATGGTTGCCAGGAGACCTTCCACCAGAGCCACCTATTCCAGGAAGTGGAAGCGGTTTGCTTTGTGGGAAGCTTCTCATCAGCTAGATCCTTTTACATGTCCAGTAAACCAGGTTTTAGAGTATATGCTGTTCTTATCAGATGTGAGATTTAATGCTCTTAAAGTGCACTTGACCACTATTTCAGCTTTCCATATGCCTGTTGATGGTCATGTGGTTGCGCAGCTGGAGATGGCCTGTATGTTTGAGAGGCATTCTTAACTTGATGGCTCCTATCCGCAATCCATTCGAAGCTTGGGACCTGAATTTTATGTTAGAAAAGCTTACTTTGACTCCTTTTGAGCCAGCTGCGACTTGCGGTCTATGCTTTCTGTCTTGGAAAGTTTTATTTGTAGTTACTATTACTTCTGCTCTAGGTATTTCAGAGCTTCAGGCTCTGATGTATGAGCCATCTTACTTGATTTTCCATGAAGATGGGTGTCTTTATGTGCCAATCCTAAGTTTCTACCAAAGGTGGTGTCTGAGTTTACTTTGAATCAACCATCCACCTGTTGGTTTATTTTCCTGAGCATGCCAATCCAGGGGGAGCATTGCCCCACACTTTAGATGTACATAGAATACTCGGGTACTGTATGCAGTGCACGAAGGACTGCAGGAAGTCCTCGCAGCTTTTTGCTTCATTCACCCCTGTGAAAGAGGGTGCTCCTGTTTCTAAACAGTGCCTGTTCAGATGGTTGGCTAACTGTATTACTTTCTGTTACAGGAAGTATGGTAAGGAACTTCCTTGAGTTGTTCGTGGTCATTCAGTTAGAGGCATGGCCACTTCTGTTGCCTGTTTCAAAAATGTGTCTGCTGTTGAGATTTGTGCAGCTGCTGCCTGGAGTACTGTCCACACCTTCACTAAACATTATAGTCTGGACATTTCCTCAAAGAAAAGGGCAGGCTTTGGCCTAGCTGTGCTGCAAGGCCTACATTCTTAGGCCTATAGGCTCCAGCCACCCAGACTGTTCTGTCAGTACTGCTTGGTACTCGTTCCATATGTGTGGCCTGGTGAAAGAGATATCCTTGAAGATGATAAAACAGTTACGTACTTATCGTAATAGTAGATCTTCGAGAGAATCTCTTTCATCGGGCCTTGCCATCCCACCCTCTGTCCCCCTTGGATTTAGAGCTCTGTAACGCCTGTTTCACTCTCCAGGATGGTTAACCTGCTGTTTCCAGCCTCATCTGGTAGCTGGAACCATAGGCTCTTTCCCGGTTCCCTAGAGGGAAGTCCTCTGAGCATGATCTCCAGCAGGGAACTGAGGAGGAAAGGGGCTGCCCGCGTTTATATGGGAAGTGTCGATGTAGGATGTTGTCATGGGCAGCCCCTGCTTGCAGAAAAGTTTCCATGTGGTCCTATTGCCTGAAGTCTATAGTTCCATAGATGTGGCCTGATGAAAAAGATTCTCTTGAAGATCTACTGTTACGGTAAGTACGTAACTGTTCTTTTCAGGGCTCATAGCTCTATTGGCGTTCCTGTGTCTTTTAGAGAAGTAGAACCTTCAAGAGTTCATCCCATGCTTGCTTGGTTATATGGGGTTTCTGAGACCTTTGACTCTGTTTGGAAGTCATATAGGTTCGAGCAGACTCGATAGACCATAAGGCCTAATCTGCTGGCAAATAGTATATAATCTGCAAGGGAACATAGGTAAATTTCCCTGCAGTTGCGAGCAAGTTAACTCTTCTAAAAGCACTGCTCACTTCTGGGAGTTTGGGATCCCTGCTACACTCCCTCTCTCCTCTCTCTCTCTCTCTCTCTCTCCTGTCCAGTTTCCTGGATGTCTTTTAACCCGCTACCTAGGCCCTTCCCTCCCACCTCTTCTTTCTCTCTTCTGGTAGCCAGGTTTTATTGCTTCGATCTTTTTATATTCTGTATCTTTTTTCAATCCCTTGGGTAACCTTGCCCCATCCTTCTTTTTTTTTTTTTTCGAACTTTGTTTATTCACCTCCACGGTGAACTCTCTTAAGCGTCCTGAACTCCCGGTCTCTACCCTTCCCGTTGTGCCCACCTTTCTCCGCACCCTCTAGCCCAGCACATCTCTTGGGTCTGAACCCTCCGTGGAAGGGCCGCCCTATCCGTCCAGGGCGCTCTAGCTATAGGGTTGAAATCCGGGCCGGAGGGGGGCACGTCGGAGAGGCGCAGCCGACATTGGGAGTGTGGACCAGAGGGGAAGGCGCCTTCGCCCATCATCGGGAGGGGTATTTCTGTGTTTTTTCCCCCCAAACTCTGACATGCAGTGGTGTCTGGGGATGCCTGCCGCAGGTTCACCCTACTGCTTTGGAGCCCTGGCATGCGCAGTGCCTCCGGTCTCCACCGGGTTCCGCTGCAGTGCTGGGCAAACCTGGATCCCTCCCCAAAGAGAGGAGAGCTGTCCTCTGTACGCTTGATCCTCTCTGTCCCCTGCCGACTTCTGACAACTCAGGCTCGTTCCCAAACCCAGGTCGCCAGTGTGACATGAAGTGTGGCGTCCAGCGCCTCAACCCTCAGCGCCATTGGGCCGGCATCCTTCTTTTTCATACCCTTTGTTTCCACTCCTGGCGAACAGAACTGAGGAGAGTAGAAGGTCAGCGTCAGTTACTGGCCTGACCGCGACCGACACATCATTCAGCCACCTTGTGGGCATCGTCCCCACTGACGTTAGTGCCCTAGCCCATGAAATTGAAAGCTGTATGCTCTCGCTGGGTCCTAGCACCTCTGGCACAGATCCATCAGTAATGAATGGTAAAGATATTCTGGAAGATCAAGAATTAACAGCGAGTATGTAATTTTCATTTCTTTCCACCTATTTTTCATGCTCCGTGTCCAAACCATGGTCACCTTACTGGGGACCGGCTCAAGACAGGAGGCCTGTCTTGTAAGTTAGAAGTGGGCTGGAATCTGCTTTCAGTGCTGACGACCCGAGGTTGGGAGCGACCTTGGGAATTTGGGGGGGGGGGGGTTATCGAGTGTTCCAAGGACTGCTGTCCTCCTCCTCCATTCTGAGGAGGGAGGGGCTCAGTGGCTGGTGTTCACCTGGCCCCTAGTGGTGCTAGATGCAGCCAAGAGACCCAGCAGGAGAAGCATTGTTCTGGCAAACACTAGCTTGCTTTTGGCCACCAAACTCACCTAGGCTGTCAAGGCATTTGCCAATATTCTGGCAAGAAAGCTTAGGCTTGAGCTGTGCCCAACTCTGCTCCAGTGTACTGGGGCCTCTGGCAGGGGAGGCAGTACAGACTTTGGTACACTGACCAGGATCCCAAGCTGGTTCCATGTATGGACTGTTGACTCTGTGGACATCACGTACAGGAGACAGTCACCCAGGTGGGTGAAAAGATGCAGTTTTTCCTCTGTGTAGCAATGCCGCCGCCACCACTGCAAAGCATTTGGTAAAAACTTACAGCACCAAGGATAAGCCATAGGGAACATCTAGAAATTTAAAGTAGTGGCCTTCCAGGCAAAAATGCAGGTGGCACCTATAACATTTGCAGATTTTTAAACACAGTTATGCATCCTGCACAACAAGTCTTTCTAGGCTAACAGCGGGAATAAGGACCCACAAGACAGCATGTGTAATGTTTTGTATGCAGTGTGCTCATTCAGAGCACACAGATCCAGGATGGGCTGAAAACCCACTGCCCATCTGGGGACCTGACAATACCCTGAACACCTTCAAGTCCTGATACTGTTCTGGAAGGTGGATTTTCCAGAACTGCCCTTTTTGCCAGGAGGGTGTCCATTCTGGAGGACCACTAAGTATTCTGGTGGACAGGTACAAATCTTGGGAGAGGGTACTGGAGTCTGAGAAATGAACTTCAGAGAAACCCCCCAGCTGATTTATTTCCAGCCCCCATTTTACTGAGGTGAAGTTCTGTCATGTGGGAGGAACACTGAAATTCTGCCCCCTACCTGAATTGAAATCTGAAGAACAATTGGGACTAGTGCTGAGTCAGGACGACATAGAGGAGGCAGAGTGCTGCTAAACCTCCAAGACCTCGACCTTTAAGGACCTTGTAGGGGGGGCACACATGAGTTGCTGCTGATGGTATCCATGTACTTTGACTAGGAAAGTGCGTAAAGGATGGAAACCCTGATGAATAGAGCCAGCATCCCCTGTCCCTGGGCTGCTGAGGTGCAAGAGATGTAATGGATCTTACAGCTAATGAGACGTCCTAAGCTTTTGCGAAATAATGTCTTCATTGGGCCCAAACAATTTGTCACCCTAAAAGGATGAATTCTGGACTGTCTGGCAGAAGTCATGCCACTTTTAACTAGGAATGCCTGTGCATACATACCACCCACTGTCACCCTGGCTAAAGTATCAGAGGTATCATAGGCAGAATGGAACAGGTGCGTGCCTGCCTCTAAGCCCTAAGCTATACTTTTCTTAACCACCGTTTCAGAAGCACCCTCAGGCAGGGGTCTGTAGTAACTGACATTGATTTACAAAGTGAGTCTTGGTATTTGATCAGATAGCCTGATAATTAGCAGATCTGGATTCCTCTTGGGGGAACTGATCGTGTTTCAGTTGCCCCCCAGATCAAGTCCACTGTCTCAGTTTCAGGGCAAACTGCTGCACTCGGACCTTCCATTCCTGCAATTCTCTGCACGGTCCCTGGGGTCATAGAGGTTGCCCAGTTTGGCTTTTATCCAGAGGTCCTTCTGGCAGCTGTAAACCTTTCCACTAACACACATACTTGATTAAGTGAAAGCAGTTTGGTATCTGGTGTCAGTCCAGGTGCTTTAACCCATTTCACTGTTCAGTCCTGAGGGTCCTGGAACACCTGCTTCAATTTTCCCAGTAGGAGTTGCAGTATTTCTCCATAAAGATGCCTTATCAACCATTTTGGGTTTTCATGCACCCATTGATGGGAAGACTGTTGCTCAGCTTGAAGTTTCCCACAGGCACTTGAATGGCATCCTTCACACATAATCCCCCGGATCTCAAACCAGTACTGGCTTGGGACCTTAATCAGGTCCTTTGTGCCCTGACTGCAGTTCCCCTGCAAACCCCTCCCTCTACTACTGTTCTTATTGCTCCTCGCTGGTGATATTGAAACAAACCCAGGCCCACCCTCCCCTCCAAACCTACTGAAAGGCAAGAACCTCCTCCCCAAACTGGATGACCTGAAAATCTGGGCTACCCAGCATTCCCCTGACATACCTTGCATCTCTGAAACTTGGTTGTCCTCCGAGGTATTGGACACCCACCTCACCCTCCCGGATTACGACCTTTTCCGTCAGGATGGGAAAAACAGGGAGGTGGGGTAGCCCTTTATGTCCACCAGTCCCTCTCATGCTCCATCTCCCTGCATGAGTCTCTCATTTCCTCCTCTGAGTCAATTATAGCCAAGCTTGCTATCCCTGGCTCTCTCCCCTTATACATTGGGGTGTTATACACTCTCCTAGACTCTCCTCAGCCTCTTTGATGACATGCTTCTCCTCCATCACGACGCGCACATCCTCTGGGGAATTGATTTTGCTTGGTGACTTCAGTCTAAACTGGCTCTCCCCGACCTCCAAGCCCACACTGCACAATATAGAACTACTGAATTTCACCCAGCTCATAAAGGAACCAACACGGCTAAACTGTCACTCATCTAACCACTCACTACTCGACTGGGTACTCTCCTCTCACCCCCACCGTATTATTGCTTCAGGTATCCTCCCAAATATTTCTAGCGACTATTGCCTGACTTACTGTGTCAGGAAGGTGCTTCTCCCCCATGCACTCCCCAAATGCATATGGCACTGCTTCCTCAGGGCACTTGACAACACCACCCTTCTATTAGACTTGTCCATCGCAAATTGATCCCAGTTGCTGTCAGCCACCAACACTGACTCAGCTCTCCACACTTTTACCAGTGTCCTCACCAGAGTATGGAACACTCATGCTCCCCTGAAAAATGCACATGTAAAACGTATCCACCCCCCCCGGATAAATGCTGCAAACTGCGTGATCAAGCATGGGCCTCCTACAAGTCCACTCTGACCCAAGCTGACCTCCAGACATATGGGTCATTAAGAAATAAGTGCACTAAGGCAACCCACACAGCCAAAGCTAACTACTTCAGGGAACTCCTGCACTCTACCCAAGGCTCCCTCCCATAATTTCTCGAAGACCATCCACTCTCTCATTGACTCCCCCAATCCACTCAACCACCCCAGTCCTTTCATTAGACGGCTCCACTCTCTCAGATCCTGCCTCTGTGGCAGACACCCTATAATAAGTACTTTATGTCTTGCGCTATCCACGACATCTCTGCCATGACCCACCCTGACCCTTCCCCCGCTGCTACGGTCTCTCCTAATGGATAACATTTTCCCCCTTTCTCTCAGCATGAAGTATACAGAGCTTTGCTGTCTCTAAACCCAGCCAAAAGCAGCCCTGATGACACTGACCCTAAGATCCATTGTATTTCCGCCCACATCATTGACCTTCCCCTTACTCACCTGTTAAATCTCTCTCTCCCCTCAGGAAAAGTCCCCCAGGCTTGGAAATCGGCCAAGGTCATTCCCCTCCACAAAGGTGGTGACCCATCCAGCCCTGGGAACTATCGACCCTCCTCCCTTCCCTTGCAAAGCTACAAGAATCACTAATGTACTCTAGGGTCTCCAAATTCCTCTCCATCTCCAACACCTTTTCCCTGCTCCAAGCCGGTTTTAGCAAGAACCACTCAACGACATCCTCCTTACTGTGTGTCACAAATGCCATTCTTTCTGGTATGGACCAGTGTCACGTCACCGCTGCCATTTTTATCAATTTGGCAAAAACATTTGACTCTGTGTCCCACCCACTTCTGCTCCTTAAGCTCCAGACAATTGACTTAGCTACCCCAGTAATAAACTGGTTCAGCTCCTACCTAACAAACCAGTGTCAGTCTGTTCAGGTAGGCTCCGCCCTATCTTCTCCTCTCCCTGTTCTTGCCCCATGGCTCCCTCCTTGGACCCGTCTTATTCTCCCTACTTATTTATTTTTGTGTCATGTTTTCATTATGCTTTTTCAGATGGCATACAAGTACATACATGCTATTTGTTATAGCAATATTAGTTCACATTTCCTTTTTACAGTGAGGAATTTCATAGATCCATTTACGACTACATACATAAGTGTCATCTCGTAGTAGGTATCAGTATAGCCCCTTAATACATAGAAAAAGAGAAAAGTAAGCTATGTCTTCTAGAGAAGACAGAAAACTAATTCTACGAACTGTAACAGACAGCATGAACTAAGAAAAATAAAAATGCTTTGCCTTAATTCTAAATCCATTCATTTAGCAATTTATAGCACATATCAATTTATTATCATGCAGAATAATAAGTCCTTAATCCCTACATTTGATGGTTTGTATTGTTTGTAACCCTTTCTCTCACATTTCCTTTGCAGGATCAGGTAAATGGCACTAGGATACCCAGCCCTCCTGTAAGAGGCCGGCCTCTCCCGGGGACAGTATGATCAGAAATGATACCCAGACATTTAGAAATCTCTCTTCTTGTCCCTTTAAGATATATGTCAGCCTATCCACTGATAGTGCTCTGAGAGTGAAAGTCTTCCACTGCTCCACTGTGGGAACATTCTTAATAACCCATAGGTTTTGTATCCCCTGCCTGGCTACCACCAGGAGGACCCTAAACTACCTAGAATGTAGTTCCCACTCTCCGTTATCTTGTCCGGCCACCCCCAGTAGTAGTGACCTTGGGATACTTCCAGGGGATGTCGTGCAGTTTTATTCGGCTCCCTGCCCTCTCCTCTCCAGTATGCCTGCACTCCTGGGCATTCCCAATAATAGTGCATCTGGGTGCCCCTAGCCCCTCCACACTTTCCACATATGGGTGAGACGTCCGGATAGAACTGATGCACACTGGATGGGGGATAATACAGTCGGTGCAAGAATTTATATTGCATTTCTTTATACTTGTTACATAGCAGTAGGCCCATATGTGAAGTTAACAGCAGTTCCCAATTATTGTCTTCAATTATTATATTGAGGTATTTTTCCCATCTCTGTATCGCTCTATGGGCTTCCCTGTGAAAATGCACCCTGTCAAGTCTAGCTGCCCAACCAACCCGCCCCCGCTGTTCTTGCTCCCAAAATATCTCTCTCCACTTCTGCTAGAGATTCATCACCAGCGTTCCTGTTGAAGCTCTGCCAGTATTTCCTTACCTGAAAAAATTTGAAGAGGTACGAGGATGGTATTCCTAAACTCAGTTATAAATCAGGAAAGGAATACATTCCTGATCTGGAGGTCAGATCCCCTATACACCTGAATCCCTTATCTTGCCACATTTTGAATCCTTCATCCCCCAGCCCTGGTAAGAAGTCTGGATTGTCTGCTGCTGGGACTAGGACTGTATTTTCCTGGTTAGCTCCTCTTCTCTTCCTAATATTGGACCATGCCTCTAAGCAGGCTATAACCAGCGGATTTGGGTTATCTTTCCTTTTATAGGCTCTCAAACCACCCACCCCTAAATAAGCTGTTAGACATCCAGTGCTTCCCATTTCCTCTAGCTCCACCCATGTGGCTGCTTCCCCTCTGTTAAGCCAGTTGTGTATATACCTGTGCTGAGTGGCCAGATGGTACCCTTTTATATCTGGTAAGTTAAAGCCACCTTTCTCATGTGAGGCTTTTTTATGTTGACTTGTGTTTTTTTCCCCGCCAGATAAAGTTACCAAACTCTTTCTCGAAGGCCTGAATGTCCTTGTTCTTAAGTCCCATCGGCATCATTTGGAGAATATATAATATTCTGGGCAGCATGTTCATTTTTAATACATTTATCCTGCCAATCCAGGATATTGGTAGTGCCCTCCACCTCTGTAGGTCTTTCAGGACCAGTTCTACCAGGAGCTTATAATTCAAGTCATACATCCTCCCCAGTTCGCTTGCCACCTTAATACCTAGGTATGTGAAAGCCCTTTGCTCCAGTTTTAGTCCCCAGGTGTTCAATCCTTCATGTTCTTTTCCCTCTTTCAAATACATAATCTCTGATTTATTAAAGTTCAATTTATATCCTGAGAATATGGCAAAGTCATTCACTATGTTCAGAAGGGCAGGCACTGACTGGTCGGGCTGTGTGAGGAAGAGCAAAATGTCATCCGCATATAGGGTGATGGTGTGCTGTTTCCCCCGCCTATCTAGTATTCCTCTAATCTGGGGGTCCTCCCTGATTTTAATCGCCAGTGGTTCTATGGCTATTGCAAATAAGAGGGGGGAGAGGGAGCATCCTTGTCTTGTGCCCCTCCCAAGCCGAAGCTCCTCTGAGGGTGAACCATTGATAAGTATTCTGGCTGTGGTGGCTGTTTAAAAGGCCTCTACCAATTGTATGTATTTCTCTCCCAAACCAAATTTTCCCAGAATCTTAATCAGATACTCCCATTCTATTCTATGGAAGGCCTTTTCCACATCCATAGAGAGAACGCATGCCTGCCCCGGGTGTTTAGTTGCCCACCATATAACATTTAGAAGCCTTTCCATGTTGTGATACGACATTCTGCCTTGTATGAAACCAGTTTGATTTGGATGTTTTATCAGGGGTAGTAGTTTATCTAATCGTAATGCCAAAACTTTTGTCATGATTTTACAATCATAATTTAGAAGCGAGATGGATCTATATGAGGAGCAATCCATGGGATCTTTGTTCGGCTTGGGAAGTACACAGATATTTGCTTCACAGCATGACTTGGGTAGGCCCTCCTCCCCTCACCTCTTCCAGCACATTTCTGATAGCTTCTGCTACCTCCTCCTTAAGCTCCCTGAAATATTCGGTGCTAAACCCATCAGGGCCTGCAGCTTTACCCCTTTTGAGCATTAAGTAGCCTGCAGTACCTCTTTAGTTGTTATCTCACTCCTAAGAATGTTCTATATGCCTCTGTGAGTGTGGGGATGGGGAGCCCTTTCAAGAATTCATCAGCTAGCTGACCTGTTCCTCTATACTCTGCAGTGTATAAGGTTTCATAGAATTCTTGGAAGTGCTGTTTAATTTGTGCATCTGTCTGTAGTAGCTTACCCTTTTTATCCTTTATAGCAATTATACTTTAAGATGTCCCCCTTAATTAAGTTCACTAAAAGTGGCCCCGGCTTGTTACCCCATTCATAAATTCTTTGGCGTGTGAACATTTGTTTAGACCGAGCCTCCTCTGTTAGGCATGTATTCAGGGCTTCCCTGGCTGCCTGGAGTTCTTTCAGGGCCTGCTTGTCCCCTGTTTCAATTACTTTTTTTCTCCAGCTGCCATATTGTCCCTGTCACAAACCCACTCAGCAGGTCAGCCCTCTGCTCCCAAAGTGCCAACCTCCGAGCGCAGTCTTGTGAACAGTTAATAGAAACAGGGTAACCCTCCTGTCTGTTTTGTAGGTTCGAATCAACCTTTGGTCTCAGTTCTGGAGGGATTCAAACTGTGAACCTCTTCTTAGCGTACCCAATGCACAGGCTCAGATAATTCTGTCTTCGGGGGGCCAGATATCTTTGCCTACGGGCACCTAACCAGGTATACAGAAATGAACCCATAAAAACTCTAATAAAAGACCTCAGATTACTCTTATTTTTTTTCCAGTTTGGTATCACCATTCAAGCTTATGCACAGTGTCTGCTTTAACCATATATACTTCACTTGTTAAAGAAAAGAAATTCAAAGACAGACCAAGTAGGCTCTAAAAATAGTTTTACTAAAATAGATAAAAGTATGTAAAACATAAAATACAGAACCATATACCACAAGAACCACACACTCTTTTAAAAGAACAAGGTTTTAACAGTGCAATTCCTACTACAGTACTTAGATTTGTCTCTCTCTCTAAATACCTGCTTAAAGTGCTCAAAGATGTTTCTTTGTCAGAGTGTAGATAAAAATGTCTCTGTAAGAAAACAGAATACTCTTTAAAAAACTGCCTTTGCTAACCCCTTTGTGTGAGGTCGCCTAGCTCCTCCTCCTCTGTTTATTAAAAAACGTACACCCAGGATATTTTATCATATTAGAAGGTAAGATAATTAAGGTTACATCAGCAGAAACTCCTTTCCCCATGTGACTTCCCCAATCAAGTCTGTAAATTTCCTTTCATCTATGAGCAGTATCCCCTCTCACACAGACATCAAAACATTTATGATTTCGCACCAGTGTGCCGAACCTGGTTTCCTCCTCGAAATGTCATAAAATGGATACTGATTTCCCTCTTAGCAGTTAAAGCTATATTTAATTTAGAAAAACAGGAGATTCTTGATTAAGGCCTGTTCTAGTCTGTAATTAGCTTCTGGCCTTCCAGATAACACCTTGTATCTAAAACCTGTGTGTGTGATCTCACATGCTGTCTCAGCATCTCTTATGAGCAGGGCCCCTGGTGTTCTGCGGCAGAATTTTCTGATTTCTGCGGCAGGGCTCCTTGACTTCTGCGGCAGCATTTTCTGATTTCTGCGGCATGATTTATTCATTTCTCTGGCAGAATGCAGTCCTGTCATTGGCTAAATATGATGTGATGTCATCGATGACATCATATGCTGAGCATAGAGGAGGAGCTTGAGGATAAACGAGGTGGGAAAGAAAGCCTGACATGATGGAAAAACAGTATATTTATATGAAAATTCACCAAAAACAATGAATTCTGCTGCACTATATATATTCTGCGGCATGATGCAAATTCTGCAACCGCAGAACCGCAGAATTCCAGGGTCCTTGCTTATGAGAGACAGTCCATAACACATTTTTATATTACAAAAAATCATAGTGTACTCAGAATTGGCTGTCCACGTGTCATAGTCCCCTTAAGCTTCTCCTGTTGTAGCTTTCTTTCTTTTTTTAAACTTGCTGTATAGCCCATAATTAACCCACGCATGTATGCCTTGCTGGCCTCCCAATATATCCCTCTGTCTCCACCATACCCTTGTTGGTGGTTTTATATTCTTTCCACTGATTCTTCAAAAATTGTCTGAATTCTCTTTTAGCTGTTAAGTAAGTAGGGAATCTCCATCAACCCCTTTGTCCTACATCTTTTCCAATAACCATCTCAAGTTGGACCATAGCATGGTCTGATAAAAAATGGGACTGTGCTCCACCTTAGAGACCCTCGAGTAGAGCTCCTCTGCGCACACACACACACACACACACACACACACATATATATATATATATATATATATATATATATAATCCAATCTGGACTATGTAGTGTGTGGGTGTGAGTAGAAAGTGTATTCACGGGCTCCAGGGTTTGACATCCACCAGCCCTGCTTCTGTTAAGCCTAATTGCCATTGTTGAACAGCTGGGACTTCCCTCAACCTTGTGCCCGAGTAATCCAACCCTGGGTCTGCAACACAATTGAAATCGCCCCCCATTATTAAGTTAGGGAATTGCTTTTTTACTAAGATGTCTACAACTTTCTGGTAGAATGCTGGTTCTAAAACAGAAGGGGCATAGATATTTCCAAAAGTAATTGGTTGCCCCTGTATCTCTCCCACCACAAATATGTATCTGCCTTCAATAGGATCCTTGATCGTGCGGTGGTGCACAAAGGGGAAGCTTTTACTATTAGTATTGCTATGCCTCTTTTGTGGGAGCTATATGAGAATGCATGGTAGGCCCCAACCCAGCCCCCCACCAATTTATGTTCTTTGGGCGTCAAGTGGGTCTCCCGTAGCAGTGCCACGTCCGTGCGCTGCCTTTTTAAGGCCGCTAGCACTTTTGTCCTCTTAGACGGCGAGGAGAACCCCTTCACATTCCAGGATATCACACAACTGCTCAGGGGCCTAGCCATGATCCCACCCCCCACCTGTCTCCTCTTCACCCCCTTCTGCCTTGTCCTCGTCTTCTGCATATAAGTCTTCGCTGAGCATAAAGATTGGCTAAGCATAGAAAACATGTAACATCAAAACATACATGGTAACCTCGAACACTGATGTACATAAATGTGTACAAAACAATAGTGTATTTGAGAACTGGTTTGATCCAACAATTCAACCACTTTTTTCCTCCTCCTGCGACCCATTTTATCTAGAAACCTTACCTCTATCCCCCTGTGAAATAGCATTTTCGCTATAATAGTCTTTTAATGATTTCCCTTTTCCTTCTATCCCATCTCTATGCCCCCTTCCCTCCACACCACCATTGTAAGCTTGTATTTGTTGCCTTGCTTTTACTTTAAGACTATTACCAATTCCTACTTTAAAACAACATGAAGTCTTGCTATATTATGACATATGCAGTATAACCCCAGGTTAGAACTGCTCCAGAGGTGAAAGAGTTAACTTCCATGCAGGGCATGGAATCTTGAGCGCGAGCTCGGTTGAACACTCTGTCTGTTGAAGCTCAAACTTAAACTGTCAGATTCTTTACTCCGCCTCACTGAACAGTTGCTCCGGAGATTCCTCCTGCTGCTCGGTTTGTTTGTCGGTTTTAAAGTGTAATTCTCGGTTTATTTTACTGAAATTTAACCGCAATCATCGGTTCAAGCTCTGTCTGTGGTATTGTAAGTAATCAATAGGCTTATTTATTATTTTTTCTTCTGTGTGGAACTTGCAAACGTCTTTTTCGGTTCGATTTGAACCGATCAGAGAGGTTTTAAAATTACTTTCTAGCCCTTTAGAGTGCGGTTCCTGGTTCTTATCGGTTTCAAAACGGATTTATTACGGTTTTCCATCGACCCGTGACACGGTTGGGAACCGATAAGAGAGTCTTGCTTGGTGGATTGCCATTAACGGGCAAGTTTGGTTAGGCTGGCACTATGTCTGAGAAACCCAAAAGAAAACCGGACCCACTGGGTTTCATCACTGTGGCCTCTGTGGGAAGCCTTTGCCAAGGCTGACCCACACACCATTTGTGTTATATTGTCTGGGGTTTGACCACCTCAATGCAGACTGCCAGATTTGTAAGAATTTTCCTGCTGCCACCGTGGAAAAAAGAGTTGGTAGGCTCAGGAAAGGAGGCAAAAGTCCTCTGACCCAGATGGCCAGCCGGTTCGGTTCCAACTTGAACCTGAAGATGCCCTCTCACCAGGCGATGCTTCCTCAGACAGCGAAGAGCCAGCTCTGAGGGCAGTTCCAACTAAAAGGCTAGAAGGTCAGCTAGTTTGGGGCCAAAAGTTCTTTCTCCAACCGCTGAGGAAATAGCCAAAGCTATTGAAATTGTCCAGTCTCTTTCTCAGTTCCGTCCAACCGCACCATTGGGCAAGCGCCTGGTTCGGTCGGGTCTCTTTGGTTCAAGATTATGATTTTGAAGATTTTTATGAACCAGGGGATGGAGAGGAGGGGTACGAGGAGAGTGAGTGTGATTTTGAAAGTCTGGATGTGCCCACTGAACCGGACATCTCTCCAGACAGACCCTCAGGAGTATCCCCTCCCAGGCTATCTGAGTCCCCTTCTCATTTTTTGTTTCACAAGAAAGTTGCTGACACTCTGCAACTCCCTGTTGAGGAAGCTGTTGCTGATTAAGAAGAGCCTGATTTTGTGGAAATGATGGATATTCCAGAGTCTAAGAGACTGTCTATTCCCTTGCATAAATCTTTTAGGAAACAGACAGTAAAAATTCTGAAAACTCCTCATTCTATCCTCCCTGTGGATAAAAAGGATGGACAAGAGGTATGCTTTATCAGGCTCTGATACGGAGTTCCTATCCCAGCAGTGCAGCCATGTGGGGTAGTGCAGGCTGCAGCCTGTGACAAGGCTAATATTCCTGTAGCCTCTCACCCTCCTGAAAAGGATTCCATGAGGATGGATGCCATGGCAAAAAAGCAGTACATGGCATCTTTGGGACTCAGACAGGCAAATTATATAGCTTACGCAGCTAGGTACCAGAAATCCAGGTGGGATACTGTCCTGGCCCTAGCAAACAGGCCCTGAACAGCTTGCCAGGGAGCTGGAGCAGGTGGCTGCGGATGGTATTGAGGCATCAAGGTGCAATTTCATGCTGCTGTAGACTCTAATGATGTTTCATCTAGAGTTATGGCTATATCTGTGTCTCTTAGCAGAATGGCCTGGCTCAGATGTACTGCCCTGTCACAGGATACCCAGTCTAAGGCTATGGATTTTCCTGTTGTGGGAAATTCTCTGTTTGGGGAGCAGACAGAAATTATATGAAGAAAATGGATGAGTATAGGACCACCTATAGGTAGTGCACAGGCCAAGAAAGGCAAGTCACTCCTCAAAGGCAGCATGTCAGGGGCAGGGCAGGCCTTTTCATAGGCCGTTTACCAAGCCAGGCCTCCTCTTCTGCTTATGCCCAGAGGGGTTCTTTAGAGGAAAGGGCAGAAGGGGCTCTAATAAGCCTGCTTCTACCCTCAACCCAAAGCCCCTGCAAACAGGCTCCTGATGGGGTAGCCAGGGCGATTCTCCACTACGGTAGGGGCAGGCTGGCTTACTTTATCCAGGACTGGAAGTCTTTAACATCAGACAAGTGGGTCCTGGAAGTAGTAAGCCAGGGACTGGTTCTCAGCTTCAAAAAATTTCCGAAGATGAGAGCCAGGTCTTTTCCACCTGCAAACCCATCAGAGGCTCTTGCCCTGGAAGCAGAAGTTTCTTCCCTCCTGGCTCTCAGATCTGTGGAAAGGGTTCTACCCATACACCAGGGCAAAGGATTGTACTCCAGGTATTTCCTTACCCCAAAAAGACATGAGAATGGCGGCCCATTCTGGATCTCAGGTATCTAAACAAGCACCTTTTAAAACCAAAGTTCAAAATGGTGACCCTGGGGATTATTTTACCCTCTCTAAGGCCAGGGGACTGGCTAGCCTCCCTGGACCTCAAGGATGCCTACTTCCATGTTCTCATCAGAAGCTCCCATCGAAAGTACCTCAGATTGAACTGCCCTCAGGCCATTACCAGTTCAGAGCAATGCCCTTGACCTCTCCTCGGCTCAAAGGTTTCACAAAATGCCTAGCAGTAGCAGTTGCTCATTTAAGAAGGCAAAGATTGCCATCTTTCCTTATCTGGATGACTGGCTCATTGTAGGCCAGTCTCCAGAACAGGTCGAGACTGCATTACAAGTAACCCAGCAGCTGCTTGCATCTCTAGGTTTCCTTCTCAATATTCCAAAGTCAGTTCTGGAGCCTGTCCAGCTTCTCACCTTTATGGGTGCAGAACTGAAACAAAAGAGCCAGAGCCTTCCTTCCTCTGGAAAAAGCAAGGACCCTGGTGTCTCTGGCCTCCTCTTTCACCCTGCAGGTCTCTCGACCAGCAAGGAATTTTCTACAGCTCCTGGGGCACATGGCTGCTTCTACAGCAGTGGTGCAGGAGGCGAGATTTCAGATGAGGGACATTCAGTTCCATTTGAGAGCCTTTTGGTCTCAAGGGCGGATCCCTAACCAAATTGATTCCAGTGACTCGAACCTGATCCAGGCCCTTCAGTGGTGGCAGGATCAGAACAATCTGAGACAGGGGTTCCTTCACTCCTCAGTCTCATTCCTTGACCCTTACTACAGATGCATCCCTCTTGGGGTGGGGAGCTCACATGGGCGACCTTTCCACCCAAGGGCTGTGGTCCCCCTCAGGAATCTCTGCTCCACATCAATTTGCTGGAGCTCAGAGCAGTTTTTCTAGCACTCCTGGTTTTTTCCACATCTGTCCAGAACAAGGTAGTTCAGGTCAGAACAGACAATACCACTACAATGTGGTACATCAACAAGCAAGGGGGCACTCGGTCTACGGCCTTGTGCACCAAAGCAATGAAGTTGTGGTCTCTGGCTTATTCTCTGAACGCCTCTCTTACGGCAGTTCACCTCCCAGGCAAGGACAATGTCCTAGCGGATGCTGTCAGCAGGATTTCTCAGGGCCATCACGAATGGGCACTGGATCCTCTGGTACTGGAGGTAATATTTGCCAGATGGGGCACTCCACAAATACATCTCTTTGCAGCCCCAGACAATCACCAACTTCTCCTTTTTTGCTGCAGGCCCCCAGTGTTGGGCTCAGTCCCTCTGGATGCCTTCCTTCTCAGTTGGGAAGGGAAGTTTCTCTATGCTTTTCCCCCTTCTTTTCAAAGTGCTAGTCAGAATCAGATCTCAATCCTGCAAGATGATCCTGATTGCTCCAGATTGGGCCAGGCAACCCTGGTACCCACTCCTCATGTCCTTAGCAGTCCACCCTCCCCTATGTCTTCCCAGGAATCACAACCTGTTAACCTGTGCCCAGGGGAGAGTTTGGTATCCGAACCTCAAATCTCTCAATCTCAAGGCCTCGCTCTTGAAGAGTTAGAGTTTGCTGACCTACACCTTTCTCAAAGTGTATTGGATATCTTGAAGGCCTCTAGGAAGCCTTCCACCAGGGCTACCTATAATTCAAAATGGAAGAGATTTTCCATATGGTGTGCTGGTAAACATATTTCCCCAGAATCTGCTGGTGTGCCCACAATCCTGGATTATTTGGTGCATTTGAATTCCTTGGGATGAGACCAGCTACCCTAAAAGTGCACTTGGCAGCTGTGTCTGTCTTCTTGTCAGCAGGTAAGCCCTCTTCTTTATCAGCTCACCCTGTGTTCTCCAAGTTTTTTAAAGGGTTGCTTCACACCAACCCCCGTTCAGGGATCCTGCCCCTGCTTGGGATCTTAATATTTGCATCGCTCAGCTTATGCAACCCCCTTTTGAGCCATTGTCTTCAGCAGAGCTGAAGTACTTGACTTGGAAAACTGTGTTTCTGGTAGCCATCACCTCTGCCAGGCGCATAAGTGAGCTACAAGCCTTGTCAGTGGAGCCTGATTTTATCTCCTTTCATAGAGATAAGGTGGTCCTCAGGACTAACAGGAAGTTTTGCCTAAGGTGGTTTCAGACTTTCACCTTAATCAATCCATGTCTCTTCCTGTGTACTTACTGACCATTCCTCCTCTGGTGAGAGGAGATTGCACAGTTTAGATGTCAAAGAGCCCTTAGTTACTATATAGAACGTACCAAGGGTCACAGGTTCGAATCCCTCCAATTGTTCCTCACTTATGGTGAGGTTGGTAAAGGGAAACCTGCCACTAAAAGATCCATTGCCAGGTGGATTGTCTTTTGCATCCAATTCTGTTACGAAAAACTGGGTAAGGTTCCTCCCTCAGGCCTGAGGGCTCACTCTACCAGAGGTACAGCTGCGTCTCTGGCTGCTGCCAGAGACATTCCTATCCTAGAGATATGTCAAGCAGCTACCTGGAAAACAGTTCACACTTTTACTAAGCATTACTCCCTGGATATCCAGGCTAGGAGTGATACTCGATTTGGCACAGCTGTGCTTCAGAGCCTATTTCCCAAGTAGGTTCTGTCCCTCCTCCGTGGAGGTACTGCTGTGTAGTCTGCATATGTCATAATATAGCAAGACTTCTTGTTGTTTGAAGAAAAATTACTCACCTTAGTAATGTTGTTTTCTAATGGAGTCTTGCTATAATATGACCTCCCCAAGCCTCCCCTCTCAACCTCTGTTTTGGGATGTGGGTGGGCAGTGCAATGTTAGCACTTCTTTGATGCCCACTTTATTTCACCCTTCTAGGGTGCTTAGGTGTTATGCTTAAATTTTCCTTCTTGAATCCCCGACTTGAGTCTTTGTTTTGGGATCAAGAACAAAAAGTGTTTTTGTAGTTAGTAGCCAGTGGCTAGTATAGGTTCTGACTTCACACAGAACCTTAGTGAGTTTTTGCTCGTAAAGATCTGACAGTTTAAGTTTGAGCTTCAACAGACAGAGCGTTCAACCAAGCTCGCGCTCAAGATTCCATGCCCTGCATGGAAGTTAACTCTTTCACCTCCGGAGCAGTTCTAACCTGGGGTTATACTGCATATGTCATAATATAGCAAGACTCCATTAGAAGAAACAACATTACTAAGGTGAGTAATTTTTTCTTCTTCCCCATTAATTATTATTGATACCAGCAAAGACAGCAAAGAAAGAACCTTTAGTGCCTTGCCCTCTGTGAGCTCTTTGTCTTTCTTTGCAGCTTCTGACCCCCCTTCCCTGTCTCGTGTCTCCCTCTCGCAGTTGAGATTGTGACGGACTGGTGGGCCAAGAATTGAAGGAGCCCTCTAGCGGTTGCAGCTGTCACGTTCTTTTCTTTAAATCAGAACCCCTCCAATGATATTCCCATAAGCCTCCCACTCCCCCTTATATCCCTTTCCCTCTGTGTCATGGCACCAGGTTCCTCGGCGTTTTCTTCTCTCCCCCCACCCCATTCCATTCCATCCTTGTGGCACAGGGCCCATTATAAACATATGTATCTTTGTCCCCAAATCGCTCCCCAAGCACCTATATATTTTCAGTTCACTTATCTCTTCAGGTATTAGTCCATTTTTGATCAGATTCCCCCTCGATAATGCTCCTCCTGCTTCTTGCAGCTTTATGTCAGACTTAACGTTTATTATGGGCTGTCTTATGAGTCACGGTCACCGCGCCACGTGTTGATCTCTGTAGTCATCTCTGGGAAGACAGCCGTTGCATGTCTTATTGCTGCTGCTTTAATTTTCTTGCAAATTATTCCCCATGGAATCAGTCTGCTCTTTTTCAGAAGCAAAGGAGTAACAGCGATCCTGTTCAACAATTAAACTTTCTCTCTCCCCCCATTTCCATCCTCCCCGCCCGTCCCCTTGTCCTCAGGGAAAAGGCCACAAGGTAGTTTAGTGTCTTTGCTGGTAAAATGGTTCAATTCCCCTTAGTACTCACTGTTTGTTCAGCCATTCTTCTTGTTTTTTTGTCCCATTCGTCAGTATAAACCTGCAATTTGGCTGGTTCCCAGAACGAGTATGTTGCTCCTTCCAACCGAACTTTCACCACTGCTGGAAATGCCAAAAAGAATTCCAGGCCACGTTCCCTCAGCTGATCCATTTGGGTATTAAACTGCTGCCTATTCTTTTGAATTCTTGTTGAAAGGTCTTGGTGTAGTGTCAGCTTATGCCCCTCGAAGATGATCTCCTTCTGATTTCTGTAGGCCGCTAACATCGCCTGCCTATCTGGGTAATGATGCATTCTGAAAATCAGGTGGTGCGGTGGTTGGTCTCCAGGTAGCCTCGGGGCCAGGGCTTTGTGCGCCCTCTCTACTTTTAACTTTCCTGCCTTGGTTTGTATGTTTAACAGCTTAGGCAGAGATATGGCACAAAAGTCCATTAGGTTTCCCTGTTCCGCTTCTTCTGGGAGACCTCTGATTCGCAAGTTATTCCGTCGACTGTAGTTTTCTTGGTAGTCCAAGGCGTCTCATATCTCCTGTACCTCCCGCTCAAGTTTGGCAATTTTATCAGGCACTCCCCTCGTGGCATCCTCGATGTCCCATATGCACTGCTTTGCTTCTTGGAGTCTTCCCCGACTGGTGTTTGATCTCCGTGGCCAAACCTGATATGGATTTCTCCACCTGTTCCCACTTTGGCGTGAGGTCGGCCAATATTTGCTCCGAGATGGCTTTACTTAAAATTAAAAGCTCCGTGGCTGAGAACGATATTGGGCCTATGCTACTCGGAGCCACGCTCTCTTGTGCGGTCGATTTCTTCGGATTTTTACTACTGTGCCGTGACGATTTCCCTGAAGTGAGGTACTCATCCATTGCAGTAAGTATTCAGGTAGCCTCCGATGCTAAAAAATAGGTGTTTTTATCGTTTTAAGCACGTTTTTGGAGCTTTACAATGATGTGAGCTCAGAGTTGCGACTTGTCTTCTTAGCTGCTCATTAGCGCCCCCTCTCCCTGGTTATTAATGACCTCCCCTCAGCTTGCTCACACGCACAAATCCATATATACATAGATGAAACGATCATCTATACTACAGGATCCTCAACCCTTGATGCGGAGCCCCCAAAGTGATTTTAATAGCGTGCTAAACTGGTTCTGGGTAAATATGAGAAAACTGTCTCCATGACCTTTGGTCAAGGCTGAAACTCTCAACTATCTTGTCCCCCACCCTGTCTTTTCCACCAATGACTGTTCCCTTCTTGAAAATTGTTCTTTTTACAAACACCTTGATGTATGGCTAGACAAACTTGATTTTTTAGTCCATATTGACACATTGCACACCAAGATCCACCCAAAACTAGGTGTAATGTACTGCAGCAAAGGTTGCCTTTCCCTTTTCGTGCATTGTAAATTGGTCACTAAAACCATCCTCCCCGTGCTGGACTATGCGGACATTGTCCACTTCACTGCCCGTGCCTCTTCTCTTGCCAGACTTGACACCCTCCTGAATTCCTTTTGCCAATTTACCACAGACTCCCCATTCTGCACTCACCACTTCTCTCTCTATTTGTCACTTTCTGTCCCCCTCCCCCAAACACCGTCGGATGCACACCTTAGCTTTTATTGCCAAATACTGGTTTGGACTACTACCTTCCTATCTCTCTTCACTCCTATCCCCTGCCAGCCCCTCCCCATACCCACTCCTCTCCAGGGCAAACTGTTCTTTCTCGCCTTCTGTGGCAGGTCAGTCTGCTTTCTCCTTCCCTCTTCCCTCTTTTGGAACCAACTCTCACCTACTCTTCGGCTAGCCACCTCGCTCCCGGCATTCAAGTGCCTGCTCCGAAGAGAACCGGCAGCTTCATGCCACTGCCCCTAGCCTCTCCCCGCTTTAGCTCTAGCTAATCAGGCGCCTTGACCCTCCTATGATTCTGCTTCCTCCCACATCAGTTGTGTTCTGCACAGTTGTATTTATGAACTGCGCTCCTGAATAAGTACTCGGACTGTATTATTAGATATTCGTTTATTATGCAACATCCATTTTGTATATTGTTCCTGCTGTCTTCCCCTTTCCCAGGGTCACACCTGTAAACAAGCCCTGTCTCAGTGTGCCTTTCCCGGTTACCAAAGTTTAAATAAATAAATAAATAAATAATAAATTTTGAGCCAGCATCCACCTGTGACCTTACAGTTCTTACATGGAAAACAGTGTGTTTGGTGTCTCTTATCTCTCTCTCTGCTTGCAGGGTTTCAGAAGTACAGGCTGTAGTGTTTGACCCACCTTATCTGACCTTTCATAAGGACTGGTTGATGCATCATACCCATCTAAAGTTTCTGCTGAGTTTACTTTAAACCAGTCCATCAACCTTCCAGTGTGTTTTTCGAATCCTGAGACCCCAGGGAAGGTGATATTGCATTCTCTTAACATTCACAGAGTGCTTAGTTTCTACCTGGATCATACCAAGAATATTGTACATGCTGTCATACAGCTACATGGCAGTTCATCCCAGTCAGTGTGCTCCGCGACAACGCACTACGTAATATTAAAGCTCCGGTGTCGGTCAGCCCCCTGTACAAATTGTTCCCGGCCAATTCACCCCCCTCCCCCCGTATTATAAAATAAACTCCAGGGGGGTGCAGTTTGGGAACAAATTGTGCAGGGAGCCAATTGACGCCAGAGCTAATAGTCCAGTGTGAGTTGTCGCAGAGCAGATTGGCTGAAACAACTTGACGTGCCACCCTGTCATACATATTATTGAGGTAGGGATGGAAGAAGGCATTAGCCCAAAGATGCCGTATCCTCTCTTTTTATTGACAGTACAATGTCCTCAGTCATAAGGGCAAGATGGTAAAACAATAAGAAAAATAAAACAAAATAACAGAAATTTTCAGTGGAGAAAAATTTGACAAACAAAGTGCAGATGTTCCCTGCACAGCTGCCCTAATCTCATAAGTTTGTTACAGTTCGAGCACACTGGTATAAACCTTTAGTGCCAAGTTACACAGTTCACAGTTTCAGAAGGGCAACTTTACAGTCAAAAACTGTAGAAGAAAATACAAACTTCCCCAGTAGGATGGAAGTAACACAGCGCCAGCCTCAAGAATATTATATTTAGCCAAGTGTTAGTCAAATGTGTGACATGTCACCATTTACCCCTGCATTCATTCACCCCACACGTTGCTGTGTAAAGCACCATGGCATACAATTTGACTGAAAGACTCTATATAAGACCACATTCTATTCTAAAATTTAGTCTTTTTATTCTTTCTGATGTTAGAGGCAGTTTGTTTTTCTTGCTATTACTGTAAAGCAAAGCCAGTTTTGACAGGTACTGAGGGTGGGGGGATGTTGTTTCTGAGGATGGAAATACGAGATGCAGGGAGAAAAGATGTATCCTCGAGCACTTAAGTCGCATGGAGCTGACTACCTCGATATCAGATGTTCTAATAATACATTGTTCCCTGGCAGAAAGGGTCAAGTTACTGCCTGGTTGAAATGTGTGTACCTTCTCCTGATACAAGCATTTTCCTTTTGTCAGCACGAGACTTTCACCCACATCGCTTGCTCTCAGACAAGCCTACCCTGAAGGCTGCCAGAAACTCAAGAGAATGAGTTTGCTCTCCATCAGCCCAGTCATCTTTTTGTGGGGAATTAGGGAAGACAGTAGTCTGTACATTATCCCACTGCTGAACAGTCTTTTCATACAGTCTTTGTCCCCAATGTTAAGGAGGGGTTCGGGGGGTCACAATTTATGGCAAACAAATTGGACAACTCCGCATTTCAAAAACAGTTTAATGAAAAGCTTATTCCATTTCTTATTACCAAGGACATTTGAACAAAAATGAGATCTTTGTCCCTTAACGGTGACCAGCAGTAACAACAATTAAAAACCTGTTTATTATCATTTATTCCAAAATTACCCATTCATTTATGCTTTTGATCCTATACTCTGTACACCAAATGTTATTTGTTCGATGTAGTTTTCACATATACTCAGACTACAACTATAGAAAGATGGAACTGCAGTTTTCTCTTTCACTAGTCGGTGGCTGCATATAACATTTTATTTTTATTTTACAATTTTTGGCCAGGAAAAGCACACTAAGCCGAGCCTTGTTTTCAGGTACATCCTGGGAGCACAGGGAAGTTAAGTGATTTGCTCACAGTCACACAGTGTGCAGGTGGTGGCTGTGGGATCCAAAACCAGGTCTCCAGGTTTGCAGCTCAGTGCTCTTAACCACTTTGCTATACTGCCTCCCAGTTACAATCCTGAATGTATATGGTGAAAGGAATTTAATCGGCTGCCCTCTACTAGTGATATGTACTGTAGGAATGCTGTTTAAAGAGGTCATCCTGCATTTCATTATGTATATAAAGTATATAAACAATGGTTTCAGTCTGGATGCCAATAAAAAAGAATAAAGATGAAATATAGCGGGTAAATTTGGAATTATTAAAAAATTCCAGTTGCAGAGTTCCCAGATCTAGAGCAATTCGTGGAGTTTACAGAGAAATTATGCAGTCTACAAGAAAACTGCCCCACAGACTTGCATTTATTATACCGAAAAGCAGAGAAATTCAGTGTCTTCTGCAGTCTCCATGAGTTCCCCCATTTCCTGTTTGCAACTTTTTACTGTCAAGTATCAGAGAGAGGGTTGTTTTTTATGCTGGCTGCTTCACCATTGTAAATCCCCATACATCTATTGTGTTATCTTGCACAACATGTTTTGTTGTATTGAAGCTGTTCATGGTGCGCTGCGCTCTGAAGTTGCTCTCACAATTACATCTTATTGTACTGACATTCTTGACCGTGCACTTACTGTGATTGCTTTACAAACTCCCTGGTGCCTGGAGTGTGTTGTTTATAAGAAGAAAAAAAACGTGCGTTATGCTGTGTTTTCAGTCAGGGGTTGCACTGTCTGTGTGTGGACGGCAAGGCAGGGTTTGAGTAACTCTCGGTTAGTAACCGAGAAACAAAACCACCATGGGCAATTTGAGACTAACCTGGGCACAGTTACTTCATTGTCCACTAGCGAGCCGGGTTAGCCAGCAGGTGTGCCGAGGTAACTCTCACTAAGTGAGAGACAGCAACATGGTGCAGTTTAAAACTTAAAAACCTATGGGCCCAAGGATACATGAGTGGATAAAGTGGTACATGGGCTGGTACTTTTTATTTCCTGGGCATCTATTGCAAGTTAATGGGACGGGTACCAGCCAGTCAGATCCCAGGAAATAAAATACCCATTTTCTGAGTTTTAATTATGCATTGTGCCTTAGCCCTGTATTGTTTTGGGGCACTGTTACTTCCCATCCTTCTCCCCCGACACACCCGGAAACAAGCTGTTACCAGCTCAGTATATCTTTCCTGGTAAAGGTTTTGAAATAAATGAACAAATAAAATGGAAAATAGTGTAATTTACAGAAAAATACAGGAAAATAGCCCTGAAGACTAATATACAAGTTAGCCAGCCTGGGAGTGGGTCCCAAGATGATAGCCTGGGTAAAGAATTGGCTGGAGAATAGGACACAGAGAGTAATACTAAATGGAGTCTACTCAGAAGAAAGGGGGGTCACTAGTGGGGTGCCGCAGGGTTCAGTATTAGGACCGGTCCTCTTCAGTGTCTTTGTAAGCGACTTTGCAGAGGGACTGGAAGGAAAAGTATGTCTCTTTGCAGATGACGCAAAGATCTGCAACAGAGTTGATGCACAAGGTGGGGTGGAAAGGATGAGAAGGGACTTGGCAAGGTTAGAGGAATGGTCAAATGTATGGCAGCTTAGATTTAATGCTAAGAAGTGCAAGGTAATACACCTGGGAAACAAAAACCCAGGGGAAGTGTACACAATGGGGGGTGAGATACTAACAACAACAACAACAATGGAAAGGGACCTGGAGGTAGTCATATCAGATGACTTAACGGTGGGCAAGCAATGTGAGAGGGCAGTAAGGAGGGCTGGGGGGATACTGGGATGCATAGGGAGAGGCACCACCAGTAGAAAACAGGAAGTTGTTATCCCTCTGTACAGACAGCTGGTGAGACCCCATCTGCAGTACTGTGTGCAGTTCTGGAGACCCAATCTCCGCAAGGACATAGACAAGATGAAAGCTGTCAGAGGAGGGCAACTAAAATGGTGCAGGTCTGCACCAGAAGTCATATGAAGAGAGACTAAAGGAGCTTAATATGTATAGCTCGAGGAAAGGAGGAGAGGGAAATGGTAGAAACTTTCAAGTACCTCAAGGAATCAACAAAGTCCAGAGGGTAGCATCTTTCAAAAAGAGGTGTGCAGAACAAGGGGCACAATTTGAAGATAGAGGGCAGCTCAGAGGTAATGTAAGAAGTATTTTCACAGTGAGGGTTGTGGATGCATGGAGACGGCCTTCCGGAGGAAGGTTGTGGAGTCAAAAGCAGTTTGAATTCAAGCATGCATGGGACAGTCATAAGGCAATTCTAGGGGGTGGGGGTAGAAAGAAGTAGGCTGCTGGTTAACTAGGATCTGCAGCTTATCCATTAGGTAGGGAAATGGGCAGACTGGGTGGGCCAAGCGGTCCTTATCTGCTGTCAAATTCTATGTTTCTATGTAAGTTATGGGGAAAATGTCAGATTGATTTGAGAGCCCTGCAATTGTCATTTCTAATCTCCTTTAAAGTGCACCAGCTCCTGCTTATTCCCTGGTGGGGAACCCCCAGCTTGTGTTTATTATTTTCATAGCGACATATCGTGATGCCACAAGTTGAAGAGCTAGCCAGGATCGTGGCAACTGTAATGACCATTATGCCCATGACAACCAGATCATCTGGAGCAGCTCAGGTCAGATTGTAGACTGACTTAGGACTTGGCCATTCAGATGTTCTAGCAGATGGGTCTGATCATCAGTCCTGGCATGGCAGGCCATGTTAAATCAACCTGATCATCTTCTTTGAAGGGAAGACCAGGGAGATGGGCAGGGCCACAGACATTGTCTGTCTGGGATTCAGCAAAGCCTTTGTCACCATAGCAAATGACAAACTTCTGGACAAAGTACAGCAGTGCGGAATACATAAGACATGCAAAAGGTGGATTGCTAACTGACTGGGGAGAAGGAAGAGGTTTGTGGTGGAAGGGAATTCTCAGCGGCGTCCCTCGGGGTTGGTGCTGGGCCCACAGCTGTTCAGCATTTTCATTAATGATCTGGAAAAGGGGATCTCCAGCAGGCAGCTGAAGTTTACTGATAACTCTAAGCTGGTCAGGGTGGTGGACTTCTTGAGCATGGTGGCAAATCTCAGGAGGACCTGAACAAGCTGGGTCACTAGCGCAACTCCTGGAATCTCAGCACTGATGTAGCCAAATGCAGGGTTCTACATTTGGGAATGAAAACAAAGGACCTATATAGACAGTGTGGGGCTTCTCTTGCCGCAGTGGAGGAGGAAGTGGACCTGGGGATGTCATAACTGACAAGGGGCTAAAGCAGGATATGCAGTGCATGGCCACTGTCAAGAGAGCCAGCAGAATACTGGGTTGCATCAAAAGGGAGGTGGGCAAAAAAGCAGAGGAATTTATCCTCCCTATTTACAAGGCCCTGGCCATGCCCCGGCTAGAGTGCTTTTTGCGAGTCTGGGATCCTCAGTACAAAAAAGCAGAGGAAGTTATCCTCCCTCTTTACAAGACCCTGGCCATACCCCGGCTGGAGTGCTGTGTGCAAGTCTGGGCTCCTCAGTACAAAAAAGACATTGAGGCAGTTGAGAGGATGCAACAGAGTGCCACCAAAACGAACAGGGGTATGGGGACAAAAGCTATGAGGTTAGGCTGGAGGTCCATAACATGTCCACCCTGGAGAAAAAGGAATCTGAGAGGGGACATGGTCACGGTATTGTATTTACTCGAGGGTATCAGCATGACTGAACAAAGATGTGTGATCTGGTGCCCTCCAGCAGGACGCAAGGACGCACCCTGAAGCACAGAGGTGGTAGATTCAGGGGTGGTGTTAGGAGACATGCCTTCTCCCAAAGATTGCCAAATCAATTGAATAGGCTACTAGAGGAGACAGTGGAAATGAAGACCGTACCAGCCTTCATGGTAAGCCTGGACAGATTTAGCTTATCTAGGGAATCGCAGGGTGCCCTGGGGATTAGAGTGTGTAGGGAAATCCCTATAAATTAGTACATGTTTGCACAGACATGGTTGTACCCATATTGGGGCTTGTATACACAGATGGACACCTCAAATGATTTGATACCTTCTATTGGAACAATAAAAAGGTTTCAGTACAGAAACTGAAGAAGAAAGGGTCCTGCGAAGGCATGAAAGCCTGTGTACTGAAACTTTTATTTTGGTCCAGTAAAAGGTATCAGATTCTCTACTTTGTCCATCTACATGTTTGTACAGCACATTTATTCATCCCTGCTTACAAAGCATGGGGGCAGACATGATGGATCCAGATGCCCTTTCCAACCGTAAATTACTGTTACATGTAACTGTGTTTCATCTAGTCATCTCATAGCAGCCCACCACCCTTCCAGTCTTAGAAACATAGAATCTGATGGCAGATAAGGACCGCTTGGCCCACCTAGTCTGCCTATTTCCCTACCTGTTGTATAAACTCCAGCTCCTATATGATCTGCCGTTTACCTTCTCCTTCCTACCACTAGGGTTGCCTTCTGTCTGTCCCATGCATTTTTGAATTCACCAGTCTCTCTAGTTTGGACTATATTAAAGGAGCTTAGATCTTTGCCTACTTGTGTGGTGTTCCCATCTGTGGGGAAAGAACTGAGTTTGGAGGGAGCATTGCACATAGCAATAGGACGTGCATACAGTACGGTACAGTTCAAATACTTTTGGACAGTTCTCGGTGCCGGCTCCTCTATCCAGACTCCGTTGTCGTGTCTCTGTGAATGAATGCAATGTAACATTTTCTTCATATGCTTCTACATGACTTGGAATGCACAGCTTGAGCTCATGATCCATAATTTCGATAGAAGAATAACATCAGAGGGCAGAGGACCACAAGTGGCTGTTTGCACAGGCCTGCCCTGGCCTGATCACCTGATTCTTTGTTTTGGCATTGCTGTGTTAATCTATTCTCTATAATTATTTATTAACCTGCTATTTTTGTTATAGTTCTCCTGCTGTCTTATCATTTATAAGCAATAAGGTATGACAGGGTATGGGATTATGTTTGTAAATTGCATGTCCGGGGTGCGTTGTGAGGCATGAGGAGCTTCTGCCTTGTTCCTTCAGCCACCTGGAAGTGCGGTTTATAAACATAAACCCACACACAGTGGAATATCTTTTTGTGCTTATAAACTGACCAAACTGTGACAATGAAATAAAATGCATTTGATGCTCAAATTAAGTAAAAATTGAGAACAAACAGAATAAAACAGTGACAGAAAGTTGACAAAATAGTCCCTTGGGTGGTGATTGACAGCTGCCGCATATTGGAAGTCACGTAGAATGACTGCCACAGAGACATTGTTCAGATTGTTGTACTTCACTGATTTATTGACTGTGAAGTCTGGTCTGTTTGTTGTGAGTAAGTTGTTGTAGGGCATAATAATGTAGCACTGTTGAAGTTTAGTGGCACTACCGTTTGGTTTAGATGCTGGCTGCTGGAGGCATTAACAGCCATAGGTGGTCCTGTGTGGTCAGCCGACCACTCACTTTTAAAAGCAGGGTTCTGGAAGTACATTTTGACCCCCGTTTTCTTTGATGCATTACTGCCTGAGTCCACTAAGTGCCACAGCACAGAGAACACACGCACGCCTGTTCTCAATTCATTCATTTCCGCCGACTGAGTTTCACAAAGTTGTACTCTTCCCCTAGAACACAGATGTTTATTCTGATCCTTCTGACCTGTATTGGCTGTTTACTGAAGTGGCTGCTGTCTTTGTCTCTCATTCGAGTCACTTAGCTCCTCCTCCCCCGTTCCCTGTCTGGCACTGCTGTGTTTACGTTCGCTATGCCAGCCAACTCCACTTGTTAGTTCCTCCCTGTCAGGTGCCATGTATACTGTGACAGCTGGAGACTTATGCCCTTTCATAGTGTTTTTTTTTTTTGTTGCTGTTACTATTCTGAAGTATTCAGACTCTCCAGCCCCATCCCCATAGTAACTCTCGCAGTTTCTTTGAGGCTCATGGTCGGGATCATTGGCTGCAACTGTACTGGTATGAAGAGAGACTTGGGGCTTGCTTTACAGACACAGAGAGAGCAGTGTGCATCGAGTTAGTGTGGAGCAGGTGTGGGAGCCATGAACGGACACTGTGGGTGAACCTCTTTGATGTTCCGCTATTTACTGATGATTCTCATAATGTCTATATATTGGCGCTGGGGAGAGGACGTCGAATAGAGAGCATGGCATTACATTCAGATAGGCTGGTCTGACAGGCAGTCATGGCCGCAGACCAGAGTGCGGTACTTCATCTGTGAGAACTGGCTGGTGGCGTGTGAGGTTGGAGAAGCCAGTTAAAAGTTCTTAAAAACTAAATTTTTCTTGGGGAAACACTGAGTTTGATGCAACTCAGTGTTGCATTGTGTGGTGAATATCAGAGCTGTTCAGAGCATGCTGGCAGTTGATAACTTTTGGTCACACCCTGTTCACACTATCATTCGTGTTGTAGATTAGTGTATAGTCATCCTTCTCATGGCTGCAGGGGTGAAGCCTGCAGCCATCTTGCAAGCAGCTCTAAAAATGATTCACCAGGTTCCGACCGAAGAACAGATTTTGAGCTACAGCACAATCCTTCCTCAAACGCAAGTTGAAGCCCTCCCTCATCAGTCATTTCTTTTGGCATTTACCTCTCAGCGGGCACACTACTTTAACTTGCCCAAGATGGCCGTGAGAGCTACATGCATATGTGCTACTTGACTTTTGCACTTGCGGTGAACTTGCACATGCACATTGAGCTCACAGCAGAACAATCCGCCGTGGCAACATGTCCGCCAGAGCTCAGTGCTCATGCACGACTTCACTGTAGCTACAGAAGTGAAGTTACGCAAGCGCAACTGCTTGCATGTGCTTACTGAGCTCTGGTGGCCATCTTGAGCACAGTGGACTGTTCCGCTGTGAGCTCAGTGAGCATTCATAAAGTGCAACTGCATTCGTGTTGGTTCTGGCCAGAGCTAGTTTGAGTAGTTGTGATTATTCAAGTTCAAGTTTATTGCAGGAAAACTCCATTGAGCAAGCTCATTCACAAGGAGGTCCTGTGACATAAACACTTAAAGTACAAACATAGATAGGTAATAACAGTATATACATGAAATGCACGTTACATGATACAGGCTGGATATACATACAAGGGTACCACATAGGGTGACTGCAGGTGGTAAACATTAATATGAGACAGGGAAGCGACTTACAGGTTGCGTGCTGATAAATGAAACATGATGACTGGTGTGTGCAATACATATATTTTGGCAGCTAGAACACACAACAGACTACAACTGATATGGGGGAGAGGAGTGATTTGATAGAGTAGCAGTGGAGCATAAGCATAGATAAAGCCAGGAGTAGAAGGGGAAGGGAAAGCAGTTAATATGACAAAGCAATTATACCTTACCAGTGGATAAATATGGCACACATGGGGAAGGAAGAGACTTAATGACAGTTACAGGTGTCTCTTATTTTGGCTGAACTTAGCGATTTGTAGAAGTTTATTGAAACTGTGCTAGTTAGTTTCAATGCGGTTTGTAATTGGTTCCAAATGGAGGAAGGGCATATGCAATAACACGTTTACAAAGAGGTCGCGTCCTTGGTATGTCAAGCATAATAAAGTCAGATTTTCTTAAGTATGCACTATGTGAGATACTAATAAGGAAGAGAGATAGCTTGGCAATTTCTGCAGGAGCAGTTTAGAGTCCATAGCACAGCATGCAGCAGGCGTCTAGTAATAAGGAATGTCCAACCAACAGCTGCATATAAGTCACAGTGAGTGCGAGCAGTAGGGAGTTGGTAATGAACCGTAATACGGTGATAAAGGATGTCCAGTTTACTTAGTTTTGCAAGAGTGGTGGAGGAATAGATTACTACGCCATAGTCAGTAGGGGAGAAAAGTGGCCTGTACAAGCTTGTTTAGAGTTTCAAGGGGAAAAGGGCCTATTTCTGTAGAAGAAACCTAACCTTGCTTTAACCTTCCAGAGACATCTTTGACATGGTCATTGAAAGACAATTTTAGTCGATCCAGATACCAGATATTTAAATTTGGTTACAACTTCCAGAGGCTCGTTTAGCGTGGTGACAATGAAGTCTTGGGCAAGAGGTATTGGGGGCCTGTGACAGCACTAGAGAGAATATCATCGCTTTAGTCTTCTTAGCATTGAGCAGAAGCTTTGCCTTTATTAGATTATGCTCAAGTTGTGCGAAGTCCATGAAGCACTCCCTTGACTTCAGATAACGATGAGCCAAAGTATACAACACAGTATCATCTGCAAAAAGTGCAGATTGGACGTGGATATGTTAGTATCTAAGTCATTAATGTACAAAGAAAACAAGATGGGGCCTAAGATGGATCTTTGGGGACTCCTCTTGCAACTGGCAAGGCAGCAGAAAAAAAAAGCCTTCCACCTTTACTTTTTGGAATCTTCCAGTTAGGTAGCTAGAGAACCACTGGGTGGTATGGTATGTGGCACCCAACTTTGCAAGGCAATTGACTAATAGTTTGTGTAGTCCTGCACCCAGCCCCTTCCAACTGCGTGAGATAACTTATAAAGAAGTAGAAGATTCTCTTCTTAACTTAGACACCAAAAAAGCGCAGGGGACGATGGCTTGGAACCCTTTTTCCTAAGGTCAGGCTACGCCCATCTCACTGCCCCAATTCTCCACATCTTCAATCTTTCCAATACATCTGCTACTGTGCCGTCCTGCTGGAAATCAGCACATATCCTCCTCCTATTTAAATCTGGTGGCCCATGCGATGTAAACAACTATAGGCCTATCTCCATATTGCTTATCCTTTCTAAAGTTCTGGAAAAATTGATCCATATTCAGTTAAAATCTCACTTGGAAACCTTCTCTCTCATTAACCCAGCTCAATCCGGCTTCCGGGCTAATCATAGCACAATCACTGCACTAGCAAAAGTAACCAATGATTGGATCTCTGCTATAGATGCTAAGAAGGTAACTGGCGCAGTCTTTTTTGGACCTCAGCAAAGCTTTTGATACTGTTGATCAGATGTGGCGGGAGGGGTATGCTGGCTCACCGCAGCACCAGCATAAGGTGACGAGTCAAAAGCTAATCCAGCTGTGGCAAAGTGGGAGTTAAGTTCCTACAGGATTAGGGACTTGTTTTCCACAATCTTTCCACTTGCAACTATCTTTGTTGGGACAGAGGGGGCCATGGACCGTCCTTCTATAGCTTTGATAGTCTTCCATATTTTATGAGGGTTACCTTCAGCTTGTTCGAGAGTAGAAATATAATAGTTAGCTTTAGCAGAGCAAAGTTTTTTCACACAGTTATTCCTGGCTGTTCTAAAGGCCTGCCAATCCGAAGATTCTTTGGAATGTCTAGCTTTAGCCCAGAGCTTATCTCGAGCTATAAGGGCTGCCTTGAGATCCGAGGTGAACCAGGGGTTGGAATTGTTCCGTACCTTTACTTTGATAAAAGGGACATGCTTATTTATTGTTGTAGTGAGTTTGTCATTAAGGATGTAAGCTGCCTTGTTGACATCTTTGGCTAGGTAGAGATCTTGCCATCTGATCATGCTCCCGGTCAGATAGGAAGTTTACTGCACTGAATTTGCGAAAGGATCTTTTTGTTATAAAGATGGGTTGCGGCCGGGCCTTAATTTGAGATCTTATGCAAGCAACAATTCCATGATCGCTCATGTCGTTGTGAAACACTGCCGAATAAGATATTTTGTGTGGATGGGTGGTTAGAAAAAAATTACTCACCTTAGTAATGTTGTTTCTTCTAATGGAGTCTTGCTATATTATGACACATGCAGTGAGTCCCAACCTTCGGACTGCTCCGGAGGTGAAAGAGTTAACTTTCCATGCCAGGCATGGGCAGCTGAGCCTCGAGCTCGGTTGAAAACTCTGTCTGTTGTTCTTCAAACTCAAACTGTCAGATCTTCTGGGCTAAACTCACTAAGGTCCTGTGTGGAAGCTGTAAACCTACACTAGCCAACTGGCTACTAAATATAACAACACATTTTGGTCCCAAAACGAAGACTCAAGTCAGGAGACCAAAAATGAAAACACAACACCCAGTCACCCCAGAAAAGAGGGTGAAAAAACAAGGTGGGCATCTACTGAGTGCCAACACTGCACTGCCTACCCACATCCCAAAACAGAGGTTCTGAGAGGGGCAGGTGGGGAGGTCATAATATATAAGACTCCATTAGAAGAAACAACATTACTAAGGTGAGTAATTTTTCTTCAAACAACATGAAGTCTTGCTATATTATGACATATGCAGACTACAGCAGTACCTCCGTGGAGGAGGAAAGAACCTACTTAGGAAATAGGCTCTGAAGCACAGCTGTGCCAGAACCGAGCATCACTCCTAGCCTGGGTGTCCAGAGTAATGCTTGGTAAAAGTGTGAACTGTTTTCCAGGTAGCTGCTTGACAAATCTCTAGAATGGGGATGTCCCTGGCAGCAGCCAGGAAGCAGCTGTACCTCTGGTAGAGTGAGCCCTCAGGCCTGAGGGAGGAACCTTACCCAGCTTTTCATAACAGAATTGGATACAAGAGACAATCCACCTGGCAATGGATCTTTTAGTGGCAGGTTTCCCTTTACCAGCCTCACCATAAGTGAGGAACAGTTGGAGGGAGTCAAACCTGTGACCCTTGGTACGCTCGATGTAGTAACTAAGGGCTCTCTTCACATCTAAGCTGTGCAGCCTCCTCTTGCCAGAGGAGGAATGATCAGTGAAGTACACTGGAAGAGAAATAGATTGATTAAGGTGGAAATCTGAAACCACCTTAGGCAAGAACTTCCTGTTAGTCCTGAAGACCACCTTATCTCTATGAAAGGAGATAAAATCAGGCTCCACTGACAAAGCTTGTAATTCACTTATGCGTGTGGCAGAAGTGATGGCTACCAGAAACACAGTCTTCCAAGTCAAATACTTGAGATCTGCTGAAAGCAAGGGCTCAAAGGGAGGTTGCATAAGCTGAGCAATGCAAACATTAAGATCCCAGGCAGGGGCAGAGTCCCTGAATGGAGGGTTGGTGTGAAGCAATCCCTTAAAAAACTTAGAGAATACAGGATGAGCTGAAAGGGAAGAGGGTTTACCTGCTGAAATGAAATCAGACACAGCTGCCAAATGCACCTTTAGGGTAGCTGGTCTGAGCCCCAAAGTGTTCAAATGGACCATATAGTCCAGGACTGTGGGTAAATCAGCAGATTCTGGGGAAATATGCTTCCCAGAGCACCATATGGAAAGCCTCTTCCATTTGGAATTGTAAGTAGCCCTGGTGGAAGGCTTCCTAGAAGCCTTCAATATATCCATTACACCTTGGGAGAGGTGTAGATCAGCAAATTCTAACTCTTCAAGAGCCAGGCCTTGAGATTGAGAGATTTCGGTTGAGTCCAAACCCTTCCCTGAGCACAGGTTAACAGATTGCGAGTCCTGGGAAGGCGCGGGGAAGGTGGACTGCTAAGGACAGTAGGAGTGGATACCAGGGTTGTCTGGCCCAATCTGGAGCAATCAGAATCACTTTGCAGGATTGAGATCTGATTTTGACTAACACTTTGAACAGGAGAGGAAGGGGAAAAGCATAGAAACTTTCCTTCCCAGTTGAGAACTAAGGCATCCAGAGGACTGAGCCCAACACTGAGGGCCTGCAGCAAAAAGGGAAGTTGGTGATTGTCTGGGGCTGCAAAAAGATCTATCTACGGGGTGCCCCGCCTGGCAAATATTACCTCCAGGACAAGGGGATCCAGTGACCATTCGTGATGGCCCTGGGAAATCCAGCTGAGTGCATCTGCCAGAACATTGTCCTTGCCTGGTAGGTGAACTGCCGTAAGGGAGGTGTTCAGGGAATAAGCCAGAGACCACAACTTCATTGCTTCGGTGCACAAGGCCGTAGACCGAGTGCCTCCTTGCTTGTTGATGTACCACATCGTAGTGGTGTTGTCTGTTCTGACCTGTACAACTTTGTTCTGAACAGATTTGGAAAAAGCTTGAAGTGCTAGAAAAACTGCTCTGAGCTCCAACAGGTTGATGTGGAGCAGAGATTCCTGAGGGACCACAGTCCCTGGGTAGTGAGGTCGCCCATGTGAGCTCCCCACCCCAAGAGGGATGCATCTGTAGTAAGGATTAAAGAGTGAGACTGAGTGACAAAGGGAACCCCCTGTCTCAGATTGCTCTGATCCTGCCACCATTGTAGGGCTTGGATCAGGGTTCGAGTCACTGGGATCAATTTGGTTAGAGGGTCCTTTCTTTGAGACCAAAAGGCTCTTAAATGGAACTGGATGTCCCTCATCTGAAATCTGGCTCCTTGTACTACTACAGTAGAAGCAGCCATGTGCCCTAGGAGCTGTAGAAAATGCCTTGCTGGTCGAGAGACCTGCAGGGTGAATGAGGAGGCCAGAGAGACCAGGGTCCTTGCCTGTCCAAAGGCAGGAAGGCTCTGGCTTCCTCTGTGTTCAGTTCTGCGCCTATGAAGGTGAGGAGCTGGACAGGCTCTAGAACTGACTTGGAAGATTCAGAAGGAAACCTAGAGAGGTAAGCAGTTGCTGAGTTATCTAAAGATGTAACTTGACTTGGTCTGGAGACTGGCCTACTATGAGCCAGTCGTCCAGGTAAGGAAGATGGCAGTGTTTGCCTTCTTAGGTGGGCAACTGCTCTGCCAGGCATTTTGTGAATACCCTTGGAGCAGAGGTGAGGCCAAGGGCATTGCTCTGAACTGGTAATGGCCTGAGGGCAGCTCGAACCTGAGTTACTTCGATGGGAGCTTCTGATGAGAATATGGAAGTAGGCATCCTTGAGGTCCAGGGATGCTAGCCAGTCCCTTGGCCTTAGAGAGGGCAGAATAATTCCCAGAGTCACCATTTTGAATTTTGGTTTTAAAAGGTGCTTGTGTAAGTATCTGAGATCCAGGATGGGCCGCCATTCTCCTGTCTTTTTTGGGGTAAGGAAGTACCTGGAGTACAATCCTTTGCCCTGGTGTAGGGGTGGAACCCTTTCCACGGCTCTGAGAGCCAGGAGGGTAGAGACTTCTGCCTCTAGGGCAAGTGCCTCTGATGGATTTGCAGGTGGAAAGGATCTGGTTCTCATCTTTGAAATTTTTGAGCTGAGAACCAGTCCCTGGCTTACTACTTCAGGACCCATTTGTCTGATGTGAGAGACTTGAAGTCCTGGACAAAAGTAACCAGCCACTTCTGAGTAGTGGAGAATCGGCCTGGCCACCCCATCAAGGTGCCTGCTTGGCAGGGGCTTTAGGCTGAGGGGTGGAAGCAGGTCTGCTTGTGCCCGTCTGCCTCTCCTCTAAAGAACCCCTCTGGGCATAAGCTGAAGAGAGGCCTGGGCTTGGTAAAAGGCCTATGAAAGGCCTTCCCCTGCCCTGGAAGGCTGCCTTTGAGGTGGCCTGCCTTTCCTTGGCCTGTGCACTCCTATAGGTGGTCCTATACTCATCCATTTTCTTCATGTAATTCTCTGTCTGCTCCCCAAACAGAAATTACCCACACAAGGAGAATCCATGGCCTTAGTCTGGGTATCCTGTGACAGGCTAGTACATCTGAGCCAAGCCATTCTGCGAGTGCCACAGATGTAGCCATGACTCTTGATGACACATCATTAGAGTCCACTGCAGCATGGAATTGCACCTTAGATACCTCAATACCATCAGCAGCCACCTGATCCAGCTCCTTGGCAAGCTGGCCAGGGACCTGTTTTGCTAGAGCCATAACAGTATCCCATCTAGTTTTCTGGTATCTAGCAACATAAGACATATAATTTGCCTGTCTGAGTCCGAAGTATGCTGCCATGTACTGTTTCTTTGCCATGGCATCCATCCTCCTGGAGTCCTTGTGCATTGTTGTGTAAGGAACTCCGTATCAGAGCCTGACAATGTGTACCTCTTGTCCGTTCTCTTATCAACAGGAGGTATAGTGTGAGGAGTTTTTAGAATTTTTACTGTCTGTTTCCCAAAAGATTTATGCAAAGGAATAGACAGTCTCCTAGACTCTGGGATATCCATCATTTCCACATAGTCAGGTTCCTCTTGATCATCCACAGCTTCCTCCATAGGGAGCTGGAGGGTTTCAGCCACTTTTTTATAAAAAATAAAATGAGAAGGGGACTCAGAAAGCCTAGGAGGAGACACTCCTGAAGGTCTGTCTGGGGAGATGTCCGGTTCAGTGGGCACATCCAGACTTTCAAATCCACATTCACTCTCCTCATACTCCTCTTCCCCCTCCTCCGGTTCATAAAATTCCTCTAAATCATACTCTGGAACTGGCTGAACTGTACACTTACCTGATGGCGCCGGTTCGGTCGGAACCGGGGAAAGCGACTGGATAATTTTAATCGCTTTGGCTATTTCTTCAGCGGTTGGAGAGGAAAGTTTTGGCTCCACATCAGCTGATTTCCTTGTCCTTTTTGCTGGAACCGACTCCTCCGAGTCGGCTCTCCTTTTGCCCGAGGAAGTCTTGCCCTGGTCAGAGGGCACTCCCTCCGGTTCGGTTGGAACCGAACCGGGCTGGCCATCCGGGTCAGCAGACTTCTTGGCCTCCCTTTCCCTGAGCCTACCAACTCTCTTATCCAGGGTAGCTGCAGGAAAATTTTTGCAAATCTGGCAGTCTGCATTGAGGTGGTCAAACCCCAGACAATAAACACAGGTGGTGTGGGGGTCAGCCTTGGCAAAGGCTTCCCCACAGACACTGCAGTGTTGAAACCCAGTGGGCCTGGTTTTTCTTTTGGGTTTCTCAGACATAGTGCCAGTCCTAACCAGACTTGCCCGTTTATGGCAATCCGCCAAGCAAGACCCTCTTATCGGTTCCCAACCGTGTCACGGGTCGTGGAAAAAAACGTAATAAAATCCGTTTTTTTTAGAACCGATAAGAACCGGTACCCACACTCTAAAGGACAGATTAATATAATTCAAAACAACCTGATCGGTTCAAACCGATCCGATAACTGTTTACAAGTTCCACACAGAAGAATTAAATGTAAAACCTATCTAATACTCACAATACCACAGACAGAGCTTGAACCGACTGGTTGCGGTTTAAATTCGGTCAAAAAACCGAGAAAATAATACTTTAACTGACAAAATGAACCGAGCAGAAGGAGAAAATCTCTGGGGCGACTGTTCAGTGAGCCGGAGTAAAGAATCTGACAGTTTGAGTTTGAAGAACAACAGACAGAGTTTTCAACCGAGCTCGAGCTCAGCGTTCCATGCCTGGCATGGAAAGTTAACTCTTTCACCTCTGGAGCAGTTCGAAGGTTGGGACTTACTGCATATGTCATAATATAGCAAGACTTCATGTTGTTTGAAGTACCACATCTAGAATGGAACTGTTGGCAGTATTTAGAGTGTTGTTCCTGGTGGGTTCACTGACTAATTGCCCAAGACCTAGCTCGTCTCAAAGGGATTTGAGGCCGTGTGATTTAGGTGACGGCCAGTCCATATTTAGATCTCCTAGAAATATTGTTTCAGTTTTGCATCTGAACATGGATTTCAAAGGTTAAGGACTTCATCACCACCAGACAGGGGTCTATAGCCACCTAGGTTAGTGATACATTCCGAGGAGGGGAGATGAAGGCTCAGCGAAACTAACTCAAATTCCTTGGCTAGAGATTTACAACTAATATTGGTGACCGAGTACTTAGATTTGGCGTAGATAACCACACCCCCGCCTCTAGACACTCTATCTGCTCTAAATAAATTGTAGCACTGCAGTGATATTTGTTGATCAGTGTTTGTCTTTTTTAACCACGACTCAGTATTTATGATAAGGTCAGGGTTAGCGTGTCAGCCCAGGCTTGCAGCTGTACAAGTTTTTAGGCAGGCTTAAAATGTTGACCATCATCATTTTGAGACCTGTGGCCTCAACAAAATCGATAAGTGAGGTAAGTTGTGGGGGCAGGGTTGAGCTCCACATTTCCTGAGCAGAAGAAGCAGAGTATAACTTTCTTTAAGGAGCTTATAAGAATGGAGACTGCTTTTTATTTCTTAGCGGCAACCCATATCGTGCTGCTGCACAAGAGGCAGCACCACTGTAATGACAGTTGATCGTGATCAATGTAAGTGCTTGAATAGACATAGGTGAGGACAGTAGCAGGGGTGTAGGCTAACGGGGAATAGGCTAAAGGGAGAGGAGAATGACATAGTGTCTGCACGGTGAACCGTTATAACATTAGGTATTGATAAGGTACATTGGAGAACTGAATTGCATTGAGGTACTTGAGTGCACTGTATTGCTGAGAACTCTGCACCTTAGGAACAATAAAAACACAATAAGGAGGCCATGGTCCCAGATTGAGTGGTCTGTGATTTGTATTAGTGCAATATTTTCTAGGCAAGTAATTTGCCCACCTAGGTACTCACTTAAAACCTAGATGGGAAAATACAGCAGAAAGGGGAACAAGGAGAGCAGGAGCAGCTTAGTTAGTGGTGGGGCTCAAGAGATATTCACACAGGGCAGTCTTATTGGCCACACTCGGATACCAATCAGAGGTTGGCAGCAGTCGAAACTAGGCCAATGAAACAGTAATATGATATAGGAGGTGGATCATGAGTGTATTTAAAGGAGGCCTGGGAGAGGGGGGTGGTGGTGGGGTGGAGAAAATTTCAGGTCAGAGCGAGAGCTGAGAAGTCAGAATTAAGAAGGGAACACTGTAACAGGCTCTAGAAAAGGTGCCCCAATCAGAGCAAAGCAGGCAAGCGGGCGTACCAATCACAATCCCCCTATGGCAGTGCCGCACCAATCAAGGGTGCCCAGGCGTGCTGGCTTTCTGCAGTGGATTCTATCGGTATGACAGCACAGCGTAGGTAATAATAGGGTGCTCAGTGTCTATCTGACTTGAGTCTGAAGGGTGGATGGCAGACACTGAGGGCTTCCTGTTTTCAGCTGCAGAGCTGTCGCACAGGCAGTTTTAAGGAACTTGTCAGCCTCTTGAGTGAAGCTTAGGGGAACCTCAACTACAACCACCACTTGTGGCAGCACCGGGAAAGAAGTAGAATGATAATGCAGGCCATATTGCCCACACGAGTACAGTGATTTATGTAGAAGACCAAGAATCCCTCTAGTGGCAGGTCTGTATAACCTGCTAATGGAAAACTAGCCATTTAAAAAAAAAAAAAATGACAAGGCTTTCAGGGAGGTGTCCCTCCCCATCAGAAGATTTGTCCCCCCCAAAAAATGACAAGGCTTTCAGGGAGGTGTCCCTCCCCATCAGAGAATTTGTTTGGGGCAGAGTGAGTTGGGGAACTTTGGGCCGAAGAGTGCTAATGGCAGAGTGAGTGGGAGCCATCAATTTCCAAATAACGAATTTTGAGCTGCAGCACAAACCTTCCACAAGTGCAGGTTGAAGCCCACCGCTCATCAGTCATTTCTTTAGGCGGCCCACGCTTGTGGAAGGATTGTGCTGCAACTCAGAATTTGTCATTTGAAAATGGTGGCTCCCTCCTCTGCCATTAGCACTCGTCGCCCAAAGTTCCAAACTCACTCTGCCCAAACAAATCCTCTGATGGGAGGGACACCTCCTTGAAAGCCTTGTCATAATCACAACTACTACTCAAACTAGCTCTGGCCAGAACCAACACGGCTGCAGTTGCGCTTATGAATCCTCATTGAGCTCACAGCGGAACAGTCCACTGTGCTCAAAGATGACCACGGGCTCAGTAAGCATGTGCGAGCGGTGCGCAGCTTCCTTCACGTGGTGCGGTGATCACGCGTGAGCACTGAGCTCCAGGACATCTTGGCCACTGTGGACTCTTCTGCCCAAACCAAGGAAAAGATGGCCAGCTCTATTAAGAAGGAGATAAAACCTTGTATGGGTACATTAGGGAGTGAAGAAAGACCAGGGAGAGATAGTGAGGCTTAATAAAGGGAAGAGTGGGGTGGGCAGAGGGTAACAGTGAAAAAGCAGGGATACTGAACGAATACTTCTGCTCAGTATTCACAAAAGAGGAGGAGGGGGAGGTACCTAATCCAGTCAGTAGAAGCACTCTGGATAAGGGGTCAATACCAATCCATTCACATAAGAAAGGGTTCTGAAAGAACTCCTAAAATTGAGGGTGGACAAAGCAATAGGCCCTGATGGGATTCACCCCAGAATTAACAAATCTTGGGAGGATGGTGTGGTACTGAAGGACTGGAGGAGGGCTGATGTGATTTCCCCTTCACAAAAGTGGGAGCAAAGCAGAGGCGGGAAGCTACAGACCTGTTAGTTTGACCTAAGTGGTAGGGAAAATGATGGAATCACTTCTGAAAGAAAGAATTGTTGAGTACCTAGAGGCTAGTGGGGCACAGGACCCAAGGCAGCATGGCCTTACAGTGGGAAGGTCATGTCAGACTTATCAAATAGATTTCTTTGACTGGGTGACCAAAGTAGTAGACCAGGGAGGGGCTGTGGGCATGGTCTACCCAGACTTTACCAAGGCATTTGACACAGTCCCACACAAAAGATTAATAAACAAATTATCCAACCTGGGAGTGGGTACCAGGGTGGTAACCTGGGTAAACAATTTGCTGGACAACAGGTCACAGAGGGTAATAGTAAACGGAGTCCACTCTGAAGAAAGGGGGGTTAATAGCGAATTCCGCCAGGGTACAGTACTGGATCTGGTCCTTTTAATATCTTTATAAGTGACACTGTGGAGGACTGGAAGTAAAAGTATGCCTCTTTGCAGATGACGCGGAGATCTGCAACAGGGTTGATATACAAAGGGCGATAGAGAGGATGAGAAGGAACTTGACAAGTTTGGAAGAATGGTCAGAAGTATGGCAGCTTAGAGTCAATGCAAGGAAGTGCAAAATAATGCACCTGGGAAACAAAAACCCAGGGGAAGAGTACACAATGGGGTGGAGGTACCAACAACAACAAAAATGGAAAGGGACCTGGGGGTAGTCATATCAGATGACTTAAAGTTAAGCAAAGCAATGTGGGAAGACAGTAAGGATGGCTGGGGATACTGGGATGTATAGGAAGAGCATCACCAGAAGAGAACAGGAAGTTATAACCCCAGTAATACTCAGATATTCCTAACTTTCTGCAGTGTCCCTTTAAGCCAGAACTGCCCAGAGAGGATAAAACACATGCAAATGATGGAACTCTTTGCACGTGACAACTGTTCTAATGCTGCCTTGAACTAATTGCCTTAGGCCCTGTCCACACTACACCTCTGTAACGTTACAGAGGGCCCAAACCATAACCGCAACGTTTTGCGTTTACACCTGTAACGTTACAGAAGATGTTTTTGTAACCGTTGTTGAAACCACATGAGGTGGTTTTAACAACGGTTATGAAACCGGTTACACCTCGGTAACGTTACCAGCCATAGTGTGGACGCGTGGTGCCGGTCCCCTAGCGAAGCACGAGCTGCATTGTAGGATCAGATGCCGCCGTAATGGCCACCTGGCTCCCGCAGTGTGGACCGGCAGTACCGATCCCATAACGGACACCACTGCAGCGTGGACACACTGCACCACTCCCCGGCCGTAACAGTTTGCATCCATTACTGGGCCTGAGCGGTAGTGTGGACGGGCCTTAGTTCTATATTCTCAGATTTGACTCTCCGCCTGTAAAGTCTAGTCACTCGGAGTTCCTCTCTTCAACTTGTAGCTGTGACATGAAGAAACTTATAAATACATATAGATATCTTTTTCTTTCATTTGCTGCCTTTTACTTATTGTTATTTTTAGCTAAACCTTAGTTTTAGTGTTAAATTTTAGTATTTTTATCGGTTCTCCCAGTTCGGTATAACTGGTGGGGAACAGAGTTATTTTAGTTATTTCCAGGGTTTTCTGACTAGAAAACCCCATTAGTTTAGTTTCATTTTATTTTAAAACGTATATTATTGTAACAGCTTTATCGGTTATTGAACCAATAACCTCAATTCACTTTTTCCTTCAGTTCCGGTTCCCATCAGTTCCTTATCGGTTCTGGAACCGACCGCAAGCACTAAATTTTTGTTAAAACTTTTAAATTATTTAGCGGTTCACGTTTTTATCGGTTCCCAATAAAATGGCAGGAAAACCTAAAAAGAAAACCGGTGAACCAGGTTTTGAAAATTGCACTGATTGTGGGAAGTGTTTGCCAAGGCAGACATTCACAGTTTGTGTGTTGCCTGCTTTGGCTATGATCACCTTAAGGAGGGCTGTGATATTTATAAAACCTTCCCAGAGAAAACAGTGGAGAAACACCTGGAACAGCTTAAGAAAAAACTTCCTCCACCTAAGGGTCCCGCTGGCTTTGACCAACCAACACCCTCTTCTGCTGTGGGTGAAACCACTGCAGTGACTATTTCAACCCCTGAGACAGGTAACAAGGGCACTAAGAGGCTTGCTGAACCAGCTGACTCCCCGGTTCGCTCTAAAAAGACAAAAAAAAGTAGAGCACACAGAACCCCCTACTGGAAAAAAGGGGACTTCTGTGGGTGCTTTGTCTCTTCCTTTTCCTCAAGAAATAGCTCGGGCTTTTAAAGTGGTGCAAGCCTTACAAGGCCTTTTCCCCACTGACCAGCAGCCACCTGTCCAAGTCCCAGCTGGACAGGCTGGCAGTACAAGCAAATCCTCATTTATTGAAGAGGAGGATTATGGTGAATGCGAGGAGGAAGATGAAGGGGAACCCACTGAACCTGAGGTCTCCCCTGAGCAAGATTTTGGTTTACCTCCTGGAACCACTGAGGATTATTCCTTACATTTCACTTTTGTGAGAAAGATGGCTGATGCCCTGGACATCACCACAAGTGAGGAAATAGAGGATGAGGAGGAGGTGGAATACCTCGAGATGATGGGGTTAACCTCCACATAAAAAGCTCCTCTTGCCTGTGAATAAATTCTTCAAAAAAGATGCTTTGAAGATTTTACAGACTCCTAATTCTGTGCCCCCTCTTGATAAGAGGTTGGACAAGAAATATCAGTTGGAAAGGAAGGGTGCAGAATTTCTGTTTTCCCATCCTGACCACCAAGGGGTGGTGCATGTGATAGCCTGTGACACGGCTAAGGTGCCTCTGGCTTCTCACCCACCAGATAAGGAGACAGAAAAATTGATAGTATGGCCAAGAAGGGATATTTGTCAGCTTCCTTGGCCATCAGGCAGGCTAATATTCAAGGCTATGCGGCCCATTATCAGAAGTTTTTATGGCAGTGGCAAACAAAGCCCCATCACCCTTGTCTGATAACCTCACAGAAACTGCCAGGTTTGGCTTAGTGGTAGCCAAGCATCAGTTTCAGATGGCTGCTTATACCAGTGATACAGCAGCCAGGTGGATGGCAAATACCGTTGCCCAACGAAGGTTTGCCTGGCTAAGAGCCACAAATCTTACCCAGGACACTCAAACAAAGACTCTGGATTTCCCTCTGGAGGGTAATTCCCTTTTTGGAAAAACAGTGGCTTATATGAAGAAGGTAGATAAATATAAAGCCACCTTCAAAAGCAACTCCGCTAAAGAGAAAGCCTCTCCATCCACCAGACCCTATGGAAGGGGAGGCAGGGGCAGGTCCTTTCACACTTGGCCCTTTTTCCAGACAGTGGCTGCACCCCAATACCAACAGTATCCCCAGCAGGGATACTTCAGAGACTAGGGGCAGGAGGGGTTCAGGCGGGGATCTCAAACCCAGCCTCAGCCCCAGAGTAAACAAAAACCCTGACATGTCTTTACAGGCTGCCTCCTCGATATCTGTCGGAGGCAGGCTGTCTCACTACCTCCAGGCTTGGCAAAAGATCACCGCAGACAAGTGGGTCCTGGGGGTAGTGAGTCAGGGACTGTCTCTGAGTTTCAAATCCCTTCCTCTTCTGAGAACCAGAGTGTTCAGGCCATCCTCCATCACAGAAAGGAAGCTGCTGGAGGCAGAGGTTCAAAACCTGCTACTGTCAAGGGTGGTGGAACCTGTTCCAGTTCAGCAGAAAGGAAAGGGTTTCTATTCAAGGTACTTCCTTACCACAAAGAAAAATGGGGAGTGGGGGCCTAACTTGGACCTCAGGGTGCTAAACTAGCTTTTGACAAAACCAAGGTTCAAAATGGTAACTTTGGCACTGATTCTACCAACACTCCAAAAAGGAGACTGGCTGGCATCACTGGACCTAAAAGATGCCTATTTCCACATCCCCATAAGGGAGTCTCACAGAAAATACCTCCGGTTCAGACTCCCATCAGGTCACTACCAGTTTTCAGCCCTGCCTTTTGTCCTCACTTCAGTTCCAAGGGTGTTCACAAAATGCCTGGCAGTGGTTGTGGCACACCTTCGAAGACAGGGTGTCATGGTATTGCCATATCTGGACGACTAGCTGGTGGTGGGAAAATCACCAGAGCAAGTCAGACAGTATCTGCAGATCACCCAGGGGCTTCTGGAATCCCTGGGATTCTTGATAAACCACAAAAAATCCATCCTCCTACCTGCACAGGTGCTGCAGTTCATAGGAGCAGAGATCAGCACCTTGCAGGGCAGGGCCTACCTGCCTTTCGACAGGTTAAGAAGTATCCAGCTGATTGCAGACTCATTCAGCCTGCACAAGCCAAAAACTGTAAGGCAGTTCCTACAGCTCTTGGGCCGCATGGCTGCGGGCACAGGCACAGTCCTAGGCTCCAGGTTCCAAATGAGAGACATCCGGTTCCACCTAAGGGCACATTGGTGACAAAGAAGAGATTCCCTCTCAAAGTTGATCCCAGTAACAAACACCTTGTTACAGGCACTTCAGTGGTGGAAAGAGGACTCCAACCTAAGGGAAGGGGTTCCTTTTCAGTGAGAGTCCCCATCAGTTGTTCTCACAACAGATGCATCTCTACTGGGGTGGGGTGCCCATTTGGGGGACCACACAACTCAGGGCACTTGGTCAAGTGCAGAGTTACTCTAGCACATAAACCTGCTGGAACTCAGAGCAGTGTTTCTGGCACTAAAAGCCTTCACAACACTAGTACACAGAAAGGTGGCACGGTCAGAACAGACAATACCACCACAGTGTACTATATAAACAAGCAGGAGGTACCTGGTGGGTCCTCTCTGCACAAACCATGAAATTTGGGAGCCTGGCATGCCCCTTAGGAGCTTCCTACAGGCAATCCATCTGCCAGGAAGGAGAACACCTTGCAGATGCCTTGAGTCGAATCAGCCAGGCCCATCACGAATGGACCTGAACAGGCAAGTGATGGCAGTAATCTTCAGGAGGTGGGAACCCCAGAGATAGACTTGTTAGCATCCCACCAGAACCACCACCTGCCAAAATACTGTTGCAGACCACCAGATGAAAGGTTACTCCTGGATGCTCTGGCTTTGAATTGGTCAGGGAAGCACCTATATGCTTTTCCTCCCTTCCCTCTGGTGAACAGGGTATTGCTCAAGCTCAGGTCCCGGTCAGCATCAGTGATCTTGATAGCACCAGACTGGGCTAGGCAGCCATGGTACTCTCTGCTGCTCTTCTTGTCTGTAGCCAAGTCAATACACCTCCCTTGGAGGCACAATCTGTTAACCTCCAACCAGGGGAGGCTTCTGTATCCGAATCTCAGGTCTCTCATTCTCAAAGCTTGGCTCTTGAAGACCTAGAATATGCAGGTTTACATCTCTCTGAAGCTGTTTTAGACATCCTAAGAGGTTACAGGAAGCCTTCCACTAAGAAAAACGATGCTTCAAAATGGAAGTGGTTTTCTATTTGGTATTCAACTAGAGAGCTGGTACCAACACAAGCTGGGGTTCCAGCTGTTCTTGATTACCTCTTTTATTTACATTCCCTGGGATTGCAGCCCAGTACCCTCAAGATCCACCTGGCTGCAGCATCCGCTTACAGTTCGGCTGGAAGGCATGTGTCAATAGCTTCAGACCCTATCTTTAGGAGGTTCTTCAAGGGTTTCACCCATTTGCACCCCCCTCATGGGGAACCGGTGCCAGCATGGGACCTTAATGTGTGCATAGCTAAAGCTCATGGGACCTCCTTTTGAGCCCATGTCCTCTGCTCATCTGAAATGTGTCACTTGGAAAACAGTTTTCATAGTGGCAATGACTTCTGCAAGAAGAATCAGTGAGCTTCAGGCTCTCTGCATTGAACAGGACTACATTTCTTTCCACAGGGATAAAGTGATCCTAAGGACAAACAGGAAATTTCTCTCTAAGGTGGTCTCTGATTTCCACATGAACCAAACCATTACCCTACCGGTCTTTTTCACTGAGCATTCCACCTCTGGTGAAAGAAGGCTTCACAGTCTGGATGTCAAAAGAGCTGTCAGCTACTACTGTATATGACAGCCACTAAGGACCATAGGCAGGACAGGAAACAACTGTTCCTGACTTATGGGGATGTGGGAAAGGGTAACCCAGCATCGAAAAGGTCCATTTCTCGATGGATAGTTCAGTGTATCCAGTTCTGTTACACTAAAGCTGGAAGGGAACCTCCAACAGGATTGAGGGCCCATTCCACAAGAGGGGCAGCTGCTACCTTAGCGGCTGCCAGGGATGTTCCACTAGCGGACATCTGTAAAGCAGCTTCCTGGAAAACAGTACACACCTTTACAAAGCACTACAATCTGGATATTCTGTCCAGGGGTGATGCTAGGTTTGGCATAGCAGTCCTGCAAAGTCTGTTTCCAAAATAAGGTTCTGTGCCTACCTCCAAAGGTACTGCTGCGTAGTCTGCAGAACGTTAGGAATGCCTGTGAATTACTGGGAGTTAGAAAAAAAAATTCCTTACCATAGTAATCTCGTTTCTTCCCGGTGATACTCTGGTATTCATAACTTCCCACCCTGCCTCCCCTTCTAGAACCTTTAGCCTCTGCACTCCTGAATACTGTGCCCTCAGTGATATACATGCCACTTTCTGGCACCATTTTCTTAAACAAGGTTAGTGTTGGTTTTTCCCCCTTCTTTCAAGTGATTCTGACATTTTGGGGTGTATCTGTTAGGGTTTTCCCCCTCCAGTTGGAGGGTTTATTTGGGGGGTTATGGGCATGATTATCTTTATTATTATTGATTATTACTGTTATTCAGTATTAATAGTCCTTGGGGCCTGCTTTTCCAGGCATCCAGGAAATCTGAGGGTTTAAAACTAAGGCAGTTAGTTCCGGCAACATTTGAATAGTTGTCACGTGCAAAGAGTTCCATCATTTGCATTTGTTCTATCCTCTCCGGGCAGTTCTGGCTTAGGGACACTGCGAAAGTTATGAATACCTCAGTATCGCTGGGAAGAAACAAGGTTACTATAGTAAGTAATTTTTTCTTGTTATCCCACTGTACAGACAGTTGGTGAGACCCCATCCGGAGTACTGCGTGCAGTTCTGGAGACCCCATCTCTGCAAGGACATAGACGGGATGGAGGCAGTCCAGAGGAGGGTAGCAGATGGTGCAGGGTCTGCACCAGAAGCCATGAAGACAGACTAAAAAGCTTAATATATATGCCCTTGAGGAAGGGGAGCATGATAGAAACTTTCAAGTACCTCAAGGAATCAACAAAGTCCAGGAGGGTAGCATCTTTCAGAAAAGAAATGTCAAGAACAAGGGGCGATTGAAGAGAGAGAGGGGGACAGCTCAAGGGCAAAAGCCTGAGAAGTATTTTTTCATGGAGAGGGTTTTGACGCATGGAACCACCTTCCTGAGGAGGTAGTGGGGTCAAAAACAGTGGGAATTCAGGAATGCATGGGACAGACATATGGCAAGTCTGGTGGGGGTAGGAAGAAGTAGGCTGTTGGTTAACTAGGATCTGCAGCTTATCCTCTGTAGATGGTCTTCAATAAAAATCCTGAAGCGGCCACCCAAATATACCTTTAAACGTCGCCTAAAAAAGGGATCCCTCTTGCACCTCAGACAACACCTATTACAGTGTGACTGGACCCCCATCAGCACTGCACAGTGTCAGTGCCCTTGATTACTTTATCACCATGTTTAACTCTGCTTGTGACCGCTATGCCCCGGTCTCCAAACAGAAAGTCAAAAGTCAGGACACCCCTGGCTCTCCCACACACTATTTGACCTCATGAAGCAACAACAATCAATGGCATAAAGCTAATGAATCTGGCAAACCATACGACCGACAACTCTATGGAACTTAGAACAAATGTACCTGGAAATTTGAGTGCGCAAAGCTACCACTACTAGAGACACTCTCCTCCTCCTCCTGAGGCTCTGGGTGCAAATTTTGGAATTACATTAAAGAACTGAATGGAAAATCTGTCTCTCCCCTCAGCTGCTAGTAAATGGCTCACTCTCCCAGGACCCCCAGTTGATTGCCAATACCCTCAACACTGCATTTTCTGATCTTAGCGGTGTCCTTCCTAACTTCTCGACCCAGCCCGGACTTGCCTCCAACCCACCCCTTAAAGTGTCTAGCCCTGCTTTCAGGCCCTAACAATCACCCCATAGAGGCAAGACCATATTTAACAAAGCCCTTGAAAACATGCTTTATTAGTGACTTGCTGGACCTAAAACTAGTCCTCCTCACCTTAGATTCCATTATCTCCCACTCACTGACATCCTAAACCAGTTCCTCTGTTATGGACAATTCCCCTCATGCTGGAATTCAGCTGTCATCACCCAGTATTAAAAGTGGGGACTCTACTTCCCTTGGCAACTACCACCCCATCTCCATTCTCTCCCCGCCCCAAGGCGCTAGAAAAAAGTGTCAGATCAACTCTCAGACTACCTCACTAAATCGACCTTCTCTGCCTTGAACAGCATGATTTCAGGAAGGGCCACAGTACCACAGCTGCCCTTCTTGAATCACCACTTTCATAAGCAAAGCCCTTGATCGAGGCACCTAGTTGGATCTGCTTATATTGACTTAACCAAGGTGTTAGACTCTGTCAGCACACACTCCTAATCCAGTCCCTGTATTGCATGGACCTGTTCCTTGTCGCTACTGTGTGGTTTAAAAGTTACCTCAGTGACAGAACCCAGAGGATCAAATTAAACTCCACACTCTTAGCAAGTAAACCGGTACTTTCGGGAGTTCCCCAAGGCTCAGTACTGGGCCCGCTCCTGTTTAGCATGTACTTGAATACTCTCCCAAAGGCCTGCTTGGGACAGATGCTTCTGTACACCAATGACGTGGTTATATTTGACAGCCACTCGGACACCCACTCCCTTCAATTCTCCCTACAGCGCTCCTTTTCTGAAGCTGAGGCCTAGTTCTCGGAGCACCGTCTTGTCCTGAATTACAAAAAGACCAAGGCCATGCTTTTCACCCACAAACAAAATAAGTTTAAAAATTTTCCCGTTAACATCATTAATGTCCAGGGCTCCCCCCTCGACCTTGTGCCCACCTTTAAATACCTGGGCATCACCCTTGACTCCTCTCTCACGTACCGCGATCACATCAATCTGCTCAGCTTGCAATTCCAGACTAGGTCTCCTATATCGGCTCAGGGGGTGTCTGTCTCCTGACACGCTAGGTCTTGCCGTGACAGCATCAGTGCTATCCTTATTGACTACAGGATTATCTGGCACGGCCGACCCCACTGCCCTGCATCAATTCATGATCTCCTAAATAAAGCGTGCCAGTTAGTCACTGGATGCAACCATTGGACACACACCTTTGAGCTCTATAAACTCACCAACTGGCTTAACTTTGAAGGCAGACTCAGATACCAGACCTGTCTCCTTGCTAGGAAGATCTCCCTAAACACCTCCCCCACAGGTCTCCACCACATTGTTCAGCCCTCCACTCAGCTACGGTCTACATGGGTTCCTTGCCAGTCCCCTGCACTCCCCACCAGGACCTCTCTGGGCCAACGCTTCTTTACTACAGGGCCCCAGTTGGAATGAAATGCCAGTGGCCATCACCCTGGAACAGTGACTAGGCCCATTTAAAACCCTACTCCTTGCTGAAATCCTCTCCCACTCCAACTGTGACTGTGCTTAGTCCTTCTCCCCTTGCCTGTAACTATAACCTTTTGATTTCTGTATATTGTTTTGTACATGCTGGACTTATAATGATTTGACACGGTTGGTCCATTCCACCTTGAACTGTAACTTGTCTTCACTATGTGACTCTTGTTGTATATACGGTTTCTAAACTTGCAATGTATGTATTCTGGTAACACTCGCTCTGGCTTCCATCTAGCTTCGTAAAGCTGCCGAGTCGCTTGGTCTCTCCTCACTCCCTTCTGAATACAGTCTGCAGCTTCTATTACTAAAACCTCAGGCAAGCTAACAGGAGGGACAGACTTTTCATAGTTTTTAAACACAGAGGGGGTCATTTTGTACTCTTAACAGGCTGTCACTTTCTGCAATGCGCACCGCTCTGTCACGCTATAGTTTGGTAATGAAAGGTGAAAGTGCTCCACGATTGGTCTACTCCCTACAAACGGAGCTTTTTTTCACAGAAAGTAAGAGCAGAAAACTAAAAGAAATGTCCATTCTTATGCTTTTTTGTACACAGCTAGGTTTCTGTTACACACCTGCCAACATATTTTTTAGTCGGATTGAGACTGCTTGGTGACACTGCTTACAGTAATAAAAGTTTGTGGTTCTGCACTAAGAGACTGTGAAAATGGCAGGCAGGATTTCATTTTTACATTACATTTGATTTATAAATTGATGGCATGATCAAGTGCATCAGGTTGTACAGTGTGGGACTACTACTGGTATATTTAGTTATGCCTGTGGATGCCAGTTGCATATGTGTGTGTGTGTGTGTGTGTGTGTGTGTATGTGGCTGCCTTGCTGCACCAGGTGTGGAGTGGTCTCACTGCTGGTGAGAAGGTTTTGAGGGCTGGAAAGTAGTTCAGGCGTGCGGTCGTACTGGAAGGCGTGTGGTCGTTGTGGAATAATGCACGGTCATGTGACATGTTTCAGCCAATCAGGATAGTGGATTTTCACTGATTTTCTTTGCCCATTTTATAAATATATATATGTGTGTGTGTGTGTGTGTGTATATGAGAGATAGAAAATGGGGAGATTTCATAGGGTGCTCAGCAGTAAGCTCTTTATTCACTCTGGCTCCTCACAGAGCTGTATAATAATAGCTTTTGAGGTGGGTCTGTCTGTCACTCTCGGTGGTTGTGTTGTTCAGATGTGAACCACCTAGGCATGCAGGCAAACCTAGGCTGTGGGATTCCCCTCCTTGACACCCAACCCAAGAATTTGTGTTGAGGTGGCTGAGGCACTTACTTCTTTCTCACCTCTGTCTGTCTGTGTGTGTTGCGCACCCTCCTGATCCCTGACAGATAATTCTGGGGGCAGGCTGTGGGGCAGTAGTAACTACAGATGAGCTAGCTAGCCCAGCCTCCCCCAGACTGCACCCAGTCCGTTGTAAGGATTGTGACAGATGGGAGCAAGAGGCGAGCAATGGGGAGGGATGGCTGGAGGAGTTGCATCATTGATGATGCTTGCCAAACTATTTTATTAATCTGTCTAGTGTGAATAATGGTGTGACTGGTCCGCTCCATCCCGGTCACACATCCATGCTCCCATCTCTTACAGGTCTCGTAACAGAGTGGATGTGCTTTTGGGCAGGGGCAACTGAGCTGGCTGTATTATTTAGATGATCTGCTGCCCCCACCTAAATCAAGAATTCGAGGGGTGAGCATGCAAACAAACATTTTGGGCATGGGTTGCTGGGTTAGGGAGGGAGGGAGGATCTAAACCTAGGTTTTGTGCAAATTTTGCACATCTGTTCACCTAGTGATGATAAATGTCATCGTAAGCAATAACCCACAGTAGGCTGTGCATTAAAGGAGCTCTTGGTTCCCCAGAAGAAAGATCTCGAGACCTACAGGTCCGATTAAGAAAATAGTAATAAAAATATAATTATTTTTATTAACTTACTTGAATAAATACTTTTATCTGATTGATCCTGCAAGTTCTTACACAGTGCATTATGCATATACCGCTGATACCGATCAGCCAAGAAAAGTGCTTTGGTACTAGCATAAGTGCGATATCGCTCTGTAAGAGTTTAACATTTACTGTGTGCTTACAGGCATATAGGCTTCCCCAGCTTAGCCTGTTGTGTGCGTTATCAGAGGGCTGGATGAGGGGATGCTGGTAGCAGTAATTGCTGGCAGTGGCCAGTGGAGGATTGCAGAATCAACCAAAAATAAATGAAAGTATTTAATTCAAGAAAGTTGATTTAAAAAGTTCTACTTCTTGCGATTTTCTTAATCTGGATTTACAGTCCCTCATTTTTTTTCCTGGGGATGCGAGAGCCTCATTTAAAAGACTACGATGCATGCCAGGGGGTGTAAGGCATGAGTCCTAAGACCCAGTGGCCCAGATATTCAAAAGGGTTGCTCCATGCGCAACAGGGTTGCGCATGCGCAAGTCCTACATTGCGCCATTCTGCGATATTCAGCAGGAGGCAGTTGCTCCACTGGCAACAGGTTGCACAAAAGAGCAATGCAAATGAATGCATGCTCAACAGGAGGGGGAGGAACCATGCATAACCTGCGCAACCTGATATTCAGTCGGGTTGTGCAGAGTTGTGTATGCGCAACCCCCAACCTGCGCCTGCACAACCTTGAGCCAAAAAAAAGGATCAAGTTGAGGCCACCCATAGGTGAGCTGCTGTGTGCAGGCGCAACACAGCAGCTGCCACTAGCTGGCTAACTCGGTCCCTGCCCCCACCAAACCGATCGCGGGCATCACAGTTATATGAAACCCCCACACATCTCCCAGCCCGATCGCGGGCAGTACACATATGAACCCCCACATCTCCACAGGCCGATCGCGGGCAGTACAAATACATGAACCCCCACACACATCTCCACAGCCCGATCGCGGGCAGAACCTGTAAACCCCCAGTGCCCGATCGCGGGCAGAATGTAACCCTCCCCAACTCGAATAACTCCCTGGTGGTCCAGTGGACCGTAAAGCCCGATCGCGGGCAGAATGTCCTGCACAACCCCCAAACATCTCCCTGGTGTCTAGTCCCCCACCCACCCAAGCCCCTCCACCCCCCCCCGCGGCGGGCGACAGCATCCACCGCCTGCCGCCCGCGCCGCCGACTGACTGTCGGTAGGGCTGCCGCCCGTGGTGCAGAGCTACAGCCAATGGGCGTGCAGCCATACCGTACCATGACAGTCGAATTTGTGAATGATCATTCACAAATCTGGACTATCATGTCTGTTATGGGCTACTGCGCCATTAGCTGTAACTCTGCACCAGTAGGCGTCTGCTCAATCGATCAGCGGAGCGTGGCGGAGTGGGATGCTGCTCGCCCGCCCGGCTGCGGGGGAGCGGGGTGGAGAGCCTGTGGGTGGGGGGAACACTAGACACCAGGGAGATGTTTGGGGGTTGTGTTGTGACATTCTGCCCGCGATCGGCTTTACGGTCCACTGGACCACCAGGAGTTATTCGGGTTGGGGAGGGTTATATTCTGCCCGCGATCGGGCACTGGGGGTCTACAGGTTCTGCCCGCGATCGGGCACTGGGGGTCATACAGGTTCTGCCCGCGATCGGCTGTGGAGAGTGTGTGGGGGCGACATGTACGTGTTCTGCCCGCGATCGGGCTGTGGGAGATGTGTGTGGGGGGGGGCGACATGTACGTGTTCTGCCCGCGATCGGGCTGTGGGAGATGTGTGGGGGTGTCATGTAACTGTGATGCCCGCGATCGGGCTGCATTGTGCGTCGGTCCCCGACGGCTGCTGCCTGGCAGGGTGGCCAGGAGCAAGTCCTCGGGGATCGGCGCACCTACATGCAAATGGCATGCAAATGGGGCCATAAATAGATGCAAATGGCCCCACCTGCGCCTTGCATAAATTATGGCCCCATTTGCATGTCACCTTTTGAATATCGGAAATTTGCGCATGGCGCAATGGTACTTGGCGCCCACCGAAGTTTAATGCTCAACTTGGCAACTTGCGGTAGCGCAAGTTCCACTGCGCCATCTTGCGCAAGTGCTGTATTTCGGGGTGATATTCAAAGGGTTGCTCAACAGCAACTCCTTTGAATATCACCAACTCCCCACCCCTCTTATAACTATTTTGGGCGCGGGGCTTGCGCCTCAGACTGGCGCAGTTTGAATATCTGGGCCCGTATCTTTACGCCCCTGGGAAGGAATATATATATATATATATATACACACACCCTGCCGGTCAAAAGTTTTAGAACACCCCCATTTTTCCAGTTTTTATTGAAATTTAAGCAGTTCAAGTCCAGTGAATAACCTGAAATGGTACAAAGGTAAGCGGTAAACTGCTAGAGGTTAAAAAAAAAGTTTAGGTTAGCAAAAACTGCTGTAGAGAAATTGCAAAGAAAGCCAAGGTGTCAGTGAGTACAGTTTCCTACACCATCAAAAGGCACTTGGAAACTGGAGGAAACTGACAGGAAGAGGTCTGGCAGACCCAAAGCCACAACAGAATCAGAAGACTAGTTTCTGAGAGTCAACAGCTTGCGTGATAGGCGGCTCACAGGACAACAGCACAGAGTGACTGGCACCCTGAACCAAAGGGCTACCACAGCATTTTGCAGCGCCATGCAATACCCTCTGGTCTCGCCTAGTTGGTCAGGGGTTCATCCTACAGCAAGATAATGACCCAAAACATACCTCCAGGCTATGTCAGAACTACCTTCGAGGAAAAGAACAAGACAGTGAGCTTCAAATCATGGAATGGCCAGCACAATCTCCAGACTTAAACCCCATCGAGCTGGTTTGGGATGAACTGGACAGAAGGGTGAAAGCAAAGCAACCTACAAGTGCAACACATTTGTGGGAACTTCTGCAACAGTGTTGGGAAGAACTTCCGAACAATATTTGATGTCCATTGTAGGAAGAATGCCACGAGTGTGTTAGGCGGTTACAGTATATCTGCAAAGGTGGCTACTTTGATGAGTCAAAATTTAGATTAAATTTTGTTAAACAAAATGATTCTATGATTTCTTTTTATCTCCAATTGTTTATTTGTTCTATGCTTTAATTTCAGAGTACATTGAGACATTAACCTCGTAAATTTCAATAAAAACTGGAAAAATGGGGATGTTCTAAAACTTTTGACTGTAGTGGTATGTGTGTGTGTGTGTATATATATATATATATATATATATATATATATATATATATTTATAAAATGGGTAGGCTAAATCAAGCAATTTGATTGGCTAGTTACCCATGCATGAAATATATTCCATGCATGGGTAAAAAAGTCAGAAAGCAGAACCGCATTTCGAATGAAATCAGGGCGTTAGAATGTTGGCATTTAAAATGCCCATCTTCTATTCACTCGCTAACGCTCCGTTTATTTCATTTTACTTTATCAACATTTGAACAGATATGTAGCGTTTTGAATGGAATGCAGTTTACAAATTCCGCTAAATTGTTGTTACTGTCCATTAAACCCCGCCAACAAGTCTCTTTCCAGCAGTCAGCCCCTGTGAAGCAGTGCTATTTCCGTCTTGTATGGCAGTCAGCCCCTGTTGCCATCTAGTCTGTTTTTCTGCTGCTTGCTCCCAGGTAGTTTACCGTAGCAATTGCTCTTCTCTACTGTGTGGGTCTCTTAGAGGAATCAGAATGTCCCTGTAAATGTAGAGAAAGGCCCGGTCAACAACGGAGGGGGAGTGACTGCATGAGAGCAGCACAAACATACAACTGCTGGCGGGAGGTACATGGACTGGGGATAGTGTACTTCAGTCGGCTTCAGCAGGCGTGTCTACAAAAAAAAAACACGCTTCAGCACTCGTGTGCAGACTGTGCACACTACAATTATAGCAAACTGGAGTCACATACAGTAAATGCAAATCTGAAATATGTTTCAGCACTCGTTTGCAGCACAGACTGCACAGTACACATAACCTGGAGTCAGAAATGCAGATCAGCTCATGAATAATATAACTCAGTGTTTGCGGAAGGACTATTTTATCATACATTAGCATCTTAAAGTCTTTTTTCCTACATGCAAGCAAGATTTTTCTACCTGTAAAAATAAAAATAAATATAAGCGCCTATTTTATAAGCGCAATAAGACACTCCAGATGTGTGTATGCAACATATTTTACCGCACCCAGGGGCTAAAGGCACTCTGCCAAGGCCTCATGCCTTATTACTTCCCTGGCCGTGTAATATCATTTTCTGTCCACTATTGGACAGGGGGGGCGACATGGATATAGCAACAGCCAGTCGTTATATATACACACGCAAGGCTGGGGAGTGGCACACTGTGCAATGGGCGGAAGGGAGGGAGGGTTTGTGAGGCGAGCGGTGGTGGGCTGTGGCATGGTGGGTTCACGCAGGCTAGGGTTAGGAGGGTGCTGGGTTCCATGCTGGGTGCGTCGATATTTTTGTGCTGGTCAGGGTTTTTCCTTTCTCAATCCTCCCCGACATGCACACCTCCCCGGAGTTGAGAATCCTTTAGTTGGAGGTGCGGGAGGCAAAAGCCCCAGGGGGAGTGCAGGGCACAGCCCCTTATAAACAAAAAGCCTATGTTTTCTGCTTTTTGGCTGCGCTGTGAGTATACATCGGCAAAATTGATTTGCCGATGTACACTCACCTAACATGATCGCCTTTCCACGATTGCCGTTATCACACAGAACCCATCATTAGTACATTGCATATATCTTTCCAGTGAATCATAGCAATAATCATAGATTGTTCCTGATACCTTACTCTTATATGGCAGGTACCTGTGCCCTAATAGGTTAGTATTGATAATAGCTCGTGTTGGAGCCATGATTAGATAATACTGTGGATGCTGTCAGGGGTGTACTGTACGTTTCCAATATAGGTCAGGGGACCAAATCTAACAGCTTCTTGTGCAAGCCATGCACAGTTTTAGTTATCCTCCACTGGAGCGCCTCTACTCTGTCCTTTTGGAGGTGCAGTCTCCAAAATTGAACAGAGTACTGTAGGTGTGGCCACACAAGCGAGTGATATGATGGCGACACCACCTCCCTCCTGCTGTTGGAGATGCCCTATCCTATGCCACCCAGCATTCCACTAGCCTTACCCATTGCCTTATCGCACTGCCCTGCCACCTTGAGCTCCTCAGATATAACTGTTACGACCTCTTTCCTGCCTAGTGACTTTTAGTACCTCCATACTCCGTGCTGGTGTTTCTGTGTCCTAGGTGCATTATTTTGCACACTTTGGCATTGAACCCCAAGTGCCATGTTTTTGACCATTCCTCAAGTCTCAAGTCTGATTTGTATTTAAAGTTTGATTATTTCTCTATTTAATGTATTACTGTATTTCTCTATATATATTCTTTTTATGCAATATGTGTATATATATATGTATATATATATATAGCCCCTTACCCTATCCACTCCTCCTCCTTGTCCATTCTCCAGTCAGCCTAGTTATATATAGGGGATATGTGTTGAACTGTGGTGGAATACACTATTTATCTGCATCAGTGCACACTGACTTCCTTCACGAATGGCAGAGCGTAGCAGTGCCATAAGTGATGCTGAAGTTGGTGTGCTTGAGTGCAGATGAATAGTGTATTCCACCAATAGCCCAACACATATTCGGGTTTATACAATAGGGTGAAAGGATATGGCATTGAAATGTGTTGTGTTATGGATGCATTTGTTTGGGTATATTGGCCCACATCGTCCCCACTCTGGGAAAAGCCAAGGCCATATGGGGGGACTGTCACAGACTCGAGGCAGGAAGCACAAATAGAAAGTAAAAAAAAAAAAAAAAATGAAACGTGTTGTTGTATTTTGCAGTGTGGTTCTGGTGTGTTTAATATTTATTTCCCAGTGTGTCATAATGTTTTAGGGATTTCGATAGTTGAAATGTTTTTCTCCGTGGTAGTTTAAAGTTCCGCATTTTGTTTCTTCGTGATGCTTCTCTTCTGTTATTGGTCTCTGCTTGAGTTCTGCTTTCAGTTTCTAGGTGTAGCTCTGAGTTGAAACATGCTTCGTCATTCATATATTGAACTGGTATATGTATTGAACCGGTACCACTGTAGCTGTGGGCAACCCATGACATGCCAGGATTGCCTCCCCCAGAGTTGGGGGTTCTGTCTTCTGCATCTTGGCAGCACACCACTCACTTATCTGGTCCCCTTGGCGGAGGTTCCTTTGGAGCTGACCAGGGGCCAATGGAAGCTAGGTCGGCTGTGGGAGGCAAACAAGTTGTCATCCACCCAGCATTGCTTCAGTTTACCTCCATGAACCCCAAAGGAGCTGCTTTGCAATGATGTTCCTAGGCACGCTGTGTATGCTTCTGCACAGTGTGCCAGCATCAACAGCTCCTCTCCTGCTGTTGTGACTTTTTGGCACATCTACCTCCATCCTGTGCTGGATGGCGGTGTAGTGCCAGTAGCCACTCCTTCACACTCCTGATGGAGGAGAGCTGTCCCTGTGACAGTCAGTCCTCTTTTCCCAGCCAGTCCTGTAACAATCCAGGCTCATTCTCAAACCCCAGGTCTCTGGTGTCATAAGCAGTAGTGCTACCACTGTGCCAAGAGGCTGGCCTACTACAAGTGTCTTTAAATCTTCATAGACTATGTAATATTTACAGAACTCTGTGAAGCATGGGGGTCAGTGAGCAGCTCTGCTGACCTCATGGCGTAATCTTCCTCCAGCTACTCTTGATAAAATGACCCCCTAATTGTTCACAGGCAACGTGCTTCTGTTCCTGTTTTCTGTATACCTTATTATGAACTGAGGATTGTAAATAGAGGAATCTGATTGGCCGAGAGCTCTTTAAAGCTGTGATGATATCAGGCTACATCATCATGGCTTCAAAAAAGCTCCGGCGCCACCAGCCTCCTTGCTCGCTACTGTCTGAGAACTATTTTTTCAAAATGTACTTCTATACCACCCAAAAACTCATTCATAAAACGTTTTAAAACCTATTTTTTTATTTATAAAACTTGAAACTCAGTTATAATAGCACTAAGTCACTCCACAGTGTGGTATATCATGGGATATCGTCACTTCTCGGGTGGTTAGGTGCGTGCCCTGCGGCCTCATGCCAAACACCGCGTGACAGTATCCCATGATATACCACCTATCGTCGTTATTATTGCTTAATTATACAATGGGCACCAACAAAGCTCTATTCTGATTGGTCATTTGGTACTTCTCCTGTTGTAAATCCTGAACAGTACCAATGGGAAGAAGTGCCAACTGACCTCAGCTGCTGCCCACCTGGCGCGTGTATGAATCATCTCCCTTCCGCACACATTTTGTGCTCCAGCGTTGATCACTGTGCGACAAAACAAACCTATCATGCAGATTTAAAAATGAAAACAACATTTGGGCTAATCAAGACACCCTACTCCTAAAACACCTCTTTAAACTCAAAACATTTACCTGCTTCTGGCTGAGACACTGAGACCAGGTGAATTAAACTTAGAGACAAAACCAGAGACTCACAGAAAGGAATGCTTGTAAACATACTGGAAGGTGAAGACATCGACTCCACAATGAAAACAGACATACAGTGCACACATGCTGCACACCAAATGCAGATGCAGTAGTCTGTAATTTAAAATTAAATCGGCCCTGCACCAACTGCTGAACACTATCCAGGCTCCTGAAACAAAAATGGAGCCTGGACACAATAAACTGCCACCACCCCATACACCGACAAACTTTTTCCCTGCCCCCAGAGAAAGCATCAGAGCTCGGAATCGCATGACACTGTGCATGCGCATCACTACCAACAAAGAGCTATTTTTTTTTTTTCAGGCGTAGCAATAAATTTTATAAAAATAATAAAAACACCTACACAAAAAGTGATTTTTTTTTTTAATTTTTTTAACCGCCAAGCATACAGAGGCACATTGTATAATCGCAATATATCACAACAGGGTGTGGGTCATGCTAGGATTTACAACAACTGGTGTGTTTTGCTCACTGGCCTGTGGCCTCATGACCAAACAACACACCAATATAGAAGAGAAAAAAGTATCTGGAGACCAGCCACTCCGTTCATCATCAGAAATGTAGTTTTATTGTAATTTTTTCTTAGAACACCATGATCCCCTAGGTACGCCCAACGTTTCACCCAACACAGGGCTTCCTCAGGGGCTTAGGATTTCTAGCTCCCGATTATAAGTTTTTTAACTGAAACAAGTTACAGCCACTTGCAGTCTGTGCTTAGTTTCATTTCAGACTGCCCAGAGCTGCCATTCTAAACTTCCCTTCACTCTGATTTCTAGCATTACAGTGCTCATTTCTTGGCTAAGCTGAATAACGTGGTGCAGTTTCAATTCAAGTGTGTCTTGTCTCCAGATACTTTTCTCTTCTACATTGAAGTCAACGTTCACCCCAGCCCCAGTAGAAACATATGGAATACTTTATACTAAAGGGCACCACCCACGTTCTCTTCCTTGGCAGCTAGCAACACACCAGCCATTGTAAAACCTAGCATAACCCACACCCTGTCATGGTACAATATATTGTTTAAATAGAAACCATTGATCCTGCCTGCTACCTTCTAGTATGGGATGTAGACACTGGGAGAACTTCAGTGGGGTGTGTTTCATAGGCAAGTCTAGGAATCCGCGTGGGTTTGGGTGGCCAGCTGGGAAGGTGACCTCTGATCTATGCTAAAATGTAAATCTGACACTCCTGTTTTTAGTATCCTTTGGGATCTTTCTTTTCCTTCCATTAATTGCCATTTGGTTACTTAATGTCTTTGCTCCGAAGTGCCTGCTGCAGCTCTAAATTACTTAAGTGCAGCAAGCTGCTATAATTAGTGCCTGGCAGGCAGACCTTTTCATTTATATGTTCGGATATTTAATAGCATGGTTCAGTTGCTAACAAACAAAACACAGAGCAGCAGATACAGCCAAGAAACCCCATACTCAAATGATGTATACCCAAGTTTATTGAGTTTTGGACTAGCCCCAAGCAGGCACACTGACTGAGAACAGCTTGATAATTGTAATGAGGCATTTTTACACTACATAGCTATGCTGTTTAAGGCAGAAAATCAGAAGGCAGAAGCAGACCTGATGCATACTACTTTCGGTATCTGTAGTGGAATCGGATCAGTATGCATTGGATTGTTCTGCTCTTCCTTTCCTTTTTTTTCTGTTGCTGGCTCCTACTTGCCCATATTGGTGCTGGACTCTTCTCAGAGTAGACCCAGAGTTTGGTCTTAACACTGTTTTACTGTCCTGGGGTAGAGTGCAAATTACCTTGGGTCAGTGTGACTCCTTCTGATTTTCCCTGTGTGGCTCATGTGGTTCCACCCCACTTTCCAATCACAATAAAAGTATTCCCTGTTGTAAAGTGCCACCCCGTTTCTTTGCCGCCCCAGTAAAGTAGTTCCTAGTGTCCAGTGGCACCCACAGCACCCAATACCTCCACCCTTCTCCCCAGTGGTGGCCAACACAACTCCTTCGCTCACCTCCTTGGCCAGCCTCCGTCTGACTCGTAGTTCTACAGTATCAATACACCAGATGTATATCAATATAGTAGGTGCGAGACATCACTGAAAAATATTTGGAAACGTCTCACAACTACTATGTATATATTCCAGCTATTGTAGTTGGGTGAGTCAATGGCAGTCAGTCAAGGGGTTGAGCGGAGGGTTTGTGCTAGCTACCATGATGGGTTGTGGTGGGGTGGGGGTGCCACTGGATGCCAGGGAAAACTTTTACAGGAAGAGGGAGGGGGTGCTACTTTACAGCAGGAATCCATTTACAGGGAGAGGGAGGGGAGCCACTGGACAGTAGGGATAATCTTTAATCTTCAAGAATATCTTCTCGTTGGGAAGCAGCAGATTGATGGTGGCACCACGGGGTGTACAGTCTGGGAGACAGGTCCATAAAAAGAGCCATGTTTGAACTGAGAAAGAACCAGCTGCAAGAGATTGAGGGCCTGGGTCAGGCTTTGTGTCATGCCAGATACAGATCTGACTAAAGCCCTGGTGTCTAGTGCCCGCCCCCGTCTTGTTCCCAGGCATCCACTGCTGTGAACCAGAAGGCTGTGCCAGATTTTTGCTGCTGTGGCCTTGGACTGTGGGAGAAAAATATGGACCCGGAGGACCACGGAACATGCAGGTTACTTGTTTGCCTGTCAGTCTGACAGACCCAGCTCAGCATGCCGCACAGTGGGTTTTTCGCTGTCAATGCAAAATAACTGGAGATGTTACAAATTTTAGATTAGCTTTATGAACAGCATTTGAAGGTAGCACAGTGATGGAGGAATAAATTTCATTTCTCTTGACCCCCGCCATCTCCTGAATGGCACTGTTTTTCCGTCTAGCTTTTTGCTGCCCTGTTGCCACCCAAACCTTTAGCCAGGCAGTTGGTTCAAGTATCTCCAGGCCCTGTTACGCTTAGGGGAGGGGTTACTCCCTTCAGGTGCCTACCAGGAACTCTGCCATCCCCACCTGGTCCGGCCAACTACCGCAACAGTACAATGTGAAGCCCCAACCAGAGCCAGCAGCAGAGTGTAATATTGCCCTTCCCTCCCAAAAAAACAAGTGTAATATAAGTGTGTGTAAGGGTTATGTGTTTCTGCATGTGGATTAAGTATTTATGTGTACAGGTATAGGTTGTGTCTGTTTATGGATGTAGTGCGTATGAGTGGGAGTGGAGGACAAGAGAATTGAGATAAGGGTGAAAAAAAAAAAGTAATAATGACATGTAAGGGGGCGAGGGCTGAAAGTGCCAGTGGAGCTCCTCCGAGATACTGAGCAAGGTGTTCTGTGACGGTGGGGACGTGTGAGCAGTTTGACCGTGTATATGTGTGAATGTCTGTGTGTATGTATGAATGTCTGTGTGTGTGTGTGTATGTATGTATGTATGAGTGTGTGTGTATATATGAATGTCTGTGTGTGTGTGTATGAATGTCTGTGTGTGTGTGTGTATGAATGTCTGTGTGTGTATATATATGATATGTCTGTGTGTATATATATCAATATTATGTATGAATATCTGTGTGTGTGTGTGTGTATAAATGTCTTGTGTGTGTGTGTATGTAGATATGTGTGTGTATGTATGAATGTGTGTGTGTGTGTGTATATGAATGTCTGTGTTGTGTGTGTGTATGATATCTATGTGTGTGTGTATGTATAGATATGTGTGTGTGTGTATGTATAGATATGTCTGTGTGTGTGTATATGTATGAATATGTCTATGTGTGTGATATGTATGAATGTATGTCTGTGTATGTATGAATGTATGTCTGTGTGTATGTATGAATATCTGTGTGTGTGTGTATGTATGAATGTCTGTGTGTATATGTATGTCTGTGTGTGTATATATAGATATCTTTGTGTGTGTGTGTGTATATATATATATAGAATGTATGTGTGTGTGTATAGATATCTGTATGTAGAATGTATGTGTGTGTATGATATCTGTGTGTGTATGAATATGTGTGTGTGTATGAATGTCTCTGTGTGTATATGAATGTCTGTATGTATGTATGTGTATGTGTATATATGAATGTCTGTGTGTGTGTGTGTGTATATATGAATGTCTGTGTGTGTGTGTATGTATGAATGTCTGTGTGTGTGTGTGTGTGTATGTATGAATGTCTGTGTGTGTGTGTGTGTATGTATGAATGTCTGTGTGTGTGTGTATGTATGAATGTCTGTGTGTGTGTGAATGTCTGTGTGTGTATATGTATAGATGTTTGTGTGTGTGTGTATGTATGAATGTCTGTGTGTGTGTATGAATGTCTGTGTGTGTGTATAGATATCTGTGTGTGTGTATATATGAATGTGTGTGTGTATGAATGTCATGTGTATATATATATGATGATATGTTGTGTGTGTGTGTATATAGAATGTCTGTGTGTATATAGATATCTATGTGTGTGTGAATGTCTGTGTGTATATATATGATATGTATGTGTTGTGTGTATGTATGAATGTCTTGTGTGTGTATATGATATCTGTGTGTGTATATAGAATGTCTGTGTGTATGTATATAGATATTCTGTATGTGTATGTATATAGATGTCTGTATGTGTGTGTATAGTATATAGAATGTCTTGTGTGTGTGTATATATTATAGATGTCTGTGTGTGTATGTATGAATGTCTGTGTGTGTATATATATGAATATCTGTGTGTATATATATGAATGTCTGTGTGTGTGTGTATATATGAATGTCTGTGTGTGTATATAGATACCTATGTGTATGTATATGATATCTGTGTGTGTGTGTGTGTGTGTGTGTGTGTATGATGTCTGTGTGTGTATATAGATGTGTGTGTGTGTATGGATGTCTGTGTGTATGTATATGAATATCTGTGTGTGTGTGTGTGTGTGTGTATGAATGTCTATGTGTGTATATATAGATGTGTGTAGAATATCTTGTGTGTGTATGTATGAATGTGTGTGTATGTATCTGTGTGTATGAATGTATATATGTGTGTTGTGTGTATGATATGTGTGTGTATATATATGATATGTGTGTGTGTGCATAGATATCTATTGTGTATGTATGAATGTCTGTGTGTGTGTCTAGGTGTATAGATGTCTATGTATATGTGAATGTCTATATGTGTGTGTATATATGATATCTATGTGTGTCTGTGTGTGTGTGTGTGTATATGAATGTCTGTGTCTATATGTCTATGTGTATGAATGTCTGTGTGTGTGTGTGTGTGTGTATGAATGTCTGTGTGTGTGTATATATGAATGTCTGTGTGTATATTATCAATGTGTGTGTATGAATGTCTGTGTGTGTGTGTGTTATAAATGTCTGTGTGTGTGTGTGTATATATGAATGTCTGTATGTATGAATGTGTGTGTGTGTATAGAATATCTGTGTGTGTGTGTGTGTGTATGAATGTCTGTGTGTGTGTGTGTATATAGAATATCTATGTGTGTATGTATGAATGTGTCTGTGTGTGTATGTATGAATGTATGTCTGTGTGTGATATGTATGAATGTATGTCTATGTATATATAGATATATCTGTGTGTATATATGAATATCTCTGTGTGTGTGTATATATGAATATCTGTGTATATATATGTCTATATGTATATATGAATATCTGTGTGTGTGTGTGTGTATATATATATAGATATAGTGTGTGTGTGTATGAATGTCTGTGTGTGTGAATGTCTGTGCGGTGTATGAATGTCTGTGTGTGTATTGAATATGTGTGTGTGTGTGTATGAATGTCTTGTGTGTGTATATGTATGTATGTATGTATGATGTGTGTGTGTGTATGTATGAATGTCTGTGTGTGTGTATGTATGAATGTGTGTGTGTGTGTATGTATGAATGTCTGGTGATGTGTGTGTGTATGTATGAATATCTGTGTGTGTATATGTATATGAATGTTGTGTGTGTGTAGATATGTGTGTGTATGAATGTATCTGTGTGTATGAATGTCTGTGTGTATGTGTATGATATGTATGTGTGTGTGTATGTTGATATATATGTGTGTGTTATGTGTGTGTGTGTGTATGAATGTCTGTGTGTGTGTATATAGATATCATGTGTGTATATATATATGAATATCTATTGTGTATGTATATATATATATGAATGTCTGTGTGTGTGTATATATGAATGTCTGTGCGTGTGTGTATGAATGTCTGTGTGTGTATATATGAATGTCTATGTGTATATATATATGAATGTCTGTGTGTGTGTGTGTATGAATGTCTGTGTGTATGTATGAATGCCTGTGTGTATGTATGTATGAATGTCTGTGTGTGTGTGTGTGTGTGTGTGTGTGTGTATGAATGTCTGTGTGTGTGTGTGTGTGTGTGTGTGTATGTATGAATGTCTCTGTGTGTGTATGAATGTCTGTGTGTGTGTGTGTGTGTGTGTGTGTATGAATGTCTGTGTGTGTATGTATGAATGTGTGTGAATGTCTGTGTGTGTATGTATGAATGTGTGTATATGTATCGTCTGTGTGTATGAATGTATGTGTGTGTGTGTATGAATGTGTGTGTGTGTGTATATGTATGAATGTGTGTGTGTGTGTGTGCATGAATGTCTGTGTGTATGTATGAATGTCTGTGTGTGTGTGTCTGGGTGTATGAATGTCTGTGTGTATGTGTGAATGTCTGTGTGTGTGTGTATGTATGAATGTCTGTGTGTGTATGAATGTCTGTGTGTGTGTCTGTGTGTGTGTGTGTATATGAATGTCTGTGTCTGTATGTGTCTGTGTGTATAGATATCTGTGTGTGTGTATATATATAGATGTGTGTGTGTGTATATATATGAATGTCTGTGTGTGTGTATGAATGTTCGTGTGTATGTATGATTGTGTGTGTGTATGTATGAATGTCTGTGTGTGTGTGTGTGTGTGTGTATGAATGTCTGTGTGTGTGTGTGTGTGTGTGTGTATATATGTATGTCTGTGTGTGTGTGTGTATATATATAAATGTCTGTGTGTGTGTGTGTATATGAATGTATGTGTGTGTGTATGTATGAATGTCTGTGTGTATGCATGAAGTACTTGTGTATTTGTAGATGCAGTACTGAACACTATGGACCACCACCAGCACTACGGACCAGAATGACAGCAGAACAACAGTTGCTCATTGTGTGTAGCGGGAGATGCTAGTAAGCCACATTTTTATTATAGCTACATGCAGGGTGCGAAATTCCTATACCTTAGGTGCCCCAGGGCAGGCACTTTTGTCTCAGGACACCTACTGCTGTTTAGTGTCTGCCCCATGGCGGCACCTAAGGTATTCCCACAGTCAGAGCTCCGTTTTTATTTTTTTGTGTGTGTTATACTTTCTGCACCTTTGGTTTTGTTTGGGACCCTTTTTTTTTTTCGTCTTCGGGAGTCGGACACATCACGTGCCGTTTTCGGGCGGGGGGGGGGCGGCCAGGGGAAAACTGCGCAGGCTCAGGGCTGTGTGGTTTGCAGAGGAAAGGAGCTGGCTGAAGCAGGAGTTTCATTGACACAGTCATGTGAGCCACAACATCCCACCGCAAGTCTGAAGGGGGTCCATCCGTCACTGCTGGAGGCAGGATTGCAGGCTCAAGACACCAATTGGTGAGTACTAGTATGGTCGTTTGCTCACCCCATTCCTTCTATGTGACTCGAAGAGCTCCTGGTGAGGTGGGAGGGGAGGGATGGAGTGGCCCCAGCAGTTGGGATTGCCAATCATGATCCACATTTTTCTGAGCCTACCCAAAAAAATAAAAAATGAACAAAAGCTCTTTTAAGAGCTAATAGTATTATTTCAGAGGCGGTGCAAATGAGGGGAGTGGGGACTTAGGTGGGATATGGGCAGAGAGGAACCGCTGGCTGTCTGCAGCAGGGAGGAAGGAACTTAACTCTTCCATCCAAGAAATAGAAAACAAAAAGTGCAACAACACAGATGATCAGAACTCTTAGTTTAATCGAGTTTTGTGGGGAAAGATGTTGTCAGGAGTGACTGTAACAGGAGGGTACATAGGGTTAGAGACTTGGGGGGCACTGGAGAAAGCTCTTTCTTTACCTACTATTACAAGTTCAACTACTTACTTTCACCAAAAGTACTGTTGCCTAACATATTTAATTTAATTTCATAGCAGTTTGTGGATTGTGCTGCAACAGGCAGAGACAGTACTACTGAAGAAGCACAGCTAGACTGCATCAGAGAGGGTCCGGTCATTCTCAGTCACTTTTTCAGGCGGAAGTAGTTTTGTGTGTGTATTCATCTGCTTACTGAAATTGCTGGGAAGTGGAACTGAATTTCAAGTAAAAATCTGTCTCCTGTTCTCCCCTATCAAAAAGCACTAAGCAATGTGTTACTTTACTTTGGAAGCTAAGACAGCCATCATATAAAAAGCCGTTTATTGGAGCAGAGCTAGTAGTATACTTTAAAGGGAGCTCCGCTACTACAGCTATTGTTATTTGTAAACCATCAACTCTGTGTTCTAACTACTAGAATCTAAATTGGTAATAAACAGTATTTTACAAGCTACTCTGCACTACCTAAAATATAAATACAACGATTGTTAAAAAAAGTCTATCAAAGTTTTTTTTTTTTTTTTTTTTTTATACAAGCTACTCAATGGACTACCTGAAATCTGAATACTGTTTTATAAAAAAATATATTAAAAGCTTTTTTAACAAGCTGCTCTGTGGACTACCTAATCTGAATAAAATTCTTTTCAGGTCCAAAACGCTTCAGCTACTTGGTATTGAACCACTCAAAATCTAAATAAAAGGCTATTTTCAGGCTTGACGCCATAAAGGGCAACTGTGAGCAAAAGAGCACTTGAAAATAAATCTGACCCACACACACAGTCAATTTTTCGTGTTGTGTTTATTACTGGCGAAAACAACACACAGTCACTTTTGGTCCAGTGAAGGCGATCATTATAAATTATAAACTAAGGGCGGCATGTAAATAGTTTCTTGGGCATGTACGTTTTTTCACGAATTTCATACCCTGGCTGCATGCAAAATGGTATTCCTAGTGTGTGAGTGCAGATGACGAGTAGTAGTCAATATTCATGCGCAGGAGATGGCTAGGAGTCTATGTGTGGGTGCAAATGAGAGAAACAATTTGCCGGCAGATGAAGTCTGCTTGGTCCACCTAATCTGCCCATTTTTCCCTACCAGTAATATCACCGTAGATCCTACTTGATCTCTGGCAAATTTACCAAGCACCCCCCTTTCCCTAAGATTCCCTTTCACCTATCCCATGCATTCTTAAACCCCAACACTGTTTTTGCTCCCACCACCTCCACTTGGAGACTTCCAGGAATCCACCACTCCTTCTGTGAAGTACTTCCTCATATTGCTCCAGAATCCACCCAACTCCTGCTTCTTGTTATGCCCCCTTGTCCTTGAGCTTTTTTCTGAGAAATACTTCTCTCCTTACCTTATTTACCCCCATGAGGTATTTAAAGGTCTCAATCATATCCCCTACTCCCTCCTGTTTTCCGGGGTGTACATACTGAGGGCCTTAAGTCCATCTTCATAGGGCTTCTGATGCAGACTCTGCATCAGTTTAGGTGCTGTCCTCTGTACTGCCTCCACTCTGTGTCCTTCCGGAGATGTGATCTCAGAACTGGACACAGTACTCTGAGTGGTCTTACTAGTGATCTATTCAGAGGCAGTACCACCGCCCTTTCTGCCGATGATACACTCGGTACCTTAGCATCCCACTAGCCCTTCCAGCTGCTTTGTTGTACTGCCTGGCTACCTTTATATAATCCAATACAATTACAACCAGGTCTCTCTCCTACTTGGTGGTCAGCAGTACCAGTCCTTCCATTTTGTACTCTGCCCTTGAGTTTCTTTGCTCCAGGTGCATTACTTTACTTTTTTTCACATTGAAATCCAGCTGCTGTACCCTTGACCGGTCCTCGAGTTTTTAGGGTCTCTGCTCATCCTTTCCATTCCCCTCCCCCACGGAAGTGTCCACCCTATTGCAGATTTTGGTGTCCTCTGCAATGAGGCAGACCTTCCTTCCAGCTCCTCTGCAGTGTCACTTAAAAGACATAAATTTTTTTATTTATTGAAATGTTTCACCAGGAGGGCACACCTGAACAACAAGTTGCTCGTCTCACAGTGAGACCTGTGGGAAGGGGGTTACATAGGGTGGTGAAGGATGATCAGTTACAATAGTATGTGGGTAGTACAAACAATACAACATTGTAAGATTGTGCAACAGCTGGAACACAATGTATTGTACAATAAACAGTAGTGGAACATTGGGTAAATGTACAAAACAGTAATAATGCGATAGAACTATGTATAGTGCATGAGTGTACCAGGAGCAGGCTCGAGGTAGTACGCAAGTGCTGTAGGAGTAAAAAAGGATGGGGTAGGTTGTGCACACTGGTGACCCAGAAGGGCAGGTGGAGAAGAGAGGGGGAGAGGCAAGAACTGAATATGGGGAGAAGGGGTAGTCATTTCCTGATTTTTCCCCTTCAGGATGTTGGACATGAAAGATAACTGGTCCCAGCAATTATCCTTGAGGCACCCTGATGGTCACCTTCCCTTTTTTGGAGCTCTGTTTACTGCCACTCTCTGCTCTGCGTATCACATAACCTGTTTTTACCCAGTTTACCACATTTGGACCCACTGTTAGCTACCCAGTTTGCTTACTAGCCTCCTGTGTTGAACAGTGCCAAGCGTTACTGAAATATAGATGAGCCACATCCACTGCTCCACCCTGATCCGATTCTTTTGTTAACCAAAGAACTCCATTAGATTCATTTGACGTGACCTGCCCCATGAATCCATGCTGCCTTGGGTAGGCATTTATGCAGTTGAGGGGCAGGAGTGTGTATGTGAGCGGGCAGGAGTTTGGGGGGTATTTATTATTTTATTCATATATTTCCATTTTGCCAGGATGGTGGACTGGATCAAAATTATCCATTTTAGCCACGTCTAGGGATAAAGATTGTAACAGAAGGGAGATAATACATGTTACAATACAAAATGTAATACTAAATACAAAAATGTTTAAATACATGTAAAAGCAAAAATAGACAATATTCATATGACATTGCGTATTTGGGTATGAGGAGTAGTTTTATCTCTACCATATGCATTGGCATATGGTAAAGGTAGAAGTGGGATTGTGGGTGCAGGTGAAGAGTAGGAGAAGGTGCTGGTGAAGTTCAGAGTATGAGGCTGAGTGCAAGTGAGTAGCAGGAACATGTGCGTGGGTGCATGTAAGGACTGAGACATGCAGACAATTTTTGTTTAGCAGTGTAGACGTGAGACGGTAGTAGTGAAAATCTGTGTCGCCCTGACAAAGCCTTTCCCCGTTGACACTGAACTCGTAACAGTTCCTGAAAGTGGACAGCACTGTGAGCTAGCATGGGTGTTGTCTGGGTGCCTGGGGCTAAGTGAGGTGTAGGATTGTTTGTGTGCACATATGTGAATGATGATGGAGCAACAGAAGCCAAGATTTCAATTTTGTGTACGGTGCTGGCAAAAGATGTCGGTCACCGACCCACATGACACCTGCATGTACTGCCTGGGCAGGCAGCATGACGTGACTGGGTGTAGCCTTTGCTTAAGGATGCTTTCTGAGTCCCTTAAGTACAGCAAGCTCTGGCTTTCGCTGGGTCGGTCTTCAGAACAGTATCTGAAGGATTCCAAGAGGGACACAGGAAGGCATCAGCTGTGGCTGGGTTGGCTCAGCAGCTTATGGCCCTTGAGGCGGAAGCAGCAGCTGGCACCTCCTTGGTCTTGGCCCTGTTCCTTGGGACCAGCATCAGAGAGTAGTTTACCAGAGAGTTCTGGGAAATTTGTCTGGTGCTCTAGACCTTGGGGAAGAGCCCTGTCCACTGTGGCACCAAACACAAGTACTCTCCGTGTCAGTTGTGGGACCGGGAGCAATCAAGATCTTCCTGGTCCCTCAACATGCCTGACATGTTGATGGCTATCGGGCATGCCCCAGCTGAGGGGCAGGTTGGACTGGTCAAGGGCTCTTTGGTTCCCCCATTAAGTGAGTCTGCATAGACTCTGGTCAAACAGGCAGTTGAAATCTTCCCCAAGTCTGTTGACCCATTGTTGGAATGAGGTTGAGGACTTGGTCCAACAGACCCTGGTGCTTCTGGTCCTCATCCCAGAAGACATGATCCGGTCAGTGTCCCTGTCTGGCTCTCAATGGGAGCAGCCTGCACCAGTGTTCAGATCTTCAGCACGTTGTTGCTTAATGTGGGAGGCACATGGTTTATTCCAGCCGATCGGAAGGCTCTCCTTGCTGTTGCCTGACTGGTCGATAGTTGCGGCATTCCTGCTCCAGATCCTCCTTGACTGAGAGGCATTACTATCAACGCTTCTTGTGCTCCGGTGAAGAGAGGCACCATTGCAAGATGTGCCAGTGCTACTTTGGCATGATAGAGCTGTACCTCATTGTGTTGGTCATATTTCATATAATTTTGTGTTTATAATACACCAGGAAGCCCATGAAAAAGCCAGGTTAAGTTACAAGGGATTATGGGTACAACATACATGGACCCTGGAGAATGACGTTGTAACTCTTGTTACTGGGCAGAGAATCTGTCAGCTGCTAGTCAGGGACTAGATTTTAATTAAATCGTTTAGAAGGAGACAGAAGAATAATTAAGCAGAGGTGATGGCTGGCCCGGTGGTGTGGAGCGCTGAGGCATCATGCCTTGCCTCCTGATATGCCGGCAACCCATGTGAGCAGGTTGCCGGGGGTTAGGCCAGGGTGGGAGAGGATCGAGCGTCTGGAAGACCGCTCTCCTCTCCCAGGGAGGGAGGGCTACGGAGGCCGGTGCACCTCTGACACCTAGCGGTGGCTGGGTGTCAGAGTGCCTGGGTCCCATACGTGAGGGATAGGGGTGGAGCAGTTGGCCGGTGTACTGTGGGCAGACGCACGCACAGCTCGGCCATTGCCAGCACAAATTGCTCCACCTCCAGGTGGGGTGGGGGCCTGGGAGAAAAACAGGAAGAGGAAAAGCCTGGGCGGTTGGATGATCAGCTGACCCGCAGGTGCCAATTCGGACAAGGTAACCACCTCCAGAACTGGATCTGTCGGTGGGTTGAGGGATCCTCGCCGCCCCGCCATGAGGGGGAAGCCGTGGAGGAAGACAGGAGGTGGCACTGCAAATGGGTGAATGGGGCTGTGTGTGTGTGTGTGGGGGGGGCTCGGCACGATCGTGGGCCGCCCAGGAGGGAGATGAATCAAGTAACAAAAAAAATAATTAAGCAGAGCTGGAAGCAAGCCCATCCATTTGTGTTTGAATGGCCCTCAGCATCTACTGGTGCTCTTTTGTCTTGCTTCCTTTTGTCTCTGCAGGTTTATCCTGTGCTAATCTCGTTACAGCTAAGTGGACTAGAATTTTAAGTAAATGACTGTACTGAGTGTAGCTTAATAGCAGCCATTTCAAAGGGAAGTGGGCTGGATCTCCTCCTGGAATTCAAACTGGTTTAGACTGGTGCCTCTAAGGCCTGTATTACCTGCAGAAATGAACATATTTTTATTATAAAGTATTAAAACCTGAGTGGTTGCATAGCCATAGAGATGGAATGCTAGCCAGTCGCAGGGCAAGCTGCAGTCCACTGGACCTGCCCTTTGAGATGCTCATAAAACAAGGGTGCAAGGCTGTATCTGGGCCTTTTGCATTTGAGGACCCTGTCTGCTTAGAGAGCAGAGATGATTTCTTCTCAAGACTTCTCCTGGAATAAGAGCCAAGACTTCACATACCACTTTTAAGAACATTTTACACTTCAAATTCAGCAACTAAGGACTTGAGGTAGAATTTTCAAACTAGAATTCTCAAAGGTTAGTTTTTGTTTTTTGTATAGTTTCATTTAGTTTCCATATCCTGTAACCAATGTCTAAAATTATCTGTCTTTATGTTATTTACTGCATTTATGAATTAGTAAAGCTTTTGGCTTACTTTTAAGATAATTCTGCCAGTGTTGTTTGTGTGTTTTGCCTTGGGGAGGGTTGTTTAAACTATACTACGCCTGTGTGATTACTTAAGGGCTAAACACTACCAAAGGAAAGAACCACTAGGGACTCTGTGTACGAAAAGAGGGGAGGAAATATGAAAGGTCTCAGGAGGAGTCTGTGGTAGTTTGAACCGGTCTCTGCATTTTTGGGAAAAGACACACAATAGGGTGTATAGGGCCCACCGAAGCCTATATGTGGCTTTCTGGTTCGTTGTACAGTGGCCGAGAGGGTTCTGTCCCAGGAACATAGACTCGAGACTGTGTTTGTACCCCCTTGTACGGAGAGAGGGAACCCTGGGATTCTCTGGCGTACGTTAAGTTGTGAAACAGTGAGCATGCTAAAAGGACAGAGAAGGGGTATCCCTGACCCCCTGTCACAAGAGGGATTCGCTGTGATGCAGAAAATCCTGACCCACGGGGTGGGCTTGTGACAGCTACTGAGGACTCCTCTGGCAACAGTGGGCCATTGTGGGGCAGGGTAGTGCTCTATTCTCCGGACCTTAGTCACCTAGCTGTCGCTAGTGGTACCCTCACCAGTCCACACCATACAGTGTCCAGTCCTGACAATGGTGGCCAGCATATACCCACCAGTCACGTCAGCAACAAGCCACCATCTGCCATGTGTAGGTACCCAATCATTATACAGCTCTGTATAGCAATACAGTACTTGTAGGACGCCACTAGAAAATTGTGTAGGATCTGAAGATTTTGGCAAGTAATTTACCTTGTCATCATTTTCAGGCGCAAGAGGGGGACATGCTAGAAATAAGTTTCTGAGGGTTATAAACAGGCTGGATATCAAGGATCTGTTTATAAGGAATAGGGAGGCAGTCATCAGGGAGCATGAGTGGAGGTTGGTTGGTGGGGGGGGAGTTCAACAGAGACATGAGGAAATTTTACTTCACAGAGGGGGTGGTAGAACGGTGGGATAGACTGCCAACAGACGGAGTGGGGGCAGCTACCCTATAAATGAGTTTAAACACAGTTTGAACAGGCAAGGGGATGTATAGTCCTGGGGGGGGCGTTTAGCAGCCGGGACTGAGGGTAAAAGGAGTTGGGGGCAGAGGGAGGCAACCCACCAGCACAATAGGTTTGTGGGTAGAGTTGGTTTAGTATGGGAAGACTTAGTGGACCCATGGTTGCTTTCTTCTGTCAGATACTATGTTTCTGTTTTTATCGCAGTTGCACAGCAGTGCAGTATTTGAGAGCGTCAGATAACAAATGACCATGGACATGAATGACTGGTATGTGCAGGCAGCCATGACTGGAACGGGTGGGGAGCGTACAGGGGGTGTTAAGGTGCCATCGGACAGGGATTGCCACGTACATTCTACAAGGATCTGGTGTTGGGGGTGGGGGTATTGAGTGCTGTGTATTGTTATGTTCCATACATGCCTGGTACCTTCCCAAACCGATCAAATATACCAGTGCCCGTTGTATGCATGCCAGCACCCCTTATGTGCATGCACGCCTGTTAGACATTTGCACTCATTCTCTACAGTTAGTGCCTCTTTCACTGCCCTGTTGGTATGGCACCAGGCACACTAACAGCCTCTCCATTGTGCAGGGCATGGTTAAAGTGTCACTAAATCTGTTAGCTTGGCACCTGCTGTTTGAATGTCGATGTTCTGGTCTTTTCCATTTTATAACTTCTAAATGTAGTTTGTGACAATCACATTATATCAGTATTATCCCAGTAGCAGCCGTTGTGGGTCTGACCAGAGTTTGTTTAGGTTAAGACTAAATACACACAATTACAAAACAGAACTCTCCACCATTTTTCTACATTCCAGTCCAGTATTTCAGCAGTTCATTTTATTTTCAGCTGAACGTATGATGTGTCTTTTTTTAACCCTTCAGAATGTAAGGTTAAACTAGCGCTTCGTGTCATGCTAATAATTAGGAACCTGTACCTTATTATTCTGTTTAGATTGCCCTTTTACTCCTTTCTTGTAGGGTGTAGATTTCAAATAATTAAAGGAGAGCTTTGTTTTGGGGGGGATATAACATGCATTCCTATGCCCTCCTGGAGCTGGAAAATGTGGGTCTCGGCTTAAGAGTAAATCCAAGGCTTGGGACTTCCTGTATATTGAAACTCCGAAGACTCACTGGGTGTAGCAAAGTCTCTCTCTCTCTTTTAAACCCTGTATAGTCCAGCCCAGTGGTGTGGTGGGCTGAGACACTGAGTGGTACACCACCTACAGGCGACCCTCGCTCAGGAACTGATGGAGGCTGCTCGGGAGGCGGACCAGGGAGGGAGGATTGAGTGTTCCTAGGACAGCTTTCCTCCCTTGGAGGGGTGAAAGCATCCCATTAGGCAGCTGCTACCTGGTGGTATCTGAGTTGCAGTGCAGCAGGACACAAGGGAAGGGATCCCACCCACTTGATGCTGGGGGGCATCTCCATGGCATTGGAAAAATGGTGGGAAAACACTGACCATGGCTAGATGACAGCCCCATCCCCTGCAGGCCTGACACCTGCAACTGGGCACCTCCAGGTCCTGTGGCAGAGAACAGTGGAGCATGAGGTAAGTCCCAAGTAAACTGGGTGAGGGGGCTGGGGCAGGGGTGTTCAAATCAAAACTTTTAGGACTTGCCCAGCCATTACTGTAGCTGAATTTACTTGCCTCCTATTCATTATAATGAAATTAGCTTTCTTTGTACTTGCCCTTCAAGGAAAATTACTTGCCCTGGACAGGGGCAATAGGATTTGTGCACCCTGGCTGGGGTGGTGGACTGGTACCAGATGGGAGTAGTAGGTCAGGAGATGATGAGAGAAAATACTAAAAAAAAAAACCCTGTGTAAATGGACTCAAGCAGCAGTACCAGTCGAGGTTGCACCCTAATTGTTCTACCTTGTTATCCAAACCAATGCTTGGCCAGGAATTCTGATCATGGGTGGCATAACACTAGGGAGGGAATAGGAAAGGATGGTATTCAAATAGGAATGGAGTCATGCTCTGGAGAGGCAGCCTAATTCTGTTCCAAGAGCTGGGGACATCTTAAAAAGACCTTTGTTCTAACACCACCAAGAGTCACCACTTAGGCATCCTATTTCCTAGATATCAGCTGTGTTTTAAAGTAGTAACATTTGGGGAATAATAAAAACTGTGAGCATGTATTGCGAGACACAGCCCGCCGTGCTACAGGATGGCTCTGATTGGCTAATTCTTGCACTGAGACTCAAGTGGATGATTGTGGTCCTGTAGTACTGAGTGCGGGGCTGGGCTGCAGTACTTCAGCGTCACTACTGGCATCAGGCTAGGGATCTGTCTTTACATAATCTGTAGTGAAGCAGAGCACCAGGAAAACCTAATCTCTGGAAGTTATGTAGAGAGGTGTCAGTATGGCTTAGTTGATAGTACATCTGCCTCTGGCCCAGAAGTTCATAGGTTCTAGTCCCACACCAGGATTAGCTCATACTATAAGTGCTGGCATCTGGGTCCAGTACTAGGGGTTGCTGTACTTCGGATGAGATATTAAACCAAGGTCCCTGCTGCTCACCTCTGCTGCTGTCCTGGTGGGTGTCCAGGAGGAAATAAAGAAACCCAAGGTGCTTTTCACAAGAGTAGGGGACATTTCCCGCTGTCCTGACCAACATTCCCCTTCCCATAAAAAAGCAGGCAGTTGACCAAGACTAAGCGTAGGTCTTGATACGTAAAATTGCTGTCACTGCACATTTGCAGTTACTTCACTGTAAGTCTCTCATTGCTTGCAAAGCACTTTTGAATACTGTATGAATGAAAAAGTATGTTAGAAATGTTAATTCTTCTGGCATTAAGAGTGTCAGAATGACATATGTGGTTCTTTAAAATCCCAAGCTGTATGTAGAGACCCTACAGTCTAGATTTGAGACCTGCCATTTTCCAGTCAAGCATCGTGGCTGACTAGAGAGAAGCTGCTGCCAGTGCACAGCTGCCCCTGGTGAACCAGGGAGCAGGAGGTCGAGCAGAGCAGGCAACAACACATACCCCAGAAAGTGCTCTGCCACTGGACACAAGCACAGAAGCTTGATGCTGACATACATGCATCACCTGACAGTGACATCAAGCACCAGGGTAGAGCGCCAGGCCCCAGCTTGCCTGATGGTCCAGAAGTTCATTTCAGGGCATGTCTCTGGGAGACAAGATCTGGGAAGATAGGCAGGGTCTGAAGAAGTGAGCTACAGTACAGTCCATTCCCCATATCTGGTGAGGGCCAGTTAGCTTCTTTTCCAGCATGCCAGCTCCTCCCTGGCTTCATCTGCAATGTAGAATGTGTTTTCCCAAGAGTCTGGGTGATTCTAGTGCCTCACCATTGGAGGGGGGGCAAGATGCCTGTAGCTATGGACACATTGCCTGTGGAACAGAGCAGCAGCAGAAGTAGGAGAAATCTGTGGGGTTCCTCCTATGGGAGCCGGAGTATTACAGGATGCAAGGAGGTTCTGGACTCAGCCCAGGGCAAAATGAGCACACAAGAAAACAAATGCCTAGTGACCTTTACTGAAGCACTGCATGTGTTGTATAGATTCCTAAATTTGGGACTAATTTTGCCTGACTGACTTTCCAGTCGTCAGGCAGTACCACGTATTCAGCGGTAGATATAATTTTTATTCTCTGGGTTATAATGTCTGGCACAGTAAAGGGATTCTTGAATACTAATCCGAAGACCCATGCTTAACTGAATAACCTTGTCTCCTCTGCATCCCGTTATTGTTCTCACCCTGTGCACACAGAAAGGGGGATGGACTGTTTCGGGTACTAAAACTGGTATCTTAGCAGTTTGTTACATCCATAGTTCACCTTTTCTGTAATCTGTCTCCCCCACCCGCCTTTAATGCATCCTGTTTGGGAGCTCCTTGGAAAAAAAAAGGGAGGTTCATATTTACATTTCAGCTTTCAAATCTCGTTCTCTTCAGTAGTGATTTGTATAACTCCTTTGGGAAGAAAATAAACAACACTTGACTAACTGTCCCTCCTGTGAAGCAGTAAGTAGAAATCTCAAATGAGAGATGAAATTCCTGCATTAACCTTCATGCTCGAAGTTAATCTAGTGAAAGGAAACGGAGCCCGCTCGCAGGGCCCACTGTGAAGCAGAAATCTTTGATGCAATCTGAAATCTCCCCCAGCCTGACTGACAGCCCACGGTGCAGTGTTATGACAGCCTAATCTATCTGGATGTCTAGCAATGGCTTTATGTGGGAAGATCATCTCTAGTGGCTGGTGGAAGACAGCCCTTTCTCCGCTAAGCCCCTGGCCACTAATGTCCGCTTTGTTAAAGCTATATTGATGCTGCGCTTCCTTTTAAAGTCTTAAATTTCTGTTCAGAGCATGCCAAGTGGATTCTTGTTTTCAGTCAATAAAGCTTTTAGTTTATGTATTAGAGAAGTCTGTTTTTAATACGGAACATTTGTGGACATCTGACCCCCCTAGACGGTCGATATGTGTTTCATAAAGCAATGACAGCAGAATGCTGTAGTTTGCAAATCTTTTCCCTGAAATATGAAAACTGGCTTCAGTTTCTCAATCGGAAATCGAACATTTCTACACGGCAGTAATGGGCTGCATGGCAAGCTGGCCCACTGTAATGGGATAAATATTGCATGGGTAGATGGGGAAAGGGCAGGGCCTTTAACTTTGCTCTCCTCTTGGGAGCCAACCTGCGTTTTTATTGTAAGAAATGTATCTGTCCCATGGGCAGGAAATAAACTGGCCCAAATAAATTGAGGGAGAGAGTTTGGTGTATGAATGTTTGTCTTGTGTGCTGCAGACATCATTAAAAATTAAACCAGCAAGCAGGTTTCATTTACCTTTATTGTTCTTGTTTCTTTTATCTTGATTGATCACTTCTGTAAACATACACAAGTGACCTTAATCTGCTGATCTTGCTTTGCTACCAAATAACATCCTGACGGCAGACCATCTTTGCACATTAAAGCATTACGTTCCTAAGGTTAGAAAGATATACAGAAGAAGACCTGAACCGTCCATCTAGTCTGTCCCAAGATTATTGTATTCTTTTCTTGGGTTCCTGTGGTTGTCTTTGTCTGTGCTGCAGCACACATATTGATCTTCCTAGAATTGGTATTCTCCATGGACTCCCACTTTTGGGTCTAAGCCAGAGGCACTAGGACCCTGCAGGAATGAATCGTTTGGCCAGGAGGCCAGCAGTGGCTACTAGCTTACAGCACTTGCATAACCCATGTTGTGAGGCATGCCTGCCAATAACCCCGGACTCTGGGTCAAGGTCTTTGGCCTTATCCATTCTGGTGGCCATCCTTTTGTCAATATTCTTGGTGATAGCTCTGAAGGTGACACTAACAGGGGTGCCAGGCATAGCAGTGACACCATTCACGGTGTTGGGGCTGGCACCAGTGTTGACTCAACTGCTGTCCCTGACCTCAGTGTCACGCACAACACTGAGGAAGGGAGTGACACCAAGTCCAGTGCCGACACCAATGTCAAAGCCAGTGTCGACGGTGCTGAGAGGATCTCAGTGCCAGTACCCCTGGGGTCAGAGCTTAATCCTGGTGCATAGTTTTCTCCTGGGCCTGATTCAGATGTTGATGCTGGGTGTGGATAAAACCTTCCAGTGTGGCCTGCTCCTCAGCAAGAACACCCTGTTCATACTGGGGTCTCTATCCAAATCCACTGTTCTTTTACCTGCTCTGTTGTAGTATTATCAGAAATAGGAGTCTGCACTCAGTCCGTCCCTAGGAGGGTGTCACCAGAGCCTCAAGGCCCTTCCTGATGCAGGGGTACTCCAGTCCATGGAGTGCACCCTCAGCTTATGTACCTTGGGATTGGATGGACAGGATCCCATGTTTTTCAGGCTTCTGGGGCTGCTCCTGGGACCAATACCTTGCTTTGTTTGGCACCATGGAGCTGTAGTACTAGGATGCCAATAGGGCCCAATTCACGGTCCTTCTCCGGTTCCTGACCTAGCCAGTCCCATCATCTCATCTTGTTCATTGTCCTCTGAACATACAAAATTGCCAACAGATAAAGGCCTAGTGGTCTGTCAAGTCTGCAGCAAGCACCCCTTATTCAGCAGCTGCCCCTCCCTTGATCCTCCCCCTTGCCCTGCCCCAACCCCTTTGAAGCAGCCCACTGTTCTGCTGGATACCACTTCTGCCGATAACACATTCCACCAAGCTACCACCCTCTCTGTGAAAAGTGTCTCTCTCTCCTGAACCTTCCTTCCCCAATCTCATATCATGGCACCGGAGTCTCCCTGCACCCGCCTTTCTTATTCCTTTCATGTACTTGCAGGTTTCTATCATATCCTCCCTGTCCCTCCTCTCCTCCAGCAAGTACATGTTCAGTTCCCTCAGCCTCCTCTCATACGGTAAGTCCCCCAGCCCCTGGATCATCTTTGTCACCCTGCTTTGCACCCCGCCCTCCAGCAACTTAATGTCACTCTTCGGATATGGGTGCCAGTACTGCACACAGTACTCCAGGTGGGGTCTAACTAATGATCTATACAGTGTCAGAATCTCCTCCCCTCTTCTCGAAGATATACCCATTGCAGTGCAACCCAGCATTGTGTTGGCCTTTGCAGCTGCCTTCCTACATTGTGCCGAGTTGTTCATTGACCCTATAATGAGCACCCCCAGATTCTTCTCTTCCTCTGTCTCGGCTACCTGCGCTCCCCCCATCTGGTAACTCCTCCTTGGGTTTTTCACCCCAAACCCCTTGCTCTTTTTGGCATTGAACCCCAGTTGCCAGGTGTCTGACCAGGTTTCGAGCTTTGCCAAATCATCCTGCAACCCTTGCAATTCCTCTAGGTTGTTCACCATTTGGTGTTGTCAGCAAACAGACTGGTTTTGCTCTTGATGCCCAATGATATGTCTACAATGAATATCCCAAACAACTCTGGTCTCAACACTGAGCCCTGCGGGATACCGCTCGTCACTATCCTTGGGGTTGAGAGCTCCTCACCCACCACCCTCTGTTGCCTTCCCTTAAGCCAATTTCCCACACATCTTACCAGCTTTGCACCGGCCCCGTGCCTTCTAACTTACTTCCAAGCCTCCCAAGTGGCACTGAGTTGAATGCCTCACTGAAGTCCAGGTACAGGACATCCACTGCGTGGCCCCCATCCAGTTGCCTAGTTACCCAGTCATAGAATTCCACCAGGTTGGTTTGGCAGGATCTGCCACTTATGAAGCCATGCTGTCTGCTGTCCTGTAGCCCTTGACTTCCAGGAGGACACCAGCCTCTCCTTCAGGATAGTCTCCATCAGCTTACCACGATGGATCGAGGCTCACCAGTCTGTAGTTCCTCGGTTCATGCTTGGGGCCGCTCTTGTCGAGGGGCACCACATGAGCTCGACTCTCTATGAACCAGAGCACAGCTCCCGGCGGACAGGGCCGAGGTTCTTTCCTCCTCTGCCCAATCATTTCAGGTTGGGCAATTGCGTCCTGCCCGGGACTTCCTGCGCCTCCTGGGCCTCATGGCGGCCTGCACCAGCGTGGTCCGTTGGGCCAGTTGGTACATGCGTCCCCTTCAATGGGGGCTGGCCAGCCAATGGTCACAGCACTCCAATCCATTGGATCAGCTAGTGACAGTGACCAGGGATGTGGAACGCCCCAGTGGTGGACCATTCCAGCACATCTGCAGGAGGGCATCCCGTTTATCCGCCCGACGACGGTCTGTCTATCGACCGATGCCTCTCTGATGGGTTGGGGTGCCCATCTGGGGAGCACAAGCGCAGCCTCTGGTCCCTCGGGAGTCCGATGGCACATCAACCTGCTGGAGCTTCGGCGGTTCATCTAGCCCTCACCGCCTTCGCTCTGTTTTCTACGGGGTCAAGTGGTCCAGGTCCAGACGGACAATACCACGCACCATGTACTACCTAAACCACCAGGGCGGACGCGCCCCATGCCTCTGCAGGAAGCTCAAGATTTGGTCACTTGCAGCAGCCTGGAGCGGATCTCTCGCCATCCATGTGGCAGGAGCCTCCAACTTTCTGGCTGATGCCCTAAGCCGGATAGGGGCTGCATCCCAAGAGTGTTCTCTCCTGCCGGAGGTGGTACAAGATCTGTTCTCCCACTGGGGCATGCCTCAGGTGGACCTGTTTGCCTCCAGGGAGAATACGAAGCTGAGACTGTTTCATGCCCGCCCCCCTCAGCAGGGCTCGCTGCAGGGGGATGCCTTCTCGAGGCCGTGGACCCTGGGCCTCTTCTACGCCTTTCCCCCATTTCCCTTGCTCCACAAGGTGCTTCTCAAGGCAAGGAGGGACAAGGCGCAGGTGATTCTAGTATCCCCAGACTGGCCCCGCCAGTTCTGGTATCCAGATCTCCTCAGTCTCAGCTCCAGGCTCCCGAGGCGGCTTCCAGCCTGTCCGGACCTGATCTCAGTCAATCAGGGGAAGGTATTCCATCCGGACCTTCAATCCCTGCACCTAATGGCCTGGTTCCTGAGCAGCTAGAGTTCCATGCCTTGGGTCTTTCCAAACGAGGTCCTCAACGTTGTTGAAGCGTCCCGTAAGGAGTTGACCAGAAAATGCTATGCCTTTAAATGGAAGAGATTCTCCATTTGGTGTCAGGGCAAGGGCCTAGACACTGCCTCCTGTTCCTTGGCAAGCATTTTGGACTACCTGTGGTCCCTTTCTCAGCAAGGGCTTCGGTCGAAGACCCTTAAGGTGCACCTGGCAGTGATCTCTGTTTACCGGGCGCAGGTTGGGAAGCAGTCGGTGGCGCAGGAGAAGGTGGTCGGGTGCTTTTTCAAAAGCCTTGATCACATATCCCCTCCGGTGCAAGAATCTCCACCTCTGTGGGATCTACTGCTGGTATTGGCTAAGCTCATGGGCAAGCCATTTGAACCGATGCACAGGTGTGACATCTCTCACCTGTCGAGGAAGACTGCCTTCTTGGTGGCTATCACGTCAGCCAGAAGGATGGGAGAGCTCCAGGCGCTTTCCATCAAGTCTTCTTATCTGGTCTTCCACAGGGACAAGGTTGTCCTGTGCCCCCACCCGAAATTCCTTCCGAAGGTGGTGTCGGAGTTTCACCTTAACCAGGTGTTGACTCTGCCGGTGTTCTACCCCAACCACACCTTTGAGGCTCTAATATAGGCTCCATACTTGACCCTAGAAGAGCGCCACTATAAGGAGCGGACGGTTGAAGTTCGGGAGAGGTTTGCCAGCTGTTTGTCACCCACGCTGAAGCCACAGCTGGCAGACCTGCAGCCAAGCGGACGATAGGCAGGTGGGTCACCTCCTGCATAGATCTCTGCTATAGGTTGGTGGGCATGGAGCCTCCCAGAGGGATAAGAGCTCATTCTACCCGCCATACCGCTGCATCGGTGGCTGCTTCCAGGGACGTCCCTATCCAGGAAATCTGCAGGGCTGCTACCTGGAAGTCAGCACACACCTTCATCACCCACTACCACATCGACCTTGAGTCACGCCGGGATGCTGGTTTTGGGGCCTCGGTTCTCCAGTCTTTATTCCCTAAGTAGGGGGTGTGCGCCTTGCCTCCCTCCTCCCAGAGAACTGCTAGGAGTCTGCCAGACAGTGTGCATGAACAACATATCCATGTCCGTAGAAATACAGGTTACTGACCTGTAACAGGAGTTCTAGGAATGGTATATGTTGTTCATCCACACGACCCACCTGGCCTCCCTGGCTTCCATGCACAACCTGGCTTCCAGCGGGCTAGATCTGGCATCATGGGGGCAGAGTTTTACCACCCGGGTGGGTGGGTGGGAGAAGCCAGCTTGTAGACCTTCTGGCAAGATTTAAAGCAGCAAGGAACCTGCCAGACAGTGTGGATGAACAACATATACCATTCCTAGAACTCCTGTTACAGGTGAGTAACCTGTATTTTCTGCTGTCACTACCCTTTCTGATAAACCCAGCTTCCTACTAACCTTACTGTAGGCATTGTTACACTGGGTTAATTGTTTGAGGGAGTCGCTGGTGATGTCAGCCAGTTCAGGGGCAGGAGCAAAACTGGTGGGGTGGGTAGGTGGAGAACTGGCTAAAAATGGGCAGCAGAGGGTGGTGGTAGGTGGGGAGTACTCATCCCCTAAGCCTGTGACAAGTGGTGTTCCACAAGGGTCAGTGTTGGGCCCAGTGCTGTTTGGCATATTTATTGCAGACATCTTGGAGAACATCAGCAGCAAAATCAGCGTATTTTCGGATGACACCAAGATGGGAGTGGTGGTGGATGACCAGGTTGGGTGGCGGGGGCTACAGGAGGATCTGGAAGGGCTAGAGGCATGGTCTGACAGATGGCAGCTGGGGTTCAATGCAAAAAAATGCAAGGTACTGCACTTCGGAACAAAAAAATCTGAGGAGAAGCTACCATCTGGGGGAAGGGGTGTGGCTGGAGATAACAGAAGAGGAGAAGGATCTGGGGGTGCTCATCACAGGAGCAATGAACAGTTCCATGCAATGCAGAAAGGCAGCAGCAATGGACAACAAAATGCTGGGGTGTATTGCAAGGGGCATTCCCTCTAGAAGAAAGGGAGGTTATCCTACTGTTATACAGATCATTGGTTAGACCACATCTGGAATACTGCATGCAGTACTGGCACCCGTACGTATGAAAGGACGTCAGGCTGCTGGAGGGGGTGCAGCATAGGGCAACGAAGATGATTCAGGGCCTGGGGGAATTGCCATATGAGGTCAGACTAAGAGAGTTAAACATATACACACTGGAGTAGAGGAGGGACAGGGGACATGATTGAGACCTTCAAATACATGAAGGTGATGATCAAAACAGGCACAGAGGGTGTATTCAGGAGGAGGTGGAGAGAGACACTAGGGGCCATGACATGAGATTGGAGTGAGGTAGATTCATGAGGGAGATGAGGAGGCATTTCTTTACCGAGAGGGTGGTGGCAAACTGGAACGCACTATCGGCTGAGATGGTGGCATGTAACACAGTGAAATGCTTCAAGAAGGGGTGGGGCAGGGCAAAAGGGAGGGAAGGGGAGGTGGGGGGCAGCTGCTGAATATGGAGCTAGCTGTAATCTCGAGCAGCCTAGATAGACCAGGATGGCCTTTCCCTTTCCTGCGCCATAGTGCTCAGTTTAACCCTTTCCATCCAGTACTTTGTCCTGGTTTTGTTTCCTCGATGCATAACATTGGAACTGTGGACTGCCTGCGAATGCCCTGCCGATACCCAGTATCACATGCCACACTCTTGCTCTGTGGCACTAATGTTCTGGGATGCTCATGTTTCGGGATGCTTGATGTAATAACCCTTTTATACAGTACCATGTTCCCTGTCTCTGTGTGGACCTCCCTTCCTGGATGGGCTGCTAGGCTTCTGGTTTGCAGTCCACTACAAGATGGTGACTGGCAGCTTCCCGAGTTCCTCAAGTCTCACTTACAGCCCAAACCAGGAGCACAATTAAAAAAGTAAAAAATTAATAAATTCCTCTCCAAACCTTCTGATTTTGCTACAGAGCAAACCCCCTTACCTATTTACGTCACTAAAAGCAAACAGAACCGGCAACTCTTAAAGTGGAGCAAACTTTTTTAAACCCCATACTGCTTGCCTTTTGTTTTCTGTTCAGAAGACCTCCTGTCTCTGGAGTTTGAAACCTTATCCCCTTATCGATCCTGAGTACCACTGGATGACATGCTTTCACTGGAGTCTCCCCCCATCACAGAGAGAGGTTCTACAGCTGTTGGAGTTGCATGTGATAGAGCCTGTCCCATAAAACCAAATTCAGCAGGGGTTCATGTTCTGGTACTTTGTGTCGCCCCATCCTTGACCTGTGAATCCTGAACCAGTTAATTTGCAGTCTGATGTTGTTCATGGTAACGCTGAATCAGATCTTCATGTCCCTGGAGCCAGGAGCTTGGATTTGCTCCCTACGGATGCGTACTTTTACATTCCAATCTGTACATTTCACAGATAGTTTCTCTGCTTTCAGGTGGATGCAGCCCTCCACCAGTTTCAAGCCATGCTGTTATCCCTGTTATCACCACCCTGGGTATTCACTAAGAGCCTGTCAGTCATGGCAGCCTTCCTCTGGTGCAGAGGTCTCAAGCTCTTTCCATACCTCAATTCTATCTCATTTACGAGCGCACCTGGGGTGCTTTAGTGCTTCTGCGCAAGCAACTTTTCACAGCGCAGTGAGGCTTCCAGCATGGTAACTTCAGTATACAATGGCACAAACCTCCTGTTCACAGCACAAACCTTGTTTGCACGGCACAAAAGGCTATGAAAGTGCAGCCCAGGGCACATGTTTAATAATAATTAAACAATAAGGCAAGACAAGGCATCAGTTATTAGGGGGATTAACCCACAGCTTGTATGGTATGTCACATGGCACAGTCGAGTTACTTAACTACACAAGAAGTGTACAGTCCCTCAATTACCCATGTTCTAGAGTGCCTTATTAGCATTAAAGATCTTTCAAATAAGGTTAGTGGTCTTACCTGTAGGTATCCACAGTCCATGAAATTAAATCCTGCAAGCAGTCATTTCATGGAATCTTGAGCCAGGCAGTGATGTCGCTGAAGGGAAAGCAGTGCTTAACAACATACTGGTTACCTCAGTGACATCACTGCCTGTCTCAAGATTCCATGACATGGCTACTCACTTCATTTAATTTGCATGTGATTTATATATCTATATCTCAGGACCACTGATACCTAAAGATCAGCCCAATATTTTAATATATTTTTATGAGTTATCAGAATATGAGGGACCTGACACACTTACAGTACCTTCCCCTTTAAGGGCCACCATCCCCCTGATAGCTTTTCTACCCATACCCCTGAACATTATGGTGGCCCTGTGTAGCACCCTCTTGACTATCTCTGCAAACAGTGCTACAGGTGGGACTTGATTAGGGCCTTGTAAAGTGGCAGGATGGCTGGCCCAGTGGTGCTGAGGGTTGAGGCGCTGGACGCCACTCCTCATGCCATGCCGATGACCCATGTTCAGGAGCAAGCTCGGGCTGCCGGGGTCAGCAGGAAGGAGAAGGTTGAAATGTCCATGAGGCAGCTCGCCTTCTCCTGGGGAGGGAGGTGTTGAGGGGTTGGCAGCATTGTGCCTCCCAGCAGTGGCTCAGTGGTACTGATCCGGCAGCCCTCTAAGTGTGGTCTGACGGGTTGTAGCAAGCGTTGGTAGGCGTGTCACGGGGCATGCGTGCCCCCACTAGGACATCCTTGCATGTCTGCATCTGTCGTGGGAGGGTTAGGACAGCAACCACCAGAGCAAGGAAGAACCACGCTCCGATGGGTAGGCAACAACACGCCTTGGCTCCCATGCCAACTGTCGGACCCCACCCACCTGGGTCCTGATCCTCCAGCCCACCAGACTGAGCCTGCAGAATTACATTTCAAGAAGCGCTGCAGAGTGGTGGTGGCCCCATCCTTTTTTTTGGGGGGGGGCGGTTACAAATCATGAGGTCTTGTCAGGTAGGTCTGTGGGTTCAGAGCCCCGGGAGGGGTCTCAGGCTGGGCGGAAGAAGCCCTCGACGACGTCTGAGAGAGTCCCTCGGATCGGTGATAGGAGAGAAAAAGAGTATATATAAAAAAAAAAAAAGTGGCAGGATTACTTCCCCCTACTCTGCTGGTCACTCCCACCCCCTTTTGATGCACCTCAGCATGCTGTCAGTCATATTTCATATTGAGAGCGGTTAGACAGTGCTTTGTCATGCTGTATCCCCTTGTCATATATGGCCATTGGATCCTTTCCATCCTCCATGGCAGCAAGAGGGGGGCCCACACAGTGTGTAGCTCTTACCTCTGTTTTTCCTCCCAAAGCAATAGCACCATGCATTTGGCTGCATTGAATCTGAGACCCCTGGAATCTGGACAATCACCTAGCTTATTTAACTCCTCCCTTAGTTTGTCCCCATTCTCATCAGAGTTCACCACGGTAGCTTGAATATTAGAAAAAAAATTAAAGGAATTTATGTGTATTAAATAAAGAATTTAGCTACAGTTGTAGCTTTTTTAAATAATTATATGTGTTTTAATTTTTTTGTGTACTTTTTATTTTGTTTATATGTTTTTATACCTTTAGTAGTTTGTAACAAATGACAACTTTGAAAAAAAATAGGACTATTCTCACCCCAAGGGTCCTTTAGCATCAGTAACTATTGCAGTGAGCTGACCAGATAGTACTGCTCTAGAGGTGGAGATTATGGTAATGAGTTTATGAATTAGCCAATCAGATTGAAGCTTGAGGGTGTGCTGAGCAGGCAGAGTGAGGAAGGTTCCAGAATTTTTTCTCCATCTGACTGAGCATGAGCAACGCTGCCTCTGAGGTGCGCTCTCTCTCTCTCGGCCAAGAAAAAGTCATTTCTATGGACGTGGATATGTTGTTCAATCCACACTTACTGGCAGGTTCCTTGCCACTTAAATCTTGCTGGAAGGTCTTCAAGCTGGCTCCTCCCACCCACCCGGTGGTAAAACTCTCGGCTCCGCCCCATGACGCCAGATCTTCCTTACGCTTGGAAGCTCAGGTTACCTCCTTAGGCTCTGCGTTTTAGGCCTGGATCCACACTCTTGGTTAAACCGAAACTCATTCTAAAGTTTAAAGACTTCGGTCTTCTTTCCCTCGTGGCTCACGATGGACAAATCGACTCCGGTTTCGTCGATGCCTCTGTGGGCAGAAGATGTCCCGGACCGTCTGAACTCCACGTCGTTTACTGCCTAGGACTCTGCCATGACTCACAGGCTTGTGAGTTATGCAAATCCTTCGGCTTCAGTCTTGGAGGACCGCTGCCTGATTGCTCTTGGGCGCTGAAAACGTTATCCTTCGCCCAGGTCGGGCGGAGGCCCGTGCTACGTCCGCAGCGGGCGGCTCAGCAGACCAGCTGGAGCAGATGATCGCCTCAGAGGAAGCGCCCAGGACGCATCATTTTCCTTGGTCGCGGCATTTATCCTGCCCTCCTTGGGCTCTTCTTATACAGCTTCTTTTAAGGAGCTTTGCCAATCCCTCTCCACCAAGGGAGAAGGGCCATCGGGACATTCCTCTCGGTCCAAAAAGAAGGACTCCAAAAGTAAGTCCCACCGTCAATGTTCGTGGGAGCGGGAGAGGTCCCCTTCTCCCGATAGTCGACTTCGGTTGAGGTTGCGGCTAAGGCCGCTGGCTTCACGGTATCCCCGTCAGGTCAGCCGGCCGAGACAACAGTCGACGCGGTCGAGATTTTTCTCGACCCGTCGGACGGTTTGTCAACTGGAGAAGCTGACAACCCTTCTTCACCGGTTTCCCCGGTGGAAACTGAGGACTTGCCTGTGCTTCCTGTGCTGGAGTCCGGTTAAGGTCCCTGGACCGAGGGAGGCGGGTTTCCCCGGCCTCTCATCTCACCCTCCCGGAATTCCAGGTCTCGGTCTTGGACCTCTTCCAGGTCCAGCCAGTCCCACCGTCGGCAGTCTTGGTCTTGGCACCATGGAAAGCGGCAGGCGCGCTCATCCTCGTCGTCCTCTTTAGAGGATAGGCCCCGGTGCAAGTTGCGTCGGTGCTACGAGGATTTAATGTGGCAACAGCTCTTATTGTCTGGGAATAAGCTGACTCCGTTGCCTTCTCCGGTCATTAAGTGGCTGTCACCGGAGCGGCCGAAACAATAGTGGTCGAGGAGCCGATGCTGGCACAGGTTGTTTGGCCGAAACCGTTGCACCACCCATTGTGGTGGCACCTCCGCCTCCACAACCGAAGACTGGGGCCCCGACCAAGGATTCTCGGTCGGGTCAAGGTTTGCCCCATAGGTTGTCGGTCGCCCTCACTCCCGATCTACTGCGGCATGTGGAGGGTGGCTCTGGTGCTCGGCAGCTGTTTGCAGACTCCTCGGAGTCTGACGACAATGACTCCTTGTTCTCCATGCCGCTTGACCTGGAGTCCACTGGGAGTCAGTCGGTGGACGAGCCCATCCTCGTTCCTAGGTATGCCTCGACTCATCTCCAGAATCCACTGGGATGAAGCTTGAACCCGTTTCAAAGGGCCAAGTATCCCTCACGGAGATACTGGACTTCCCAGTGGCCAAAGCCATTGTTGGTCCGGCCCTGGAGCTGTGGCAGTGGCCAGCTTCTTGTCCAGCACCTTCGGCCAGGATGGCTCGGAAGTTTGCTGTCCCTACTGGTTCACTCTCCGGTTTCTTGGAGCACTCCTCTATGGAGGGGTTAGTGACCAACACATTTTCCAGCGTTCCGGGAATGCTCAGGATGTGGACAAGCCACCCGATAAGGAGTCCCAAGAAATTGGACTACTCAGGGCGGAAAGTCTATGCTGCTTCCTCCCTAGGCCCTCGTCAGGCTAGCTCGGCCGTCCTGATGGCACACTTTTCACACGCCCTTTTGGGCTCCCTGGATAAGGTGATTCCCCATCTCCCGGCTGACCTTCAAATGATGGTCAAGCAGGTATGGGACCAGGGAAGGGCGGTGGCCAAGCAGCAGCTCCAAACTTCTTTGGACATCGCTTACTCGTGTGCCCGGTCAGTAGCAGCCGCAGTGGCCATGCGCCACAGAGCTTGGCTGTGGATCTCCACCTTTACGGCGGATGCCCAGCACAAGCTGGCAGCTGTTCCCTTCCTGGGCACCGACTTGTTTGGTCCTGGGGTGCAGGGTCATCTCCAATGGATCGAGAAGTCCAACGCCACCTTGGATTCTGTCACGTCTGCCCAGAAGGACAAAGGCCGCCAGCACCAGCGTAAGCCCTTTCGTCCTTCAGCCCCTGCAGCACGTCCGGCCCAGCAACACCAGCATCAGGGCCAGCAGGCTCGCACTTGGCACCCCAAAGCCAAGCCTGCTGCTTCCTCCAGCAGGAAGCCAGGAGGGAAAGGCCCAGGAGGCTCCTCGGCTGGCCCTTCCTCCAAGCCTGCCCAGTGACGGGTTGAGGGGTGTCGCCCCCAACCTCGTCACTCCTCCCGGATCCCCCCCATGGGGGGACGGCTCCGCCATTTCCTTTCCGCCTGGTCTGTTATCACCACGGACGGTTGGGTGCTGGAAGTGGTAGGCAGGGGTCTGCCTCTGAAATTCGAGCAGTCCCCACCCTATCAAGCCATCGTCCCACGGGGGGGCTGCGGGTTCTGCAGCCTCTCTGTCGGCTTATCGAGCCGACATTGCCCTGCTCCTCCAGAAGGAGGTGATCAGGGAGGTGGCTGGCCCTCCTCGAGACCCAGGGTTTGTTTCCAGGTACTTCCTGGTCCCAAAATGGACGGGGGGGCTAGCACCCCATTCTCGACTTACGACCGAACAAGTTTCTAAGGTCTCGCACCTTCAGGATGGTCACTCTGGCTCAGATCATTCCATCCTTGGAACGAGGCATGTGGTTCTGTTCTCTGGACCTTCGGGACACGTTCTTTTACGTCCCAATCAGTCCTTCTCACCAGCGATTCCTCCGCTTCAGGGCAGAGGGGTCCCTTTACGAGTTCCGGGCCATGCCCTTCAGTTTCTCTCCAGCTCCCAGGGTCTTCACCAAATGCATGGCAGTGGTGAAAGCATTCCTGCAGCGCCGAGGGGTCCGGGTGTACCCTTACCTGGACTACTGGCTGATTGCAGCCCCCTCCAGGTTGGAGGTGGAGCAGTCCAGGGATCTGGCCCTCCAGGTCTGCTCTCAGATTGGCCTCCTCCTCAACGAAGCCAAATCGGAACTCGTGTCATCGCAGGTGATTCAGTTCATCGGGGCAGAGCTTGACTCTGTTCGAGCCAGAACACGGCTCCCGGCGGACAGGGCCGAGGTCCTTTCCTCCTTTGCCCAATCATTTCTGGTTGGGCAATTGCGCCCTGCCCGGGACTTTCTGCGCCTTCTGTGCCTCATGGCGGCCTGCACTAGCATGGTCCGTTGGGCCCGCTGGCATATGCGTCCCCTGCAATGGGGGCTGGCCCGCCAATGGTCACAGCATTCCGGTCCTCTGGACCAGCCAGTGACGGTGATCCAGGACATGTGGAATGGCCTCCAGTGGTGGCTCGTTCCAGCTCATCTGCAGGAGGGTATCCCATTTGTCCGCCCCAAGCCGACGGTCACTCTGACGACCGACGCCTTTCTGATGGGTTCAGGTGCCCATCTGAGGGAGCTCAGAGCTCACGGCCTCTGGTCCCCTCAGCAGTCTCGATGCCACATCAACCTGCTGGAGCTTCGAGCGGTCCGACTAGCCCTCACCGCCTTCGCTCCATTTGTATGGGGTCAAGTGGTCCAGGTCCAGACGGACAACACCACGACCACGTACTACCTAAACCGACAGGGCGGGATGCACTCCTTGCCTCTGTGCAAGGAGGCTCTCCGCACTTGGTCTCTCGTGATCAGCCTGGAAGCGGATCTCCTAGCCATCCATGTGGCAGGAGCCTCCAACAGTCTGGCCGATGCCCTCAGCCGGATAGGCGCTGCATCTCACAAGTGGTGTCTTCTGCCGGAGGTAGTACAAGATCTGTTCTCCCACCTGGGCACCCCTCAGGTGGACCTGTTTGCCTCCAGGGAGAATGCGAAGCTGAGGCTGTTTCATGCCCACCCCCCCTCAGCAGGGCTCGCTGCAGAGGGATGCCTTCTCGAGGCTGTGGACCCCGGGCCTCTTCTACACCTTCCCACCATTTCTCTTGAACTATAAGATGCTTCTCAAGGTGAAGAGGGACAAGGCGCAGGTGATTCTGGTAACCCCAGACTGGTCCCATCAGTTCTGGTATCCAGATCTCCTCAGCCTCAGCTCCAGGCTCCCGAAGCAGCTTCCAGCCCACCTGGACCTGATCTCAGTCAACAAGGGGAAGGTACTCCACCCGGACCTTCAATCCCTGCACTTGACGGCCTGGTTCCTGAGCGGCTAGAGTTTCAGGCCTTGGGTCTTAAAGATGAGGTCCTCAACGTTGTTGAGGCATCCCGTAAGGAGTCGACCAGAAAATGCTATGCCTTCAAATGGAAGAGATTCTCCATTTGGTGTCAGGATAAGAGGTTGGACCCTTCCTCCTGTTCTTTGGCTAGCATTCTGGACTACCTGTGGTCCCTTTGTCAGCTAGGGTTTTGGTCGACACCCTTAAGGTGCACCTGGCAGCCATCTCTGCTTGCCGGGCGCAGGCCGGGAAGCAGTCGGTGGCGCAGGAGAAGGTGGTCGGGTGCTTTTTCAATGGCCTTGATCACATATCCCCTTTGGTGCGAGAATCTCCATCTCCATGGGATCTGCTGCTGGTATTGGCTAAGCTCATGGGCAAGCCATTTGAACCGATGCACAGGTGTGACATCTCTCACCTGTCGTGGAAGACCGCCTTCTTGGTGGTTATCACGTCAGCCAGAAGGATGGGAGAGCTCCAGACGCTTTCCATCGAGTCTCCTTATCCGGTCTTCCACAGGGACAAGGTTGTCCTACGCCCCCACCCGAAATTCCTTCCGAAGGTGGTGTCGGAGTTTCACCTTAACCAGGTGTTGACTCTGAGAGTGTTCTACCCCAATCACACCTTGAAGGCCGAATATAGACTCCATACTCTGGACCCTAGAAGAGCACTCTCTTATTATGAGGAGCAGACGGCTGAAGTTCGGGGAGAGGTTCGCCAGCTGTTTGTCACCTACGCTGAAGCCACAGCTGGCAGACCTGCAGCCAAGCAGACAATAGACAGGTGGGTCACCTGCTGCTTAGATCTCTGCTATAGGTCAGCGGGCATGGAGCCTCCCAAAGGGATAAGAGCTCATTCTACCCTCCATACCGCTGCTTTGGTGGCTGCTTCCAGGGACATCCCTATCCAGGAAATCTGCAAGGCTGCTACCTGGAAGTCAGCACATACCTTCATTGCCCATTACCACATCGACCTAGAGTCACGCCGGGATGCTGGTTTTGGGATCTCAGTTCTCCAGTCCTTATTTCCCAAGTAGGGGGTTCGCGCCTTGCCTCCCTCCTCCCGGAGAACCGCTAGGAGTCTGCCAGTAAGTGTGGATTGAACAGCATATCCACGTCCCTAGAAATACAGGTTACTCACCTGTAACAGGAGTTCTAGGAGTGGTATATGTTGTTAATCCACACAACCCACCCGACCTCCCTGGCTTTGACGTGCAACCTGGCTTCCAGTGGGCTAGAGCTGGTGTCATGGAGCGGAGCCAAGAGATTTACCACCCGGGTGGGTGGGAGGAGCCATCTTAAAGAACTTCCGGCAAGATTTAAAGCGGCAAGGAACCTGCCAGTAAGTGTGGATGAACAACATATACCACTCCTAGAACTCCTGTTACAGGTGAGTAACCTGTATTTTTCTTGTACTTGGGAGCTATAAACCTTATTTCTTTACATTTTATAGTGTGCTGAATATTTTCTTATAGTTTTTAGCGGTTTCTCTCGGTTCCATGGTTGCCTGCGGTTCCGTTTTTCTCTATTTTCTATAAGTTTTAGTTATCACGTCTAGAGTTTCCACGGTTCTTTTACTTCATATAGTGGTTCCTTTTTAAGTAGGAACTAACGATTTTCTTTATTTTTACCTCAGAAAAGTCACGGTTCTTTACTGTGAGGAACCGACCGTTAACCTTAACATTTTACCTATTGAACTTTATAAGTTCAGGGTTTTCTGTATAGTGTATGTCAGAAATCCCTAAAAAGGACTGGACCCACAGGTTTTAAAATTGTTAAATTGTTAAAGAATACTAGCTAAAGCTGATATTCACGACCTGTGTTTAAAGTGTTTAGGTCCAGACCATTACTGTGTTCTTTGCTCTAAATTTGTCCAAAACTTTAAGAAACAGAGTTAAAGGCTTAGAGAAATGACAGAGGGTCTTCATCTGATCCCAAACACAGACCCAAAGCTACCGTTGAGTGGCCTTCAAAGAATAAAAGTAATCAAGGTGCTGATGAGGCACCTTAAAATCTAACTTGTTACAGATGCTGATGAAGTGCCTTTGAAAGCAAAGAACACAAAAATCAGGTGTCAAGAAGCACCTACAATAATATATTTCAAAAGGAACTGATGAAGTTCCTAAATCAAGAAATTCTAAAGGTGCTGATGAAGTGCCTAGTTCAAAGAGGAAGCCTGAACAAGTCACTGATGAAGTGGCTGCAAAAAAGCTATGTGAGGAGAAAAATAGTGCTGCACCTCTGAGCGGTGCTAAGGGTGAAGCTGCAGTTGTTAAAAAACGTAAAGACAAATCCAAAAACATTGAACCCCAGGAGGGTATTCCCCAAGATGTACAGGGGGATTTACCTTCTGTGGAGGATATGGCAAAAGCCTGGCATCTTTAATCAAACCATACAGGGCATGGGGTCCTTTTTTGGTGCCTCTGCCTTACCCAAGCAGTTCCCCTCTGCAGCTCCCTCTGATACAGGTGCTGATGAGGGGGATGATAATGATGATTTTTATGATGCCGCAGATGGCATTTCAGAGGATAAGGCCCCAGAACCTGACGTGTTACCTGACCCCAATTTTGGAGCATCCCTTACAGACCAGGAGGATACCTTCTCTATGTTTGTTTATTTATTGAAATGTTTCACCAATAAGGCACACTGAGCAACAGGTTGCTCATCTCCCGGTGTGACCTGGGGGAAGAGGTATAATAGGGATGAGTCATTTTACATTCAAGTAACAAAGATCAACATAGCATAAAATTAACAAAAGCAATTGTTAACAAACAGTGTTGCATACAAATGTAATTTGTGAGAACAATTAATAGTTGCAATGGTATTAAGTGAACAAGTGCTATCATGAAATAAGGAGTGAAGGAGAGAGAAGACGAGATGACAGATAGTATAGTGTCATGTCCCAGAGAGACCCCTTCAGGATGCGGGGAACCCTGCAAGGGGAAGGGGACTAGAGTAGGGATTAGAGAGGGAAAGAGAGAGAGAGAGAGATTGTAAGTGTGATTAACACCTAGGAGGGGAAATGAGGCCTGACCCAAAAAGAGAACTCTTCAGGATGCGACGACCTGCAAGGGATGGAAGTTCAGGCAACTGTAAACCCTCCTTCAAGTTAGGCGTTGTAATTATAGAGGGATAGTGAGAGGGAAGGAATGAGAAATAACACCTGGGTGGGGATGAGGCCTGATCCCAGGAACCCTCCAGGATGCTGGGAACCTGGAAGGCCAAAGATAGGTAGATGGGGGAAGAAAAGTTTGCAAGCCTAGGCACTATAGGAGCCCTTCACGATGCTGAGAACCCTGCAAGGGGAGTGTGAGGGCTAGGGAAAAAGAGGGAGAGAGTAGGGGAAGGGAGAAAGGTTTGAGAACTAGCACCTAGGAGGGGCTAGGGTCAATAGAGGCATTGGGTAAATTCCGAAGGGGGACGAACTGTAAGGAGCAAGACGAAGGAAATTAAGGCAAGTCATGACAGGAACAGTTAGGTGCAAGATAGTTGAGAGGGCAGTGTTGATAGAATAGAGGAGGAGGAGGTGTCAGATTTGGGAAGTAGGAGTTCCATATTTTAGGAAATGGTGAAGTACCCAGACTGGCCAGAGAGGGTGTAGTGGCAGGAACAGTTAAGTAGAGGTGTGCGGTAGATCTTAGGAGTGGAAGAAGGAGGGGTGTTATAAATGAGGGAGAGAGGTAGGAAGGGAGTTCACCCAGCTAGTGTTTAGCGGTGAATTGAGCGCAGTGTGAGAGGCATCTGTTTGTAAGGGAGGGGAAGGAAAGAACTCGATAGAAGTCACAGTGGTGAGTGCGAGAGGGAGTATCAAGGGCAAAACAGCAGAAGAAGTTGAAGAGTGTGTCCAATCTGGTCAGGGAGGACTTATGAGCAGCACCATAGACTATGTTGCAGTAATCAAAATTGGGGAGGGTCATCTTCTGGACAAGCTCATGCCTAGCAGCAGGAGGATGCAACTGAAGTTCCTGAACAGGCACCAAGCTTGGGCGCAATTTTTCTGGATGGCGTCAATATGTCCAGAGAAGTTGAGGTGTTGGTCTAACCAAACCTCAAGGTATCTGAAGGACTAGGTGTCCTCAAGTAAAGTCCCATCAAGAGTGCGGAAAGTGGGCAGGGAGGAAAACCTAGAGAGTCTCTGCCTTGTGCCAAAGGTCATGGAAACTGTCTTCTTGGCATTGATGAATAATTGATGGTTTGCAAACTAGAGCTGTACCTTGTTGAAGTCATGCTGCAAGCTGGATGTAACCTCAGCTGGGTAAGAGCCAGCTGCATACAGGACAATTCTCTAACTTCAACAGAAAGAATCTCGCTGGAATTGGAGGTAAAGCACCTTTTGGAAGCAAGGGTGATAGAGTACCTGCCCATCACAGGGACAAAGGTCTGTACTCCAGATACTTCCTGACACAAAAGAAAAACTGGGAGTGGCGACCTATTTTAGACCTTAGAGACTTGAACAAGCATCTTCTGAAGCCCGAATTCGGAATGGTCACCCTAAGAAATGGTAATTCAGTCTCTGCAGCAGGGAGACTGGCTAGCCTCCCTAGATCTCAAAGACGCCTACTTTCACGTCCCAATAGGGCAGTCTCACAAAAAGTTTGAGTGTAACCCCTCACCCCTGCCTTTTTAGCAGAACGACAGGTGTCACGCTGTTGAAGCTGACAGCAGTACCTGGTGGGGACTGGGTTTGGGGAGGATGAGGTTACTCGGCACAGGGAACCTTGGTTTGGCTACTCTGCACGGGGCACCCAAGTAAATCCGAACACAGGAATCAATAACTGTAATGTCCAGAGCCAGGAATGGGATTCTACAATCTTCCTGGACATAAGTCTCCACCACTCATTCACACTAGTGGGATCTGCGCTGGAGGCACCAGGACCCATCGGGAGCAAACTTTTTGCTGGAGGGTCGGCGCGAGAGATGGCGCCGCGAGGCATGGCGCTGCGAGCGGTGGCTCGCGTGGCAATGACTATCTCGGCGACGACCCTCCAACCGCCTCAGTTCCTTTTTTCCCGCCGTCAAGTGCACTTCAGTGACAACATCGCTCGCCTGCCGGGAGTCAAACTTCAAACTAGCGCATAGTTTTCAGTTTATTTTTGTAATTTTATCTCGATAGTAGTATAAGCTAATTTTATATTTTAAAATTTAACTTATAGTAAAGAGTCTCGGCCTACTGGATGGAGTACCATGAGCAGGTCAGGTGATGGTAGGGAGACTTGTTATGAAAGCTGTTCTTCAGTCAGTCGGGCTGGGTCTGGTCAGCCTCCTTCTCCTCAGCGGGGTTCCGACAGAGTCAGTCCAATGCCGGGAGGATGGGCGGTCCCAGCCGGCATAAAATAAGCGAGTCGCATTCTCGGCACCGTTCGGCCTCAGCTCTTCTTCGACCCACAGGTCAAAAAGAAGGCATTACTGAGTGCCCTCTGATACATCTGTGTCGGTGGTCGGTTATCGTACCTGGTTGCGGTCTCTCCTTCGGAGTGCCATACTTCGGTTTCCGCCATCTTGAGCTCGGAGCTGCCTGTCTCGGTTGCCCGGAGCCTCGGGCTCGTCGGGCGATCAGGCAAGGCGGTTGAACCTTCCTAGTCGCGCGAGCGCCTCCTCGGTGCCAGCGACTCCGTTTATAGGTGTTTCTCCCCTCACATGGCTGCGGCACGGGGGCACACGATGCCCTTATCTCCTGGTTTTTCCCTTCTCTTGCTTTCCAGGTTCCAGGGTGTCCTCGGCGCCTTCCGGCGGGTCGCTGCGCTTGTGGGCGTCGTTTTCGGGCAGCTGGGTCTTCCAGCGCCGTCCTGGTGCTGGCCGGTCTCCGCAGCCGTCGTGTCTTCAAGGCGCCGCTGGCACCGCGGGCGGCAGCGGTGCGGTGCAGCGTGCTTCTTCGCGCCGTCTGCGCCTCCCGGTGCCGTTTCGACTCCTTTCACCTCTCGGCGCCCGGGGCGCTGGGGACTCTCCCTTTCTATCTGCTCTTTCTTCTTCTCCTATTTTCACTCCTTTTCCTGTCCAAGCAGTCCTTCCTGGACTATCAGGAGATGATGTTGAGCCTGACCCAGACCTTGAGTTGGGTGATGAAGTGGAGAAACAGGATCCTTCACCTCTACAGAGCCTGTAGTGAGGACCTATCCTTTAAGTCTCTGTTGAGGAACCTGAGATCCACTCTTTCTCTCCAGACTACGGACATCGGATCCTGGGAAAATATTAAGACTCCAGTATCTTCATGCTTCGGAGATCCCTCTGGATTTGACTCCTCGATTCAACCCTCCTTGAGCTGTCTCAAATGGTATGGAATAATCCTGCTCTTATTCCTTCAGTGGCTAAATCCATTGATAAAATATTCAGCTCCCAAGGATCGTCCCATTTTGGCATCCCAAGCCTTTGCGGATCCTATTGTAGTCCTGGCAGAGAATGACAAGGTCGTTCTTCCTCAAGCTACTACAGCTCGACCTATTAACAAAGAGTCTCGTAAAATTGATACATTAGGTAAGAGAGTCTTTGCTGCCTCCACTCTAAGTATGCGTCAGCTATCAAGGCTATTTTCTCAGTATGAGTATATCCTGTGGCACTCTATGAAACAAATGGTTGAGCTCTTCCAGATTCCGACTCCAAGTTAGAGCTCCTTGTAACCGTTATCAGAGGTATTGAGTCCAATAACCAACAGGTCAAAACCGCCATGGAGCTTCGACACTGCTTCTCATTCAGCAACCATGGTATTTTGTACTCAGCGCCATTCCTGGCTCCGTACTTCTGGCTTTCGAATGATGCTCAGCAGCAGGTAATGGCGTTGCCTTTGATGGCTCCCTATCTTTTGGGCCTCAGGTAGAGCAAGCCTAGAGGCCACTCAGAAGACTAGTCGGCCATTAAGTTGGCTAGACCCCGCCTACCCCTCTCGGGGGCATGAGAAGCAAGCGTCAGTTTCATAGTCGACAGTCCTTCGAGGCAGAGGCAGAGGAAGCTTCCATAAAAGCCAACCTGCCCAACCTCAAAGAAGCGCAGCAGAAAGCACAGGGGCCTAAAGCCCCGCGCTACCCTATGAATGCCGGCCCCAGTTGCATCCACACCTGCCGAGATGGAACTTTCTCCTCCGGTGGGAGGTCGTCTGATGTACTTCTACAATCAGTGAAGTCTATAACCTTGGACAAATGGGTCCTCGGATAATTTGAGGGTTATTCTCTCAATCTTTGGAAAACCCCGAATTGCCCTCCCAAGCGACAACCCAGACTGTCAGCCTCTCAGTCAGACCTCCTCACCTTGAGATCCAGGGCCTTCTAAACAACAGGGCAATAGAACTGGTACCCCGCATCAGCGAAACACAGGGTTCTACTCCCATTACTTTCTGGTTCCAAAGAAATCTGGGGATGCATCATTCTAGACCTCAGAAAGTTAAACAAATTCCTCCCCAGGAGAAATTCAAAATGATTTCCCTAGGTACCCTGTTACCTTTGCTGCATCAACACGACTGGCTGGCCTTCCTGGATATGCAGGGCCAACAGCATATCCCCTCCACCCGACCCATCGCAAATTCCTGAGGTTTGTCTGGGTCAGCATTATTAGTTCAGAGTCCTGCCTTTTGGGCTATCCTCGGCGCCGCGGGTTTTTGCAAAGTGTTGTGCAGTTCTCGCAGCGCATCTCGGGAAGCTCGGACTCCAAGTGTTTCCCTACCTAGATGATTGGCTCCTAGTGAGTCCTTCCAGCCAAGGGACTCTGGAAGCCGTTCAAACGGCCTCTCGCCTTCTTACGTCCATGGGAGTTCTGCTAAATCTGAAGAAGTCACAACTGCAGCCCTCCCAGAGGCTCCTTTTCATAGGGACTCTTCTGGACACCTCTTCCATGAGGCTTTCCTTCCAGAGACAGAGACTCGACATCCTTCAGATGGCCCGTTACATCTAGAGAAGAACAGTGACGGTCACAGCTGTCTCGATGTAGCGTATGTTGGGTCTCATGGCGTCCTCAGTGTTCACTGTACCCCTAGCTCGGTTACATGAGGACCACCCAATGGATGCTCTCCGCTCCAGTGGTCACGACCTCTCACCCCAGTCTTATCCCATCAAGGTGACCGAGCCCCTACGAAGGTCTCTCACCTGGTGGTCTCAAGAGAGCAATCTCCTGGAAGGATTCCCCTTTGCTCCTCTGGATCTTCAGATCTCCATCACCACAGATGCATCACTAATGGGATGGGGAGCTCACTGTCTCTCTCTCCACACTCAAGGTGTATGGACTCAGCTCGAAACTCAGCTCCACATAAATGTTCTGGAAATGAGAGCGGTCCTCTCTCGATCCAGCGTTGAAGGATGTTCTTTGTCACAAGAACATTCTCCTTCAAACGGACAACAAAGCTGTGATGTATTACATCAACAAGCAAAGCGGTGCTCACTCTTATCCCTTTGCAGGGAAGCAATGAGAGTGTGGGAGTGGTGCTTGGAGCACAAGTCTCTAATTCAAGCGGTATATCTGCCGAGTGTACAAACGACTTAGCAGATCACCTCAGCAGGATGGAGGCAGACCTCACAAGTGGTCTCCACCCAGCCGTAGCTCGGTCACTGTTGAAGAGTGGGGACTCAGACCTGGACCTTTTTGCATCCCCACTCAACGCAAAACTGCCTCTCTTCTGCTCCAGAAATCCAGGGCCTGGCATTTTCTGTCAGGATGCGTTCAGGCTGCGGTGGACAAAACGCTTTCTTTACGCCTTTCCACCGCTTCCTTTAATTCAGAGAGTTCTCCTCAAGTTCGAGTCTCAGGGGACCAAGATGATTCTCATTGCTCCCTCCTGGCCTCGGCAACTATGGTTTCCTCTACTCAACAGTATGTCGGCAGCCTCTCCGAGACCACTTCCCTTGCAAATCAATCTTTTGACTCAGGGTTCGTTGGTCCATCCCAACCTGAGGTCACTTCACCTTCATGCTTGGCTCCTGAAGAGGTAGAAGTGAACCGGTTCAACGTCTCTCGTAGAGTCTCAGACGTCCTTCTGGCTGCTCGGAAGCCAACTACCCGAAAAACTTACGCTTCTAAGTGGAAACGCTTTTCTCTCTGGTGTGCAAAGTCCTCTTGGAATCTCTTTTCCTGTCCTCCAGACAAGGTTCTGGAGTACCTTTTGGACCTATCAAACTCAGGTCTCCAGTACTCCACGGTTAAAGTTCACCTTAGTGCCATTTAGTTCCATGAGGCCGTTTCTTCCTTGTCTCTGGCTCCAGTTACCTATGGTGAAGAGATTTCTTAAGGGAATCCTGCATACCAGACCCCCGTTAGGCTCCGTGTGCAGCCTGGGACATTAACCTTGTGCTAGACATGCTCACCGGAAGCCTTTCGAACCCTAGCTACCTGTGAGCTAAAATTTCTTACCTGGAAGACAGCCTTCCTAGTGGCCATTACCTCAGCCATGAGATACATGCCTGGTTACGGACCCTCCGTATACTGTGTTCCATAAGGACAAAGTAGTTCTTAAGTACTCATCCTAAATTTCTTCCCAGGTTGTGTCAGAATTCCATCTAAACCAACCTCTGGTGCTTCCCTCTTACTTGAACTTCCAAAATGAAGGAGAATGGTCTCTTCATTCCTTGGATGTTAAGAGAGCCTTCATGTTCTACTTAGATAGAACCAAGAATGTTCATAAGACTCAGCAATTGTTTGTTTCCTTCAGCGAGACCGGCTGGGTCAGCCAGTCGCTATCAGATGCATCTCATCATGGTTAGTGGCATGTCTTCGACATTGCTATTCCATGGCACTGGTTAGATTGGAAGGTAGATGTATGCTCACTCTACTAGGCGGTCATGGCATCCCTAGCGGAAGTGCAATGTTCCAATTGCAGATATCTGCAATGCCGCTACCTGGAGCTCAGTGCATACCTTCGTTAAGCATTATGCACTGGATGTTCATGCCAGGCGTCATTCACTTCGGCAGAACTATCTTAATGGACTTCTGTCTGAGCGTGTGAGCTCTAGCTCCCCTGCTGCCCTTTGGGGATTATCCGCTTGGTACTCTCCACTAGTGTGAATGAGTGGTGGAGACTTATGTCCAGGAAGATATGAAAATTACATACCTACCCGTAATTCTTGATCTTCTTGGACGAGTCTCCACCACTCATCTACCCTACCCTCCATCCCCGAGCTCACCGCTGTGTTGGTCTTCACTCCCTCAAATCTTTAGGCCGTGAAGACTTCTTTGCTGACCCTTCTTACACGGTGCGTCTGGACTATCTTATGTCCGTTTTGTGAGTTAGGTTTACTCTTTCACGTTAGTTGCGCTGCACCTCCTTGGTAAAAAAGGTACTGAAGGCGGTTGGAGGGTCGTCGCCGAGATGGTCATTGCCTGACCCATGGCGCCATGCTCATGTTTGCCATCTCTCGCGCCGACCCTCAAGCAAAAAGTTTGTTCCGATGGGTCCTGGTGCCTCTGGCGCAGATCCCACTAGTGTGAATGAGTGGTGGAGACTCGTCCAAGAAGATCAAGAATTACGGTAGGTACGTAATTTTCATGTGTGGCTTTTATTCACATCCAAGCTGAACAAACAAACAGCATAGACGGACCCCCATGGGGCTACATTCCTGGTAATGCAGATTAGAGACACAGAACACTTTATCCTATTTCCAGCCCTCAGGCTGTGAACCCACCAGGCACACAGCCCGGACTTTGCAGCTTTGGGTACACAGCCCTGGCGTCACTACTTAGGTTTTCCCCACGGGCGCGCCTCCGCATGACCACTTGATCCACGGTCCATTTTGGAAATGAACCAATTATCCTGTTGTGGCCTTAAACCACCTAGAGCCTTCGGACTCCCCAGAGGGAATTTTCCTTCCAATCCCATGTCTGGGTACTTCCCTCATCACTGGCCAAGTGCATGAGGCAAAGTAGAAATCCACAGAGCAAATCCGTAGAGGTGGACCTGGTCACTAAAGATGGGGGGTCTCCTACCTCCAGCTCCTACAGTCCATACCCGGCCATTTCTCTGGAAACTAAACTCTTTTACTGAAAGCTTGGCAATGTAGATTCCTGGGTAGACGTATGTCACATCTCCTCTACATGTCTTTTGACTTCCCAATAAGCGCTGGACTTGAACATACTTTTACTTTTTGGCTAAGCCTATTACTCTAGGCCTCCCACTATTTCAGTAGTCCAATCCCCACATGTCACACAAGTCCCAGGGTGAAAAACATAGGCCCTTTAGTAAGAGCAGACACTCACCCTCCGGTTGCAGGTGCCCCACAGGCGATTCACAAGTCTTCATGTTTTCCAAAAAACTCTGGAACAAATAGGCAGCTTCTCTACTAGTAGCAGAACCAAGGGTTGCCCAGGAATATGCAGAAACCTTTTCTGCCCCCATCCCGGGGAGGGGCACTGAGACCGAATCAGCGGTCTCCACCACTATTAATTATCTTCTGTGTCTCTCTTTGAGAGACACACCTCTTACTCCTAAATGTAGCCCTCTGTCAGGGCTGAGGCTCCTAGAGCCTACACAGAGCTGCTGTGCTGCTTTCACAGCAAGCTCCCAACACCAGCTGAACCACAGACTACTGTTCAAACCTCCCAACATTCTATTCCAACTCCCTGCTGCAGATTCCATTTTGGCTCATGCAGCTGCGATAGTTCTATGGTGATGTCATCCCTCAGTCTCAGCTGAGACTGAGAACAGAGTGAGACAGTGTGGAACCCATTTAACTGGAGTTTCACAAGCCGCCTTCCCTGCCTACCACTAGACCTTACTGGGATTCTAGTAACCCCGGGTAACAAGGGGGTTACATGAGGTTCAGACTTCCTTCAGGACACTGCCAGTTTGCAGTCATGCACTTCGGCCTGACATCTGCGCCAGGGGTGTTCACAAAATGCCTGACCGCGCATTTGAAGAAGGATTTCAGTCTGTCCTCATCTCGACGACTGGCTCATAGCTCGAAAACCCCTCACAAGTGAGGAGGCCTCTCCCTCACAAGGGACACTGTGCACTCTTTAGGGTGTCTTATAAACCAGAAGAAATCCCATCTGGAGTCAGCACAGCTCTTTACATTCATAGGAGCACAGTTGGATACCCTACAGAGCAGAGCTTTCCTTCCTTTGGAAAGAAATTAAAACCTTTTTGTCAGTGGCAAATTCTTTTGTCCTGGGCCAGCCCAGGCCAGCCAGACACTTTCTAAGGCTCCTGGGGCACATGGCATCAATGACAGCTGTGGTTCCAGGGGTCAGATTCAGAATGAGGGAGTTACAGCAGCACCTAAGGTCTCTCTGGTCCCAAAGCAAAAATTCACTGTCCAAACTGGTTCCAGTCACAAAGAAGCTCCTTCAGTCTCTGAACTGGTGGAAGGAAGTTACCAATCTTTCAGTAGGAATTTCCTTCCAAGCACCCTCCCCTTCAAGAATCATTACTACAGATGCTTATCTGCTTGGATGGGGAGATCACATGGACAGTACCTGTCAGTGGCTCCTGGACTCTACAGTAGTAGTAGTAGTAGTACAATATTTTTATTCATATAATTTTCATATGAACAAGGATTAACTTGACTGAGTAATACTCATTTTCATCGAGGTCCACAACATAGTAAGCAAAGTTTTTAAGACACAGAATATTCCATACATACATTTCAATCAATTAAAATAAAATCATAAAACAACAAAATATATGTCAGAAGGCTCACATCAACTTACTGGAATGCAGGGTCATTTATCTGGCTCTTAAGGCATTTACCTCACAGATAAAGGGTCACACAGTCCAGATAAGAACAGACAACACCACTGCAATGTTATACATAAACAAGCAGGGTGGCTTCAAGGCCAGCATTTTATGCCAGGGAAGCCATGAGGATTTGGGGCCTAGCCTACTCCCTGGGAGTCGATTAGTCATACATCTTCCAGGCAAGGATAACTCCATGGCAGATGCTCTCTGTCGCATCAACCAGGGACACAGCAAATGGTGTCTGAACAATCAGGTGTTGGCTACAGTGTTCAGAAGGTGGGGCACACCAGAAACAGATATTTTGCCTCTCACTAAACCATCAACTTCCATTGTATTGCTGCAGGCCTCCAGCCCTGGGAACTCTCCCAACAGATGCCTTAGTTCTAGATTGGGAAAGTTTCTTTATGCCTTTCCTCCCTTTCTCTGATTTTCTGAGTTTTGTTAAAGCTCAAAGCTCAGCCTGCAGCAGTGATTCTGGTGGCACCAGACTGGCCGAGGCAAGCCTGGTATCCCCTATTGATAACCCTGTCTTGCAGCAAACCCATTCATCTCCCCTTCTGTCACTCCATCCTGACTCTCCCTCAGACAGCGGTGACCTATCCAGATCTGAAATCTCTTCACCTCAAAGCTTGATTCTTGAGGAGTTGGGAGTTTCCTGTCACTCAGCACTCTGAACAAGCTTTAAGATCCTGAGGATGGCTAAAAAGCCTAGTACAAAAAAGACATATGCAGCCAAATGGAAAAGATTTTCCCTCTGGTGCAAGAAAAAGCACATTAATCCTCTTAAGGCTTCAGTTCCTAACCTTTTGGATTACTTAGTGCACTTGCAGGATTAGGTTTGAGGCCTTCCTTCCTCCCTGAAGCTTCACCTGGCTGTTCTTAGGCTTATCTTTCTGTTGGAAAGACTAAATCTTTTTTTGTTTTTCACAGCCAGTCTTTAAACAGTTTTCAGAGGTCTCCTTCTTGTCTAGCCTCCAATCAGGGAACCTGTCCCACCTTGGAGCTTGAACTTGTAGCTGCCAAGCTCATGGAGCCACCCTTTGAGCCCATGGCTTCGGCTCACCTTAAGTATGTCACTTGGAAAACTGTATTTCTAGTGGCCATTACATCTGCAAGAAGGATTTCAGAGTTACAGCCTCTCTGCACTGAGCCCAACTACATTATCCCTCATAGGGATAAGATTGAGCTGAGGATGAACAGAAAATTCCTGCCCAAGGTGGTGTCAAAGTTTCACCGTAACCAGTCCATCACCTTACTGTGTTCTTTACTGACAAATTCACTCCAGGGAGCAAAACCTCCACAGTCTGGATGTCAAAAGGGTCCTACTTTACTATTTGGATTATACCAGGCAGTTCAGGGGCCCATCCACACAGTTATTCCTCACCTATGGGGAGGTAGGTAGAGGAAAACCAGCCACCAAGAGAACTCTCTCTCGCTGGATAATCTCATGTATTCAGTTCTGCTATGACAAGGCTGGTATATAGCCCCCTGAGGGTGTCAGAGCCCACTCTACTAGGGGCACTGCTGCCTGTGTGGCAGCTGTGAGACATACCCTTCTGGATGTCTGTAGAGCAGCTACTTGGAAGATCAGCGCACTTTCATTAGTCACTATTGCTTAGATGTACAGTCTAGATCTGTGCTAAATTTGGAAGGCGGTTCTGCAGAGCCTTTTCCTAAGCAGGTTCTCTACCCGCCTCCTAACTGTACTGCTTTATGGTCTGCAATAGTTACTGATGATAAAGGACCCTGGGTGAAAAGAAAAATGACTCACTGTAGTAATCTTCTTTCTTCCAAGGTGTCATTTAGCATCAGTAAGCTCCCACCCTTCCTCCCAGATAACATTCAGAAGAGGACTCTGACAATTTGGTTATTTTTAACTTTGATTGGATTTTGAGCAAGTTTCATATTTATTATTCTGGTTCTGGTTATTATGTATAGTTTTGAATCCTGTTGGTTCATTCCTGTGTGGGCATTTGCCTATTCTAGCTTTGAAAACATTCTGGAGCCTTCCTCACTCTGCCTGCTTAGCACACCCTCAAGCTTCAATCTGATTGGCTAATTCATAAACTCATTACCATAATCTCCACCTCCAGGGCAGTACTATCTAGTCAGCTCCCTGCAATAGTTATTGATGCTAAAGGACACCTTGGAAGAAAGATTACTACGATGAGTAATTTTTTCTTTCCTTATAGTTTTATCCTCAATAAAAATAAGCTTAGTGTCATCAATGAACTGCAGCAGCCTGCTGGAGACCCCAGCTTCCAGATCTTTAATGAAAATATTGAACAACAGAGGCCCCAGCAGTGGTCCTGGAGAAAAACCACTGGGCCCCCTCTACTCTAAGTAGCACCCATTCAACACATCCATTTAGCTTTCTTCTCCCAAGCAGGTTTGCAATCCACCTTGTGCACGCCTTGTGTAAAGCACACTGGTGTGCTTTGCCCAGAAGCTTGCCATGTGCCACAGTGTCAAAGGCCTTATAGAAGTCCAGATAGACTACATGTGACCCTGTCCTGTCCATTGTCTTCATGAAGGTGACCAGGTTGGTTTGGAATGCTCTCCCTGCATAGAGCCATGTTGAGATGGAGCAATAACCTTGGCTTCAACCAAGTGCTGCATTATTCTATCCTAATGGCTTCCAGGACCTTGCCCGACCCCTGATTTCAGGTGGACAGTCTTGTAGTTGCCTAGGTCTCTTGCCCTTCTTTGAAAACTGAGAGCATCGGCCGCTTTCCCCAGCACCACACTTGTCCAGACTTCTGCATAAGGCCCAGCCACATGTTTATCTCCATTATAATCCTGGGGTGTATCTCACACAGCATTTGGATTTACCTAGCTAGATCTTTGTCAGGTGGTCTCGTCCCACAGTGGGTGTGATGCTCACAGCCTGCATCATTGTTACTTCTGATGCCATGGCTCTTCCTAATTAGCCCCATCCCTCTCCCCGGGGTCCCTTGGTGAATACTGAAGCGAATTTGTTAGTATTCATTTATAATCTTAGCCATTAACTCTGGCTTTTTCACAGGTTCCTTCCCCTCCCAAAAAAAGAAAGAATGGGTGCACACAAAACAACATAAAAGTGAAAAAGTTGATTACTTGCAAGATGTCATGGACCCAGCCAGACAGGGCACCTTAACTCCACAACATTTTGCTGAATGAAAATAGAGCTTCATTAGGGACTCCTGGAGTTTAGAAAGTCCCAAAAAAATTTTTTTGCCCATTCCACTCAAAAAGGGGTCTGGCCTCCTGGAAGGATACCAAGCCAGATGGAACAAACCTACATATATCAAGGAGGCACACAAAGCTAGTTTAACCGGAATACTTTGCAATGTCTTTATTTATTTATTTGCTTTTGTTAACCAGGCAAGCACGCTAGACAACCAAGTGCCTATTTTCAGGTGCGACCCGGGAGAGTTACAGAGCATACAGGTAAACAAAATACAAGTCAAGGAAAATGGAATACAAAGTGAAGATCAGTCAGGCTCTACATAGGTGGAGAGGTACAGGTCAGGCTCAATCAAGGCCAGGCAAGCAGACAGGTTGAGTATACAACACAACATAGGGAGTCAAGGTATTCTACTATGTCTATAGACTGAATACAGCTCAACGGCAGTACATGATAATACATAGACTAGAAAAAAGGCAATATATAATAAACTAACAGCAAGGGGGTAGTAAGTACTATACTGGAGGAGGGTACAGATAGTTGTGTAGCAGCTCACCTCCCCCCCCCAGGAGCAGGAGGGATAGAGGGTACACCAGGCCTAGGCGGAGCATAGGCAGGCCACAGTAGTCTTGAGGAAGTGCCAGCGGGATGCTTTAAAGCAGTGGTGGGAGGGCGAGGTACGCACTTGTGTGGGAAGGGAGTTCCACATTTTAGGCGCGAGGACTGAGAAGGCCCGGTCACCAGTGAGGGTGCGTGTCCTTGGGACAAGTCGGGCCTGAGAGGCACAGGATCTGAGATGGTAGGCTGGGGTTGGGGGGATTAGGGGGAGAGCAATTGGTTGAAAGGGCACACTGATCTGCTTTAGACCTGTACAAGGTGGCAACCTTGTCATCTGGTCACATATTCTAAGCAGGTTAGATTGAACATCTCTCCTTCAGTTTATAGATGAGGAGACTGAAGCTCGAGGAAGTCAAATGACTTGCTCAGGGTCACACAGTGAGGTATTGATTTTGGTGGGATCTAACTGAACCTGTGAACTCTGTGGAGGGGTTGTAGGATAACAGATGGACCAGACACAGAACTTCAAGTTGTTCAACACACAGTCTCTCTGTGATGTTTATTTTAAACATAAGGGATAACCTTAAGCAATGGCATGTCCCTTCTTCAATACATTAGTTTGCAGCAACAGACTGCGCATATCCTTCTTCTGCACTTAAGGAGCACCTACTAACCCACTGATCTATCTTTTTAGTGAAAATTATTTCATTCCCTATGTTGGTCTTGTATGTTTCGGTGATGGGGAGCTCAAAAAAGAAAAAAAACTCAAAACAAGCTAAAGACAAAGAACCTCGGTGCAGAAGGCATGAAGTAAGGGTTACCCCCAAGGGGTATTGGCAGTAAAGCCAAGTTTCAAAGAAATACAAACTCACACATACCCCTATAATGCAAAGCATCATGGGATGTATATGCAAATCAACATGACATTTTAGGTTGGTTCAGCTTAAAGCAGGAATGTATGGTGCCAAAGGGTCTCTCAAACGATCTGTAATTTACTTGCATTTTAAATAACACAATGGGGGTTTTCTGATATCTCTACCCTGGCAACTTAATTTTTATAATACTATCCCCTAGTAACTTTTTACCTTTCTCAAAAACATTTAGTGCCGTGATATTTTCAATATTTAGAGGTTTCATACACATAAGGCATATACATCAAGGTATTTTATGACATAGTGCTATTGCATACTAAATCCAACAACGAGGAATACAGCCTGTTGTTTACCGTCAGTTTGGAGGTCACCACAATAACCTCCCTGTACAAGGACCTGAGAGGAAAAAGGAAAATTAAAGAGGACACTATAGCATAGTCAAGAAAGGGGAGGGCGTGCCCATAGGTGACCAACCTTATGGACTAGAAATTGTAAAGGATAGATTATGCTAAGAAATAGAACTGTTGCAACAGATTTAAGAAACGGTAGGTCCTCAAGAGTGGCAGGATCTCCCTGTCACATATCCCCCACCTTAAGAGGGAAGCAGTTATTTCAGACTGCTTACCACCTTCCTGTCCCAGTAAGGGATGAAGCTTCCACCCATCCATCTTCAGAAGCTCCGTCTCAGGGTCCCTATTAACGATAAATATTCCATCATAAACATAGTGGATATCATCATTCTTTACCCTGAGGCGTTAACACATTTCTCAACAAAGAGTAATGGTACCTTCCCTGCGTTATCTCCTTTTAGGGAAAGTCTTATATTTCATTGACATCAATTCCTGCACCATATCTAGATATGAAATCAGCATTTATATGTTTTGTCCCTGTCCTGTAGGACACAGTAAATTGATGGGGCTGAAGAGCCAAGTACCACCACATTATACAGGGATTTTTTTCTTTCATTTGATGTAACCAGCAAAGGGGGTTGTGATTAGTTACTGCCTAAATTCAATCCCCCACAAGTAATATTTCAGAGGCTCAATAGCCCACTTCAGAGTTGAGCATTCTTTCTCTATGGTAGCATAACTTCTCTCCCTCTCATGTAGCTTCCTGCTGAAATACATGATTGGATGTTCTTCCCATCTATTTTCTGAGATAAGACTGTCCTAATACCATTCTCTGATGCATCAGTTTGAACACTTGGTTGAAGTCAGGACTTTTCAATACAGGAGCTGTACATAGAATGGGCTTGATATTCCTGAAAGCCTCTTCACAAATAGGTGTCCACTGAACCTTATTCGGGCACCTCCTTTTAATGAGATCAGTCAAAGGACTGCCTGGTAATGGCTGAGAAATTAGGACTAAATCTCCGGAAATAACCAGACAGGTCTAGGAAAGATCCCACGTGCTTTTTTATGGTAGGTATTGGGCTGTTTGCTACTGCCGTAACCTTCTCTGCCTCAGGCTTCACTTGTCCATTGCCTGAAATGAACCCTACTGTAGGTATCTTGTCTCAGTCTTTGCTAGGGTACACTTAGCAGGGTTAATGGTCACTTCTGCCTCTTTTATTGCTTCCAATACCTGGGACAAGTGTCTAACATGGGATTCACAGTCAGGGTGGTCTTAGTATGTGGTACATAAAACACTGAAAAGTGTGGTCCAATTGGCATTGTGACAAACTGGTATAAACCAATTGGGGTGCTAAATGCGGTTTTATCTTGTGAATCAGGTGACAAGGGATTTGCTAATATGCCTTAATAAGGTCAAGAGTGGAGATATACTGTGCATTGCCTAGCCTGTCAATTATGTCATCTATTTGCAGCATTGGATGGCCATCAAATAATGATCGTTTTAAGCTTCCTAAAATCTAGGCATAGACGTATCCCCACCTTCTTTTTGTCCACTATGACCATGGATGAAGACCATGCACTCTTTGAGGGCAGATTATGCCTAACTGTTTCATTTTTTTTACTTTCTGAATCACCTCATCCCTCACCTTCATGGGCAATCTGTAGGGGCTTTTGGTGTATGGGCTTGTCTTGTGTGGCAGTTATGGTATGCACAACTCCTTTGGCCCTCCCGGATGTTTTGTGAATATGGCTCAAATTCTTGTACCATCCCCTGCAAATCTTTCTGTTGCTCAGGCGCCAATTCAGGGTTTATTTGATCTCCTCAACTGTCCTGACTGCTCTAACCTTTTATAGACACCCTCCAGCTCTGACTCCCTAACTTCAGGACAGATATAGGGAGGGGTTGGGCTTCTCTCGCCATTTCTTAAGGAGGTACACATGGTAAATTTTCTGGGGGGTCTCTTTCCTGGCATGCTAAGCTCATAATTCACTGCTCCTGTTTGCCTCAAACCGGTGAAGGTGCCCTGCCATTTCATGAGTAGTTTGTTCTTTGTGGAGGGAAGGAGTAACAACACTTTGTCCTCTGACTGAAATGTTTTAGTCTTCAAACCCTGGTCATATCTTTCTTTCTGCAAGTCTTGCTTCTGTTCTAAGCTCTGGTGTGCCAAGTTAATGTACCTCACCAGGCGTTTACATAACTGAGTCATGTACTCTCCGACATTAAGATGTCCCACCTTCAAGAAGTATTTAAAAAAAAAAAGATATCCCACCTCCTTCCCAGTGTTCTTTAACCACATCCAGTGGCCCCCTCGGGTTCCTTCCATACAGTAATGAGAAAGGAGAGAAACCAGTGGATGCTTGAGGGATTTCTGTGTAAGAGAAAAGTAAATAGGGGAGGTACCTATCCAATCTCTACCCTCTTCTTTACATGCATTCTCCACGTTCTCTTTAATGTCTGATTAAACCTCTCTGTAAGCCGTCATTCTCTGGTGGTATGGGGAAGCAGCACTGCTACCACGCCCAGCAGATGGTACAATTCTTTTAGCAGGAGTGCATTACTCCCCTGACCAGTATTTCCTGGGAGATTCCCATGCAGGTAAATACCTTTGCTAGCTCCTCTGCTATCCTTGGGGCGGTGACAGTTCTCATGGGGATAGCTTCTGGGTAGCGGGTAGCGTAATCACATATGACCAGTACAAATCTGTTACCCTTGAACTCTTTCCAGGGTTCCTACTATATCCATGGCTATCCTGTCAAAAGGATTAGTCACAATGGGGGTGGGTTGTAGTGGTACTCTATCTCTTTTTCCTACCTGAGCTGCTTTTTGAGACTCCACACATGCTTTACAATACCTAGCTATGTTCTCATGGATAGAGGGCCAATAAAACCTGGGTGTAATGTCCTGTTCAGAGTGCTGTGTCTGCGTGCATGGCCTGCTAAAGGGATGTCATGCACCAGGTACATGATTTGGGAGCAGAATTTTTCTGGAACCATTAGTTGGTCTACTACTTCTCTAGTTCTGGGGTTAGTGTATTCTCTGTACAGTATTCCCTGTTTTACAGCAATCTGAGGGGCACCTTTTTCCACTCCCTTCCCCACCTGTGGAAAAAAAGGGGGTTAACTGAAGGGTCTGCTTTTTGCTCATGCTGCATATCACATTTAACAAGCATTTGTCATGCCGAATGTTTGCTTGCTGGCATTAGCAGGGGAAGTGCAGGAGTTAGACAGGTGCATTATAGGAATGGCATTGAAGTATTGAACTGACGCCAACTCCACCCTCACTCTGCAGAGATGGACAGGCATTGGGGTGTGCCTTTGGGTCGTCACCCATGACGGTCACGACATTTCACCTCACCCTACCCTTCAGACACTGACAAGTGTCGAGGTGTGCCTTGGGGTGTTTTGCCTTTACATTCACCTCATTCCAGGAGGAAATACGCTGAAATGGACACAGTATAGGAGAATGGGGTGAACTCTGGGTGCAAAGGGTCCAAGGCGCACCTCAGTGCCTGTCACTGGCTGGGTGGGGGTGAAATGGCATGAGCATTACTGTTGACAATCCCAAGTCACACCCTTGACACCTCTCAGTCTCTACAAGGTAGGGCGTTATGGTCGAAAACCCCAATGCCCTGGGAGTTTCTTGGTATTTTTACTCCAAGTTTTCCACATGGGTTTTTTGTGACCCCACCGCATGAACAGTAACACTATCAGTTTGTTACGTGAAAGGCGATTTTGCAGAGCGACTGCCTCATTTGGCGCTACAGGTGCAAAAACACATTTCGAACAGGATGTGAAAAGTGACAGGTGTACTGTTCATGAGGAGGTATAAAAATGGCATTGTTGAAAATCTGGGTGAAAATATACAAAACTGGTGAAGAAACGAAGCGTATGAGGAGCTTGTGAACGACACCTGTAATGTAAGTAGTCTGAGATTTTTACAGCAGATTTTCAACATAGGCATTTTTGCACCTCCGCCACGAAGAGTTTCACTGTGATTTTATAATCTATCCCGAACACTAAATTCCACAGTGACCGCTCATTCTGCACGGAAGTACAAAACACATTTCAGCCAGGGTGTGAAAAATGACAGCTGTGCTGTTCATAAGAGGTGTGGAAAAATGTCAATGTTGAAAATCTGGACTGAAAATATTACAAATTCGAGAACTTACAAGGGTGCGTGGAAATTGCGCAATGCATGCTGGTGACAGTCATTTTACAGACTTTTGTCACCAGATTTTCATCATAGCCATTTTACCACCTCTGCTCATGACCAGTGTCATTGTAATTTTCTTAATGTGTCCCGAACATTGATTTCGCACACCGACCACGCTAATGTGCGTTACATGTGCGAAAACACATTTTAGGTATAATATGAAAAATGACAGCTATATTGTTCATAAGGAGGTGTGGTTAAATGGCAGTGTTGAAAATATGGACTGAAAATATTAAAAATTCTTAAAGTTACGAGCGTGCATAGGAACTGCGCAATGCACCCTCGTAAAACAGTCATTTTGGGGAATTTTTTCACCAAATTTTCAACATAGGTTTTTTGGGGGCCTACCTCATGAACTGCGACACTGTTGTTTTTGTTGCTCGGTCCCGAAAGGTGGTTCCACACAGTCACTGTGAAATAACCTTTCAGGACAGAATAACAAAATGACAGTGACTGAATTCATGAGGTGGCTCCCCAAGAACCCCAGGTTGAAAATTTGGTGAAAAAATTCCCAAAAATGGCCGAGATATGCAGCACAGCTGAAAAAAAAACATTTATTACATTATACAGCTTACCTGCATTTCTTCAGTTTACGCTCAGCTTTGAAGAGTGCAGTCATGTTCCTGGTCCACGAAGATAGTCGTGCTGGCCTCCGGAGGTAAGTGTGAGGTGGGGAGGTGGGTGCAGGTTGAGCGAGACAGTCAGCGGGATCTTTTTTTTTTTTACAGGCTTTTACGTTTTTTAGACTACATGGGACTTTTGCCATGCTGGAGTGGGCTCCCAGTGTGGCAGCTAAATTTTAGGGGGCAGTGGGCGACAGAGTTGGGGCACCCCGTCGGTACTCGATTGTGCGGGAGAGCATTACACTGGGGTGGGCCCAGCCTGCTACTTGGGGTGGGGGAGAGGAGAGTACATAAAACGGAGCTGTCTATGACAGCTTCAGATGCATTTAAGAGTGGGGAGATGCACTTTGCATACTGGTTGACGGCAGTATGTAAATTACCTGCCGGACGGCAGTATGCAATTGCCCACACGTTATCACCGGCTGATTGCAGCGTTCTTTTGCTTTCAGCTGTACGCCACTGCATCTGAAGGGCTGTTATAGACAACTTCGACATTCATTGGCGTGGTGTGGCCTCGTCTGCAAAAGGGAGCAGGGCATTGGAAGTGAGGGAGGCACACCTACGAAAACTCATATGGTGGCACTATGTTTCTTGCTCATGCGTGCAAGCAAACATAAAAATGTGTCCCAAGTCTATCTGTACACCAGCATGAGTATCAATCCAGTCCTTCTTTAGCTTCCTCTTCTCCGCCTTAGTTTTACAGTCCTTGCCAGGATCCTCAAAAACATCATCAGATGGGAACACAGATGGTAAATGTCCCTGCTTCACTTGAACTCTGGTGGTTACAGCGACTACAGCAGAGTTCTGGGCAGCATGACAGTGTATAAATGAAGCAAAGTCTGGGTGGTCATGCCCGATAACTGGCATGGGTATGCGAGGTACCAACCCCACTTCTACCTCATGTGTCTTTTCTTGAACAGTCATTTGTATGGTGGCTGTAGGGTAGCAGTGGGTATCTCCATGCTCACAGATGACTGCTGTATCTGGCCCTTTATTATTCCCAGTCACCAGATCTGCTCACGCAAGAGTCTGGCTGCTCCCTGAATCAATCAGTCCCATCATCTGCTGCGATCCAGTCTGCACAGTAGTCATAAAGTGACCCTAGTTCGCTAAGGCTACGTGAGCAGTCTCTTTTTTTATATTAGGACAGTTTCTTACATAATGTCCCTTCTTTTAGCACCCATGACATACAATCTCTGCTACTGGAATTTGCCCCCCTCTCTCTGCTCTCCAGTCTTGTTTCACCGGGGCTGGATTTGACAGTTTATAAGTAAAAGGGTTCCTTACCGGATTGCTGGTTTTTGCAGCTGATGATGATGTCCCTTGGATCCCTCTGGGTCTGGATGGTCGGGGTGCCAAGAGGTCTTCCGCCAACATGATGGTTTTATCAGCGGAATCAGGCTTATGCTTCTGAACCCAAAGTTGTACATCCTGGGGTAAAATTTTAACCCTTAGGCTGCTGACAGAATTAGAACATGTAGGAATTCTGGACTGATATATCAGTCCATGGCTCAACAAGGGTTAATTGTTCAACAATTACCGCCTCCAGAAGTTGGTCCTTGCTCTCTTGTTATCTGGCTGCAACCATTTGTAGCAGAGCTCCTTGAGACAGGTATAAGTCTTTGGGGGGGGTATCCAGTGAGTGCATTTTAAGCAACCTAAACCTCTGGCAATAGGTTTTAGTGGTTGTGTCATAGCACCTAAGGATCTGCTGCTTCACACGGTCGTGGTCTTCTGCCTCTCGGGAGTCTATGTGGCTATAAACCAACTGGGCACTGCCTGTGATGTACTGTGCCAGTCAGACAACCCACTGTTCTCTTGGCCATGCGCATGTTCGAGCAGTCCTCTCAAACTTTGTGAGGTAGGCTTCAGTGTCATCACTGTCCGAAAGTTTAGACAGCTTAATGTCTTTTGGGCTACTGACTCTTTCTGTTTGCCTTGCATTGATTGTATACAAGATCCTCATGGTATCCACCGATTTGGCATCTTGCCTTCTCCGCTTAATGTCTCTATCTCTTTCCATCTGCACCTGTTTTATGCAGAGCCATTTTAACAACTCCCCCACATCCTGAGGTGGAGTGTCTTCAAGAGGAGGCAGTTTCCTCAATTCTGTCTCGTCCTCTTGGATCTCTTCGTCGTCTTTATGCTTGGCCTTCCTCTGAGCTTCCAGGTAGCAGCTTCTCTCCAAGTCTGTCTGCCATGGTTCTGGTCAGAACTCCACTTTTCTTCTCCTGGTGCATTGGTCCACCTGGGATATCTGGGCGATATCCACCAGAAACCATCCCCTAGACCAGTCCAGACGTTTCCACCAAGTCTGTGGAGGGGTTGTGAGATAACAGATGGACCAGACACAGAATTTCAGGTTGTTCAACACACAATCTGTGTGTGATGTTTATTTTAAACACAAGGGATAACCTTAAGCAATAGCATATCCATTCAATACATCAGTTTGCAGCAACAGACTATGCATGTCTTTCTTCTGCAATTAGTCAACACCTACTGACCCACTGTAATTATTTCATTCCCTATGTTGGTCTTGTGTGTTTGGGTGATGAGGAGTTCAAAAAAAAAAAAAAAAAAAACAAGACAAAGAACCTGAGTGCAGAAGCACTGAAACAAGGGTTACCCCAAAGGGTACTGGCAATAAAGCCAAATTTCAAAGAAATACACAGTCACACATACCCCCATAATGCAAAGCATCATGGGATGTATATGTAAATCAACATGACATTTTAGGCTGAATTAACACAACGGGAGGGAGGGGGGTTCTGATATCTCTACCCTGGCAACTTCATTTTTATAATACAGTCCCCTAGTAACTTTTTACCTTTATCAAAAACACCTATTGCTGTGGCATTTTCAATTTTTACAGATTTCATACACATAAGGCATATACAGCAAGTTATTTTATGACATAGTGCTATTGCATACTAAATCCAACAATGAGGAGCTCAGACTGTTGTTTAATATCATCTCGTAGGTCACCACAATAACCTCCCTGTACGAGGACCTGAGAGGGAAAAGGAAAATTAAAGAGGAGGCTGTAGCATAGTCGAGAAAGGGAAGGGGGTGCCCATAGTTGGCCAGTCTTATGGACTAGAACTTGTAAAGGATAGATTAGGCTAAGAAACAGAAGAACTGTTGCAGCAGATGTAAGAAAAGGTCGGTCCTCAAGAGTGGCAGGATGATTTTGGTGGGATCTGACAGAACCTATGATCTCCTGTATCGCACTTCAGTGTTCCAGCCATTAGGCCACAGATGTGGCTGTCTTAACATGTCCAGCAACCACAGCCACGGGAGGAGGTGGTGGTCAAAGTACCCTTTAGTGTGGTTGTCTGAGTCATAACCAATGCCTAAAGTGACTCAGGGTGTGTAAAAATGTGAGATCACACAATTTAGAGCAGGCATACAACAAAAAGCCATAAATGGGGAAAAAAGAGTAAAACTACATGTATTGATCAGCTCCCATAAAAATGCAAGTACCAATGCCTCAACCACCTTCACCAAGTCTATTCTGTGGAAGCATTCATGAGGGGAATGATTGTTTCCTTTCTGTATCTTGGCTAACAAAAAGTGAGTAAAACTGAAGGAATTAGAAAAAAGTGGTGAAGGAGCTTGAGATTAAGTCCTGTTTGGACAGCTCAGAACCCTCTACCAGACAGTTAAGGAATGCTAGGGAAGCAAATAATAATCTGCTTATGAAAGGGGCCAACATATCACCTTTCTTTGCCAAGCAGAGAATATCTGAATAGGGAAACAAGCCCATTCCACTGCCAGCTAGGCTGGCTAAAGGGAGAAATATCTTATGCTTTACTAGGGTAAATGATAGCAGAGGTGTTCTCCATAACCAAGGGGCAGAGATCAGAGAGCTGCTTATAGAGTTCTACAAGACTTTTTACATGGGGGAAGTGAACAGAGGGCACATGAAAGAGTTGCAGCTGCCCACTCTTGCAGAGGAGCAGGTCATGGCTCTGGGGGCTCCAGTTGCACTATTGGAGATTCGGGCCGCCACTGCATCACTTAGGAAAGAAAAGGCTGCCAGGCCAGATTGGCTTGCTGCAGAGTACTGCAGAGCTTTGAGTGTCGCTATTGTTAAACCACTCAGAGAAATTTTTGTCATGAGTGGCTGAAGTCTGAACAGCTGGCAGCAACAAGTTACCAAGCTACAATCACAGTGCTGCCCAAGCCAGTGAAGGACCTGAAATCCTGTGGAGCTTATCAGCTCATATTGTTGAACTATGATACAGAAATATTGGCCCAAATTTTGGCCAGAAGGTTGCAAAGACCTCTCTCCAGCTTGGTGGGCTTTGATCAGACTGGATTTGTCAAGTGTGGATACTCAGTTAATATAAGAAGGCTACTGAACATGGCACACTGCTGATCTCCCTGGACTTAAAGTCTTCACCATTTATTCATACTGCTGGGTTTCAAGTTGGAGGCGCTGGGACCCTGTGGGAGCGGCGCCGCGAGACTGGCTCGCGCCTGTGTAGGCTGTCTATGTCAACCCTCCAACCGCCTCAGTTCCTTTTTTTCCTGCTGTCGAGTGCACTTCAGTGAGGACGTTGCTTGGCCGCCATCAGTCAGATCTTCACGTCTACACGACAGCAGCTTCTAGTCGTTCAGTTTAGTTTTACTTCATATTACTGTTGATTATTTAAAAAAAAAAAAAGTGTTATTATTTTCCTCTTAGCCCTGCCGATTGAAGGAGTGACCATGGATGGAGATGGTGATGGTAGGTACTCTCTCCATTAGAAGGCTGTTCGGCAGTGGGGCTGTATCGATCCGCCGCCCTCTCGCGAGGGGTGATCTTGAGGCAGTCCAGTGTTCAGGAGGGAGGACAGTAAGCCCAAAAAAGAAGCAGGCCCGTTTCCCATCCAGGTTGGGGACCCGGCACCGCTCCACCTCTGGAAGTTCTTCTTCCCATCAGAAGAAGAAGCAGTACCACTCGAGGTTGCCCACTGGTATGTCTGCCAAAAAGTCTGTGGCAGTTGAGAGCAGTAGGCAGTCTCCGACTCTGCCTCTGTCCCCAGCTGCTTCCGTTCCTGATGGCTCAGACTCTCGACACCGGAGCACCTCTCTGTCCTCCTGCAGGGTTTCCGGTGGGCAGTTTCATCACTGGGCTTCTCTTACGGAGCAGTTGGTACAGCATCTGTCTCGTTTACCCATTCCAGTGGATCCGGTTCCAGGGCCTTTGGGCCTAGGAGCCTCGGGACCGCTGTTGGGCCTTTCAGGGCAAGCTGAGTGTCCTGTGCCAGCAACAGAATTTTTTCCCTTGCTGGTGCCCATGCCTCTGACGCCAGTTCAACGTGCCTTCACTCTGTCTTTTCGCAGGGGCCAGCATAGGTACCATCCTTTCCCCCTTTTTTTTCCAGGTATGGAGTGGATCTGTGGGTGACGCCGTCCCGGTCGACATAGTCTTCGGTGCCACATTCAGCGCTGGTCCCCCATGGGGCAGCGTAGAGTCCGGCGCCGGCTTCGACGATGCCGTGTGCGGCACCAGGGCCCACTATGCTGGCTCTGATACTGGTTCCAGTGTTGTTTGTTTATCCCTTGTCAGGGCCGGGTAGTGGCTTGTTGGGGCAGCTCCAGATCACTCTGAGGTTTATCTAGCGCAGGATGAGTCTGATCCTGACCTTATAATTTCTGAAGAAGGCGACAAAGACTCGTTCTACAGTTTGGATGGTAAACCCTTGTTTCTGACTGAAAATCCAGTAGAAGACCTTTCTTTCCAGTCTCTCCTAAAGAATACAAGGGCAACTTTGGCCTTGCAGACATCTTCTGTTGACCCAGGTAGACTTTTGCATCTCAAGTGGCTTCATGTTACTAATGTCCCAGTGAACCTTATGCCTCCTATTCCCCCACCGTTTGAGACTCTGTGTGAAGCTGTGTGGGCAAGGCCAGCTCTTATTCCTTCTGTCTGCAAATCCATAGACAGAAAATATGTCCCTCCCAAGGAGAAACCCATCTTAGCATCACAACCTATCGAAGGTGCACATGTTTTCCTTTCTGAGAACGACAAAGCTGTCCTTCCTCATGAAATTTCAGCACGTCCTATCAATGAAGAATCTCATAAAATAGATACCTTGGGGGGAAAAGGGCATTTGCAGCCACAACTCTGGGCTTGTGTATCGCCAGCTATCAGGGGCACTTCTCCTAATACGAATATGCCCTTTGGTCTTCCCTCAGAATCTCTGGTGGACAGTCTCCCTGAGTCTGACTCCAAGTTGGAGATTCTGCAAACTGTTACACTGGGTATAGAATGTAATAACCATCAGCTTTAAGCCTCTATAGATGCTTACGAGACAGCTTCCAGGGCGGCCGCCACTGAAATCTGCATTAGAAGGCATTCATGGCTCAGGACATCAGGGCTTTCCTCTGATGCTCAGCAGTAAGTTATGAATGTCCCCTTTGATAGTGCATATCTGTTTGATCAACAGGTGGAGCAAGCCCTGGAGGCCTCCCAAAAGACCAGGACTGCCATTAAAATGGCCAGGCCAGCTCCTTCAGCCCCGAAGAGAGACAGGAACCGTCATTTTTTTTGTAATAGGCAGCCCCTTTGGGGAAGAGGCTGGTGAGCCCCAAACAGGCACCAGCCTCCTCAGCCACAAAAGAAAACACAGCAAAAGGCACAGGGGCCTAAAATGTCCAGCGCCACCCTCTGAAGCCCTGGCCTCACCTCAACTGCCTGAGGTGGACTTCTCCACAGCAGTGGGAAGTCATCTAACTCTGTTTTGCAGCCAGTGGAAGTCTGTTACTACAGACAAATGAGTCCTCCGGATCATTTGATAAGGATAGCCTCTCAACTTAGCAGAGATTCCACTGGACCGTCCTCCCTAGTGATAACACATTCTGTCAGCAGCTCAGTCAGACCTTCTCACTTCAGAAATACTGGGCCTTCTCAGAAACAGGGTAGTGGAAGTGGTTCCCTTGGCAGAGCGAAACACAGGGTTCTACTCCCATTACTTTCTGGTTCTGAAGAAAATGGGCAGCATGCGCCCCATTCTCAACCTCAGAAAGCTAAACAGGTTCCTCTGTTGGGAGAAGTTCAAGAGTTTCTCCTTAGGAACACTCCTATCACTTCTCCAACAGTATGACTGGCTGGCATCCCTGGATATGCAGGATGCCTACCAGCATGTTCTAGTACACCCAAGTCACCACAAGTATCTCTGCTTTGTGGCCATGTGTTAGCATTACCGATTCAGAGTCCTGCCCTTTGGTCTCTCTTTGGCACCTCATGTCTTTACCAAGTGTTTCACAGTCCTCTCTGCACATCTTTGAGAACTCACCATGCAAGTCTTCCCCTGCCTAGACTATTGGCTTTTGGCAAGTCCGTCAAGGCAGGAGACACAGGAAGCGATGTCCACGACATCTCAGTTCCTCACCTCCATGGGGGTCCTACTGAACCTGGGAAAGTCGCAGCTTCAACCCTCCCAGCAGCTGCTCTTCATAGGAGCCCTCTTGGACACTTCCAAAACAAAGGCTTTTCTCCTGGAGGACAGGAGGAATGATATTCTCCAGATGGCACGCTTCATCAGAGAGAACAATCCCATACACGCTCATTCCATGCAGCGGATGTTTGGCCTCATGGCTTCATCTGTTTTCACAGTGCCTTTAGCTCAGTTGCACATGAGGACCACTCAGTGGATGCTCAGCATCCAGTGGTCCCCTATAACACATGTGCAGTCTCATTCCATCAAGGTGACGGAGCCTCTGCGAAAATCACTTGCATGGTGGATACAGGAGGACAACCTTCTACAAGGTCTGTCCTTTGCCTCACCAGAATCTCAGATAACGATCACCACGGATACATCTTTGCTCAGCTGGGGGTGATCATTGCCAGAACCTTCACACTCGGGAAGTGTGGACCTCAGAGGAGTCTCATCTTCACATCAGTGTTCTGGAGATGAGTGGTCCTGTATGCTCTCCGAGTCCTAGAAGAAGTTGTCAATCACAAAATAATCCTTCTTCAGGCAGACAAACAAGGCTGTGATGTACTACTTCAACAAGCAGGGTGGGGCATATTGCTGCCCTCTGTGCAGAAAAGCCCTGAGGATATGGGAATGGTGCCTTGACCCTGATGTTCTGATTCAAGCAGTAATACCTGCCGGGAATTCAGAACGATATGGCAGACCACCTTGGCAGGATGTAAGCAGATCCTCACGAGTGGTCACTTGCTGCAGACGTCGTGCGATCGCTCTTCGAGTGGGCAGTCCAGACCTGGACCTTTTTGCATCCCCACTCAATGCAAAACTGCTTCTATTTTGCTCCAGAAATCCAGAATCTGGCATTTTCTGTCAGGATGCATCCAGGCTGCGGTGGACAAAACGTTTTCTGTACGCATTTCCTCCTCTTCCACTAATTCAGAGGATGCTGCTCAAATTGAAGGCACACGGTGGCAAGATGATTCTCATTGCACTGTACTGGCCTTGACAGATCTGGTTTCCATTGATCAGCAAGTTGTCAGAGGCCGTACTGAAGCAATTGCCTCTATGAACGGACCTTGTAACACAAAGACCCCTGGTGGTCCATCCCAACCTACACTCCCTTCATCTCCACGCCTGGCTCCTGAGGAGATAGAAGTGGGCAGGTTTAAAGTTTCCCACAGAATATCACAGATCCTCTTGACAGTGCTAAGCCCTCCACCAGGAAGACTTACACCACTAAATGGAAGCAATTTTTCAGAATGGTGTGCCAAGATCTACCTAAATCCATATCAGTGTACTCTGGATAAAGTGTTGGAGTACCTGTTAGACCTTTCAGATGCGGGACTGCAATACCTAACTGAAAAGGTACACCTCTGTGCGCTGTCTGCCTATTATGTGCCAGTCCAGAACATGTCTCTGGCTCAGTCACCACTGTTCAAAAGATTTCTCAAAGGCATTCTTTACACAAGGCCCCAGTTAGGAAGCCGGTAGCGGAGTGGGATATTAATCTCATGCTAGACATTCTCACTTGTAAACCGTCTGAGCCTCTAGCCATGTGTGATTTGAAGTTTCTGACCTAGAAGACTGCCTTCCTGATGGCCATTACTTCTGCTCACTGGGTCTCTGAGATGCATGCCTTGGTCACAGACCTTCCATATACTGTCATTCATAAAGACAGGGTGGTCCTCTGTACTCACCCAAAGTTACTACCCAGAATGGTTTCGGATTTCCACCTCAACCAGCCCTTGGTTCTTCCCACTTGCTCATCTAACTTCCAAAATGAAGGGGGAATGCACACTTCATTCCTTGGACGTTAAAAGGGCTTTACGATTCTACATAGATAGAACCAGGGATATCCATCAAGACAAGTGTCCTTTTAATGCGGCCTGGCTGGTTCAGCCAGTGTCCATGAAATGCATTTCTGCTTGGATAGTGGCATGCCTTCACCATTGCTACTCTGTGGCGCAGCTCAAGTTGGAAGGCCAGGTGCGCACCCACTTTACTGGAGTGGTTGCTGCGTCCCTGGCAGAGATCTTGTGTTGCTGACATTTTTGAGTGTGTTTTAGAGATTTTTCTGTTTGGTGTTTCATGACCACTGTATGTGATTGCTGTGCTTACTGTGATGTAGCGTCTTGTGTCTCCCAGATCATACTTGAAAATGTAGCGTAAACTGCATGCATCCATCTGAAGAAACTTTGAATAAATGAATAAATAAAGTGAACAATAATGAATTGTTGGGGGAGGGAATGCAAGTACAGGAGAGTATCATTTATATAATTAACTTGATAACAGTTGTGCAATTGTAGGAGTGATCTCATGCGGATTCTTAGGGTATGAGGACTGCAAGTTGAAGGTAAGCAGTTCTTGCACCCTAGTAATGTAGGTTGGAGCACTGATACTGTTGCAAGGAGGCTGTTAGAGTAGGTATAAAATATGTAACGGGATACTTATGTGTGTGTGTGTGTATATATATATATATATATATATATATGTATAGCTCTGAAGCTGCCTCTCAGGCCTTGCAGTGGGGAAAAAGACCCTATCTTTCTAAATAGTTTCCTGCATTGACCATTGCTGCAAGCGTCCCTCATGCCTTGTCCCCAAGGGACTTCATGCCCATTCTTCCATGGGTATGGCCAAATTAGTGGCAGCGTCTAGGTCTGCAATCTCACACCAATTTATTTATTTATTTATATTTATTTATTTATTTATTTATTTGCTTTTGGTAACCGGGTGAGTGCACTAGGCATAGCAATGCCTATTTTCAGGCACGACCCGGGAGAAGACAGTTTAAAACATACAAAATGAAACATACATGTGACGCAGCACATGAAATTGGTGGAACACAGTGAGGAATGCAGGCAGCTAACAACAACTGGAACAATAAGTTCAAAGAGCTGTTCACATTAGGAATATTTAGGGGAGTGTTACAATGGAGGCAAAACTGGAGAATACATTTAGGTAACATAAACAACTAGAGTTACACGGTGAGTGAAACAGGCATTAGCAACGAAGGTTTATGCAAAACAAAGTACAGTAAGTACCTAAATTGAGGGTGAGATGATAAGAGAGAGAGAGAAAGGTGGAGGGGGTGAGGGGAGGACAGATGGGTAGTATGGGAGGTGGGGAAAAAGACGTAGAGGAGGAAAGTATTATGGTGAGAGAGGGAAGAATGATGAAGTCTAAGGTGGATTGAAGCAGGTGCATTGGCTGATTGATTGTAGATGTTCTGGTGCCGAGTTTTAAAGCTAGCATGGGTAGGTGCTCCACGAATATTTGGAGGTAGCGAGTTCCAGTATTTTGGGGCCATGTGTGCAAAGGCGTGCGAGCCCATGTTGGTTTTACATCTGGGAATGTGATAGGGGGCTAGGTCAGCAGATCGGAGCTTGTAGGACAGAGGGTGTGAGTGGACCAGACAGGCGAGAGAAGATGGAGTGCCAGTGTGGACTGTGTTGTCAATAAGAGACCCAAGGGATTGGAGCCAGGCCAGTTAAGGTCAGAATAGAGTTGGCAATGGTGTGTGAAGCGAGGGGATGCAGAGGCATACCGGCAGATATTGTTATAGGTGGTGTCCCACTTATGGAGGGAGGATTTAGAGGCAGATAGATACGTGACTGATCCATAAGTCAGGCCGGGAAGTAGAAAGCCTTGAACCACAGCGAGTCTAGCCGAAGGGGTAAGGGCATAGCAGGTACGGTAGGCACCACCTAATCTCGCATTTACAGATTTACAGGTGTTGGTTATGTGTAGGTCAAAGTTAAGGGATTCGTCCAGAGTGATGCCCAGGTATTTAAAGGATTTGGTACTGTTAAGTGAAGAGCCGTTGGTACAGGTGATTTTTAGGGCATCAGGGTTTGCTTTGAGTTTGGCAGGCGATCCCAAGAGCATGGAATGCGTCTTACTAATGTTGAGAACGAGTTTATTCTCTATCAGCCACGACTGAATGGTCGTGAAGTCTGAGTTAAGAGGTTGGTTGACGTCAAGTGGGTTCCGAGCACTGTGATAAATTACTAGGTCGTCTGCATAGAGGAGGGTTGAGCAGGTTGAAGCAAGCAGCGGGATGTCATTAATGAAAATGGAGAAAAGCAAGGGGCCAAGAATGGAACTGTGGGGCACTCCAACTTGGATAGATGCGGGATCAAAGGAGGCGGAACTGAAGACAACGGTCTGCTTTCTACTGGACAGGTAACTGTCAAACCAAGCTACTACATCAGTAGAGAAGTCGAGGGAGCGAAGTTTAGAAAGAAGGAGGGTATGGTTTACCAGGTCAAAAGCTTTTAAGTCAATGAAGATAGCACCAGTCAGGAGGCCAGCATCCATAGCAGAAAAGATATCATTGGTGAGTTTAAGGAGGGCAGTAGTCGTACTGTGCCCCTTACAGAAACCGTGTTGAGAGCTAGACAAGAGGTTATGCTGCTGCAGATAGTCGAGTTTGGGTTGCCACAAGTTTTTCAAGAATTTTACTAAGGAGGGAGAGGATAGCTATAGGACGGTAGTTGGAGAGTAGTTCAAACAACATGAAGTCTTGCTGTATTCTGACAATAGCAGTGAGTCCCAACCTTCGAACTGCCCCGGAGATGAAAGAGTTAACTTCCAAGCCAGGCATGGAACGCTGAGCTCGAGCTCGGTTGAGACTCTGTCTGTTGCTGTTTGAACTCAAACCGTCAGATTCTTTACTCCGCCTCACTGAGCAGTCGCTCCGGAGATTTCTCCTTTGCTTGGTTCAATTTGTCGGTTAAAGTCTGTTTTTCTTGGTTTTCAACCGAATTTAAACCACAACCTGTTGGTTCAGTCTCTGTCTGTGGGATTCGTGAGTACTAGATAGGTTTATGTTGTTTTCCTTTCTGTGTGGAACTTGTAAACTTTTCATCGGTTCGGTTTGAACCGATCAGGTTGTTTAAAAATCTTTACTTCTACTTTTAGAGTGTGGTTACCGGTTTTTATCGGTTCTAAAAAAAACGGATTTTACTAGAGTTTTTTCCACGACCCGTAACACGGTCAGGAACCGATAAGAGTGTCTTGCCTGGCGGATTGCCATTAAAAGGGTAAGTTTTGTTAGGACTGGCACCATGTCTGAGAAACTCAAAAGAAAAACCAGGCCCACTGGGTTTCAACACTGTAGTGTGTGTGGGGAAGTCTTTGCTAAGGCTGACCCCCACCACCTGTGTTTACTGTCTGGGGTTTGACCACCTCGATTCAGACTGCCAGATTTGTAAAAATTTTCCTGCAGCTACCCTAGAAAAGAGAGTTGGTAGGCTCAGGGAAAGGGAGGCCAAAAAGTCCGCTGACCAGGATGGCCAGCCGGTTCGATTCAAACCAAAACAGAAGGAGTGCCCTCTGACCAGGGTGAAACTTCTTCGGGCAAAAGGAGAACCGATTCAGAGGAGTCGGTTCCGGTTAGGAGAACAAAAAGGGATAAATCAGCTGGTGTGGATCCAAAAGTTTATTCTCCAACCGCTGATGAAATAGCCAAAGCGATAAAAATTGTTCAGTTGCTATCCCCGGTTCCGACCGAACCGGCACCATCAGGAAGGCGCTCAGTTCGGCCGGTTCCACCGGTTCCGGATTATGATTTGGAGATAAGGACTCCAGGAGGATTGATGCCATGGGAAAGAAACAGTACATGGCAGCATCCATGGGACTCAGACAGGCCAATTATATGGCCTATACAGCTAGATATCAGAAATCTAGATGGGACACTGTCATGGCTTTAGCTAAACAGGTCCCTGGCCAGCTTGCCAAGGCGCTGGAGCAGGTGGCTGCTGATGGTATTGAGGCATCCAAGGTGCAATTCCATGCTGCAGTGGACTCCAATGATGTTTCATCTAGAGTCATGGCTACATCTGTGGCCCTTCGTGAGGATGGCTTGACTCAGATGTACTAGCCTGTCTCAGGATACCCAGACTAAGGCCATGGATTTTCCTGTTGTGGGTAATTCTCTGTTTGGGGAGCAAACAGAGAACTACATGAAGAAAATGGATGAATACAGGACCACCTATAGGAGTGCTCAGGCCAAGGAAAGGCAAGCCACTCCTCAGAGGCAGCATCCCAGGGGCAGGGGCAGGCCTTTTCATATGCCTTTCTACCAAGCCCAGGCCTCCTCTTCTGCCTATGCTCAGAAGGAGTTCTTTAGAGGGAGAGGCAGAGGGGCTACGCCAGACCTGCTTCCACCCCTCAGCCAAACAGGCACCCTGATGGGTTTGCCAGGGCCGATTCTCCACCACCTGTAGGGGGCAGGCTGGCTTACTTTGTCCAGGACTGGAAGTCTTTAACATCAGATACATGGGTCCTGGAAGTAGTAAGCCAGGGACTGGTTCTCAGCTTCAAAGAGTTTCCAAAGATGAGAACCAGATCCTTTCCACCTGCAAATCCTTCAGAGGCACTTGCCCTAGAGGCAGAGGTCTCTTCCCTCTTGGCTCTCAGAGCTGTAGAAAGGGTTCCACCCCTACACCAAGGGAAAGGATTGTACTCCAGGTACTTCCTCACCCCCAGAAAGACAGGAGAATGGCGGCTCATCCTGGATCTCAGATATTTAAACAAGCACCTTTTAAAGCCAAAGTTCAAAATGGTGACTCTGGGAATAATTCTACCCTCTCTAAGGCCAGGGGACTGGCTAGTCTTCCTGGACCTCAAGGATGCCTATTTCCATATTCTCATCAAGGCTCCCATCGAAAATACCTCGGGTTCGAGCTGCCCTCAGGCCATTACCAATTCAGAGCAATGCCCTTGCTAACCTCTGCTCCAAGGGTGTTCACAAAATGCCTGGCAGTAGTAGTTGCTTCCCTAAGAAGGCAAAGGATTGCCATCTTCCCATACCTGGACGACTGGCTCATAGTAGGCCAGTCCCCAGACCAAGTCAAGTTACACCTACAGATAACTCAGCAACTGCTTACCTCTCTAGGTTTCCTTCTGAATCTTTCAAAGTCAGTTCTAGAGCCTGTTCAACTCCTCACCTTCATAGGCGCAGAGCTAGATACAGAAAAGGCAAGAGCCTTCCTTCCCTTGGACAGGGCAAGGACCCTTATCGCACTGGCCTCCTCATTCACCCTACAGTTGTCTCAACCAGCAAGGCATTTTCTGCAGCTCCTGGGGCACATGGCTGCTTCTGCAGCAGTGGTGCAGGGAGCAAGGTTTCAGATGAGGGATATTCAGTTCCACTTGAGAGCCTTTCGGTCTCAGAAAAAGGACCCTCTGACCAAACTGATACCAGTGACTCGAACCCTGATCCAGGCTTTGCAGTGGTGGCAGGATCAGGACAATCTAAGACAGGGAGTTCCTTTTGTCACTCAGTCTCGCTCTCTAATCCTTTCTACAGATGCCTCCCTCTTGGGGTGGGGGGCCCACTTGGGAGACCTGACCACCCAAGGGTTGTGGTCCCTCAGGAGTCTCTGCTTCACATCAGTCTGTTGGAACTCAGAGCAGTGTTTCTAGCACTTCAAGTTTTTTTCCAAGTCTGTTCAGAACAAAGTTGTTCAGATCAGGACAGACAATACCACTACAATGTGGTATATCAACAAGCAAGGGGGCACTCAGTCTACTGCCTTGTGCACAGAATCAATGAAGTTGTGGTCTCTGGCCTATTCCCTGAACACCTCCCTTACAGCAGTACACCTCCCAGGCAAGGACAATGTCCTGGCAGATGCTCTCAGCAGGATATCTCAGGGCCATCACGAATGGTCACTGGATCCCCTGGTTTTGGAGGTGATCTTCTCCAGATGGGGCACCCCACAGATAGATCTTTTTGCAGCCCCAGACAATCACCAACTTCCCTATTTTTGCTGCAGGCCCCCAGTGTTGGGCTCAGTCCCCCTGGATGCCCTGGTTCTCAATTGGGAAGGGAAGTTCCTGTATGCTTTTCCCCCTTCCTCTCCTGTTCAAGGTGCTAGTCAAAATCAGGTCTCAACCCTGTAAAGTGATTCTGATTGCTCCAGACTGGGCCAGACAGCCCTGGTACCCTCTCCTGTTGTCCTTAGCAGTCCACCTTCCATTGTCTCTTCCCAGGAATTACAACCTGTTAACCTGTGCTCAGGAGAGGGTCTGGTACCAGAATCTCAAATCTCTCAATCTCAAGGCCTGGCTCTTGAAGAGTTAGAGTTTGCTGATTTACACCTCTCTCAAGGTGTGATGGATATTCTAAAGGCTTCTAGGAAGCCTTCCACCAGAACTACTTATAATTCCAAATGGAAAAGATTCTCCATATGGTGCTCTGGGAAGCATATTTCCCCAGAGTCTGCTGACTTGCCCATAGTCCTTGACTATATGGTTCATCTGAATAGCTTGGGACTCAGACCAGCTACACTAAGGGTGCATCTGGCAGCTGTCTCTGCTTTTCTTTCAGCAGGTAAGCCTTCTTCTCTTTCAGCTCACCCTGTATTCTCCAAGTTTTTCAAGGGATTGCTTCATACCAATCCGCCATTCAGGGACCCTGCCCCTGCTTGGGACCTTAATGTTTGCATTGCTCAGCTTATGCAATCCCCTTTTGAGCCTTTGTCCTCAGCAGAGCTTAAGTACTTGACTTGGAAAACTGTGTTCCTGGTGGCCATCACTTCTGCCAGGCGCATAAGTGAGTTACAAGCCCTGTCAGTGGAGCCTGATTTTTTCTCTTTCCATAGAGGTAAAGTGGTCCTCAGGACTAACAGGAAGTTTTTACCTAAGGTGGTTTCAGACTTCCACCTTAACCAATCTATGTCTCTTCCTGTGTTCTTCACTGACTATTCCTCCTCTGGTGAGAGGAGGTTGCACAGTTTGGATGTGAAAAGAGCCCTTAGCTACTACATAGAACGTACCAAGGGTCACAGGTTTGACTCCCTCCAACTGTTCCTCACTTATGGTGAGGTTGGTAAAGGAAAACCTGCCACTAAAAGATCCATTGCCAGGTGGATCGTCTCTTGCATTCAATTTTACTATGAAAAACTAGGTAGGATTCCACCCTCAGGCCTGAGGAGGACTCACTCTACCAGAGGTACAGCTGCTTCCCTGGCTGCTGCCAGGGATATTCCTATCTTAGAGATATGTCAAGCAGCTACTTGGAAAACAGTTCACACTTTTACCAAGCATTACTCGCTGGACATCCAGGCTAGGAGTGATGCTCGGTTTGGCACAGCTGTGCTTCAGAGCCTATTTCCTAAGTAGGTTCTGTCCCTCCTCCATGGAGGTACTGCTTGGTAGTCTGCTATTGTCAGAATACAGCAAGACTTCATGTTGTTTGAAGAAAAATTACTCACCTTAGTAATGTTGTTTCTTCTAATGAGTCTTGCTGTATTCTACTCCTGCCTTCCCCTCTCAGAACCTTTGTTTTTGGGATGTGGGTGGGCAGTAGCAGTGTTGACACTCAGGAGGTGCCCCACCTTTTTTATTATCACCCTCTTTTCTTTGGGTGAGTGGGTGTTGTGTTTATTTCATTTTGGGGTTTCCTGACTTGAGTCTTTGTTTTGGGACCAAAAAATCTGTTTTATTATATTTAGTAGCCAGTTGGCTAGTGTAGGTTTACAGCTTCCACACAGGACTCTCAGTGAGTTTAGCTCGTAAAGATCTGACAGTTTGAGTTCAAACAGCAATGAGACAGAGTCTCAACCGAGCTCGAGCTCAGCGTTCCATGCCTGGCATGGAAAGTTAACTCTTTCATCTCCGGGGCAGTTCGAAGGTTGGGACTCACTGCTATTGTCAGAATACAGCAAGACTCCATTAGAAGAAACAACATTACTAAGGTGAGTAATTTTTTTCTTTGGGATCACCCTTTTTTGGAATAGGGGTGACTTTGGCAATTTTCCAGATGTTGGTGACTGAGCCGTGACGCAGAGATAGATTGAAGATTTTTGTAAGGGGAGAGGCTATAAACAGGGCAGCGGTCTTTAGACGCCTGGGCTCCAGCCCATCTGACCCTACACTGGTATGGTCTGGGGCTGAGAGAAGCCTCAGAACTTCAGATTTAGTAGTATCCCGGAACCTGAAGGGGGGATGTGTGAATTGAGATTTCATGTTGTAGTTTTGCGAAGAGACGTGAGTATTAGGGGATGGAACATGGTAACTGGAGAGGTCCGAGAAATGGTGGTTAAAGGAATTAGCTATAGTAGTAGGATTATTGTAGTGTATACCGTTTATCAACATGTCATTTGCATGTGGTGTTTGATTTGCTCCAAGGACGGTTTTTATTGTGGCCCAGAATTTTTTCGAGTTACCCGCTGCTTTGGTTAGCAGATTTTTACAGAAGAGCTTTTTAGCGAACGAATTTGCCTTTTACATATATTTCTCTGGGCTCGTAATTATAATCAGCCATTAGATCAGTGGTTTTGAAGCGGCACCACGCTTTATCCCTGGACCTAATCAGTGCAAGTAGGTCTTTAGAGAGCCATTTCGCCTGTGATCCACGGATCTGACGAGTGACACAGGGAGCATGGTGTCTTGGAGCAGACGAAATTTAGCAAGGAAATGGTCTATTGCCAGTTGAGCATTATTAGAGGTGTGAATGGGGACCAGTCGATCAGTGCGAGATCATGTAAGACATTTTCTTGGTTAAAGTTAGCCAAAATTTGTAAAGCAGCTACTTGGGCATCTGTCCACCCCTTCACTGTACTCCACGGTATGGGTCTTCAGTCCCATAAGGACACAGACCTTAGTTTCTGCTGTACTGAAGAGCTTGATCATCAGTTACTTCCAGTACTTCTTTCCTCACAGTTTGCACTGTTAAATAAAGTTGCTTCACTCAAGGGCACGTGCAGAATGCTACACGTTTTTCATATTGCTAAAATAAATGTGGTTTCACGTCGTAGCAGTTGCTACACACACATTTTTAAATAAAACCCTGCCTGTAACAGTTTCTTCTAGTTGTACTCATCCATAGCCACACACTGTGCACCCCTTCTCCTCTTTCTGTGCTGTTTGGTGACGGTGTGCTTTATTGTACTGTTGTGAACTACATGGGAGTGCCTCATCTTGTAATGGAAAATATCTGCTGATTGGAGGAAACTGCGTGTGAGACGTGGAGGCATGCACTTGGTTGAGGTTTGAATCCCTCTGTATGGTTTCTGGGTACTAGCTCCTCAAGCCGAGCTGATGCCTTGTGTAGAAATAGTTGACTGTAGAAGAAACACATTTGCAAGTGAGTAAACTGTGGTGAGGTAAACAGTCCAGGAGAGCCAGCAGTGCCAGATGGGGTCTGAGCTAGGTGGGGTAGCACTGGATCAGGATGCCCAAAGGAGGAACCTTTTCTTTTTCTCGGGTCAGGACACCCCTCGCTTTGGATCTGATGCATGCGCATCCAGGCACTGACACGCCCTCGCTTGAGATGTCCTTCCTACTGTAGCACTGCTTCTCCTAGAGGTGGTGGTTGTTATATATCAGGCACTTCTCAGTCTGACTGTGTTGGTTGCTGTAGAACGAAAGCAGATGGTGACTCCACTCCCAGAATCATAAAAACTGCAACATGCAGCACAGGTGTCCCAACTGCTGGATTGTAGGGATCTGAGTCTGTGGTATGAACTCTGGTCCCCTACACAGAGTTGGAGCGTTGCCTCTGGGCCAGGTCTGATTTTAACATTGTTTTACTAGCCCAAAACCTAGTGCAAATTGTCCAGGGCTAGTGCAGCTAACCCTCTACTTGCCCGCCTTGACTAGTGCAGGTTTTCCATGGCTGTTAGTGGAAGTTGAAAATGTCCTTGCTTTAGCAGCCTCTAGTCTTCATGTTAATCTTGTCAGTGTTGCAGATGACCTGGTGTGATTAACACCTCATTATAACATGGGGTAGAGAGAGAGATATCTGATTGGTGCAGAGCCATCAGGTGATCATGGATTAATCCATGATATGCACACAAGTGGTGAAGCGTCCGCTCTGAGTTATCATTGAGCGATCCAGATCTCGTCAGTGTGGCAAAAATCCAGTCTGAGTGGCAGTCATTGTTATCCTCACTAACAGAGTCAGAGCTGAAGGCTGTCATGTATCGGCGCACTGTGCTCAATCACCGCTCTCTGTCTCTGTCTCGGGTGCCAAGTGCTGCTGGTTGCCCTTCCCCCCTCCGGTCTGCTTCCTGTGCTTGTCCACTTCCCATTGGTGGCTATGTGTTTACCCACCCACCTGTCTCGTGGATCTTGTAATTGTTCCGCACCACTTTAGGAATTCGTGCCTTTGCACCTCAGCCTGGGTAGCCTGTGTGCCTGTGACACCCGCAATTCATTTGTTCTTTATATATATATATATGGTAAGGTGCCAGAAAGTAGCAGCAGCGCTAGAGCATACTTTTTTTAATGTAATGACTCTCCCAAAATCCTCAAACTTGAACTGTGCAATCAAAGGCAGTGTAAATGCCAAGGAGTGTGTTATTTGTCCTGAAATACAACCCTGTTAGTGGCTCAGTCAGGACAAATGGACAGTTTTGTGATGGGGAGTAGCGAGAGAGAGTGCTGGAGTATGTGACAGCATGACATGGTGTCCTCTCTCTCTCACTTACTCCCGTACATCTGTGCCTGTGTAGTCCATGTTTTGAAATATATTACAGCAGAGCAGCTGCTGCTTCATGACAGCACAGTGGTGCTTTATGTAATGACACTCCCCAACATCCTGAAACAGAGAAAGCAGTGGAGGACTTGTCCCTGTCTGTCAAGGCCCCCCCCACTCAGTAGAGAGAGGCAGGGGAGAGGTAATGATCATGTGCGGTTGTGTCTCTGTGCGTCGTTTGCGATGTGATGCCTGCTTCACAGTTGGTGGCGGGGGGAGAGAGAGGCATCAAGGAGAGACAGCACAAGACAGCCACTGCCAAAGACATCACAGAAGAGGCGCAGCAAAAGTGTGAGTACTATGGCAGCGGTCCCCCAGTTCGTTCCATCCCCGGCACCCCCACCACCAGAGACACTGCAATACGTGCACATAGGAGTGGAGCGAGTGGCGGCATGTGAGCAGGAGAGCGACCGAGAGAGACTCAGGGACACAATGCTAAATGAGAGAGAGATGGAGACAAAGCGTCACAGTGCTTCATGCAAAGTTGCTGCACTGTCCTGTGTGTGTGTGTGTCTCTCTCTCTCTCTCTCTCTCTCTCTCTCTGTCTGGATTGAATTCCTGTGCACTGTAAAAAAAAAAAAAAAAAAATTGGGGAAAGAGTGTGAGCAGACTCAGGCACACACTGTGTAAATCAGAGCATCAGAGGGAGACATAGCATCATGGTATTTAATGCAAAGTTGCTGCAGTGTCCTGTGTGTCTGTCTGTCTGTCTCTTCTCTCTCTCTCTCTCTATCTATCTATTGAATTCCTGTGCACTGTAAAAACAAAACAAAAAAAACACAGGAAAGCATGCCTCACGCAAACTGTATGGTGACTTGGTGACTTCTTTCTGTTGTGTGCTCAGTGTTTAGAAACTGAACAGTGTCAGCAGTGCACATATAGCAGTGTCAGCAACACAGTACTTGTGGCAGAACACATAAAATAGTCCCTACGTTTTCGTGACTTAGTCATGATTTCCTCATGTTTTTTTCACCTCTAGTGACACACCATGTTATAAGCGCAATAACCCTCTCCAGGGTGTGTGGCTACTGTGAGGACACTTGGCCCCTTGTGCCTCAGAACGCACCTGGAGTGTTGATTAATCCCCAATAACTGCACACCCTGTTGTGGGTTATTGCTTAAAGAGCTGCAGTTATCTGGCAGTTCAACAAGGGGATCCCACAAAAGGCTCAATGTGAGTAATTATCACATCACTGTCAGAACTTTCAGCTGGTGGCCAGGGTGTGATCAAGGGTGGAAGCTGTTAAGTCACTAGCTTCCAGTTTTCTGAATGTGTCTGTCTGACAATTTGTCCCACGTTATTAAGACCAGTGCCCTTCATTTCTCTACATTTTGATTGTCTGTATTCAACATTTCAGGGAAAAAATGCTAAGAGGCATACAGGGTCTGCTTTTCAGGTGTTGGGTTTTCTCCCAGCCCTCACCATAGCTGTGCCCTTCAAATCTCTCAACTCTCTACTTCCCCAACATTTTCCTACATTTTTAGTGTATGTATCCAACATTTCAGTGAAAAAATGCTAAGAGTCATACAGGGTCTGCTCTGCAGGTGGTGGGTTTTATCCTAACCTTGCCATAGATGCTTCCTCTCCCCTCCAAATCACTCAACTCTATACTTTCCCTGGACAGCACTGCAAACCATACTCTGAAGTGACTATCCATAGACCCCATAGCTGCCATTACTGGCAAGTGTAGGGGTCCCCAGCTCTTCTAAATGGACCATGCCAGCCAACACCATCCATATAGTCCCACCCTTATCCTACTCAGCATGTCCTTTCATCCTAAAACATAGCTTTGGAGCATGTGTAAGGGTTGCCACCTGTCAGGTTTTTTACCTGGTGATCAGGTTTTCAGGGTCCCTATCAGGTAATCCGGTTTTGCTCTGTGCTGGTCAGGTTTTTGAGCCATTTTGAGTGCTCACATACTTTTTGAAACATGCTGTCATATCATTCCTTGTTTCAGCTACATGACCAGGTTATAGACAAGTTCTGTTGTCACTATAGCCCTTTGTTTGTGAAAGCAGTCAGCCTGGGAGGTGTAAAGTATGGTGATTAACACTATTAGCACTCAATCTAATGGCCATACTTTATACCTCCCACCTTTTGTAACAGTAACAGAACCAGTTGTCTTCTACTTTCATTTGCTGGTAAACATTTTCATCTCAAACAGAATTCAGGCATTTTTAAATGTTTTAAGTCATTTTTTTCCTCAAGAATAAAAGTATGGTCACTTCTTTAGCTTTGAAATAGTACTGTAGACATGAACATGGAATGGAGCCAGAAAAAGATATAAAGTACACATGACAGGAAACAATTTATTATGTTTTATTATATACCATGTATACTGTTGTATGCTATTTACTGTGTTTCCCTTGTCTCCCACCAGATCATATCTGTAAATGAGATTTATTTTATCTATCTATGTTTAACTGGTAAACCAATGTCAATAAATAAATACATAAGTAAATACATAACTAGGAAGAATCTAGGAAAGTAACTTTAACAGGTACAGTATCAACATTTTTGTTGAACTGCTACTTTAAATGTATTTTATTGATATAACAAATGGCTTTCTAGGAGGAACAATGCATGATGAGTCATGAAAAGGGGTGGGGCTAGGGGCGGGACTTAGGATCCGGTTTTTGCCTCATCCAAAGGTGGCAACCCTAAGCTGCATGAGTGGTACAAAATACCTTAACAAAACACATAATTTGAAAGGTTAAAATGAGCGTTCCTGGGGTGAATCGATCATCCTGTGTAGAAACAAGGGCAGCATAGTATCATACCTGTGTACTGTTTAACCTGGCCTGATGAAAGGAGTATGTTAAAAAAAAATCTGTTACTGCTGGGGCATAGTATGTTAAAATCAATACTTTTAAAAATAAATATTGTCATTAAGTTTTCTGTTTCCCAAGCCCCTTAGGTTTGTTTAGCTCCTCCAAAAGAAATCCTAGATGTGCTCCTGGCTCACTTGACCCTTTATGAAAACTTCCAGAAGTGCCGGGCTCCAGCTGATCACAGGGTGGGGGCTGAGAGTGTCTTTCTCTGCCTGACTCTGTTCATTGCCCTGTGGGTAGTGGTGAGTCTGGTGAGGTGCATGATGATGCCAGCTATTGTGTGTGCAGAGCTAGGTGCTTGACTGAACATTTGCTGCTGTGTTATTCTCTGGTCTGGGGTAAAGAGAAGAGAGGAGGCCATGGTACTAAACAATGGTGGGGCACACTGTGTGTGATGGCATTGCAGTCTTTTTTCTGCTCGGCCGGAAGCAATGTGGGAGCAGGATAAATGCAATCATCTGAGTATTTTCTTGGCTTGCATTTGTTCCTGTGTAAGTGAAAAAGTAAAATTTACCATTGCGATTGTGGGCTAGTGCAAACATCTGCAGGCTAGTGCAATTTTGAATCAACTTGTCCTGCTGGCTAGTGCAAAGTAAAGTTAAGGTTGACCCCTGCTTTGGGCCTCATGACAGTCTGTGCGTGCTTCCTTTAGAAAACAGTCACAGTAGCAGGAGCATCTTCACAGCAGATTGTAAATGGTAGGGCTCACCTGTGCTTTCCATAGCTGATGAAAGGCCTTAGATGATTCAGCTGCAGTATTTTAACAATACTGAAGGCTGCGAAAACAAATCCTAGCTCCCAGTAATAACCCTGAACTACTCCAGAGTGCTTGTGACAGCTAAAATATAAACACACACTCACACCCCCGCACTGTCTCTGGCAAGGGACTGTCATAAAAACCAGTCAGGCAGAGACCTAACCTTGAACAGATATCAACCACAGCAGGCTATTCTGCACTTTCTGGAGTATAGATCTGAAATGTAATCTGTTTATCAATGCACGCCATGAAACTGGACCCTTCGCTTTGCTACCCATTAGATGCAAGCAGTTCAGCCATGGCTAGTGCTCTCCACTGTCTGATCATCAATACATGAAAGGTCGTAGTCTTACAGCCTGTGTTAAGCTATCACTCCTGAGAACTGGCTGTAGAAGTTGGCACAGTTTGTAACAACAGTAAGCATAGTCATCCGCTGAACTCAGATCTCCACTAATATAGTTATTTGGAGCAGTCATAAGTATCCTCCATATATACTGTACAAGGGCTGGGATATTCAAAACCCGTTTACGGTTGCAAAATGGATTAGCGAGTTGCTAACACTATTTTGTGACCCAAAGCTGGCACAGAATGCAGAATGCCATATTGGGTGGCATGGTTAGTGATTCACCGGCCTGTTTGCGACTGGCCCTAAAGTATGCCAGTGCTCCTATGCAAAGCTGATAGTGCCTTTCATATAGTTGCACCAGCAAAATCGTAGGTTTGGAGAGATGGTAAGTAGCCATTAGAGCCGTGCTATTTATCACCTTCAGAAACCAGATCTTATGACCTGCACACCCTACCCATGGCCCCCCATCCCCCAAATACTTTGACTTTATACTTGTAAATAACTCTGGTTACTAATGGTCCCCCCTTCCCCCCAGACACTCCTCTGATCACTCTTGTATATTTCCCTGGTATCTAGTGGTCTCCCTGAACTTCCCCCGATGTACATTTAAAAATACCCTGGTGTCCAGTGGTCCCCTCTGCCCTCAAACACACCTTGATATACATTCAGAAATACCCTGATGGCTAGTGGTCCCACTCCGTCCCTCCCCCTTGTGAGTGCAGTGGGCATCTGATCGCAAAATGATGTTTGGTGGCCCACCGTGCAGGTGAGCTGAGGGCCTGTGCTGGTTTGCATGGGGTAGGGTGTTGTATATGAAAGAGGGGTGGTCGGGGGGACTGGGGACCAATGGAAAACAGAGTATTTTTAAATGTATGTCAGGAGTGGGGTGACATAGATAGATAGACAGACAGACAGGTACAGTGGCCCAACTCAAAAAACACAAGTTCAGCACAGCTACTTGCATAATTAGGTCTGAAGCCAGTCTGCATCTCTGTGAGGAAATTGTAAATAAGGATATGTGACATTGATCAACACATTTCTCCATATTTTGTAAACAAGTACATTTGAGAAGTGCACTTATATAACATATAATACTGGAGGTATGAGAAGACATAAAGTCAGAATTATGTCAGCACTTCATTCTTCTGTAGCTGCCACTAGATCCTTGCTCAGTTTCGAGTAGACTTTTAGCTAGGCAGGAAAGACAGCAGTGCAAGCATTTACTCAGTAATGTTTATGCTTCTGTCTTTCGTGGCTAGCTGATTGCTGACTCCAAATAAACACATTGGAGTTGGCAGCAGCTGCTGCAAATGAATTTAAGATACAGGAGCATAGGAATGGTTGTCGACAACTCAGCAGTTGGGGTAGTGGTGGGGCCATCTTTCTTTTAGAAATATTCCGGCAGTACAGTGCTTAGTACACTTGGGGTTGGAGGTTGATCAGAAAAAGCAACATTTTCTTTTAAATAAAAAACTATTGTGGGGAGGGGGGGTGTTGTTTGGGAAGAACATGTCTATATTCCCTATCTGTACCCCTTCCCCCCAGGATGTTCTGTGAGACGAGCAACTTGTTGTTCAGTGTACTTTTCCTGGTGAAACATTTCAATAAATAAATATTGACCTTACTTCGAGAGGGTTCTTGCAGTAGATCATCACTGATAGGACTACGCCACCTGGTGTCAGGACCGGACGGCAAACTTTTCCAGCAATGCTAGCGGAGTTGCCTGCCCGATGTCCGTGGCGGATGTCAGCGTGGCCCTTATGATGGGGTCTCCGCCCGCCTTCAGTTTTTCCTGCTGACCTGCACATAGTACCTTGCGTTACTTTTGCCCAGCCAATCGCCATTTTTTGCCCAAATTTTTGCTTAAATTAGCTTGTTGGTATTTTCGTTTGTCTTCTACACCGCTGACTAAATCGAAGTGCAGCACCCAGATCCCACATAAGGATGGCCACCTTCTATGCCTCTCTTGCCTGGGTCCAGACCATGACACCGTGGCCTGCTCCAACTGCCAGCCTTTCAGCCAGGCCACTCATAAGAGGAGACAGCAGGCCCTGGAAACCCATGTTTTGAAGTCTAGAATGGCTTCGCTAGAAAAAGAGATGCAGAAGTTACAGAACACTGCATCTGCCCCCTTTTCAGAATCTAAAAAGAAGAAAATAGAAAAAGATAAGCATCGGGAGAAGGTGCACTTGGAGGCTTGGGACCAAGGGGACTCCAGCAGACTCTCCCCCGCCGCCTGCCTTTGTGGTTCTCCAGGCCATGCCCGGGGCTCCTCCAGGTACTTCTGCTGCTTTTGTCCCGATCTCCACCGGTAAGTCATCTGCCATCTCCTCTAGCAAATGCCCGGTTGTTGCCGATAAGTCAGCCCCCGGCTGCTCCGGAGCCCGTCCAGCTGCCGTTAAGCTGAGTCCCAAGGATCCTGTTGGGACTTGCCCAGCCTCTACCAGTAAGTCGGTCGAGGGTTCTTTCCTCCACCGCCCAGTGACTCTCTCATCTGATCAGCTGGCCATCTCAGACGTCCGCCCAGAGCCTGCTCACCCGTAAGGGGCTCTCGCTGTCTCAACCGACGCCCGGCCGAGCACTTCTTTGGCTGCCAGCCATTCTTTCTCTCCCCCAGACTTCGCCTGGGTGGGAATTTTCCCTCCCACCTCCCCAGGTGGTCCCTCCGACGATGGTGGTCACCACCGGCCCCGGAGGAGGGAACAAGATCCCTGGAGGTGGTTCTTCCTTCGGCCACCCCAGCGTCGAGTCCCCAAACACCTTTAGTAGGCCCCAGGCTAGAGGCTCTGACGTCGACCACCAGTGTCTCTGTCTCGCTCTCTGGACCATCGGTCCCCTCATCAGGCCTTCTCACGTCAGCTCTGCCTCACCCATCGTCAGAGGCTCTGATGAGCATTTGATCAGCTCCTCCATCAGGGCCCTCATGTCTGATCCCGACGACAGCACCAACCTGCATATGGTCAGCCCCTCCATTGGGACCCTCATGTCTGATCCTGATGACATCACTAATTTCGTCGAATCTGACGTTACCTACCTATACAATGGCCAGTCTGACGACGATTCCCCTGACATCCGTTCCTCTGACATCAGGTATTGTTTCACAGGGATTCACACCTGGACCCTCTTGGCCTCATGTTCCAGGCTCCATTCCCCATGGGTTGACGTCAGCTTACCCTCTGTTGGGCCCTTCATCAGGCTACCTCTGATCGTGGTACCACTATCCAGGGTATCCCTCCTATCAGGGCTTCCCTCGTCATACTCAGTTCCATAGGCTGGGTGCCCCTAGCTAGAACTATCCACCCGCCCATGTTCCTCCTCCAACTCTTCCTCCTGCTCCACAGCAGGATTTCCAGATTTTGATCCAATCTTGGTGGAAAGAGGCTAGGTCTGAGCTGGTGTCTGACCTAGAAAAAAATCTGCTGGTTCCAGCGGCCACCCCTCCCCCTCATTCTGTATCACCTGTCAGCTCAATGTGCTTGACGGTGCATTTATCAAGGTCCACTCCTGAAGAGGTCACTCTTCCTGATTTCAAACCTCCTGAGGACGATTCATCCCTTTCTGGGGGAGATTCCCTGGAGAACTCTTCGGATGAGCATTCCTCCGCAGCCAAAGGGAAGGATTCTCCTAAGTCCCCACCTGAGGACCCTTCTTTTACTGAACTTTTACGTATTATCCAGCAATCTAATGGCTGGAATACAGAGGAGCAGGATCCTAAGAGGAAGCGCCTCGGTGAGCATCTAGATCTGGAGACAGCTTCCTCGATCCCCGTCCCCCTGTGGACAGCCCCTCATGAAGACCTCACCAGTACCATCTAGCAGCTGCCGCATTTCATTCTGGCCATCCCCAAGAAGGCGGACTGGATCTACCATGCTCTGGAGGGAGTTTCCTTCTTGGACGCCCACCCCAAGCCTGATTAATCATTGCTGCAGCCCACGACTGCTCGGCCACTCCGAAACATATGAGGACCTCTCCCCCAGATAAGAAGTCTCAGCAACTGGACCAGTATGGCAAAAAAGTTTATTTTTCAGCTATATGCGCTCTTCGCTCCCTCAATTATGTAGTGCTCATGGTGTCTTTCCAAAAAGCGACTATGGCAAAACTCAAGTCCTGTATCCAGGCTGTGGAGTCTTTGGAGCTCGAGGAAGAGTCGGTCAAAGACCTACGCCTGTCAAAAATTTAATGTCGACATGCAGTTAGGGCTGCCTATGACAGTGGACACAGTAGCCCGCTCCGCCGTCACGGCAGTGTCCCTTAGACGTCATGCCTAGCTTCGCATTTCTGGCCTCTCTAACGATGTCCAGTCTGTGATTCAGAATGCCCATTTTAGGGGCTCGGTCCTTTTTGGAGGGGACACCAAAGATATTATCATGGGTCTTCAGGACAGTGGCCAAGCCCTGAGGTCCATGTACTGATTGGGAAACCTGAGAAAACGGCCCTTTTGTAGATGGACCAAAAGGCAGGGTAAATAGCCCTTCGCTCTGTGACAGGGAAAAAGAAAATCCACGGGCCCCACCTTTTCATGCCCCCCTGCCGCTAAATCTCAGCGAGGGTCCGGGGGGCTCCTTCCCCCCACTACCCTCCGCTTCCTGACTGGTTACATCATCCCCTCTTCTGCTTGTGGGCAAGGAGCCGATGGGAGGACGGTTCGCTCTCCACTTGCAGGAGTGGAAGGATGTGACCTCAGATGTATGGGATCTACAGCTCGTCTCAAAAGGACACACCTTGGAGTTTCTGGAGTTTCCCCCAGATTCTCGAGGAGGAAATCTGGTTTCTAGGCCAGAAGGCGGCCATAGAGCCTGTCCCTCTGCACCAAAGAGGGAAGGGATTTTATTCCCACTTTTTCCTGGTTCGGAAAAAGATGGGCGTCCTCAGACCCATCTTAGATCTCAGCAGTCTAAATCTTTATATGGAGTACAAAAGGTTTTGCATGCTGACACTGCAGAGTTTCCTGCCTCTTCTGCAGGAGAATCATTGGCTTTGTGCACTGGACATGCAGGATGCTTACCTTCATATCCCAGTGTTCCTGGGCCACCGCCGCTTCTTGCGCTTCTGCTTCCATGGTGAGCACTACCAATTCACAGCCCTCCCTTTTGTCCTTTCCTCAGCACCTCGGGTTTTTTACCAAATGCCTTGCGGTGGTGGCTATGGCCTTACGCCATCGGGGGATAGCGGTTTTTCCTTATCTGGACAATTGGCTTTTGACAGCCCCATCCAGGGACAGTCTCCTGGAAGCTCTCTCGTGCACGCTGGACCTTTTTTCTCACCTGGGTATCACAGTCATCTTCCCGAAGTTGACTCTTACCCCTTCCCAGAACCTTCAGTTCATTGGGGCCATCTTGGACATGGTCCAGTGCAAAGCCTCCCCCCCCCCCAGACAGGGCGGAGACCATTCGAAAGCAGGTCAGTGTTCTGATCACTTCCAGATACCTTCCAGCCAGAGCATTGCCACGCATCTTGGGCCTGATGGGCTGCCTCCATCTCCATGGATCCATTTGCATATGATGATCACCCAGTGGACCTTGCGGGTCCAATGGGATTAGCGCTTGGATGACCTGGACCATCTGGTTCTAGTCTCCAGTGCAGTCAAAAAGAATCTTCTTTGGTGGTTAGATCCTTTGAACCTTTTTCGGGGCCTTGCATTCAGAAGTTCGCCACCGACTTGGACTGCCTCTGACTGGGTTGGGGAGCCCACCTAGGGGACCACTGAACCCAGGGATCATGGTCCCAGTCGGAGATGGCACTTCACATCAGTAGTCTGGAGATGTGGACAGTTCTTTATGCCCTCCAGGCCTTTCAGTCCATTCTGTCAATAGAAACACTGCAGATCCAGATGGATATTATGTCTGTAGTTTGGTACATCAGCAAGCAGGAAGGCACTCTGTCATACCCCCTGTGCAGGGAGGCGATACGGGTGTGGAACTGGGCAATTCAGCACAGTCTGTTTCTAACTGACATGCATGTTCCAGGTGTTCAAAACATCCTGGCAGACAGCCTCAGTCGAACCTCGTCCCTCACTCACGAATGGGAACTCAGTCAGGAAGTAGTAGATTCTCTTTTTCAGTCTTGGGGTCGCTCAGACCTGGTTCAGACCCCATGAAATCTTACTGTATTCTGATTTATGCAGTATGATCTCACAGTAGGACTGCCCCGGAGCCGAAATGGTTAATAGAACCTATGCAAATTAAGGAATGCTAGGCTCAAGCTCGGTTTTCAAACCACTGTCCCTGGTAAACAGTTCTAAACCATCAGATTATTTACTTCACCTGCCTCAGTAAGACGTCTCCAGGGAGCTCTCCTTTCATTGCTTGAAAATCTTTATTTTTCTCGTTTTTCTCAGTAAAAAAGTTATTTTATTTGGTATTTGAAGTACTGTCCTTGGTTTTCAGGTAGAAATTCTTTAGATTTAGTATAGGGGGGTAAGTAAGCGGGGTTTATCCTCTCGGTGTTAACCTTGAGGAAACTGGGCATTTTCTTTTAACTTTATCCCCTTCTTTACTTTAAAAACTTAGTTTATTTAAATTGTCTGTACCGACTCGGTATAGTCAGTTTTTTGGTTAAAAATTTAAGTGGGGTAACTCTCGGTTTCTATCGGTTAATGCAACCGACCCCCAAAAAAAAAATATATATATATATAAAGTTATTTTTAAGCGTTTTTTCTGTAAGTGGGGTTTTCTTCTGGGTTATGTCACAGAAAGCCAAGAAGAGGACAGGCCCTACCGGTTTTCAGCACTGTACCGAGTGCAGGGAACCCTTTGCCAAGGCAGATCCACATTTAATTTGTCTCTTCTATCTGGGGTTTGAACACCTAAAAACAGACTGTGAGATCTGCAAGCAGTTTCCTCAATCAACAGTTGATAAACGGTTGAAGAGACTGCAAGAGAAAATGTCCGAAAAGGCTGCTGACCCAGCCATTGAAAAATCGGTTCCTTTTCAAGGTGAACCAGAGGAACTGCCCTCTGAAAGGAGGCGATAGTTCTTCCTCTAGAAAAAGAACTGCAGACATGGCTGCTGAACCAGCCATTGCAGTTAAGAAAAAATGGAAGGAAAAACATCAGGAACCACAACCCAGAAAGCCTGCGACTCCTTTGGCAGAGGAGATCGCTAACGCAATTAGAATTATTCAGTCCCTGTAAATCCCGGTTACGGTTGGGAGGCAGCTGTTAATGGTTCAAATGCCTGGTTCTCATCAAGCCCCTGTTTTAACAGACCTTAGTGGAGAATGGTTGGAAGCAGAAGAGGAAAAGAAGGATGATGATGAGTATTTTGAGGAACCAATTAACCCAGAGGTTTCCCCAGATCCCCACAGACCAGATTCCCCTGACAAGGGAACTGAGGATTTTTCTTCATATTTTACATTTATGAAGCAAATTGCTCAAGCTTTGGACCTCCTTACTCAGGAATCCACTGAGGATGAGGAGGAACAAGATTACAGGGAGATGATGGACATGCCAGCTTCAAAGAAGTTAATGCCACTCCATAAATCCCTTAAGAAGCAGACATTTAAGGTCTTACAGACACCCACTTCTGTGCCCCCGACTGAGAAGAAGGTAGACAAGAAATATTGGGTTGCCAAAAGTGGTGCTGAATTCCTTTTTGGGCACTCTAGCCATGATGGAGTAGTGCAGGCTGCAGCTTGTGACAAAGCTGGCATCCCCCTGGCCTCTCATCCTCCAGACAAGGAGTCTAGGAGGATGGATTCTTTTGCTAGAAAAGTATATCTGGCATCTTCCCTGGCTATTAGACAAGCCAGCTACATGTCATATGTGGCCAGGTATCAGAAAAACCTGTGGTCCACAGTGATTGAGACTGCCAAGTCAGTCCCCTGTCCTGTGGCAACTGACCTAGAGGAGACAGCAAAGAGAGGTATTGAGGCTGCAAAAACACAGTTCAGGATGGCAGTGGACTCTAATGACACTGCTTCCATACAAATGGCTGCGTCAGTATCCCTGAGGAGGTTTGCCTGGCTTAGGACTACCAGCCTGACTCAGGATACACAAGCAAAAGCATGGACTTCCTTTATGATGCCATGTCTCTGTTTGGTGAACAAACAGAGGCATATATGAAGAAAATGGATGAGTATAAGTTGGTCTACCAGAGTGCTGCAGCCGAAGAAAGAGCTTCTACCCAACCCCCCCAGAAACACCAGACAAGGGGTGATAGGGATAGAGCCAATTATAGGCCGTTCTTCCAGCCTCAGGCTTTCCCCCAGTACTCACAGCAGAGGGGGTATTTCAGAGGCAGAGGCAGGAGGGGCAGTGGACATACCAGCCCCAGTGTCCAGCCAGCAGCTCAGTCTAAGCAGACTCCCTGAGGTGCCTGCTCGGGTTGTCTCCCCAGTACCAGTAGGGGGCAGGCTGGCCCACTGCCTCCACGAGTGGGAAAATATTACCACAGACAAATGGGTGCTGGAGGTAGTGGGCCAGGGCCTTGTACTCAACTTCAGGCTCATGCCAAGGCTGAGGTCAAGGGCCTTCAAACCATCCTCCCCATCAGAAACGACCTTGCTGGAACAGGAAGTTTCAAGTCTACTATTGCAAGAGGGAATAGAGCCAGTTCCTCCAAACCAAAGAGGAAAGGGCATGTATTCAAGATACTTCCTCACAATAAAGAAATCGGGGGAATGGCAACCCATTTTGGATCTGAGACACTTAAACAAACATTTGTCAAAACCAAAATTCAAGATGGTAACTCTGACCACCATTCTACCAGTCCTAAAGCAGGGAGACTGGCTAGCATCTCTAGACCTAAAGGATGCCTACTTTCACTTTATTTATTTGTTTTTGTTAACCAGGCAAGCACACTAGACAACAAGTGCCTATTTTCAGGTGCGACCCGGGAGGTTACAATACAGAAACAATAAACATGGTATATATTCAGGGTAGCATACAGGCCTGCAATTACATGTGGGCCAGAGAGAATACACTACACAGTTCATTACATCAACAGGGAACAATCTCACCCACACACAGGTGGGGCCAGAGTACAGCATATAGACAGTAGTACAGAGTCAGAGCTAACGAACATGAGTATGACTACGAGCTCAATACGATAATCCCATATTATGGCAAGGGGTGAGGAGAACAACAGGTACAGGAGGCTGTAAAGGGGGGGGGCTGAATCTGCAGACACCCCATGTGGCGGTCGGGAGAGACAGGCAAGGGCTAGAGCGAACGTTGCAGTGGACAGCGTAGATCTAGTGGGTAAGGAACCCAACCTGGGGGACCACCACGGCGGAGGCAGGCATGAACTGCAGGGGGAGTACTGTCCAATCCAGAGGCAGGCCCCAGTGGGCAGGAACAGGGGACGGCGAGGGGGCTTCGGGAGCCCAAGGGGAGGGAGCTAGAAGGGTAGGGGACCTCAGACAGTGGAAAGAGGGAAAAGTGCTGTCCGGAGGGGAGGTGGGTGCCAGGAACAGCTATAAGGTGGGGAGAGGGTGGCCACGAGAGCAAATAAGTGCAGGGAAGGGGAAGAGGCTGAGGTCAAAACCTGCGTGGTGGGAGAGGTGTCGGGCAGCCGCTGGAGATGGCTACTCGTTGCTACAAGGGCAGGTGGCGGCCCCTTTGAGGAATTTCCAGAGGGGCGTTTTGAGGCCGGAGTGGGAAGGGGCGGCTCGAACTGGAGCAGGGAGGGAGTTCCAGAATCTAGGAGCATAGGCGGAGAAGGCCTGATCCTCGGCGAGGGAGCGGGTCCTAGGGACCTTGCAAGCGAGAGTCGAGCTGGGCCTAAGCTGATAGGTCGGGGTGCAGTGTTGGAAGGGAAGGGCAAGTACTGGGGGGCAAGCAGTTCGGACTATGTTGTCAACCAAGCTACCAAGGACGAAGGCTCAGTGTTTTTCAGGGGGAAGCCACTCCAGACGGGCATAGAGGGCACACCGATGCGTAAGGTGATGGGCAGAGAGGGCAAAACGACAGACGTTGTTATATGCCGTGTCCCATTTTGCTAGGGAGGCATTGGGCACTGGCGCGAAGCCAACAAGCCCATAGCAGAGCGTAGGTAGGAGGATCCCCCTGGCTATAGCGAGCCAAGCAGCCGGGGTGAGGCAGTCCTTGGCCCTGTAGGCTAAGCCGAGCTTACTGTTCGATGCTTTGCAAATGTTCCGGAGATGCTCAGTGAAATCAAGCTGGGGATCTAGGGTCCCTCCTAGGTACCTGGCGGAGTTCAGGACAAGCAGGAGGGAGCCGTTCCCCCCATTTATGGCGAGGGGCAAGATGCGGTTTTGACCGCCGACCCAAATAACATGGCGTGTGTCTTGTCAAGGTTTACAGTAAGCTTGCGACCCACGAGCCAGTTTAGGATACGCCCAAAGTCAGAATTGAGTTGGGAGTTGATGGTAACGGGGTCCTTGGCGCTAGATGATAGTACCAGGTCATCCGCATATAGAGTAGTAGACCCGAAGTTAGTAACTGAGGGGAGTTCATTTACACAGAGGGAGAACAGAATGGGACCAAGAACGGACCCTTGGGGTACTCCGCATCTGACTGGGGAGAGGTCCGAAAGGGCACGGTTAAAACAGATGTATTGTTGTCTCCCCCCAAGATAGCTGGTGAACCAATCAAGAGCTCGTCTGCCCATGTAGGGTGGAGAGAAGGCGATTATGGTCAACCCGATCAAAGGCCTTAGAGAGGTTGACAAAGATGGCCCCAGTCAGTTTACCTGCATCTGTAGCAGCTCTGACCTGGGAGGTGACCACGGCGAGAGCAGTGGACATGCTATGCCCCTTCCTGAAGCCATGCTGAGCAGGGGAGAGAACTGCATACTCCTGCAGGTAATGGGAGATTTGTCCGGCTACTGCTTTGTCAAGTAGCTTGCTGGTAGAAGGGAGTATGGCATTGGGGCGGTAGTTATTTATCTTCTTGGGGTCGCCATGCTTAAACACCGGGACAGCCTTGGCCACCTTCCATATATCAGGTACGATTCCGGAGGTGAGGGAAGAGTTAAAAATGTGGGTGATCGGCCAGGTGAGGTAGGGCGCCCGTAGGCTCAGAAACTTAGGCTCTAGTTGATCATAACCCGCCCCTGAGTGGTGCGAGAGCCCGACGAGGAGAGTTTGAGTCTCTCTGGCAGAGATTTTCTTCAGGTAAAAAGGAGGCCGGGGGGGCCCTGAGGTTCTGTGGTGAGGGAAGGGAAGTGAGGGGGGCCGGCAGTTCTGAGAATAGACAGTTGAACGCCGAGGCTATGTTGCAGTTTGCCCCCTCTAAGTTCATGTCAATGACCAAGTGCTTGGCGGACACACCCACCATACTTTTGATGTTTTTCCAGAAACACCGTGGGTTGTAGGCCGATTTGAGCAGAGCTGACTTACAGAACTCACTCCTAGAAGGCAGTCCCACAGAAAGTATCTCAGGTTCAGACTGCCATCAGGCCATTACCAGTTCAAAGCAATGCCCTTCGGCCTATCCTCTGCTCCAAGGGTGTTCACAAAATGCCTAGCTGTGGTCGTGGCACATTTATTTATTTATTTATTTAAACATTTTACCAGGAAGGCATGCTGAGCAGACTACTGCTCGATTCCAGATGCGTACTGGGGAAGGGGGGGACATGGATAACAGTTGAAGACAGTATAAAAACAATTGATATTACATAGTAGAGGTAACACTAACATTAGTGCTGTTTACTAGACAATGGTGGGTCGAGAGAGATAGTAGGTGGCCACAGTTGATACAGCATGATACAGTAAGTACATAGTGAACGCCTCTAACAAGTTGGTCAGATTAATGTGTTACTAGGTGGAGATATACTCAGACATTCCACACAGAGACTGGAAAACACCTAGACACATGTGCAAGTAGGGGCAAAATGAACTTGGAGCAAGGAGTTGAGTTGTGAGATGGAGAAAAAGTGACAACGGAAGCTGGGAGAGAATTCCACAATAAAGGAAGGAAGTAGCTGAAAGCTGCCTGGCCGACGGTAGTAGACCAGTGTGGGACAGCTAGAGTCTGAGAGTCGGTGTTTCTGAGAGAGTAAGCTTGGGTGCAGGGGTTGGATAGGGCATCGGTGAGGTAGGAGGGGTGCCGCTGGGACCAAAACTTGGCTGGGATCTTGGCGCAGTGGGTCTGTCTGCGAATGTCTGGAGAGGTGAGGTGCATAGATTGATATAGGGCACAGCGGCGTGTGGTGTAGGGACAGTTCAGGGTCGAAATGACAGAAAGAATGGAAGAGAGGGTCGAGTCTGGCTAGTGTGGACTTGGGGCTGGCGCAGTAGACTATGTCCCAATAGGCAAGGACAGGGAGGATCATTTTCTGCACTGTTGCCTTCCTGGCAGATAGAGGGATGTTGTCACGATGCTGGTAAAGTGCATCAAGCCTGGGGTGCAGCTTTTTGAGTAAGGAGTCGATGTGCATGGAGAAATTGAGGTGCTGGTTAAGTCAGATGCTGAGGTATCTGAAGGAGGTGCAGGCCTCCAGCGAGGACCCCTCCAGTGTGTGGAATGTGATCGGGAAGGGGAGCCTGGAAATTCTCTGCCTTGTGCCAGAGATTAGTGAGACTGTTTTTTTGGCATTGAGGTGGAGGTAATTTGAGTGGAGCCAGTGCTGGACTGAGATAAAATCTTGCTGCAGTCTGGTCACAACCTCTGTGGACGAGGGGCCGGATGCATATAGCACTGTATCGTCCTCATACATGTGGATGGAAGAGTGTGGGCAGGCAGAGGGCAGGTCGTTCAGGAAGACCGAGAACAGGAGTGGACCAAGGACCGAGCTTTATGGTACCCCTGAGGTTATTGTGAGGGGCGCCAAGGTGGAAGAACTGATGCGGACGGCTTGGGATCTGCCAGTGAGGTAAGAGAGGAACCAAGATGTGGCCCAGTTGGACAGTCCAGCATTGGCAAGTTTTACCAGAAGGAGGGAGTGTGACACTGTGTCGAATGCCTTAGCCAGGTCAATGAAGACGGCAACTGTGATGTGGCCGGCATCCATCGCAGTGAGGATGGAATCGGTAATTCTGAGAACGGAGGTAGTGGTAGAGTGAGATTTCCTAAAACCAGACTGATAGGGGGGAAAAAGGAGGAGGAGTCCAGAAAGGATGATAGATGAGAGAGTACCAGGTGCTCCTGTAGTTTGGCCAGGATCGGTAGGAGGGAGATGGGCCGATAATTGTTAGGGTTTGAGGCATCTCCACTCTTAGGAAGCGGGATTACAATGGCATGTTTCCATTCAGAGGGGACTTCGGCTAGGGAGAAGGATAAGTTAAAAAGGGAGGCCAGGGGTTGGGCTATGGCAGGAGCAGATAGGTGGAGCATTTTGGAGTCCAGCCCAGCGGAACATTTGCCTTTCCTTGGGTTAAGGGCAACCAGTGCATTGTATACCTTGACCAGGGTGACCGGCAGGAAGGAGAAGGCATGATCTGTGGGTGTGCCACTAGGTGGGTTGGAGGGGGAGAGGTGCCGAGCAGGGTGAGGAGTGGACAGGGGAGTGGCATGGCTAGTTGTGAAGAGAGAGTTAAACAATGTGGCCACAACTGGGGGATCAGTGAAGGTAAGACCACCTACCTGCAGGGAAGGGGTGGGGGGCTGCGATGGAGGGCTGAGGAGGGATTTGACCACTTTCCAGAATTTTGACGGGAGATAGGAGGTGGAGTTGAATGCGCCTTTGAAATAATTGGCTTTTGCTTGGCGGCTTATTTTGGTATTTGAATCCCGAAGCTCACTGTAAATCTGCAGGTCAGCTGGAGAACCGGAGGACTTAAAGGTTTTCCAGGCCTTGTCTCTGATACGAAGGTGGGCTAGGATTCGGGAGTGATCCATGGGAGGTGAGTACCACGAACTCTGGTATGTCTTGAGGGGCTATCAGTCCCAGATGGCGGTGAACTTGGACTTAAGAACAGCAGGCCTCATCTACGGAGGTGAATTGACTAATGTGTGACCAGTCTGTGTTGCCCAAATCATTTAGTGGGGGGGTCCAGAGATTTGTAGGATCTGGTCAGAATTACTCTGGGTGGGGGAGCTTTAGGTCTGAAAATTTTGCATACAGAGTAGATTCCATGGTAGTCGCTGAGAGCATCCGGAAGGAGGCCGGAGGCTAAAATCCTGTGTGGGTGAGAGGTGAGGAACCAGTCCAGAAGAGTGTGGGTCTGTGTTTTGTGGTTTAGCCGAGTGGATTTGGTGATTAGTTGTTAGGATTAGGGCTGTCACCTTGTCACGAAATTTAGAATGAGATTCAGTGAGCCAGTTCAGGTTAAAATCCCCAAGTATATGGATCTCGCGTCCTGCTGCCAGGGAGATTAGGGAACCCAGGTGGTCAAGTATGGCAGGTGTGTTGGTGTCAGGAGCGCAGTAAGTAACCGCTATGTAAATCAGAATTGAGTGGGGGATGGAGGGTTTTACCATTAAGGTGTTGATGGACTGCGAAGGTATGGATAGGGCAACTGAGGAAAACTGGATGGTGGTGGTGACGTACATAACTAAGCCACCCCCTTTTTTGCCCATACGGTCATGCCGGAGCAGTGTATAGCCGAGTATAGCAAATTCTGTGTCAGAGTTATGTGTCTTCAGCCAGGGTTCAGAGATGATCAGTATATCTGGGCTAAGGAACAAAATGAGAGTTTGAAGCATGGTTATTTTACGTAGGAGGCTACAAATATTTAGGTGAATCAGTTTAAGGCCTGTTGGGAGTGGAACGGAGGGGTTAGGGGTGTTGTGGTGGCAGGGTCCGGGGTTAAGCTCGATATCGCCAGCAAGGAGGAGTAGTAGGGTGGCTAGGAGTTTGGTATGATGGACCACCCACTGAAGCTTTTTTTGAAACAGTAAGGGGCTTGGCTATATAGGCTTTAGATCTCCGAGCATGTGGAAGCAGGATGAGGTGGCTAATTCAGAAGGTAGAGGGGATTAGCCCAGGGCTAATTAATAGTGTCTGGGTGAGGTGGCCATGGTGTGAAACAGCTATGGTAGTAGAGGTACAAATATATGTTTGCAGCTTGATACATGGTACTTGGCAGGCTGGTAGGGTAGGGTAATTGGCGGGAGGGACACCTAGCGGGTGAGGGTAAAGAGGGTTATTGGGTGCAGTTGAATCAACATGGAGAGGCAGCAGTGCAAGAGTTGAGATGGGCTTAATTAATGCTGACAACTGAGGGTAGCGGCCACTAGTGGATAGTCAGTGTAGCCTGCAAATGGTAAAGTGAGCTGATTGTTTTTTCCGGCATGTGATCACCCCTATGTAGCTCAGAGGTTGCCAAGGGGGTGGTGGTGGGGGTGGCAGGGGAACTGACGCAAGCGTCCAGCAGGGCTCGCTTTGTTGAGAGAGCTGTGCTGTGCCGTACCTGCTTGTTGCGTGCGATGGCTTTGTTGGGGGGTGGTGTCCGTGTTCCGATTTGGGGGAGGACTTCTTGGCTGCCCTCACGGCCTCCAAAAAGGACAACAGGAGCTGAAGGAGAACAGAATAAATAGGTAAGAGCGAGGGAGCGGCTTGCTAACATTCAGCACAGTGTACAATTACAAGAATAGGTTATCAGAGCTCTAGAGACATTAATTCGGATAGAGCACTACAGGATTAAAGCTCAAATGCAGCGCTGTTTTGAACGGGTAGCGAGCTGCAAGTACATATAATTTGAATTGAGCACTGCAGGATTGTAAACTTTCGGTACAGCTTACTTTACACACGGGTTTAAAGTTAAAGCAACAGTTTTCTTTACAAACTGGTTTAAAGTTAAGGTAACAGCAGAATAAATGCTCCTTTCTGCAGGAGAACAGCAATTAAAGTTAAAGGCAACAGCAGAATTAAAGCTCCATTCTGCAGGAGAGAAATACACAGTACTACAGGCTAAGAGCAGTCAGATAATTAAAGCTCCTTTCTGCAGGAGAGAAATAAATATACAGTACTTCAGGCTAAGAGCAGTCAGATAATTAAAGCTCCTTTCTGCAGGAGAGAAATATACAGTACTTCAGGCTAAGAGCAGTCAGATAATTAAAGCTCCTTTCTGCAGGAGAGAAATATACAGTACTTCAGGCTAAGAGCAGTCAGATAATTAAAGCTCCTTTCTGCAGGAGAGAAATATACAGTGCTTCAGGCTTAAGAGCAGTCAGTAAAAAACTATCTCCATTCGTCTGCCGATGGAATTTGAAATTGGCGCCCTTTTTCTTTGTTGCGAGAGGTGTGCTGTGCCGTACCTGCTTGCTGCGTGCGATTGCTTGGGGTGGGTCTGCGCTCCAGTTCAGGAGAGGGCTACTTGGCTGCCCTCACGACCTCCAAAAAGCACATGTAAGGAGACAAGGGGTAACAGTCTTTCCTTACCTGGATGACTGGCTCATAGTAGGCCAGTCATATCAACAGGTAAAAGAGGCACTGGCATTCACACAGTGTACCCTGTACTCATTGGGGTTTCTGGTGAACCTAAAAAAGTCTGTGTTGGAACCAGTTCAGCTACTCAGATTCATAGGGGCAGAACTGAACACTCTCAAGGGAAGAGCTTTCTTCCCTCAAGACAAAGTGGACAGCCTAATTCAAGTAGTAAATTCCTTCAAGCTGCATGTCCCAAGACCAGCAAGGCACTTTCTGCAATTGCTAGGTCACATGGCATCTTCCACAGCAACAGTGTCAGGGGCCAGGTTCCAAATGAGGGACGTTCAGTTCCACCTGAGATCTCACTGGCTTCAGAAAAGATACCCCTTGTCAAAACTTGTACCAGTTACAAGCACGTTTCTCCAAGCTCTGCAGTGGTGGCAGGACCAGTCCAACCTCAGGCAAGGGGTCCCATTCTTGCAATAAGTCCCCTCTCGGTTAATAACGACAGATGCGTCCCTCCTAGGTTTGGGAGCACATCTGGGGGATCACACAGCACATGATACATGGACAAAGCAGGAATCTCTCCTGCACATCAACTTATTGGAGCTCAGGGCTGTTATTCTAGGTCTCCAGTCATTCTCAGATCAAGTGAGAGGCAAGATGGTTCAAGTCAGGAAAGACAACACAACCACCATGTATTACATAAACAAACCGGGAGGTTAACTCCTCTGTGCACAGAGGCCATGAAAATCTGGACCTTGACATATTCCCTAGAGGTTTCTATCTTGGTTGTCCATCTTCCAGGAAAGGACAATGTCCTGGCTGATGCCCTCAACAGAATAAATCAGAGCCACCATGAGTGGACACTGAAAAGGCAGGTCTTGGAGACCATCTTCAGGAGGTGGGGCACCCCAGAGGTTGATCTGTTTGCAGCTCCAAACAATCACCAGTTATCACAGTTCTGCTGCAGGCCCCCTATCAAGGGCACAATTCCCCTGGATGCACTGCTACTGGACTGGGAAGTTCCTGTATGCATTCCTTCCTTTTCCTTTGCTGCTAAGAGTCCTTAACAAGCTCAGAGCTCAACCAGCAACAATGATTCTAATTGCACCAGCTTGGGCTAGACTTCCCTGGTACCCCTTGGTGCTATCAATGTCAGTAGCCAGACCAATCATCCTTCCCAGGAGACACAATCTGCTGTCATCCTCTCAGGGCAGGATCATGTATTCCAGTCTGCAATCCCTCAGGCTCAAAGCCTGGCTTGTGAAGACTTAGAATATACAGATTTGCATTTGTCAGCAGGGGTTATGGAAATACTCAATTTCCAGAAAACCTTCCACTAGAAAAACATATACTTCCAAATGGAAAAGAGTCTCCATTTGGTGCCAGGGCAAGAACTTGGACTATAACCAAGCCGGTTTGCTTATAGTTCTGGATTACTTGGCACATCTCCATTCTGTTGGCTTACAGGTCTCTACTTTGAGGGTGCACCTGGTAGCTGTCTCAGCTTATTTATCTGCAGGTAAGAGGCTCTCTCTAGCCTCTAACTCAGTATTTAAGAAATTCTTTAAAGGATTACTGCACTTGCAACCCCCACATAGGAAACCCACCCCATGTGGGACCTTAATATTTGCATTGGCCAGCTCATGCAGCCCCCTTTCAAACCCATGTTTTCTGCAGACCTTAAGTATGTGACCTGGAAGACAGTGTTCCTGATTGCTATGACTTCTGCCAGAAGGATCAGTGAGCTTCAGAGCTTGTCTATATGTCCATTCATAGAGTCAAAGTTGTCTTAAGGACTACTAGGAAATTTCTAACTAAGGTGGTATCAGAGTTTCACCTTAACCAGTCCATTACACTGCCTGTCTTTCTCACTAATCACTCCACTCCAGGCAAACATAGGCTGCATACCCTGGATGTCAAAAAGGCAATTAGCTACTATCTTGATCACACAAAGCCTCACAGACAGGATCAATCCCGGCTCTTCCTTACCTGTGGAGAGGTAGGGAAAGGGAAACCAGCCACAAAGAGATCCATTGCAAGATGGATTGTAGCCTCCATTCAGTTCTGCTACAGCAAAGTGGGCAAGCAGCCACTAGCAGGCCTCAAGGCCAACTATACCAGGGGCACAGCAGCCTCTTTAGCAGCTGCTAGGGATATTCCACCGGTGGACATATGTAAAGCAGCTATTTGGAAAATGGTCCATACCTTCTCCAGGCATTATTGTTTGGATGTTCAGGCCAGAGGGGATGCCAGGTTTGGCACAGCAGTCCTGCAGAGCCTGTTTCCTAACGATGTTCTCTACTCACCTCTAAAGGCACTGCTTGGGTAGTCTGCATAAGTCAGAATACAGTAAGATTTCCTTGGGTTTGAGGAAAAAATTACTCACCATAGTAATCTCGTTTCTTCCAAGGGAATCTTACTGTATTCTGAGCACCTCCCTCCCCCATGAACCTTGGGTCACTGCACTCCAGCTGTACTAGTGTGTTGCAAACCCTGTGGTTGTGTTTTTCTCTCTTGGGTATCTGTGACTTGAGTCTTAGCGGTGCCAGTTAACCTTAAGGGGATAGGGAATGGTTTGTTTTATTAGCATAGGTACTAATAGTTATAGTAGTACTTTATTAGATAGGTGTTAGTGCATACTTTGTAAGAATCTGACGGTTTAGAACTGTTTGCTGGGGACAGTGGTTTGAAAACTGAGCTTGAGCCTAGCATTCCATTATTTGCATAGGTTCGGTTAACCATTTTGGCTCTGGGACAGTCCTATGGTGAGACCATACTGCATAAGTCAGACTACAGTAAGATTCCCTTGGAAGAAACAAGATTACTATGGTGAGTAATTTTTTCATCTGTTTGCCTCCCCATGCAACGCAAAGCTTCCCAGTTTTGCTTGCTTATTCCAGAGCCTGGTGCTTTCTGGCACGACGTGTTGTCACTTTGTTGGACAGGGAGGTTCTTGTATGCCTTCCCCCCTTTCCCATTCTGCAGAAGGTTCTCCTAAAGCTCCAGGCAGAGGGAGCCCAGATGATCCTTATTGCTCCCCTCTGGCCGAGGCAAATATGGTTTCCGCTCCTGCAGCAGCTCTCAATCAATCCATCATAATTTATTTATAAAAGGCGCCTTTCTTCAACCAAGGTACCTGTACATACATAAATAATACAGAGATGCAAACATAGTTTCTGATTTAAATAAAATCTTATAAATAAATTCACTTTAAATTAATACTCACTAAAATTACCATATGCAGACTCAAACAAATAAGTCTTAATTGCAGTTTTAAACTCCTGGATGCTCATGCAGTCTCGTATCCGATGAGGTAGAGAATTCCACTGGGTCGGGGCCACAAAACTAAAAGAACGGGCCCCAGATTTCTTTAAACGGACTCTGGGAATCTCTAGCAGTCCTTCGTCGTCGGATTGAAGAGGATGGAGGGGGCAGTAGGGATGAAGGAGATCTTGCAAGTAGCTAGGTCCCTGGTCATGTAGGGCTTTATAGGTCAGTAAACCGTCCTTGAAGGTGACCCTCCATCACACTGGAAGCCAGTGCAGTCTGCAGAGCACAGGCGTTATATGGCTGGTTCTAGCTGTACCAGTCAATAACTTGGCTGCCGCATTCTGCACTAGATGAAGGTGGCGGAGGTCAGCCCCCTGTAGCCCTAGGTATAGGGCATTGCAATAGTCAAGGCGGTAGGTAACAAAGGCATGGACCAACGTTGGAAGATCTGTGGGAGGAACCAGGTGTTTCGCCCAGGCGATATTCCTCAGATGGTAAAAAAAAAAAGGTTTTGACGACAGCTGACGCCTGTGACTTAAGAGTCAGGCCATCGTAAATGATAATGCCCAGGTTCCGCACCCAATCTGAGGTAGTTAGCATCACACCCCCAAGACATAGTCCCGAGGGTGATCCTGCCGACAGACTCGCCTCCTGACTATCAGGGTCCACCACCAGCACCTCAGTTTTAACCGCAGCCAGCTCGCACTCATCCAGTCCTGGATCTCGGCAAGACAGTTGTTAAATACTGAGAGGACCACATCTTGACCAGGTGCAAAGGACATATATAGCTGAGTAAGAATTTCCAAGAATTCCCACCTTTTATGGTATACCTAAGATACATAAAAACATGCAGGACCCCCCAGGCAGGCCCATTGTGTCTGGGATCGATTCCATTTTCGATCCAGTTTCAAAATATGTCAACTATTATCTACAACCTTTAATAGAAAAAAGTGTAACATATATTCAAGATTCGACTGATTTGATGAATCAATTAGAAATAATAAATAATGAGATTGAATTGCAAAATATTTTTCTTGTCACATGGGATGTAATAGATCTGTATACATCAATTCCACATCGAGAGGGAGTTTTAAACATGGGAAAAGTATTAAATAAAAGACCAGTGGGTTCATTACCAAGGACTAGTAAGCTGCAGGAATTAGCATTATTTGTTCTACAGAACAATTATTTTGAATTTGAAGGGAAATTTTACCAACAAGATAAAGGCACAGCAATGGGTAGCACAATGGCACCCAGTTACGCGAACGCCTATATGATCATTTTTGAAGAAGAGTTTGTTTTAAACAGCGATAAAAATGTTTATAAAAATCAAATTCAGTTCTGGAAAAGATTTATAGATGACATATTTTGTTTATGGACTGGAATGGAACAGGAATTACTGGTTTTCAATGATATGCTTAATCATTTTGATGTTAACCTTAAGTTTACATTGAATTATAATAAAACAGCAATACCATTCTTGGATTTGCTGATTAAGGTTATAGATTCAAGAATTAGTACTTCATTATTTAGAAAAAGTATGGATAGGAACACATTGTTACATAATAAAAGTTTTCATGAGCCCAAATTAAAGAAAAGTATTCCCTATGCACAATTAGAGTGAAACGTAATTGCCAAGAGACATATGATTATCATATTCAAAAAGAAGATATGGTGAACAGATTTTACAATAGGGGATATTCAAAAAAAGTTCTCACACAGGCAAGTTATAAAATTGATAAAGTTACCCGACAACATCTTTTCAGTAAAAAACAAAAGCAGAAACAGGAAAGATTAGTATTTGCCACCAAATACAACCATAAAATGACAGAAATAAGAAAGATTATAAATAAACATTGGTTCTTGGTATCCATGGATAATCCCAGAATCAAATCTTTACAACCAAGACCAATTTTTGTGTCTAAAAAAGTTAGAAATTTAAAAGACAAATTAGTACATTCGCAGTTTTTACACAAGGACACAAACCAACGTCAATTACTGCTTGGACCCCTACAACCAGGGATGACTAAATGTGGTAGATGTTCAGTCTCTAATAATACTAGTAAAAAGGCCCATTTTAAACATCCACATTTCGGTGAAGAATTTCCTATCGGAGACCATATAGACTGCAATACAGAGGGTGTCATTTATGTGTTACAGTGTGTATGTGACAAATTATATGTGGGACAAACCAAAAGGGCTCTTAAAGTTCAAATATTGGAACATAAAAGTGATATTAGAAATCAAAATGAAAAATCTCCAGTAGCTTTACATTTTAATGAGGCTGGACACACGGGAGCATCTTAGGTTTTGGGGTCTTGAGGTAGTAAAATTACCATATAGAGGTGGCAACTATACACAATTGCTAGATAAGGCTGAAATGAAATGGATTTTTAATCTAAAAACTTTAGATCCTAGTATAGGAATAAATGTGGGTAGTAATTGGCAGGCATGTTTGTAAAAATACTCGAACATAAATAGAGAACTTAGGTATTGGCACTTGCATCTAGTTGTTCATAATTGGTGTACTTGTATTTACCATGCCTCTTATAGTTAGTCCATCGTTGTACATAAAAACTTTTAGGGGCTCTGTATTGATTGTTGGGAGATAACATTGGAGTGAACCATAAGATTTATAAAATGAGTTTGATTTTAGAAAACAGTCTGTTATCTTTAAATAAAATACATATAGCAGTCACAATATATTTCTGTACAAGTAAAGTTGCTTATAAGATTTTAAGATGATTTGTAATACAATATGGCACTTCATTACATTGTCTGTCATGTTTGATATGTTTCCTGTATTATGGAATAAAATGCCAATCAATTATATATAAATATAATTTGTATAAGATTGTTAGAACATTAAGACACCTTCGTTGCTTCATTTGGGTGTCCGCTTTCTTCCCCACAAAGTTTTTTCATTATATACTGTATTTTTTCACTTTTGGCAGCAGTTCTGTCTGTTTAAAAGCAGCCTGTCTTTACCGCTTACGATCCACAACATTGAGTGGATGTGTGTTCAGTTAACAACAGCACTTACTTTCCTGTGAGAGTTTCGGGAAGATCGCCACTCCTGGGGAAATTCAGGCTGCTTAAGAGGCTAGCAGCCAGAGAGAGAGAATAACGTTACGTATGTCTATGCGAGTAGGCTTCATTACGGCTTTGTTTAAAAGTAAATTTAAAAGTAAATGTTTTATTCGCTTTTGTGGAATTTGGAAAGGTTATGGAAAGAATAACAACATCTAATTAAGAAGGTGAGCCATATTATTTACTGTGGAAGTTCAAACTTTTTTAGAAACATCATTTCGCATTTAAAAGTTCAATGGCTCACATTAAACTTGTCTTTCGGATTTAGACATTTTCAAAGAGACAGAAAGTGAAAAAACCACACGTTTGACCATTTCTTGAGGTATGCCTGTTATGGGGAAGTTTAAGTATTTACTTAAGTCACATTCGGACATAGTCTGCTGTCATAAAGCGTTTTAGATTCGAGTTTAAGAAATTATAACATTGCAGTTTATTTATTTGTTTTAGAAAGAATATTGAAGTTCTAAAGTAAACCAGCACACAGAAATGTTTTCCGCAGGTAGATACTTGAAATGAATAATATTTAATTCATCAGAAAAAATGTAACTTATAATTTAATAAAGTGTGTATTTGTTTTTGAAATAGATGGTAATGAAGCCCCGTGATCAAGCTCATAGGAGCGAAACGTAGGGGTGAAGTTAATGAAAATAAAAAGAAATCCTTGTTAAAACAGAAGACTCTGGTGATAAAATGGAGCCCTGCAGTAGCCCTTAAGATAGGGGGAGAGGGGCCAAGGAATAAATTCCTGACACCACTCTCTGAGTCCTACCCTCAAGGGAAATCAAAACCATCTGATGACTGTACCAGACAGCCCACAAACAAGCTGCAGGCGCTCCAACAATGTCATATGGTCCACAGTGTCAAATGCTGCAGAGAGATCAAGGAGGACTAAGATGGAACGTGTCTTCTGATCTCGCTATTAGGAGATCATTTAGCACATGGATAAGGGCCGTCTTGGTACTATGTCTCTTCCTAAATCCTGACTGGAGAGAATCATAGACATTGTGACTGGTCAAATGATCATCCAGCTGCAACGCAACCACCTTCTCAATAACCTTACCCACAAAGGGTAGGTTAGCGACAGGTCTGTAGTTTGCCAAGCAGTCGGGGTCAAGGGAGGGCTTTTTAAGAAGAGGCTGAACAACAGTCTTCTTCAGGGGCTCTGGAAATATCCCCCTCTCCAATGACTTCCAGACTATCTCAGCTAGGACTGGGCTGATCACATCAAAGCATACTACCAGGAGGCGTGTTTGGCCTGGGTCCAAACTACAGCTAGTTGGTCGCAACATCTGGATGATCATCACTGTGTCATTGATTGCAGGCAGGCTAAAGTCAGACCAGGTAAACTGAGGGCCCGACATCTCCTGCCGACCATCGCAAATTCCATTTGAGTGAGACAGGTAAATATCGGACATGATTGTGGCAACCTTATCTGCAAAGAATCGAGCAAACTCGTTGCTTCATTCTTGCGACAAGGCTCCTCCAGACTGGAGACAGGTTGGATTGCATAATCTGTCCACTGTCTGGAAGAGCTGAGCTGGTAGATTCTGTGCAGCAGCAATCTCCCTGGACAGGAATTCTGCCTTCTTATGGGTGATTGATGATTGATAGGCCGTATAATGGTCCATCAATCTAAGTTTGTCATCATCCAACCCCGATTTTCACCAGCTCTGCTCTAGCCTTCGCCCCACTCTCCTCGGCTCCCTCAAGGATTCATCAAACCATGGAGACCTTGGGCAGAGGGTAAGGGGGCGAACACGAACAGGTGCTATGAAATCCAGGGCCTCCACCACCACTTTATTATAGGCAAGTACTAGATCCCCTGGATCCATGCATTCACTTGGTACACCTGATGGGTCCAGCACCCTCATTAGGCTATCTGGGGTAACACCCCTTAAGGGACGGTACTGGACCATTTCCATAGAGGCAGGCCTATTTGGGGGGTCTATGAAACGGAACCCGATGGTATGATGGTCAGACCACCCGACTGGTTCCACCACCAAATCGGATATCGCCATCCCCAGGAGGAACACCAAGTCCAATGAGTGCCCCGTAATATGGGTTGAAGAGGTAATAACCTGTGTAAGGCCCAGTGAATTCATTATCTGGAGGAAGTTTTGACCAAACTGCGAGAGTTCATCGTTGACCCAGGCATTGAAATCCCCCAGGATCAGCCATCTGGGGAAGTCCAATGCCAGGTCGACAATGAAATCTGCAGCTTCCTGCAGGAAAACTTTCCCATCTACTGGAGGACAGTAGATGAGAAGAATGCTCAACCCTACACCCTCACCCAGGATATACTTAAAGGAGTTGGTGGTCCCCACTGGAACTTCCACCAGGCTCAGTTCCGATCTAAAACAAATGGCTACACCCCCGCCTCTACGATCCTTCCTTGGGCGGTGTATCACCGAGTACCCAGCTGGAACTGCTGAAGCCAAAACTGGACCAGCATTTTCATCCAGCCAGGTCTTAGTGATGCAAATCAGGTCAGAGGATCCAACAAGATATGCTATTACAGCAGTCTTGTTCTTAATAGACCTGGCATTGTATAACACTGCCCGGGTAGGATGAGTGACCAAGGAAGGCCGCAATACTTGCCTGCCGACAGCAGAGCCCTTGGGTATGGGAATCAGGCAGGGGAGGACCCCTTTCCTGAGCCCTTTTCGCCCCAGGGCGTCTCCTTGTCACCACTACCCCAATCCATCCACACCTTTCCATTCCCATCTCCCCCCCTCACTATTCCCAGAGCCCTACAACACCTGTATACCTCCGGGGGCAGTGAGGGACAGACAAAGGGGCAGAGGCTCCTGAGTCTGGAGGGGGAATATTGCCTGACTATCTCTGCACCTTCCCAACACATATTCTTAATAACCCAAATAAAACAAAATGTCTTGAAAAACTTAAAACAATCATCAACTCCTTCGTCAATTAATGATTAGATACTGCAGCACTCTCACTGCTGCAGCTTCAAAGGAGACAAATCTTAAAAATTTAAAATAAAACAGCACAGTCATTAGGACCAATATAACAATATAGAAGATAGGAGAAACCAATCACAAAACAGCTGATATTTCCCTAAAGCTGCAATTATCAAATACAAGTCAAAACAACAGAGAGAGCAATTCTGTAGTCTTCGGTGGACCCCTCAGAAACTCTCACTTCCCTGGATAGGACAGATGTTATCAGTCTAAAAGATTTTTTCAGCCCCAAAACACTCTCATTGTAAAAGATTTGTTATGATAAAAATGTCCAAAGTACTTTAACAGACTCCAAATACTCCCGCTGTCCGGGGTTAGAAAAGCAGCAGGGCACTCTCGCTGCCTTCTTAAATAAAAAGTAAAATTTTAGAATCTAAAGTAAATAGAGGAGGGGGAAGTCCAGAGACTCTTCCTTGGTGGTTATATGCTCTGAACAGGAGCAGGCCCCCAAATATTTAAGCAGGAGGCCAAGCCATAAAGGCAACAACCACAACTGCGGATCTCCACCTGGGCCTACCCACCAGTTGGCCCAGTGGGGAAACCTAAGGGACCCCAAGCCTAAACCGCCAGTTCCCTGGCAGGATAGGATTCAGTCCCCCACATAGTCGCAGTCCCACAGCCAAGCCCACCCGTAAAAGTCGGGGCCAATAGCTCACCATCCAAAATTAAGCTGTTTCTCTTAAATCCACCAAAGTTCTGTCCCCAAACTGAAGATATTCAAAGTCACTGTAGATAATCCATAAATCTTCACTTAATTTGTTCTCTGGTGCCTCTTCTGCAGCACCCTTCCCCTATCTCCACTCCTGAATTCAAAAAGCCCTAGTTCCACAGCCAAGCCCACCTGAAAAAGTCAGGGCCAGTAGCTCACCAACCTGAATAAAACTGTTCCTCATAAATCCACCAAAGTTCTGTACCCAAACTGTAGATATTCAAGAAACCACTGTAGAATAATCCATGAATCTTCCCTTAATTTACTACCATTGGGTGCCTCTTCTACAGCACCTATCTCCACTCCTGGATTCAGAGTCTAAGTTCAAGGGTCCCAATAATAGTCTCAGATACCAAGAAACAGAGCTCAGCTAACAGTTTCAACAGACTTTGTGTGTGGGGCCGAAACAAAGCTGAAACGAAACGGCCCCCTACGCACACTGCCAAATAATCACCAAGCACCTCAGCATCGGTCTCGATTCCCTTTGAATCCGCACACTTCGATCACAGTTCAAGTTTCATAGCTTGTAGTTCACCTCTAGCAGGGCTCGGGGGGTCATCACCGTAAATAAACAAGCTGAGGAAAATAAAGTTCGGAAGACGACCGAACGCATTAGCGATTACAGGATGATAGCTAAACAGTAACGGTGGACAAATAAACAATAGTGGTGGACAATAGTCAGCAAACGAGGAATAATCAAATACACAGACAAACTCTAGGCAGCTTGAACAACCGACAGCACGCCCAGCCTGGCGGAACCCCCAGTTACTCTTCCTCTCAAACACAACCTGTTGACCCAGGATCAAGGCAGGTTAGTGCGTTCTGGGCTCAGAACCCTGTATCTTCAGGGATGGCTCCTATGGACATAATTAAGTCCTGATTCGGGGTCTCCCAGAAGGTGCTTCGGGTCCTGTTGGAGACCAGGAAACCCTCTACCAGATCGACCTACGCTGTGAAATGGAAATGTTTTTCCATTTGGACGGCGCCAAAAGGCTGGGACCCATTTGCTTGCTCGGCTCCACAGATTATGGAGTGTCTGTTGCACCTGTCTGATTCAGGTCTGTCTTGCTCCTCCCTCAAGATTCACCTGTCAGCCATATCAGCCTATCATGACTTGGTAGGGGGAACCCATGGCACAGCTGGAGATCTCAAAAACCTGTCTGAAAGGGATCCTTCATCTGAAACCCCCTGTCCATAACCCTACGCCACCTTGGGATGTAAATTTTGTGAATGAGAAGCTTACGCTTCCTCCCTTTGAACCTGCGATGAGCTGTGACATGCGCTACCTCTCATGGAAGGCGCTATTTTTGGTTGCCATTACTTCCACTCAAAGAATTTGTGAACTTCAGGCCCTGATGTCTAAGGAGCCTTATTTGATTTTTCATGAGGACCGGGTGGTCCTACAAACAAATCGTAAGTTTCTTCCCAAGGTGGTTTCAGAGTTCACCCTCAATCAGATGGTATAACTTTCAGTGTATTACCCTAACCATTCTAACAATGGTGGGGCTCTTCTTCATACGCTGGACATACACAGGATCCTGAGATGTTACATCCACAGGACTAAAAGTTCCAGAAAGTCTGATCAGCTTTTTGTCTCCTTTGCCCCCAAATCCTTGGGTTCAGCAGTGTCTAAGCAGTGCTTATCCAAATGGCTTGCTAACTACATTCGCTTCTGTTATCAGAAGTATGACAGACCTGTGCCGGGGGAGGTCAGAGGTTATTCCACTAGAGGAATGGTGGCATCCACAGCCTTTTTGAGAAACGTTTCTGCAATGGAGATTTGTGCAGCAGCCAGCTGGAGTTCAGTCCATACTTTCACAAAGCATTAAAGTCTAGACATTACCTGTAGGCGTAGGGCCAGGTTTGGCCTCGCCGTTCTACAGGGCCTATTGTCCTAAGGCCAGTCCTGTTCTGCCCTTTCGGTTGCTCCTCCTCCCGTGATTCTCTTGGTCTCTTTATAAGTGACTGCTTGGCATTCAGTCTTATCAGTGATGACCTACTGCAGGAACCCTCTCGAAGTAAGAGAGTACTGTTACGTAACAACTTACTGTAACAGTAGCTCTTCAAGAGAGGTTCCTGCAGTAGGTCACATTTTCCCTCCCACCTTCCCCCAGTTTTTGCATTTCTTTGTCTTTTCTAAACATTCTTTCTCCTGTCTCTTCCTGCTTGGATCTCCAGCGTGAGAACTGGAGGGTGGGGGGCATGGGGAACTTCCACTATATAGAGTGACGCTGACGTCCGTCACGTGATGTGACCTCAGGTTGGCGGTCCCCTGCCAGGCATTGCTGGAAAAAGTTGCTGTTCGGTCCTGATGCCAGGGGATGCAGTCCTATCAGTGATGACCTACTGCAGGAACCTCTCTCGAAGATCTACTGTTACGGTAAGTTCTTACGTAACTGTACTTTATTTAAATGTTTAGGGGACAGTATATTTCTTTTTTTTTGTGATTGTAGTTAGCAGTGAGCGTGATAGTGAAGAAAAAGCATTATTGTTCAGATATTGAGTTGCGTGGGACGTGAGGATTTGGTGCTGGTAATTAATTCAGTGTACAACGTATATAATTCGGCTTAGGTATGAGGAGAGACAAAACATTTTTTATGAGCAGGAATATAGTGTATGATGCCATGGTCACTGCAACAGGTCCATGCCTAAATGATGCCCCCCAAGACCATTAGTATTTGCTTCGTGCTGGTCTCCTGCCCCTGGACCTTCCTGTTAACACGTTTCCATTTACTTCACCTCTCGTTGCTTGTATAGCATTTTGGGATACCATGTATATGAAAAGTGCCATATAAACACAAATTAATATTTTTCTGCTTCTTCCAGCAGATCTTTTTTCTTCTACTGAAAAAGTGCCCCCACCCCAGTCATCTCCTCCAGAAATCTGGCCAAGTTTTTGAATATTTGGCAAAAACTTGTTGATTTAGGTTTATTTTGAGTTTGAATTGTTTAGTATTTTCCACACAGTTCTGTATATATTTTTTAACATCACTTTCTTGGTTCCCTGGTAAGTGCTGTATGGTCATGGGTTTTTCATTTCCAGTGGAAAACACTGGTAAAAAACAGAATTTGGGAGTCAGTTTTTCATGAAAACCCCAGATTGCACCAGCTTTTTGGAACCCAGCTATTTTGCACCACATTTTTACATTTTCGTATAAAATATGCTGATTCCTCCCCAGTTTTTTGGGGGGATGGAAAAATTGATTTTAAGATTTTGTCAAATAAATTCAAGTACCCATTTTTGAACATGGGAAATCGGTGAATTGCTGTTGCTTTTTTATTCAGTTCTCAGTGATTTTCACTGGCTTCTGAATTTAAAAAAGTGTCTGGCTCGTTACCGCAGTAGCAGGGCTACCACTCTCAATGCTAGTGGCCCAAGTTTGGGAACAAGCCCAGGGCATTTGGAGCTGGCCATGCGAGGAGGGTTGCGCATTCACAGAAGAGAGACTCCTCCATGGAGAGAGGGTAACAAGCTCCACTGCAGTATCACCACCTAGGGGTCCACAGCTGGTGGTTAATTATATCAGAGCTACGGGAGGGGTGGGGCACCTTCTGGCTCCATTGTATCTGCAGATATGCACACTTCACTGAGCTCTGACCTTTGGTAGTCTATGCAAAAAAACTGACACCCCCACCACACCAAAAGAGTGCAGCATCATGACTGGCATTGTCTGGCGCCCACCCAACTCCCAGCACTTTGTAGTCCTACTGTGGGGAAGGGCCAACTGGTACCCTCCCAAAAAAGACTCCACCATTGAGGGGAAAGTTTTTGGAAGGAGGAGGCAGAAGTAAGGCACGGGAACCACTTCACAGGGAATGGTGGTGGTGGGGCTTCTGGGATAGACGGTTCTTCAAAGGTGATGGCCTTCACCTGACAAGAGAGGGAACTAGTGCATTAGGGCAGAAGTTTGATGTCTACATTGGCAGTTAAACTAGCTGCGGATTTTACTGCGGTGGGAAGAACAGTGAGGAACCTAGACAGGACTCCTCTGGGGATAGGAGTAAGGTGTTCGGGGAATACTATATGTGAGTAAAGAGTCCATGGGGGGCAGGGTAGACACAAGAGACATGAAAGGAAGGGAAGCTTAAGACACCAAGGTTATTGGAGAAGGGTGATGGGGAGGGCAAGCGAGAACCAATAGAGATGCAGTAGTTTGTTGGAGGGTAGTGTGCCTCAGTGCTAGCAGTCTGTGTAATAAGATTGGGTTCCAGGCTTTGGTGGCAGACTCTGGACTGGAATTAGTGACTGTTACGGAACCTTGGGTCAATGTGAACAGTGACTGGGACATAGCGATCCCAGGCTACATCTTATGTAAGCATGATAGAGGTGGAGGGGTGGCCATCTACATCAGAGAAGGGATTGAGGCAGTAGAGGATGGTACCATGGGGGGAGAGGCAGCAGAATCACTGTGGGTTCAGCTGACAGAGTTGTCAGGTTGTCTGGTAGGAAAACTCACATAGGGGTATTTTACAGGTCACTGTGGCAGGGAGAAGAGAGAGAGATAAGGAACTGGGTGCTGAAGTTAGGAGGTTTTAATAGTGGGAGATCTCAACCTGCCAGACATTGACTGGGACATCCCAGTGGCGAGGAGTGCCAGAAGCTAGATCCTGCTTGATGTCTTGCAGAACTGCATGTTAGTACAGCAGGTCATGGATCCCACTAGACAGTCAGCCATTCTAAATGTGGTACTCACAATCTCTGAAATAGTAGGCAGAGAACGGGTTGGGGAAACCACTGGGACCTAGAGACCACAATAATATATGGTTAGAGGTGGCCCTGGGCACCTGTAATCCTTGTCTAAGGCTGACATGCTAGACTTCAGAAGGGCAGATTTCAACATTAGGAAAGGTATTATACTGGACAGGTTAGCTGGGGGGTGGAGGAAACATGGGGGTTATAAAAGGGGCTGCTCTTGAGAAAATAAAAACATACATGAGAACAGGTATCAAGAGATGCAAGAATAAAAGGTCAGTTTGGTTCTCTGAAAGGGTCAGGGAGGTAGTGAGGGCTAAAATGATGGCCTTTATAAGGTACAAAGAAAAGCAGGGGGATGAAGAATGGGATTCCTACCAGGAGAAAACTAGAGAGGCCAGGATGGCAGTCAGAGTTGTGTGTTGCAGAGAGGTCAAGGGAGGGGACAAACGGTTCTTTAGACATATAAGAGAATAAAGAAAGACAGGAGGAGGAATTGTCAGACTAATGGGGGGGGGCAGGGTAATAAAGGGGGACGGGCAGAAAGCAGCTGGGCTAAATGACTACTTCTCCGTATTCATTATGGAGAATAGTGGGCATGTGCCGGAGAGCAGCATAAAAGCAGCTGATAGAGGGGTCCCGAAAATGAAACTACAGATATTTTCTGGCAAAGGAGTCGAAAAGGGGTTAGCAGCCCTGAAGGTAAATAGGGCCCTGGGGCCGGATGGGATGCATCCGAGGGTGCTAAGGGAACTGGCATCAGTGTAAGCTGAACCCCTGGTGGGGCATTTCAGTAGCTCTATGTACCAGGGGGTGGTTTCCAGGGACTGGAGGATGGTGGACATGGACCTGCTTCACAAGGGAGGAGAATAAAGAGCAGCCAGGAAACTATAGACCTGTCTGCCATACCTCCGTTGTAGGGAAACTGATGGATACACTAGTCATAGAAGATCCAGTGGAATACCTGGAGAAAAATGGACTTAAAGAGAGTAAGCAGCATAGATTTGTGATGGGGAGTACTTGTCAGACTGTAGTATTCTTTGACTGGGAAACCAAGATAGTTGCTAAGGGCCATGCTGTAGGTTTACTCTACTTCGACTACAACAAGACATTCAACACAAGTGTTCGACCCACCAGAAGATCTGAAAATCAGCCCCTTCAGGTCCCCCGCTGCCGGACTTCCCAGGGACAGAGATCATTTGCCTATCGTGCCCCTTCCTGGCTAAATGCACTTTGCACCTCTATTACCTCCTCTACCTCTCTAGGTGCATTTAAATCTAGCCTATTCTCTCACCTTACCACCTCTAACTCCTGTGACTGCTTTGACTAATTCCTCTCTAGTTAAGTTATTGCTCTCCTGCCCCAATTACCTGACAAAGCCCGTAGATGATTCCTTTCCACTACCTGTGGTTGGCTCCTCCCTCCTTTCTTGTATATACCCTATTCTTCACATTATCTTCCTGCTCCCCCCATTTGATTTTGCCTATTGATTTAATGTGTTTCACCTCGTAATTACTTGTCCTTGCACTAATGTTTTCTTCTCTTTTTTGATATTTGTTCGGTCTATGTGTATAGTATTCCACAATGTACTTTACTTGTGTCATTCATTGTAACCTTATTGCTTGTACCTAATTTGTCGCGGAACCTTTGTAAAAGAGCCTTGGCTCAAAGGTATTAATTCCTAGTACTCAATAAACAATAAACAACTTGGTGCCATGTCGAAGGCGGCTGAAGAACATGGGGAATCTGGGAACAGCTAAATGAGTTGCAAGGCGGGAAGAGAGTTGGTTGGAGGGGAGGCAGCAGAGAGTTGTAGTGAATGAGGTCAGATTAGTGGAAAGAGGGGTCACTTACGGAGTACCAGAAGAATCTGTTCTGGGTCCAGTCCTCCTCATTATGTTCACCGGCAACATGGGAGAGGGAATCCAGGGTAAGTTGTGTCTATTTGCAGATGGCACTGAACTCTGTGGTAGGGTTGACAATTTGGAGTGGATAAGGGAGATCTTCGAGGATATCTCTTGCAGCAGGTCACACCTTAGGAACCTTAGCCACCAGGTGCCAGGACCACATGGAAGCGTTTTCATAAGCAGTCTAACTGGGACCACCCATGGCGTCACTACATTGACGTCCCCCTGTATAGCTGTGTGTGGCCCCAGGCCTTCCAGTTCTATTCCTGTCGTTGACCATCACATCGAACTCTGTGGAGCACTGTCGCTTCAGTCAACCACCATTTTGCAAAAACCAGAACAGCGGTCAGAGGGTGTCCTTTTGGTGTGCCACCCACTGCTCGAAAGGCAGCTGCTGCTCTGTCCACCTCCTCCAACCCGAACAAGTGCTCAAAGGGTGGAGGAGCAGGCCCAGCCGCAGAATCTGCCACAGCCTGACTCTTTGTGGGCCCCCCCCAAAATCCAGTTCCTCAGGATCTGGTCATTGGTGGTCATTTCTCTTTCCATCTTGAGGGGTGGCAGGAGATTACTTCTGACATGTGGATGCTTCAACTTATATGCCAGGACCATGCTCTTTGTGAAGAGGCCTCCAGACCTCCCACCTATGAGCAGAGATTCAGGTGCTCCTTGCAAAAAAGGCCATAGAACCCGTTCCCAGAAAACAGCGAAACAAGGGGTTCTACTCCTATTTCTTCTTTGTCCCCAAGTTGACTGGGGACCTGAGGCCCATCCTGGACTCACGCAGCCTGAATCGCTTCATGCAGTACAAAGAGTTCAGGATGGTTACTCTCCCTGGTCTGTTTGCTCTGGGTGGGCGACTGGATCTGCTCCATGGATATGCAGGAGGCCTATCTGCATATTAGAGTTTGTCCCTCCCACAGGATGTACCTCAGATTCCTTTTCCTAGGGGAGCACTAAAAGGTCAGGGTTCTCCTTTTTGGCTTATCATCAACTCCTTGGGTCTTTACCAAATGCCTCGCAGTGGTGGCAACGGCTCTCAGGAGGGAGGGCTTCTGCGTATTCCCTTGCGTGGACTGGCTACGCAAGGCCCCATCCAGGGAGGAGTTGTTTGTCATCCTGTAGCGAACTCTACAGCTGTTTCACCAGCTGGAGGTTACAGTCATCCTGGTCAAGTCAATACTGACCATGGCTAACGTCTTCAGTACATTGGGGCCATTCTGAATGCAGCTCAGGGCTCGGCTTGTCTGCCCTCAGGTCGGGTGGAGTGCTTGATCACACAGGTCCGGGAACTCTTTTGTAGCCAGTACATCACAGCTCGGACATACCTCAGACTGCTGGGGCTGATGGCTGCAGCAGTTGCGACTGTTCCCCTAGCATGGCTCTATATGCGCATCCCTCAGTGGCCCTTGAAGGTGCAGTGGAATCAGTGGACCGATGACCTGGAGCAGATGGTGCTTGTCTTCTGCCCCGTCGGGAAAGTCCTTCAATGGTGGATGGAACCCAGCAACTTGCTAGCGGGGGTTCCTTTCCTCATCCCCTCAGATGCTTTGGGGATGGGCTAGGTTGCCCACTCAAGATGCAAGTGGTTCTGTATGGTCTGCAGGCCTTCCAGTTCCACCTGTCCCCAGGCCCTCTGCTGGTGCAGATGGACAATGTCATTGTAGTGCACTACATCAACAAACAGGAGGCACCCACTCTAACCCCCTGTACAAGGAGGCGGATGAGGGTTTGGTATTGGGCTGTGGACCACAGTCTCAAGCTGTCAGCAGTCCGTGTTCCAGGCACCCAGAATGTCCTGGCAGACGAGCTAAGCTGGTCACAGTCTAGAATGCATGAGTGGGAACTGCTGACCTCAGTTGCCAAAGACCTGCTCAACAGGTAGGGGCGTCCAGAGTTGGACCTTTTTACGTCCCCACACAATGCAAAACTGCTGCTTTTCTGCTCGCTCAATCCAGGACCTGTAGTTCTTTGGTGAGATGCACTGTCCCTCTCTTGGAAAGGGAGGCTCCTCTGTGCCTTACTTCCCTTTTCTCTGATCCAGAGAGTACTAATCAAGCTCCAGATGGAGGGCACCACGATGATCCTGGTGGCTCCCTTTTGACCTCATCAGATTTGGTTTGCACTGTTACAGCAGTTGGTGGTGGAACCTCCAGTACATCCCCCTTGTGCTGTGGTTTGCCGTTGCTAGAGCGAGGGTTTGATGTGTTTTCTAGGGTTCTAGTTCGGTTCAGGTTCGGCAGGCTACAGTTGGAGTTTGACTGTTTTGATTTGGTAAGTATAAGTTTGGGTTTGAGTTTAGTTCAGTTCAAGATTTTTTTTGTGTAATTTTTCATAAGCAGACTTAACTGGGTGGCCCCAGTTAGACTGCTTGTGAAAAAGCTTCTGTTTGGTCCTGGCGTTTGGTGACTAAGATCCCTAAGGTGTGACCTGCTGCAAGAGATTCTTCCGAAGATCTGCTGTTACAGTAAGTTCTTGCATAACTGTTCTTTGCAGAGAGAACAGCAATGCCCAGAAATAGGTCCACGGTCTAGCAGCTGAAATTCAGTACCAAAAAGTGCAGAGTTATGCACTTAGGGAACAAAACCCCTAGAACAGAGTATTGTATGGGGGGGACACAACTTCAGAGGAATTTGCGGGTCAGCTGGTGAGATGGGTAGGAAACTGGCTGCAGGGAAGGCAACAGAGGGTGGTGGTGGGTGGGGAGCTCTCACACCCAAGGGCAGTGGACGAGCGGTGTTCCACAGGGCTCAGTGTTGGGACCAGTGTTGTTTAGGATATTCATTGCAGACATATCATGGGACATCAAGAGCAAGATCAGTCTGTTTGCTGATGATACCAAGGTAGGCGCGGTGGTGGATGACCTAGGGGATGGCAGGGGTTGCAGGATGATCTGGCAAAGCTTGAAACTGGTCAGACACCTGGCAACTGGGCTTTAATGCCAAAAGTGCAAGGTGCTGCATTTTGGGATGAAGAACCCAAAGAGGAGTTACCAGCTAGGGGAGTGCAGCTAGCCCAGACAGAGGAGGAAAGGATCTGGGTGTGCTCATTACAGGGTCAATGAACAACTCGGCACAATGTAGGAAGGCAGCTGCAAAGGCCAACAAAATGCTGGGTTGTATTGCAAGGGTATATCCTCGGAGGAGGAGGGAGGAAATTGATTCTGCCACTGTATAGGTCATTAGTTAGACCACTGGGTACTGCGTGCAGTACTGATCGTATCTGAAGAGGGACATTAAGTTACTGGAGGGGGTACAGGCGCGGAGCGACAAAAGATGGATCAAGGGCTGGGGACTTATCATAAGGAGAGGAGGTTGAAGGAGTTGAATATGTACTCACCAGAGGAGAGGAGAGACAGGGTGACATGATTGAAACCTTTAAATACATGAAAGAAATAAACAAGACGGGTACAGAGGGGCTGTTCAAAGTAAGGAGGGAGGGCCACCAAGGGCCATGATATGAGACTGGAGCGAGGAAGGTTCAGGAGGGAGATGAGGAGACACTTTTACAGAGAGGGTGGTGGCTGGGTGGAATGCGTTACCTGCAGAAGTGGTGTGCAGTAGAACAGTGGACTGCTTCAAACGAGGATGGGACAGGACAAGGGAGGTTAATGAAGGGGAAGGGTAGAAGGGAGGGGCAGCTGCAGAATAAGGGGTGCTAGCTGCACATTCGAGCAGACTTGATAGACCTCTAGGCCTTTATCTGCTGGCAAATTTTGTATGTTTGTAGGAAGGAGATCTAGGAGTCATCATTAGTGACTCCCTGAAAAGCCAATCAGTATAACAGGGCCTTCGGCAAGGCTAACAGGATGCTGGGGTGCATCCAGATGGGGTTCGACAGTGGAAAGAAGGAAGTTCTGTTACCACTGTGTAGTCTGCACCTGGAGTACTGTGCCCAGTTCTAGAGTCCCGACCTAAAAAAGGACAGGGACAGGCTACAAAAGGTACAACACAGAGTGACCAGTATGATTCAGGGCCAGGAGGGCAGATCCCACGAGGATCGGTTAAGGGCACTGAACATGTATTCACTTGAAACCAGAAGAGAAAGGGGATGTAATATAGACCTTCAAGTTCCTGAAAGGACATAACGGTGTGGAGTGTGAGGAGCTACTTACCAGGAAAAAAGAAGATAGGACAAGGTGTTACCAGTGGAGGTTAACAGGAGGAAGGTTTAAAAAGATGTGAGGAAGTATTATTTTATGGAAAGAGTGGTAGAGCCATGGAATGGTATGCTGACAGAGACTGTGGGTGCCAAAATTATAAACAACTTCAAACATGATGGGGATAGAGCCATTGGTATAGTAGCTGCTCAGAGAGACGAGGGAGGTCGGAATGCAGAGAACAACAGGGATAATAGGGTATTCAGAGACCCCACAGGGACAGCAGATCTTATGGTATGATAGGGTAGTATCGGCACCCAACAAAGCAAATATCTGGTGCACAAAAGAGACCATAAGGTACTCAATATAAATGCAGATGGCTTTATTATGAGTAGCAAACAAGTTGACGTACTGACAGTACCCCAGCACTTCAGATCCTTGCAAATTCATTGGGGAGAATGCGTCCTTTCCCACATGCACTCTGTCACCCCTGTGAGGTACTTGTAGGTCTCAATCATTTCACCTCACTCCCCTCTTCCAGAGTGTACATACTGAGATCCCTCAGTCTCTACTCTCTTGCAAACCCTGTACCATTTTAGTTGCCCTCTTCTGGGCTGCCTCCACCCAGTGCATAACTTTAGGCATGCCAGGGTTAACTGCTAGAGAGTATGTATCCCAGTTCATGAGTCTTTAAAAAATAAATTATCCAAAAAAATACTGGCGTTGTTCACCTCAGCATAGGCAACAAATACAAAAATGAAGAGAAGGTATATGGTACTACAGGGCATGCTCTCAAACTGAGAGGGAGGGGCAGAATGAATAAGGATAAACATTTATTTTGTATTTATTTTATTTAGTTTTTGTTGACCAGGTAAGTGCACTAGACAAATCCTGCCTATTTTCAGGCACGACCCGGGGGAGGGGGATACAGATGAATTCCAACTGACCTTGAACCAGATTAAGCTGTTGGTGGTATTTTTAGTGAACGAGGGAAATTTGGCCAGGACACTGGGGAAATTCCCCTACTCTTGCAGTAGGGGAACCCCCTGGGACTACTGAACTGCTCTCAGTATGTCTCTGACTGCTGAGTGTGTGGATGTGTTGAAGGAGCATTCCATGGACCCTGCTAGTGTTGCTGCAGATGGTTCTTCTCTTATGGACATTGTGGATGATTTGGCTGTTTCCTTACCTGTTGGAGTTGCTGTTTTCATACCTGCTGGAGTTGCTGATTTACAGCCTAATGCTGTAGAACTTTCACCAGAGGCTGGTACTTCTGACCCGGTTGTGGTTCGATTGTGATTCCGATTGTGGAGGCGACAAGAAATAAGCGCCTGGATTGCTGTCATGCTTTTGGAATGATGAAGAAAAGTAATATGGATCCTTTAGAAGACTTGGCGGTCGGTCGACTGAAGTATCGGCCGACCTGTCGGACGGTGACTCCTTTCCTTTTTCAGCGAGGCTTTCTTCCTGGTCCCCTGAAGTGGCTCTTGAGAAAGCGGGGTGGGTCAAGACCCCCACCTCATGGATTCCTGACCTGTGTATTCACTTGCCAGGAGAAGGGTCACCTATGGTCCCGGAACCCTCTGCATTTCCCTGTCAGCAGGGGTGTCCTAACTCAGAGCCGGACCGGGACGTAGCGTCACTTCCGGCTGTTCGCGAAGGCATTGTGCGTCCTACTCTGGAAGTCCCTGCTCCTTGTCAGGCATCTTGTCTGCCGGGGCCTTGTTTTTTGGCTCCTACCGACCCCGCTGCCTCGCAGGATGTTCACCGGACTCCCGGCCTACGACCTAGCTCTCCTCATACAGGTCAGTCCTTTTCTGCTTTACATGACGACCCGGTTTTGGGACCGGTAGGGGATGCGGTGCCACATAGCCTACGGGATGGTTCTACTGCAAAGCCTGTCAGCTATGCCTCCTTGTTTAAACCTTCTGATATGCCAGCCAGGAAGCATTTTGTGGCTCGTATTTATTACAGAGGTGGTTTAGACTTCGGACCGCAACTATGTGGGCAAACGCTTGATAATTGACTCTGAGAGAAACGACTGAGGTGTATGCTTTCATCCACACCTCAGGGGACCATAACTTTGATGTCTTTTTGTTCAGCTACTTTATTGGATAAATTCTGGGCTGCATATTATGCTGCTCGCTCGGACCCTATTTGAAGCCGTTTGTAGTTATCCCTATTACTAGGCCTACTGCTAAAGTGATTACTGTTCTCTTTCGTAATGAAGGGGTGAATGTTTTGGATATTCTATATTGGTTGGAGAGACGCTGTACGGTTAATAGGGTGCCTCATGCCCTAATTGATGATAATGGATTTTGGACTGGAGGGTGGAAGTTTAATGTCCAACTGAAAATGACTGAAGATGGGATTCAACATCTTCCTAACTGCTTCTATTTGGGAAGGGATCGTGGTATTTTATTCTATCCAGGCCAGCCGTGCTTCTGCTATAGATGTGGCTCTTTGTCCCATCTCAGCTCTGACTGCGATCAGCTGAAGTGTGCAGCCTGTGGAGGTTTGGGTCACTCAGTTCTGGCTTGTACTGTTCCTCCCACTTGCAACCTCTGTGGTGAAGTTACTCATGTTTTTGCAGCCTGCCCGTGGGCTGCCCATAATACCACTGATTATGTGGAACATGACTTTTATATTGCTAAATCTGCCTCATCCTCTTCCACTAAGTCCCCCGGCTCGGGTCCTGTTCCTAGAGTTGTGCCTATGGGATGTCCCTCTGCTACTTGGAAAGGTGACCCTGCTGTTCCTCGGAGGCGAGAGATTCCTGTAGTCCCCCCGAGTCCCTTCCTCCGCCTATTTCCTCTGTTCTTCTTTGCACTCCACCTCCTCTCCGGAGGAGGTGGTCTGAGATCAGTAGAGTTTATGGAGGTTTCTCACCCTCTTGGTATGTGACTTCGCTCAACTAAACCAGTGGATGATAAATGACAGTTTTCCATTCAGGTAGATAACCCCTATGAGCCTTTACAGAGCTAGGGAGACATTATGAAGGGGGATGATCCAGACGAGTCTCTCCCTACTTCTTCTCAACCTGAGGCTCCTTTAGTTCCCATCCCTTTATATGACAGCCCTGGGTCTACCTTGAGGAAGAGGTCCACCGGAACTAGGAAAAGAAATGATTTTGTCTTTGTTCTGGGGTTATTTTCTCCATTTTCTTACCATTTTGGTTATGTCTTCGGTACCAACCACTGTTAATTTAGCTAGTCTAAATGTTAATAGTATTCGGTCAGTGTATAAAAGGAAGGCTACGTTTTCAGCCTTGCATTCCTTACCTTATGAAGTTTATTTTTTACAAGATGTTAGGCTTTATACTGCCATGGATGTTGATAGGGCTACTAGGAACTGGGGGTTTGGGCCTTCCTATTGGTCCCTTGGTCAAGATCTTTGTTCTGGTATTGGGTTTGGTTTCTGTATTTCTGGGTTTATCTTTCAAAAACTGGTGGATTTGGTCCTTGGGAGGGTACTGATTTTGGATATTTTGTGGCATGATTTGTCTTATAGGTTTATTAATGTTTATGCTTCCCAACAAAAGGCTGCTTGGGTACAGATTTTTCGGTTGATTAAGCCTTATTTGTTCACAAATAGGTTAGTTCTATGGGGAAGGGTTTTTAATTCCAGTTTGGACATTAAGCCTAAAGGAAAAGTGTATTGTGATACGCATGCATTATAAGCTATTATTGAAGATCTAGATCTGGTCGATGTGTTTGCCCGAAATCCATTGCCCACCTTTTTTAAAGGTAAACTGACTTCCAGGATAGATTTCTGGCTTTGCTCACGGAATGTTGGGGAATTTCAGGGAGTGGTTTTGCCATTTGAAACTTCTGATCACAATTTGTTGGGGCTGCAGATCCATTTTGGGGGGGGGGGGGTGGTGACAGCTCATGGGCCTGGGGTTTGGAAGGTAAATATAACTTTATTGTTGGATCCGGAGTTTTGTAAGGGTTTTTCGGACCTACTCTCAGATAGGAACTCTGTGCTTTTTTTTTATGATTCTATAATTGATTGGTGGGTGGATACTAAGGTATGCCTAGTAGCCTACTTTAAATTACGTTCTAGACGTTTAGCTGATAGTAGGCACCAAAAATCTCGGCTCCTTCGGACTGAGCTGTATGAACTGTTTTCTATGGTCTATTTGTCGCAGTCAGATTGTGGGGATCGTATCCGGTCTGTTAAATCGGCTTTGACACAATTACAGTATGACAGACAGAGGTCTTTAGATTTTGAACAGCGATTTCGGACTTCAGGGAAACAGAGTCAATTCAATCCTTATGATAATTGTAAGAGGAAGGTTTTTGATAGGCAGATGTTTCAACTTACTGATCACCAAGGTTGCCCTGTTACGGGGAAGTCACATCTTCTGCAATATGTTGAAAACTTTGTGAAACATGCCTTTGAATCCCCGGTGTCAGATTCAGTAGAAATGCATTTATTGTTACATGCCTCGGATGTACCTACCTTGACATTTGTTCAGCAGCAGGCTGTTTTGGCCCCCTTTTCACTGGCGGAAGTGAAGGTGGTCATCACCACTTTAAAAGATATGGTGGCGCCTGGTTCTGATGGGTTATCTTCAGAAATTTATAAATCTCTGTTGGGTATTATACCTAATCAGTTATTGGCTGTCTTTAATGCTTTTTTATCTGAGGACTGCCTTTCGGACCAAATGTATGAGGGGTTGATGCTTTTTCTGTTTAAAAAGGGTGATAGGTCTGATTTAAGTAATTGGCGCCTGATTACATTGTTGAATACGGATTTAAAAATGTTTGCAAAATTGCTGGGTATTAGGATTTTGAAGTTATTTAGCTTTTTGATCTCCCCCTCTCAATATTGTTCCGTCCCGGGTAGGTCCATCAGAGATGCCTTGATCCTGGTACGGGAATTGTTTTCTCAAGGGCATAAGGGGGCTCTTACTGGTTATTTGTTTAATTTTGACTTATCCAAAGTTTTTGATGGGGTGTCTCAGGAATTTATTTGGTTAACCCTTTGGGCTTATGGTTTCCCCCAGATATTTGTTAATTGGCTTAGCCTATGTTACTCCTTGGCTTATGTCAGGCCCTATGTGAATGGTTGGATTGGGTCCCCATGTTACATCCGTCGGGGTGTTCGACAAGGCTGTCCTCTAAGCCCGCTTTTATTTGTAATAGCATTTGACCCCATCATTTGTTTACTTCAGAGATCTCCTGGACTCCCGGGTATTTCAAGTACGGGTTTATATCATCAAAAAATTATATGTTATGCTGATGATTTATGTGTTTTAGTACCAACCATACAGGTTGGATATTTATTATGTCAGTTTCTCCCTGTTTATTTACGATATTTTGGTTCTTGTTTGAATTTTCAGAAGAGTGTTTATTTCAATTTAGAAGGGCCCTCTGTTGGGTGTTCCCATTTTTGTGGTATTCGTTTGGTGGACTCTCCACACAAAATGTTGGGTCTTTTTTTTGGTATACCTGATATGGCTCAGTATAATTGGGAATTGTGTTTGAATATCGGTAGGGAAAAGGTTTGTAAATGGAATAAATGGTTTATGGGGAAAAAGAAGAGGGTCTTTTTGATTAGAACTTGCTTACTACCTTTGTTTCTGTATGTTGCCCATATCTTTCCAGTACCCAGTTTTTTGTGCCGCTTATGAGTCTCTTTTTTTTCCTGTTTTGGGGGCAGCCAGCTAAACCCAGTTAAGAGAAATATTTTATTTACTGATTATCGCCATGGGGTGGTTAATATGATTCCCCCGATTGTTTTCTTTTTTTCAATTTTTTTTTCCACCAATTTAAAGCCTCTGGTTTACCAGACACCTAAACTTTGGGTTCCGTTGGTCAAGGCTTCTCTTTTGGAGATTTTACGGGAACATTTTATGGCAAGTTTTGTACACAGAAATAAGCGGAAATATGTTTTGTCTTCTGATTGGGTAGTGGTGTTTGACATGCTTAAGAAATGGCATATTACGGTACGAATGGTAACTGAGCTTTCTAGGAAAAGTTTGTATACGGTTACAGTAGATTCCTGTTTTTCGGAGAGGGTTTTTCCACATTTTAAGGCTTCAGAGCAGGCCAAGATTGGCAGTCGTCTTACTGATATTAGAATTCCTCTGGTTATGTGGGATATATCATGTCTGGGTGTACATGGCAAAATTAATGTTTTGGGGAATCATAAACATAAACAGTTATTAGATCGTTATTGTTTTAGAGATTCTTGTGCTGAGTCACTTGAGACCATGGTGCATTTATACTTTTCTTGTCCCTTTATTGAACAATTTTGGTTTTTATGGCGTCGTAAATATTGGCACCGGGTGTGGAAAACATGGGACCCAAGATCCTTGTTTTTTGGTTTATTTCCTGCCTCCTGGGATGGGTATGACTCTAGTACATTTAATTTAATTGCTGTCCTTATATTATATTGGGTTTGGCAAGTTAGGTGTTGCTTTTTGTTTCAACAGCGCTATGTCTCCCCTACGGATCTGTTTCATAAAATTGTAAACCATATTGATTGCATTAAGGATGGTGAAAGGAAACTTCTCAAGCGGGACATTTGGGAAAGATATTGGGGTTTTTGGTGATCTAGTTATTCGCTGTTCTGAATTTTTCATGTTTTGTTTTCATTTCATTTATTATGGATGGAAACCTTTGTTACCCTGAGAATGAATTTGTTTATTTCTATAGCATGTATTATGTTTTATTGTGGGAAGGGGGTTTCTTGGGGGTTTTCCTTTTATTTGTTCTGATTATTTACCCTTTGTATTAGTTTTTGTTTACCTGATTCTTTTATATATTTGCTTCTCTGTTATGCTTTGTTATGGTTTCAATAAAAATGCCCCTACTCTTTTCGATAAGTGCCATGGAATTTTTAACATCCACCTGAACTACCACCAATCCAGGCAGATGGGATCTCGGTTTAACGTCTCATCCGAAAGACAGCACCTCAGAAGTGCAGCACCACTCTCATGCTGTACTACAGTGTCAGTACTGGGATATGAACCCAAGTGCCAGATGTGGGAACTGAACCCACAGCGCTCTGATCTCCCGGCCTCAGAGGCGAGTGTGTTACCTACTGAGCCACTGACACTGCCAAATATGCATAAAGAAGCAGTTCTTCACACATAGGATGGTTATCATGTAGAATAGCCTACCCAGTGAGGCAGTAGAAGCTAGCACTATTCAGGCTTTCTGAGCAGGGCTAGACATAGTCCATAGGAAATCTTGGCAGCATTAAGGGTTAAACAGCATGCGTAGGGGTAACATTGCGGTTGACTTGCTTGGATGTGTGCCCATACTCAGATTGGGTATTGTCATGGCAGTGCAGCAGCAGGGGGTGTGAATAAAATGGACCCTAAGTTCCTTCCATCATCACAGTGCTTTGTTACTATGGTGCCCAAAGAGGGTTCATAGTGCCTATTTCTCCATCCTTCTGAAGACTTAATTCAGGCAACTGCTTGTTAGAATAAACTTCCCAACAGCACTTCCTAAAACAGATTCAAGAAAAAGTGATACTCTGGATAAAGAAAAGTATAGTTCTTGTCTGCATTGACTTTAAAACAAGTTACACTTTTAAGTTACATGGCCCATTATCAGAAGTCTCTCTGGTTTGACAGTCTGCCTCTCGAGGAAAAGACTGACCTTTATATAGTCATAAAAACATCCAGTCTGCCCATTGTCCTTGTCTATACCGTCATCACTGACCCTAGTTGGTCATAAGTGTCACTTCCTCCCCCATTCCTCTTCCTGATATGTCCCTATGCCTATCCCACACATGTTTGAAGTTGCCCAGAGTTATTGCCCTGACTAACTCCTCTAGTAGGCTGTTCCAGTCATCCATCACCCTTTCCATGAAGAAGTATTTCTGCTCATCCCTCCTAAACTCCCCCGTCCTCAGTTTCATTGCATGCACCTTGTTCTAGTGCCTTCTTTTCTCTGAAACAGACCATCCACTTACACCTTGTTCACTTTTGTGAGGTACTTGTAGGTTTCAGTCATGCCCCTTCCTGCTTTCCTCTCTTCCAGGGAGTACATGTTGAGTTCCTGCAGCCTTTCCTCATATGGCTTCTCGTGCAACTCCCTCACCATTTTAGTTGCCTCCTCTGTACCAACTCTAACTTTTCACTGTCTTTTCGGAGGTGCAGCCTCCAGAATTGGACTCACTACTCCAGGTGAGGCTTCAACCAGTGAGCAATATAATGGCAGCACCATCTCCCTCCGCCTGCTGGAAATCCCTCTCCAGATGCACCCTAGCATCTCGCTAGCCTTTCCTGCTGTTTTGTCTCACCGCACTGCTACACTGAGGTAATCAACTATAATGACCCCTAGGTCACTTTCTTGCTCGGTGTCTGTAAGCTCCACTCCCCCATCTTATACACATAGCCCATGGGTTTCACGGCCCAAAGTGCATAATCCTGCACCTTTTGGCATTGAAATCCAGCTGCCATCCCCTAGACCATTCCTCTAGTTTCCTCAGATCCCTTTGCATTCTCTCCACCCCTTCCGTAGTGTCATCCCTGTTGCAGATGTTTTGATCATCCACAGACTCCTTCCTCCTCAAGCTCCTCCCTAATGTCACTTATGAAGACATTGAAGAGAACTGGTCCCAGCACCGAACCCGGTGGCACCCCACTAGTCACTTTCCTATCGCCTGAGTGGCTACCATTTATTACTGCCCTTCTCTTCCTATCCGTTAACCAGTTTGATACCCAGCTTGTCACTTTCTCCCCACCCCCAAGCTACTTAGTTTCTTAACTAGCCTCTGTGCGGCACAGTGTCAGAAGCCTTTCTGAAGTCCAGATAGGCTACATACACTGCTCTCTCTTGATCAACCTCCTTGGTAACACAGAGAAATCTATGAGATTAGTTTGACATAATCTCTCCCTTTGAAACCGTGCCACTGGTAGTCCTGCAGCCTTTTTGCCTCCAGAAGCTCCGCAAGCCTCTCCTTCAGCAGTCTCAATTGACTTCACCACCACTGACGTGATTCAGACTGGCCTGTAGTTGCTAGCCTCCTCCCTATAGTTGCTTTTGTGCAGAGGGACCACTTCGGTCCTTCTCCAGTCAGAGCAGATTGGCGGACTGCTGAGTGCCAGCTCCAAATGGCAGTTAAATGATACAGTCACTAGATTCCTAGGCAGTTGAGTCTCTGTTAAGATATGTTGCATAAGAATAACTGTAATTTCATTGTACCACTAGCAAAATGGTGCAGATTTTCCATTTGAATATACTTCCATTTTTGAAGACAAAGCAGAAGTGTAGATGGAAAAGGCAAGTGTCTAGCTCAAAATAAGTACCGAGGGTAGAGGGTTTCACAGACCCTACAGAATTGGAAGTATGGTGAGTGATCACTTTAGTAGACACTGTATGCAGCCCGATTACTCCTCTGCAAGAGGTGTTGGCAGACTTTGAGGAAGAAGAGAAGCAAAGCGGTAAGTTTGCCTCAGTTCCTTCAGCAAAGGAAAAACTCCCAACTTCTTGCCATGCTGCCACTAATCCATTGCCAGTAGAGGGTTGTCTCTCTAGGAATGGGAGATGATTGCAACAGACAGGGTGATTCTGTATCTCTAAGAATGGGAGAGGATAACAAAAGACAGATGGATACTGGATCTCCAGGAGTGGGAGAGGATAACAAAAGACTGATTCTGGATCTCCTGGAGTGGGGGATTACAACATATGGATTCTGGATCTCCAGGAGTGGGAGAGGATAACAAAAGACAGATGGATTCTGAATCTCCAGGAGTGGGGGATTACAACAGATGAATTCTGGATCTCCAAGAGTTGGAGAGGATAACAAAAGACAGATGAATTCTGGATCTCCGGGAGTGGGGTATTACAACAGATGTATTCTGGATCTCCAGGAGTGGGAAAGGATAGCAAAAGACGAATGGATTCTGGATCGCCATGACAGGGGGATTACAGCAGACAGATGGATTCTGGATCTTCAGGAATGGAAGAGGATTACAAAAGACAGTTGTATTCTTGATCTCCAGTAATTGGGGAAAATTACTGCAGATGGATGTATTAATGAGACAATGAGAGGCATTCATTGACTTTTAAAATATTTTTCCCAAGTTGCTAACTTAAAAAGTACAAGCAGTGAAGGCTCTACTCGACACGGAGGTGCAGAAAACTTTCAGCTTAAATACTGTAGAGGAAGTACTAATTTCCCAGTCACTGACATTTTTTTCTCCAGGTTCATTTTAATTCTAAGCAAAAATGGTGAGTGGTGGCAAATTCTGGATCTGAGATTCCTGAACAGGCCCATAAAAAAGGACATGTTTTGAATTGTATCTTTGCAAGCAGTAGTGATCCTGCCCCTAGAGGAAGCAGATTGTTTTTGTGCTCTGGACCTGAAAGATATGTATTTCCACGTCTTAGTGAGCCTCAGTCATAGAAGATACTTAAGGGTAAAGTGGGACTGGACCGATACTAGTTCACAACAGTGCTTTTCAGACTCTCCTCCGTTTCAGGGGAGTTTACAAAATGCTGCTGTGTTGGCACCAGCATGACATAGAAAGGGGGTTCTGGTTTATACCGATCTAGACAGTCGCCTAGTATGTGGATAAACAAAGGAACAGGCCCAGGCATATCTGGGCCTAACCTTCATGATGTCAAGCCTAGGCTTTCAGCTGAGTTTAAAAGACAGCACAAGCTCTAGAAACATAGAATCTGTCAGCAGAAAGAAACTGATGGTCCATTAGCTCTGCCCATATTATTCTACCTCACCCCATGATTCTGAGTGTACTGGGGGTTGTACTCTTCACCCCCCCCCAGCATCTCCTGCTGGCATCCCCCCAGGACTGTGAGTCCACTTGCTGTGTCCCAACTGTGTTTAAACCCATTTAGGGTACCTGGCCCCACCACTTCCCAGTGGCAGTTTGTTCTGTGTCTCCACCACCCTCACAGTGAAGTAGAACTTCCTTGCATCCCACCTGAACTTAGCTCAACTAACTTCCAGCAGTGTCCTCTTATGGCTGCGTCCCTATTTCTGTCAAACAGGTCTTCACTTTTCAGCTTGTTTATACCCCTCAGAAATGTATACGTCTCTATCACGTCTCACCTTCATGCCTCTGGCCACCAGGGAGTACACGTTCAGGGTCACTAGCTGTTCCTCATAGGATCTGCTTTGTTGGCCCTGGATCATTTTGGTGACCCCTCCTGTGTACTGACTCCAGCTTGTTTGTGTCCTTTCTGAGGTGAGGGCTCCAGAACAAGGCACGCTATTCCAGGTGAGACCTCAGCCGAGATCTGTGTAGGGTAGTTTTGCTTTACATCTCCTCTGATCAAAACGCCTCCCAGTAAAAGCCAGCATACTCTATGCCTTACTGTATACCCTATTGCACTGGCTGGTTTGCTTGAGGGAATCACAGGTAATGACACCCAGGTCCTTCTCCTCTAGTATAGTGGCTAGCCTGATCCCTCCCATTCAGTACTCCGTGCATGGGTTCCTGTTCCCTAAATGCATCACCTTGCATTTCTTGTCAGTCACAACTGTCAGATCTTCCAAGAATCTATCTTCACCATTCATTTCCACACATGGGTCTGTGCTAGAGGTACTAAGAGCTCGTGGGAGCAAAGTCTTTTACAGCCTACAGCTACATCTTAGGGGACCACATAATGACATGCCACTCGTGGGCTGTCCAGTAACTGACGCTGGCCCCATACCTTGATCAGTTGTTTTTTTCCTGCCGTTGAGTTTACATCATGGGAGCACTGGTCAGTTTTATTTATTTATTTAGTTTTTGTGGACTGGCAACAGAAGACTAGACAATTCTGCCTATTTTCAACCTCGTCCTGGGTGAGGGGGATACAGATGGATGCCAACTGACATTGAACCAGATTAAGCTGTTGGTGATATTTTTAGTGAATGGGGGAAATTTAGCCAGGACACTGGGGGAAATTCCCGTGCTCTTTTTTTGAGAAGTGCCATGGGATCTTTAACATCCACCTGAACTAACATACTAACATACTATTTGCCAGCAGATTAGGCCTTATGGTCTATTGAGTCTGCTCGAACCTCAGATCCTTAGTTGGGTGCCGAGGCCCTCCCCTCCCTTGTGTTCCAGAAACCCCTATCATCCATCCCCACCCCCCTGGGACAGGCCATCATCTGCTACATCCACTTTCTGTGTCTGTGCCACCCTCTCTTGAAGCCCTCCACTGTGGATCTCTGAACCAGCTCGCCAGGCAGTGCATTCCAAGGGTCCACCACCCTCTCAGTGAAAAACCTCCTCCTCTTTCCCCTCACCCTTCCACCTTCCAACTTCAAACCATGCCTCTGGCGATACTCCCTGCTTTAGTCTAAAGATCCTCCATGTTTACTCTATTTATTCCTTGAGGTACTTGAAGACCTCAATCATGTCCCCCCTGTCTCTCCTCTCCTCCAATGAAAACAGGCAGAGCTCCTCAAGTCTGTCCTCATACGTCAAATCCCCTAGCCCTCGTATCATCTTAGTTGCCTCCTCCTTACCCTCTCCAGGAGCTGTATGTCCCTCTTCAAGTGTGGTCTCCAGTACTGTACACAGTACTCAAGGTGTGGTCTAACCAGTCCATTGTACAGCGGCAGAATCACTTCCTTGCTCCTAGAGGTGATCCCCCTTACGATGCATCCCAACATCCTGTTTGCCTTGCTAGCCACTCTCCTGCACTGCTCAGAGTTATTCCATACATGCATCCACCATGACCCCTAGGTCTTTTCCCTTTGAGGCCTCCAGCCTCCCTCCCAGGGTGTACCTGTGTTTAGAGGTTCCCAACCAAGATGCAACACCTTGCACTGGTGATATTGAAATTTAATTCCATGTGTGAGCCCAGCTTCCAGGGTGTCCAGGTCCTTGCAGGGCCAACCTCCTTCTTCTCCCTCAACTACTGCTCCCATCTTGGAGTCATCCACGAAGAACTCGTTCACACCTATACCCTCCCTGATGTCCGATATGTATGCATTAAACAAGATCGGACCCAGGACCGAGCCCTGCAGTACCCCACTACCAACCTCTCTGGGGTTCGAGAGCTCCCCACAGACCACTACTCTCTGGGTGCATCCAGCTAGCCAGTTTTCAATCCATCTGACCATCAAAGGGCCTACTCCTAACCCCATCAGTTTCTCCACCAGACCATTGTGGGGGACAGAGTCAAATGCCTTGCTGAAGTCCAAGAATAATACATCCACAGGCTTTCCCAGGTCCAGTTCTGATGTTACCCATTCGTAGAACTCCACAAGATTGGTTTGACATGATCTACCTGGCACAAACCCATGTTGCCGACTATCCAGACCTCCCACCTCCTCCAAGTACACCTCCAATCGCCCTTTAGCATACTCTCATTAATTTTCCCACCACGAGGTCAAACTGATGGGTCTATAGTTACCTGGTGCTTCCCTCGACCCACCCCCCCTTATGGATTGGCACATGTGCCTCGCCAATCCCTAGGTATTCATCCTGTCTCAAGTGACCTGTTGAAGAGCTCCGCCAGGGTGCAGCCAGTATGTCCGCCAGTTCCCATAGTACTCTCGGATGAATGCCATCCGGCCCAGGAGATTTGTCTTTCTTTAGGGCCTTGAGGGCTAACCACACCTTTTTGACAGAGATAGCATCATCCGTCCCCTCCACCTTACTGGCCTTTTTATCCTTATCCAGATGAGACACCCCTGGGGTACCTCTCCCTCCCTCTTGCTCCATTTCTGTTGCTCCCCTGATCCCACTCACTGCCGCTTCTATCCTCATCGTGCCTTGCTTTGTAGATATCCCATCCCCCTCCCTAGTGAACACAGAGGCAAAGTACTCGTTAAATACCTCTGCCTGGTCCCTCGCCTCTTCCACCCACCCTCCTTCTGATCTCAATCTGTTGAGATGGCCCTTAGTTTTTCTTCGCTCCTCAATGTACTGGAAGAACCCCTTTTCCCCTCCATGTATCCCCTGTGCCAGCCGCTACTCTTTACTGGAATTTGCTCCCCTCACCATCCGGGTGACTTTTCTAGATGCAAGATGGTACATTTCCTTATCCCTATCCCCTCTTGTTGTTTTATATTTTTTGTAGGCCGCCTTCTTTCTCTGACCGCTACCTGTACCTCACTGGACCACCAGCATGGTTTATGTGACCTTGCTCCTTACGCTTTAACTTAGCACAGATCCTGACTGCCTCATGCAGTCCCCTGCTTATGACCTCCCATCTCCTTTCCACACTTGTCATTGATGTAATCCCTTCAAGTGATCCTTGAGAATATTTCCCATGCCCACAAAGTCCCTCTGAAGTCCACTGCCAGTGTCCTAGATCTCACCCCCTCCCCATGATTATTTGAAACCAGACAGTATGTGGTGCTCCCAGTCAGGATCCTCTATAACCAGGTCCCTTACCAGATCCCCATCTGCCAGAACCACGTCCAGGACATGCCCTCCCCTTGTGGGCTCCATCACATGCTGTGTTAAGAACACATCCTGGAAGCCGCCAGCAGCCTCTGCTCCTTGGCCACCTTAGAGGACATGGTTCCCAGTTTGTACCTGGCATATTAAGGTCCCCATCAACACCACTCCTTCCCTTTTGGTCCACACTGGGCAATGATGTTGTCCAGCAAGCCATCCTCAGAACATCTTCATCCCGGGGGCCTATATACACCCAGCTTGACCTTATCTCCTGCTGGGGATCGTAAGATGACCCATAAGGCCTCACGTTCCCTCTGCCTCTTCTACCCTAGCAATTTCTATGTCATCTCTAATGAACATAGCCACTCCACCCTCTGCCCTCCTTTCTATCCTTCCTAAGCATAGTGTACCCCTACGTTTAGGGTCCCAGTCATGGTTTTGTTGGTACGTCTCCATGACCTGCCACCCCCCCCACCCCACCCCCCCACCCCCGAACAGCATGGTCTGGAACTCTGGCAACTTGTTTCCCAAACTCCTGGCATTTTTTTTTTTTTTTTGTTATTCTCTTCTTTATTTGATTTTCATATAATACATACAGTTCAGATCGATTGTGTCCATACATAAATTAAAAGCAGGAATCATACCGGACTTGAGTATACAGAGTAAACGTGCTTTAAATTGAAGCATTTGGAAACCTAGGGCGGTATTAGAATTAATTCCAGAATTCACAAAACTATGTTCATTACATTCAGAATAGGGCCAAGAATATCAAGGGCCATTCAGTACATCATGAATTAGTTCATATGAGATATTGGCATTGGCCAGCAAGAAAAACCTATAATGTTACAGTCCCATTCAATGTAGGTTAAGTTATTACCACACACAAGCTCCACAGGTATTCGGTTCTCAGTTATGGTGTGGGGGGAATAAAAGAAAGGGAGGAAGGGGTGAAGGGAAGGAAACAGGAGGGAGAGAGCATACAAAAAAAGAGGGGGGGGGCCCAAGAGGGGAGGAAGAGTTGTCATCTCATGGGACAAATGTTGAATCTATGAGTGAGCATATAATATAACAGCCATCTATTCCATCTTGAATTAAATTTGCTTTCTCTGTCATTTAGTCTGTAGGTTATTTTTCCATGCAGTAAATTTGCTTGGAAACATCCCACCAGTCTCGAAGGGTTGGGAGGTCTGGGGTCAACCATAATTTGGTTATGGCTTTTTTCCCTGATGACAGGAGAATAGCCAAGAGGTAGCGGATGTTTTGATCCTTACGGTTTTCAGGGAAAATTAAAAGGATAAATAATTGTGGGGTAAGCTGCAAAGCTGTTCCCAAGATCTTTTGGATTTCAGACTGCAAGGCTTGAATGAATAGGTTTAATTTCGGGCATGTGTACATTATATGTGTTAGGTGAGCTTTACTTTCACCACATGTTTGCCAGCAGGCCGCTGAGCTCCCAGGGGCGAAATGGCTAGTGATCTCTGGTGTATAGAAATATCTAACTAGAAATTTCCAGGAGTATTCTCGCCATTGGTATGAACTGGATGTACGTGCCACCTGTCTGCAGGCCTGTTCCCATTTTTTCCTCTGTGGGCTCACCAAGTTCAATTTGCCACTTTATACGTTTGTCTGCCAGGTTATCCTTCTGGGAGGACATCAAGGCCAGTGAAAGTACTGATAGGTGACTTTGGTTTGGGAGGTAAACAAAGATTGCATGCAGACAACTAAGGGGGCCAGCACTCAGGGGCACGATACAACTCGGTAGGGACCCATAGTAGTGTCTACTTGTAAGTACCTTGTAATGATGCGAGTCTGGCAGACCAAATTTCGCTTTTTTTCCTGGAGGACCATAATATCCCTCCTGTTATAATTTGAAACAGATATCTAAGACCATATCTAGACCATTGCTTAAAGGCATTATCCAGCCTCCCAGGATGGAAGTCCGGCAAGGCCGCTATTGGGGAAATTAACGGGATATAGGGGAGAATTAAAAGTTGTTTCTTAATTTGATACCAAGCAGACACTCTGTGTTGAAGAATTGCAGGTAGGTTCTGATAGTCAGTCGAATGCACTGTCCCCCGGTATAATATGTCAAAATACTCCAGGTCTGACACACTGGCGTGTTCGAATTCAGCCCAGTGCATCTCACTATTAATCATCTGCCTGGCAAAGGCATGGAGGAGCTGTGTGGCTTGGTAGTACCGGTAAAGATCCGGGAGAGACAAACCTCCTCGGAGTCTCGGGGCACTTAGCAGTTTTAGTTTAACTCTTGGCCTACGACCTGCCCATATAGAGCGTATGATGGCTTTTTTCCATTCCAGGAATACAGAACAGGGAAGTGTAATAGGATGTTATTAAATAGGTATAACGCTCTGGGAGAATAACCATTCGGATGAGTCTATCTTTCTGGACAGGTCAAGGGATGTACCCAATTGGCCAGGTCCTCCTTAAGACATGGGGCAAAGGGAACATAGTTCCGCCTATAAGCGTCCCCAAGGTCTCCGGTAAGGTTTATCCCTAAATATTTTAACTTCCCTATGTCCCACTTGCAGGGAAATTGTTCCCAAATCATTTGGTCGGGTGAGTATTGAAAAGTCAGAATCTCGGTCGTAGCAATATTCACTTTATACCCTGAGAGTTGTCTAAATGTGTTTAGCAATTCCTTGACTTTTGGGAGTGAGCTGGCTGGGTTCCGTATGTAGAGGAGAACATCATCTGCGTAAAGTGCAATACGTTGTTCTTCCCCTTCCACCTCAATCCCAGAAATATCCTGTGATTGCCTGATTAGTTGTGCCAACGGCTCCATAAACAAGGCAAATAAAAGAGGCGACAGGGGGCAGCCCTGCCTAGTGCCTCTGTATAAAGGAAAGGGGGTAGAATGGTGTCCAGCAACTCGAACCCAAGCTCTAGGTGAGGAATATATGTTTGTAATAGCTTGGATTAGGGGCTTGGGGATGCCCATAACCTCCATAACTGAGTATAAAAAGGGCCAGTACACTCTGTCAAAAGCCTTTTCAGCATCAAGGCTTACTAAGGCTGTGGGGATATCCAAGCTATTCATCTCTTGAATAATATGGTAAGTTCTTTTAATACTATCTGTGGTAGTACGTCCACCTACGAAGCCCGTTTGATCCTTATGAACTATTTTAAGTAGAGGCACGTTTCTAGCCCACGGCCATAATTCCCATAAAAAGTTTATAGTCAGTGTTTAACACCGAAATTGGCCGGTATGATTCGCACAGCTGGGGATTTTTCCCAGGCTTGGGAATGACTGTAATAGTGGCATATGCCCAGGTGGGAGGTGGTGGATCGCCCTGCAGGACAGAGTTATAGGCCCTCAGTAGTGGGGGTAGCAGGAGCTGCTTTGCAGCTTTGTAGAATTCGGCTCCGTAGCCGTCCGGACCTGGGGCTTTCTTAGTTTTAGCTCGTGTTACGGCACTGTCACGTTCCTGCATTGTAATGGGTTTTAATAGCTGTTCACCTTGTTCCGGTAAAATTTTAGGCAGAGCAAGGTCTTGCAGGAACCTTTTTATTAGTTCTGGGGAGACGTGACGTTCTGGGGTATACAGGGCCGAATAATATGTGGTAAATGCCTCCACTATCTTGTTGAGTTTATTCAGGGGTTTATCACTTGTTGGGTGTCGCATAGTGGTAATGTTGGACATCTTCCTCTGTTTTCTAATTTGGTATGCCAGTAGTCTTGTGGCTGTAGGCCCCACCTCATAATATCTCTGACGGAGGAAGGCCAGAGCAATTTCTGTCTGCTGTAATACCAACCTATCAAGCTCCTGTTTTATCTGCTTAATTTGTGGAAGCACAGAGGCATCACCATGTTTGTGCAGTATTTGTAAAAAGTGCAGGGTTTCTTCAAGTTGGGCCCTATGCCGTCTACGATCCTTCGCCAGTTGCGAAGTGTATTTTATAAGATGTCCCCGGAGGACTGCTTTTGTGGTATCCCAAAGGATGCATGGGGGAGTGTCGGGATACGAGTTGTCAGCTAGTATCTCAGTAATTTTGTCTGTTAAGAAATCTTTGAACTGCTTGGAATTGAGGTGAAAGGGGTTTAGACGCCAGAAGGCGTTTCTTTTTTGTAGACCGAGTTTCCATGCAGTTAGGATGTGTGCATGATCAGATAGGGTAATATCCCCTATATGGGTGTCAACTAAGCAGTCTAGATATTCTACTTGTGTGTAGCATAGATCGATTCTTGAATAGGTTTGGTGTACTGATGAGTAGTGTGTGTAATTCCTGGTATGAGGGTGCATAAAGCGCCAAGCATCTACCCAACCAACCTCAGACAGGAATCTACAGAGAGCTCTGCTGTGGGGTTCTCCTGGGTATTAGGATTAGAGGAGTCTTTCTCTGGATTTGGTAAAATATTAAAGTCCCCTGCAAGTAGCAGTATACCCTTGGTAAATTGAGTAATTTTATCTAATAAGTTTTTAAGGTCACTGACAGAAGAGTCTGGTGGAAAATGTGCATTTGCTAGAGTGACCTCCGTTCCCTCTATTCGACCACGCAGAAGAACCATTCGGCCTTTTGGGTCTACCCATTTAGCCTCTAATTGCCAGGGTATGCGTTGTGGGATTATTATGGCGACTCCTCTTCTCCTGCCACCCTTATAGGAGCAACTAAATACTTCACCCCTCGCAATTCGCCCCAGTTTCGCATGCTCAGCATTGCTTAGATGGGTCTCCTGTAAGTAAATAATGTCAGCCTTAATTTTTTTAACTTGTGAGAGGACCCTGGCCCGCTTAATTGGGGTGGAGAGTCCATTAACATTCCAAGAAAGTAATTTCAGCGGAGACTCCTCCATAATAGATTTTTGGTTAAGTGGGAACCAGTAAGCAAGTTGCTGCGCAAATGTGAAGGTACCTCAACCCCAACCCCCTGCATACAGTAGGTATTACAGTTAGCTGGACACAATCTCAGATCCTTAACAATGTGAATGCTGACAAATTTCCTCAAGGGTTTAAGCATAAAAACATCAGCTAATAATCGGTTGCCTCCGAACTGACAACCTGAATGGAGGAACAATTCAAACTGAGTTATATCTTTTCTATTTAGAAAATGCATAAATTTGCTAGTTAGTGCGTGGTAAGCCAAAGCCAACGGAGCTGAAGCTACCAGCTATAACCTTTTCTAATGTATTAAAATAACTGTTAAACAGAAACTTCCAGGTACCGAGCGCTTCCAGGGCACTCGGGAGTGAGGAAATCCTCACAGAGAGAAGGGAATCTTAGGAGAAGAGACCCAAACGCACTTCTAGTGCCTAGCTGGAGATGGGGTAGTGACTTGTCACCCTCCTGTTAGCCTTCTGTTAAATTTGAGGGTAACTCCTGAGGGGAGAGTCATACGGGTACAGTGCAAACAAGGCACTAGGTGAGTGAAAAAAAAAAAAATTATATAGTTTTTTGGGGGGCTAAGAGGAAAAACTTGGTCATATAGGAGCTTCACTGACTTATCGCCAGTATAGGGAATAAACATTGCATGCTCCATAATAAAAGGAATTCATGATTCTACTTAGTTCCACTCCTGGATTGATCCTTCCTGTGAGGATGGCATGCGCCTTATAGGGCTATTGGTTAAAGACCCTTTGAATTTATACCTCAGGAAGGACCGTTCGACCCATAAGTAAACAACCTGTGTGCATGATCAGATCCCACTAGGGTTCTGTGGGGATCTTCAATTCAGGAAAAAAAGGTTTATAGAAGCCTTTTCAGGGTAGTTATAGTGAAATCACTTGTATACAAATGCAGGGAGAAAGCACAGATAATAAGCAGGTAACACTCTTAAATATGAAACCGTGGCTATCTCCAAAAGGCAAGTACGTAACACTTAAGGGTAGTACAGTCGAATTAAGACAGCCAGGTTGTATGAAAGCCTGCTAGCGCAAGTTTACTCTGGAAACAGTCACCTCATAATTGTAAGGTTAATTGACCCAAGAAAGAGGGGGTCTCTGAGATCTGGATAGGTAGGATAAAAATTATGTCCACAGTAAACGCTTGCTTCTCTGTATCTTTCCACCTCACAGGATCAGAAAGGAGGGAGTGCTTCAAAAGGAGCAGGCGAGGGTCAGTTCACATTAAGCGAATGTTCGTGACTATGAGGATACTAGCTTTGCGGAGGAGGGAAAGGGGGGAAAGGTTAGTTATTGGGAGGTTCGGTTAAGGTATTGAGGAGTGCTCAGTGTCCAACAGGAGTGTTGCCACGCAGTTCCACTGAAGAACGTTACAGCGTTCTTTAGCCCATACTCTGAGCATATAGTATTCCGTAAGTTTGTCAAGACAAGTTATCTCTCTAGCATGAGGTTCAAGTGCCTTTTCTAGCCTGCTCACGGAGGGTGTCAGCGATATTTCGAATTGCTTCTATCCCCTGTCGTTTCCTCTCTTCTCGATGTCCGGATTGCCAGGCCTGCTGCGCAAGCTTTGCTGCTAGTGTTTCTTTATTGGTTCTTCCCGCAGGTACTGGTATGTTGATCTGGTACTTTCTTAAGCCATCAATTGCCTCTGTAGCTGAAGTAAAGGTGAGCTGACCATCTGGGTGGAAGATTATTAGCTTGGCAGGGTAGGGGGTTCGAAAACGGATACCGCCTTTTTCAGCTCCTTTAATATCAGAATATATGCCCTGCGTCTGGCCATGGTTTCAGGGGCAAAATCGTTTTCAAAATATAGTCGTTGGCCTTTGTAATTAATTTAACCCTTTTTCCAGGCAGTATGGAGTATCAATTCTTTTTCTTGGAAGCGCAGGAATCGGACTAGTACAGCTCGGGGCCTTACATCTGGAGGTGGCCTGGGGGTTAGTGTACGGTGAACTTGCTCGAACTCTAGGGTATTATCAGTAGAAATTTCCAGAATCTGCTTCAGGAGAGCGCAAATAAATTTATGGGGATCATTACCTTCCTCCCCTTCTGGGATCCCCGAAATATGAATATTGTTTTGCCGATTTCGGCTTTCAGCGTCTTCGGCTCGTTCCTGTAGGGCCTGTACGTATTGGTTAAGCTGGATTATTGCCCTTTCAGTTCTGTCGATCCTGGTGTCAGCTTCTGTATGGTGTTGCTCCAGCTGTTCTTGCTGCTTTTCAAGTTTCCCAATATCAGTTCTTAATGCGTTGGTGGTCGAGTGGAATTCATTCCGGAAGTCTCTTAATTCTGATAGTACCATAGCCATTTGGCGCTGCAGGGTGCCGAGAGGGGCCTGCTCGGTGGTATCACTACTTCGTCGCGAGGCTGCCGAGGCCTGTGAGGCTTCACTACCTGAGTCAGAGATTCCTCCGTCTTCGTGATGCGCATTGATTTTTTTTTTGATTTTTCTCCCCTCTCTTAGACATTGTAACTCCTCCGGTAGCGTTTCTAGTTATGGTTGTTCAGATTTAAGCAGTAAAAACTGAGATTTATTTCGGCCACGAGGAGAGCCTATTACTTCAGGCGTGCATCAGGAGGGTGACATCACCGGAAGTCCTCCTGGCATTTATTAACACCAACCCCCACCCCTTATCCCTGATCCCCTTTGTCGAACCCCACCCAGGTTTCTTATACTTCCATGCTCCCGAAACCTCCACCCCAAGTCTGTTTCCCCTCTCGGGTTTGAAGACTACTCCCCTCATCTGGAGGAGAGGGCTTCTGGTTAGCCCCTCCCTTATCCCTTCCCCCCCTCACAAGTTTAAACCCCACCTTTCTTGAATGTAGTCAGCCATCCCCTGTTTAAGGACTTCCTTCCCTAATGGGGCAAGATGAAGCCTGTCCTTGGCATACAGTCCCTTATCCTCCCAAACTCCTTTCCAGTTCCCTAACACCCCCAACCCACTCTCTTCACTCCACCTCCTGAGCCAGTCATTAACCTCTGTGAGCTTCATTTTTTTCTCCACTGAGGCCTTTGGTACTGGCAATATCTCCGAAAAGGAAATGTTGCATCCATTATCCCGACAGACTCTGGCAAGTTCTTGGAACCTTGCTTGGATTTCCAAAACACTGTTTCCCTCTAGATCGTTAGTTCCCAAATGCACCAGGAAATCTGGTTTCCCTCCACAATCCCTAACCAGTTCATACACCATGAACTTTGCTCTGTGCACTGTCAGCCCAGAGATACTCACTACCTTCACCTGGCTATGGCATCCACCCCCCTGTCCTTCCCACTGGATACCCCTAATCATCGAGTCTCCCAATAACAGAACCTTAACACAGCCATCATCCTTATGGTTACCTCCACTATGCCCTCTCAGCCCCCATCCCCCTTTATTCATGATCTCAATTCCATGGGAGTCTTCCTGCCTTATTAGAGACCCCTTGTCACCCTCCCTTTCTGCCTCCTTGTTATTTTGCCCACTTAACTCAGACCCCTCTGAATAGGTGTCCCCTTTACGCTCTCTTATCTGAACCATTTATCCTGGCCCTGATGGTTTCCCTTCCCACACCACCATCCTCCCCTTGTAATAGTACCCCTGCCTCCAGAGGCTCTCTGTGGGTCCCCTTTAGCTAGGGCCCCATCCTTGGTACTGACCCCTCTGCTGAAGGGGGCTCCTCTCCCACCTCCTTGTCTCCCAGTTTCTCTCCAGTCATGCTCTCCTCCCTCATGTCTGCAATATGTTGCATCTCCCCCATCTGCTTAACATTTATGTTTCCCCTTCTCCCTCTGGGACTATTTCTATCCTTTCCATTGCCGGTCTGTGATGCCCTATGGGTATCCGACTCCCTTCCCGGCCTCTGTATCAGTTTCCTCATTTCCACCAACCCCTTCCTCCCCCTCTAGGTTGCTTAGTAGCTCAAATTTATTGTGACACTCTATGTCAGCCTCCATCAAGTAACCAGAGTTTCCCCTGACTGCACCTCTAAACTGCCCTCTTCTTCCCCTCTTGCTCTGTTCACCTTAGGAGCTCCCTTCCCACAGTCTGCTTTTTAGGCTTCCCCACAACAGCCCCTCCCTTCTCAATGTCTGCTCTACTAGGCTTCCCCACAACAGCCCCTCCTGACTCTTTCCCCTCCACTCTCTTTGTATTTGGAATGTTCACCCCGTCGCTTTCCCCTTAGCGTCAACATCCCTATCTAAGAGTCCTCTGTCCTAATATCCCCCTCCTGCTTGCTGTAACATAACGTCCTGTAATTTCAGGCGTTGCCCGGCCTCCCTCAGCCCCACCCTTCTGCCCCATATCCACCCCCTTATCCTTGGACACCCCCCAGCTCCCACAGCTTACTCCTTAACCAATATACCTCACTCCTGATACAAGATAGCTATCTACAGAGTGGGCAGCCTCCCTCTCTCCAGGCCCAATTGAGAATTATTGCCATCCCACAGCCTGTGCAGCCTACAACCCTTCGAAGATGCCTGCCATGGTGGAATATGGCCACCCTGTTTATCCCCCTCTGTTTATAATGGCACACCCCCTTTTCTCAGTCCCTTCCCCCTGGAATACAGTTTCTCTCAATACTGACTGCAGTTATTTACAAACCCAATTTCAACCCCACCAATAAAGTTCCCAAGTCTCACAAACACATACAGTCCAGTGTGTGTATGCAGACATCCGGTACCGTATGATGTCACAGGCCCACCAGTTCCTGTTGCTTCGAATTTCAGTCCCAAACAGAAATACACAGCCCTTCAATCCCAACCCCCAGTCCCAGTCCCAACTACCACCAGAACAGGCAGATAGGACCTCGGTTTAACATTTCATCCAAAAGACGGCACCTCAGCAGTGCAGCACCCCCCCTCATGCTGCACCACAGTGTCAGTATCAGGATTTAACCTAAGTGCCTGGTGTGGGGATATAACCCACAGCCTTCTGATCTTTGTTACTGCATCACACCTTCTTCCTTGGTATGTTACCATTTGTTCGACGCCGTACCCGATGGCACCATCTCCTCTTGGTGCCATTCTTATTATTTTACTCTCTAGTGCAGCACTGAACATTTTCTTTACTGTTTTTTACTCTGTGGTACCATATCTGGATCCAAGGAGCCTAGGAAGAAGCTCTCCATGAAGAAGAACCAGGAGGGCCCCCCCCCCCCCCAAGATGTGTCGGTGCTCCTGTGGGGGACATAGTGCCATCTGGGACTGGAATGATGTACGCTGGACCTGCCTTAGTGCCAACCACAACATGGATAAGTACAGTGCTTGCTTTTCTGTGGAATACTGCATCTTAGAGATCACCCCAGGGTTGCCAATTTAAGGCCCCTGGGCTCTTCTCCTGAGCCCCTTCCCAGCACTATGCTTACTGAGGATGACCAGGCCTCGCCATCTGCTCACCTTGCCGAGATGTTGGAGAGCCTCAGGAAGGGATCTGGTGGACAGTCTGTCTTCCCGGGGGACTGTCTGAGCACCCCTCCTAGTCTGTTGGCCCTTAGGAGCAGCGGACGCCCCTGGTTGTGAGGCTTAAGCTATATGCTGGGTCTACACTGGTGGGCACCTTGGTGTTGCAGTTCAGTGCCGCCTCAGATCCTGGTACTCAGGCCAGTACCAGTGAGCAAGGCAGTGCCAACTACAAGATTAGACCCCCTTCCAGTGCCACTTGTGGTGCTGGGAGAGGGAAGACTTCCAGAGCCGGTCCTTCTCGGGCCCTTGAAATAGTCATCATATCTTCTCCTGAGTGGCCAATTGACCTGGGAGAAGACTTTGTACAGATCTCTGGCCTGCACAGGAGACTGGTGTGGATGGTGGTCTTTCTGGGTCTGGTTCAGGGCCTAGCTCATTGCTGGGAGTTTCTGAAGGAGTGGTGTCTGTGGTCAGCACTTGAGGACTGTGCAGGGACCTCTTCTGATGTAATTCATGGTGCCAGTTGAGATCCCGGTGCCGGCCCTATTTCTGGCACCATTCGTGGTGCCAGGTACAGAGCCGGTGCCATTTGCGACACTGGTTCTGCCACTTGCTCCCCTGGAGACTCAGGCCTAGAGCCTGGGCCTGGCCCAAGGAGCAGAACCAGCTATGGTGAGGGGAGGTTTTTGGTCTCTGGGCCTGCAGCTCACTACCTGCTTAGAGTAAGAGGCAGCTCTAGCAGGAGTCACAATGCTGGTTCACACCCATCTTTATCCTCAGAGTCAACTGACTCTGTCACTGGTGGGGATAAGAGCCACCCCGTGGGATCTGCATGACTCTGCTCTCACCACTGGGGTTCCACCCCACAGGTACTGTCTCAACCGGTCTGCTGCTGTTCATCACTCATTGACGGGTGAGTTTGCCATACCCTCCCTGCCCCCAGAGAGGTCCCCTGAGCATTCTTGCAGCCCTGGCAGAGGACCTTGCTTGATCTTCCATGACCCTCTTCCCCCTCCTCTGCTCCTTCCTCCTCCTGTCTCAGGCAGTCTTGTACCTCTGACCTGGGATCAGTTCAGGACGATGACTGGTGCTTTTTCCCTTTAACAACTTAGAGTTGACCAGGCCATCTTCAGGTCTGAAACCCCTGCACCTCAGCCTCCTGGCTCCAGCTCCTCCTCTTCTTCCCCTTCCTCCTCCGAGGAAGAGGATACCTCCATCCACCTCTTCTCTGATACTGACTACACCTGGTATCAGCAGTTCCTGATGGAGATGATGCAGGAGCTGAGTCTTCAACATTTCACAGGTCACAGTACTGCTACCCTGGAGCTCTCATTCCTTGGGGAATACAGCAGAGACTAAGCAGCCATCCCTCCATGGCCGCAGCCTTTCACTGAGGCTTCCAGGAATATCTGGTTCTGTCCCTTCCCCCCTTCAGCCCTGAGGGACGTCCAGCGTAGATACTGTGATCCCACAGGGTCTTCAGGGACCATGCCTCATCCCTCTTCTAGGATTCTGGTCATGCAGGCCCCCTCTGGGCCTAGGCACATGGTGCATGACTGCCCCTGATTCTGACTCTGCAGAGTTTGATGTCTGTGGCAGAAGTGGGTTTTTTTTTATTTTTTTTGGCGGCATGCACCATGATGTGCATTTCTGCACATCAGGCTCATCAGGCAGCCTATGGTAGGTGCCTGTGTACGATGCTGGATCTGCTAGCATCACTACCAGACAGCAAGACAACCATGAAGGCCATACACCTTTCCGCCCATGGCCTGGAGCTGGCATGGCACCAAGCGAGGGCATCTTATAATGCCAACATGGTTGTTTCCAGGCTGGTGGGAAACCAGTCTTCATTTAGCGGACAGCGTGGCTTCACTTTCCTCAGTTGGCACCCCTGGCCTGATGTAAGGTGCTCAGCTTGTGCTACCAAGGCACAAATTTTTTCTCCAACAGAGTCAGACATGAGTTGTCAGGGCGCCCTCCTGCTCCCAGGCCATGGGAGCTTCCGCCTGCCCATCATCAGTCTTAGGTCTTACCAGACCTGAGAGGAGCCCCTGCCCTTCTGTGGATGCCACCCACAGAAGGCTGAGGGAACAACCATTTCCCTCTGGGTGAGCCAACAGTGCACTTTGGGGTGGAAAGCTTGGTACTCTTATCCATATGTGGGGATGAACGGTGAAAACTAATTCCTGGAAGATATGAAAATTATGTACTCATTCTAATTCTTGGTCTTCCAGAATATCTTCACCGTTAGTTAACATGCCCGCTCATCATCCCCTGCTGAATTGGGAATCGGGACCTCTGGGCGGCTCACCCTGTGTCTCCTTTTCTATCCATTTGCCACTCCCTTATATTTTCACTTGGGGTCTCACAGCTCTTTTTGGACAGGTACCCTTCCCGCTTTCAAAAAAAGAAGGGGGGGGGTTAGGGAGAATGATCCCATTTTTGGATTCCTGTCTCACTCAACGCTGGCTTTTCTTTTGCGGGCAGTTTCAGTTGCTGTTCTCAGCCCTCTTGGACTTAGACATGCTAGAACTGTCTAGCTGGCATTTTAACCACTGCCAGAAGTAGCCAGCCTCCTATGGGTGCCAACAGCCCTGCCTTGGAAGGGAGGACATATCTAGCATTGCTTCTTATTCTCTCCTTTTTTCTAGGAGATTGGCAAAAGGATATCCCTATCCTTTTTCTGTCCTTGTAGTATTGTACAAGCCCTTCTTTCCAGTTTTCTTTCTAAGGAGATTCCTTTAGTCTCTTCTGCCTAGCCAGAGCCCCATACCAGGGCTGGTGCCCTTCTCCACCTTTCTATATGGGTGGCCTGTAGACTGTGACTCCCCATTCTGCCTGCTACTCTTGTGCCCCTTAGGCCCATACCTTAGTTTTTTCTCTAAGCTGGTAGTTGGGTTTTATTGTTTTTATGATTTTATATCCTGTATCCTTTTCTTATCCCTTTGGCCTAAAATTGCAGTCCCTCTCTATCTTTTCTCTTCCACTGGTTTCTCTCCTGGCAAACAGAACCAAGGAAGGTGAAGGGCTGGCGTCTGTAGCTTGCCAGCCCATGAGTGCCATGTCATTATGTCTGCCTTGTGGGTGGTGCCGGCACCAATGTCTGTCCCCTGAGCTGTAGGCTTAAAAGACTTCACTCCCGTGGGGTTCTAGTGCCTCATCGTAATTCTTAGTCTTCCAGAATATCTTCACCGTTCATTCACATGCCCATATGTGGGAATGAATGGTGAAAAAATCCAAGAGGTAGCTTGGGAGTTTACCTGACCAGTACCTAGCCCCCCACTACAGCAGTGTTCAGCGAGTTCCTCTTCAAAGGCGGTGCTCACCCAAGATCATTGTACATGGTGCAGTGGTGAGTTCGTGGGTGGGTGGGGCAGGCATGAATGAATCTGCACAAGGCATTGAACAGGAGTGAGAGTTTGGTTAGGGTGGAGGAGTTAGCACTAGTGTAAACAACATCCCCATAATCCAGCAGGGGAAAGACGGAGTGTTCAACCACCAGTTTCTTGATGTGAAGCTGAAGGCAACTCTTCACCCTGTAGAAGTAGCCAAGTTTTGCATAGCACGTGGCTGTTACCTGGGAGATGTGACCAGAGTAGTCGAGGCATTGGAGCCAGATTCATAGACAACTGTATGGTCGGCATGCTTGTGGGTGCCACAGAAGGACAGGGCTAAGGGGAGATCATTGATGAAAACCGTGAACAGCAGTGGACCCAAGATAGAGCCTTGGGGGACCACAGGGGTGACTGGGAGGGGGGGAGAACGTGGTTCTGCCTAGCTTTACTGATTGGGAACTGTTGGTTAGGGAAGAGTGGAACCAGGTTAGAGAAGTTGGGAGACACCCGAGACCGCAAGCTTATCGAAGAGCAAATTGTGGTCTGTGGTGTTGAAGGCCTTGGCTATGTCAATGAAGGTGGCCCCTGTGCCCATACCTTTGAGTGAATATGGTCAGTGACACGGAGGAGGGAGATGGAAGTGGAGTGGCCAGGATGGAAGCCAGTCTGATAGGGGGTCAGGAAGCCTGAGCTAGAGTAGAACTTTGAGAGCTGCCTGTTCAGCAACCTCTCCATCTTTGGAAAGGATGAGTAGGAGAGATATCAGGTGGTAGTTAGATGGTGTGTCCCCCTTTGTGAATAGGGACAATTAACGCATGCTTCCAGCTATGGGGAAGGGAACCAACCGCAAGTGACTGGTGATGGGAGCAGCTATGGTGGGGGCACTTGTGTTTAGGAACTTGGAGTAAATGCCATCATCGCTACAGCTGGAGGAAGTGTTACGTACTAAGAGCTCTTTATATACATTTTCAGCTGGGATTGCCTAGAGGTGGAAGTTGCCTGCTGGATAGGAGTGGTGTTAGTGGGTGTGCAGGATCAGGGGATTAGGACCCTTGGGCTTCAGTGAAGTGCTGGTTTGTCTTCAGCTGTTAGCATGGAGCCAGGAGTGGCCTGTCTCCTGCTGTTGATGGGAGGCTTGAGGAGGATCTGGATTGTTTTCCAGAATTTGATCCGGTCCTAACCAGTTGCATGTGAGCTTGCTCTGAAATAGGACGCAACAGGAATCGGCCACACACAGGAGGATTGCTGAGGGGTGCTACTGCGGGGTTCAGCAACCCCACACTTGCACACACAAATCCAAATGTAGCAGCAGCACTCCATACCAGAACAAACGGACTGTCCAAACTAAAAATAGTTGCTGTCAAATTTTAATAAAATAAATGAAGTCCATGCTATGGAGTGCTGCTACTTTTAGATTTGCTCTCGCAGTAGGTTGCTATGCCTTTCTTGTAAGCTTGTTGAGGAGGGAGGTGAAGGCTGGTCTGTCTGATGGAAGACCTGTAGATGTGTGCCTGGCCCAGGCAGCATCTCTGTGCTGAAAGCTTTCAGAGAGTCGGGGCAGATGGTGCCTCGGACTCTGGACCTTTTCAGGTGGGCATGTTTGTCGCATGTTGCAGTGAAGGTAGCAGTAAAAGGGCCGATGCCTCCTTAAGGTCCAATGCTGGTAAAGTGGGTGCCCAGTTAGCCAAAAGGAGAGCTTGTAGGAATACATTTGGTTTGAACGTTTTGAAAGATCAGGCTAGGAAAACCCTAGGAGGGACTTTTACTCTTTTGATCTTCCATATGCAGTAAGTCATGCAGTGATCACTAAGTATATCAGGCAGAGTGTGCGAAGCTGGGATTCTCTGAGGGTGTAATGTCAGCACCCAGTCTGTTGTACTGATCAATAGACTGAGATTCAGGGTTTTAATTCTTGAATGTTGAAGGGGCAGAACCAAATATGACCTATCTATATTGACCAGTTTTTAGATGTGTAATGTTTTTATAAGTCTACTACAATCTCATATAATGAGGAAACGGATATAAACCAAATAAATGTATTAAAATGAATAAAAATGTATTTCACTTTAATATGAGCTGTTTTAGTCTTCATTATTTATTTTGTAATCTTGTATACATCATAACACTTGACTGGGAGCTGCACACGTGAAAGGTAATTTTCAGCTTGTAAACCTTGTATATTAATTTTGCCAGTATTAACGTGCTCCAGGTAATTCTTTGACAGACCGTTTTATTGTTTGCTCTTTAAGCACAGAGAGCTGACCTGTTTTATATTCAGTTATCTATTTGGCAACAGTAGAAAAGACACTTACAAGTAGCCATTTGTAAGCTTAAGTAAACTTCTTATATAATACACACCTCTCAGTGTTTGGCTCAAATTATACACCTTTTCTAAGTTTGAGCAGTAATGTGAGCTGGTGTGCTTCTTCATCCTAAATGCAGGTGTACAATAAAATAAAGGAAGCAATAGGATTTACACACCCCTGCCTGGTGGTCTAGCGGTAATCCCCCCCCCCATCTGTTATGAGCTTTGTTTGCCGGTGGTCCACCCCACCCCCCCCCACCTCAAACCTGAGTTGACTCCATGGCCAGTACTCCGGCTGTGCTCCTTTGCAGATATGTAATCCTGTTCATTTCACAGGAGAGGGCTCAGCAGCTAGTCTGTGGAGCCTGATACACATTGTGAATGGACCAGTTGTTCTTTTGCATAGTGGCCCTTGTTGAGGGGTCACAAAAGTTGCACCAGCACAGTCATCTTTGCAACCGCTTTGTGCCGAAAGTGCGACTAAGAATGGAGCCCTGCATTCTGAAGTTGTCTGTGGACTTCCAGTATGCCTGTGATTCTGTACTTCCACCATCTTTCATCAGTGGTTATAAACTGTACATAACCCTCAGTACTAAAGCACATAGTTTTTAAAACGTGTATCATATATTCTTAGTGAAGTTTAGTAGCTACTCCCTTATTGTAGAAAGCAGAAGGGTGAAAACAAAACAAAAAAATAACAATTTAAACATTCATTTAGCGGTATCCAGGGAATGCTTAACAGGTTGCATACATCTGGCTATTTACTGTGATATTTGATGTTCTCCAAATTCTGTACTGTTTGATATTTAACAGAAGACATTGTTCTTTTTCTTTCACAGCTTTAACAGCCTACACGTATCTAACAATTTTTGATCTTTTCAGGTAAGCACCTTGTTTTTTTGTTTTTTAATGGTATTCAGTGTACAAGAACATGAGTGCTTATTTTTGAGTTGGTTATGGAAATGTCACTGCTGTATATTTTAACAAGTCTTTGTCCAAAGCATCTGCTTGTAACTTTGGTCTGTGTGAAGAGGCAGGCCTCAGACGTTGAAGGTAGAGAGGAACCAAGTCATGCGAGTCATTACGTGCAGGGAACTTTATGCAGAAGCCAGAGTCTCTGGGTACTAACCTGAAGTCTCAGTACCTGCAAGCAACCTGGCCTTTTCCAATTCATATTGGTGGGTCTCTTGCAGTTCTAGGAGGAAGGATTTTGTCACATGCTTAGATGGCCAGAGTGGCTTAGCAACTGAAGTCACTTGACCAGATCCCACTCCATTTCTTCTGGGCCGGCCCCTTCAAGCAACTCTTTAATGGAATAAATCTCATGAACCAGCACTAAAGGGCAGTACTACTTCCTGTGGTGGGCGAAATCATCATGTATTCTTCTACAGCAGCTCTGATTTTTTCCCCAGTTGCCAAATTTCAAATAAATGAATATGGTGTAAGCTTAGTTTTTTTTTTACTTTTATCTTATTAAACTCTAGAATTACAAGTACATTTGAGCAGAAACTGCTCATTTACAAAGGTTCCATGTCAAAGGATGGGGGGGAAACATACACATAAAGGTTGGCAATGTTTTGCAGTTATGACACACTTTAGAAATAAGACATTACTAGAGAGCAACTTAAATAAGCAACTAGCTGAGGTAACAGAGTAAGAGATTAAGAAGCAGTCGGACAATAAGCGTGAGATTGGGTATGAGGGGGACAGAAAGAAGTGGGCAGGCTGAGGGGCCGCTGTCAGGGGGAGTGAGAGGGGGAGGGTGTCTAGTACAGGGAGTTAGGTAGTGAGGTTAGAGAAGTGGCATAGATGTGTGGGGGGTAGGGGGATGGGGGGTGGAGGAAGGGAGAAGGCAAGGGGTCACGTAGAAAAGCAGGAGCCAGAGAGAATGATGCTGTGGTAGGAGGCCGGTGACTGGTCTTGAGCAACTAGGTGGTGGTTGGAGCAGGCCTTTTAGGAGAAGCAGTCACATTGAGTGGTAGAGGTGAAGTAAAGTCGGAGATTCCGTTTAAAGGGTCCAAGCATGGTAGAGGAAAGTGCTTCTTTGTTGAGGGTATTGATCCACTGTGGAGCCCTGTGGGTGAAGGACCGCTGACCCGTGGAAGTACGACATCTGGGAACCTGGAAGGTTTGATATTGGGCACTACGTGTGTGCTGAGTACCACATAGAAACATAGAAGTTGATGGCAGATAAGGACCGCAAGGCCTTTCCAGTCTCCCCTTTTCTTTTTCTACCTTATAAATGTGCCATCGGCCTTTGCTCTGTCAATGGCCTGTCTATTCATACTCATCTGTATTGCTCCCTTATGCCTATCCCATGCCTTTTTGAAGCCCTGCACTGTATTCATATCCACCACTTCCTGAGGTAGGCCGTTCCATGCATCCACCACCCTTTCTGTGAAAAAGAACTTCCTCACATTACCCCTTAATCGCCTCCTCTAATCTCATGTTGTGTCCTCTTGTCCTGCTGTTTTTCTTATATTGAAACATGTTAGACTCTTTCACCTTGTTAATGCCCTTAAATGTTTGAATGTTTCGATCATATCACCTCTCTCCCTCCTTTGCTCTAGGGTATACATATTGAGCTCTGTTAATCTGTCCTCATATGTTTTCTGATGCAGTCCCTGCTCCATTTTGGTTGCCCTTCTTTGGACTGCCTCAATTTGGTTAATGTCCTTGTGAAGGTGTGGCCTCCAGTACTGCACGCAGTACTCCAGATGGGGCCTAACCAGTGTCTTGTAAAAACTGATTATTACCTCCCTCTTACGACTTGTGATACCCCTACTAATACACCCTGACATCCCCCTAGCCTTACCTACTGCTTTAGTGGTCTGCTTGGATGATTTCAGGTCATCAGTGATAATTTTATTTTTATTTATTTTAGTCTTTGGTAACCGGGTAAGGCCCACTAGGCACAAGTACCTGTTTTCAGGGGCGGCCTGGGAGCACTGGGCGGTTAAGTGACTTGCTTCAGAGTCACACAGTATGCAAGTGGAGGTTGTGAGAATCAAACTCAGGTCTGGGCTGCTGGAAGTATCAAGCTCATTCACACCTCATTCCTCTAACCTCTAGGCTATACTGCCAGCCATGATGATGCCCAAGTCTCTTTCTTCCTTTGTGACTGCCTGCAACTCCTCTCCCAGCCTATAGGTGGCTTCAGGGTTTCCCTATGTGCATGATCTTGCACTTCTTTGCCACTCTTCTGACCATTTTGCTAGTTTATCCAGATCTCTTCTCATTCTGCCCACCCCATCTGGATCATCTACTCTGTTGCAGATCTTGGTGTCATCTGCAAACAGACAAACCTTAGCCTCTAGTCCATCTGCAATGTCACTGATGAGGATATTGAAGAGGACTGGCCCCAGGACTGATCCCTGAGGTACCCCACTTGTGACTTGCATCTCTTCTGACTGTATACCATTTACCACCACTCTCTGTTTTCTGCCCATCAACCAGTTTGCCACCCAGTTGACCAACTTCTGACCTACCCCGAGCCTACTCAGCTTATTAATCAATCTTCTGTGTGGAACAGTATCGAAAGCTTTGCTGAAGTCAAGGTAGGTGACATCAACTGCTCCCCCTTGGTCCACCACTCTGGTTACCCAGTCAAAGAAATCTGTGAGATTAGTTTGACGGGACCTTCCTTTTTGTAAACCCATGCTGTCTTGGATCCTGTGCTCTTATGGATTCCAGGTGTTGCACTATTCTTTCCTTAAGGAGTGCCTCCATAATCTTGCCCACTACTGAGTTAAGACTGACTGGTCTGTAGTTCCCTGCCTCCTCCCTGCTACCACTCTTGTGGAGCGGGATCACATGAGCCCTTCTCCAGTCTTCTGGGACCTCTCCTGTGCTCAGAGACTCACTAAACAGTTCTGATAATGGCTCTGCTAGTTCCACCCTTAGCTCCTTTAGTACGCTGGGATGTATGCCATCAGGTCCCATTGCCTTGTCCACTCTGAGCTTATCAAGCTTTTGTTGGACTCTTTCTTTTGTGAAGGGACTAGTGCTCACCTCCCTCCCCACTGTGTCCATGGTGCTGAGCTGTGGGCCCTGCTCTACCTTCTCTTCAGTAAATACTGAGCAGAAGTATCTATTTATGATAGATGGTTTTACATGGTCCTCCTCCTCACACGCCCCCTTATCTCCTTTGATTTTAGCAATACCCCCTCTGGACTTTCTTCTTTCACTAATGTATCTATAGAAAGTCTTGTCACCTTCTTTTACTGTCTGTGCTAGTGTTTCCTTGGTTTGGGCCTTTGCCTGCCTTACTGCCTTCCCTGCTTCCCTTAGGAAGTTTGTGTGCCTCCCTTATCTTCATCCCGGCTATGCTTCCTTATATTTCCTGAAGGCCAGCCTTTTGTCTTCACCTTTCTGCTACTGTTTTAAGAACCAAAGTGGTTTCCTTCTTCTTTGCACCTCCTTTTCTCTAACACAGTGGGATGTTGCTTCAAGTATTGCATCCTTAATGCTTGCCCACTTTGCATGTACCCCTCACCTGTTTTTCTTTTTGCCAGGGCTAGCTTAACTCTGTTGGCCATCTTATGAAAGTCAGCTCCTCTGAAGTCCCATATTTTTGCCTTGGAATGGGATGATTTAGTTGTAGTGGCCAAACTGAACCATACCATATGTTGGTCACTGGCCCCCAGGTGACCTTCTACCTGGAGATTTGTGATCCTTTCCCTGTTAGTCAGTACTCGATCTAGGATAGCTCTGTCTCTTGTGGGTTATTGTACCAGTTGTTTGAGGCCCTCCCCCTGCAGAGAATCCACCATGTGTCTAGTTCTGGCAGATGTTCCTGCTGGTATTGACCAATCTGTATCTGGCATGTTGAAGTCTCCCTTTATCAGAACCTCCCCATTAGCTGTCATGTTTTATATATCGTCTAACAGTAATGTGTCTATGTCCCCCCCTGGTCTGGGGGCCTGTAGACAATACCAGTTCTTATGGCTGTCCTGTTTCCAGGGAGACCCACAGTTCTTCTGGCTCCTTATATGTATTTTGAATATCTGTAGCTTTGATATTCTCATTGACATACAGGGCCCCCCCCCTTTGCACCTCAGTCTCTTCTGAACAGTACATAGCCAGGTACTAAAGTCTCCCAAGTGTGGTTACTGGTAAACCACGTCTCGCTAATAGCTGCTATGTCCAGTTTAGCCTCTGTCATTATTGCCTGCAGGTCTGGGATTTTGTTTCCCAGACTGCGAGCATTTGCGTACATTATTTTCCATTGGCCAGATTTCGGTGTGTTAGTTGTTGGGTGAGGTCTGGCATTTCTCCTGTGTGTCGTATGGGTAGCTGGACCTTTTTCATTACCTGGTGATGCAAATGAACTGCAAACTTGCTGAACTCCTGTTTGACCACTAGCCGTAGGCAGTAAGGAGCTTACCAACACCTGGGTGCATGAGCCCAAGGAGAACCTTTTTGGTTAGCAGGCAGGTCTGATATTGTATTCTGCTGAGGAATGATAGCCAGCCAGCCTGTGCGTAGAGGTCACAGGTGTGTGTTTGGCAGGCTGCACCCATTAAAAGCCTGAAGGCTTTGTTGAGTGAAACTAAGATCCTGCGGAGGGCAGTTGTAGAAACGGAGCTGTAGATGGCAAGACCGTAGTCAATGATAGAGGTGACAGAGCTGTAGATGGCCAGTCTAAGGGCATCCGCAGACATACAGTGCTTGTGCTTGTGCAACAGACCAATCCGTATGTTGGTGACCTTGGCAACAGTGTCTATATGCCGAGTGTAGGAGAGGGTACTGTCCAGCGAGATACCAAGGTACTTGAACTCAGGGACATGTTCAAGTGAGTTCCCAGAGTGGTTCTTGATGGTGAGGTACTGAGATTTGTGCCTGCTCCATGGATTACAGAAGGTCATGACTTTGGTCGTGCTGTAGTTCAGGACGAGTTTGTGTGGTGAACCAATCTTCAATGTGCTTGAAGTCAACCTGCAGCTGGGTTTCAAGGATTTTAGGGACATGGTGACTATCAAACAGGACTGCATCAGCTGCGTAGAGTAGTATTTTTTGCTGGCAGATACTAGGGAGTCTGTTGAGGAAGAGGAAGAAGAGTAGTGGGCCCAGAATAGACCCCTGGGGGGCTCCTGAGAGGACTGGCTTTTCATCAGATGAGACATCTGCTATCCTGACACATTGGACCCAGTTGAAGGGCATCATTGGAGAGCCTGATGAATGACAGTTGCCTGAATAGTAGAGGGTGATTAATGGTGTCGAAAGCCTTTGTCAGGTCTATAAATACTGCCCCCCCCCCCCAACAGCTTCCATGGTCGAACGTGGCGTGGATGAAACTTGTAAATTCCTAAAGAGCTGTGGTGGTGCTGTGCCCTTTCCTGAAGCCATGCTGTTCTGGGCATTGGACTTCGTACTTATCCATGACTTCAACTTATTGGTCCGAAACTATACGTTCCAGTTCCAGTGCCTTAAATAACAGGGGAGGAGTAAGATAGGTCTGTAGTTGGTGGGAAGTGTCCTGTCGCCACTTTTGTGCATTGGTGTGACAGTTGCCTGTTTCCAGAGTGAGGGGAGTTGGCCCAGTCTAAGTGAGAGGTTGAAGATCTTTGTTAGGGGTTCAAGGATTTCATCCAGAACTTGCGCCAATAGTTTTAAGTCAAGGGAGTCTCCACTGTACCCAGATTTACAGATGGCCTTGTGGATATAGATACAGGCCACTTGTGGTGGAACCTCTTTGAAGAAGAACTGTGGAGCTGTGTGATCATATTGGGGGGTCACGTGGGAGGTATTGGAGGAAGAGACGTCTAAGAAATTAGGAGGAAGGACACTGTCCAGGTTAGAGAATGAATTGCTAAAGGTATTGGTGATGGTTCCAAGGTCGAGCGTTGGAGTACCAAGAATGTTGAGCATAGTGGGTGGTGCCTTAGGGTCCTTGCCTGTGAGTCCTTTCAGGTGGTTCCAGAAGTTTTTCCCCATCACCCCAGGAGTTGGTCAATGCCTCCTTGTAATATTTGCTTTTAGCATTCTGTATCCATCGAGTGCAATCATTTCTGGCTGCTTTGTATTTTTGTATGTTTTCTTACCTCTGAGTAGCATACCCGAGCACAGTGTCTGAGGTAAATGTCCGCCCCCACCCCCATATTATGCTGCTTCTTCCTGGCCATGTCATTAGGCCCTGGTCCCAGGATATACCTTTTCAGGCCTGCCCCCCCAAGTTCAGCCGCTTTCCTGACAGCTCCCACAGCTTCGTGTCCATAGGTAGGGGCACCAGGGGTGGCCTCCCCACCAGGCAGTCCAACAGGTGGACAGGATCTGTTGTGGGTGGTGCTAGGACCCAGGGGAGCCAGGAATGCCGGCTGTCATTTAGATGGTAAATTGATTTTTATTTCTGTTTTTTTGCTTCCCTGTCCCCCCTATTTCCCTGATGTCGATGGACCCTGTTGACTGCCTCAGATGCATGCTGCGACATCCCATGGAGGGAGAATGCTCCCTTGGTCTGCCACAGGAGTTGCATCCACACCGGGAGCCCGACGCCTTTCCTCCTAGCTGCAGAGCACTGCCAGGCAGCAGCTGCTGTGGTTTGGCCTGCCTCCTACCACATCGACTCAAGTTCATTCGCAACCCAGGTTAGCCTGCACAACAGTGAGACAGGCTGCCACAGGGCCATCAGGGCAAGCAAAACACTCCGTGTTTTTTTAGGTTGAAGTAGCTCTGACTTTTACTGATCAACAAGTGGAAAGATAACTCAAGGCAAGCATTGTTTGTTTGTGTTTTGAAAACCGTAACAGTGTCAAATGATGTTTGTTTTCTTACACAGTTTAATAACATGCCTGGTGAGCTCCTGGGTGACCTTGAAAAAGCCCAGCCCAGTCTACTGTTTCGGGTGAGTTCTACTGCAGCTTACTGTAACCAAAAACAAATGAAATAAGGCCGGAAAAATACAGTTAGTGACGCTGCGATTTTATTTGAGCATTTCCTGGCTTGAGAAGTGTACTATTACTTATTATTTTCTTTGAGGACGTCTCCTTCTGTAGAGCCACACATATTGAACTGCAATTCATTGGCATCTGGACCACTAAGACATTTTTACCCAGCTTAGGTCACTCACAATAATTTAGAGCAGTGGCACCTTTCTAACGTGGGCAACCCCATACCTCTTTGGTGTCTTTTCTACTGCCATTGACCACTTTCAGCAGACTGAAGAAACACCTTAACAGATTTCTGTTGGTGAAGTTTTCTACTTTATTTTGTTACTTTACAGTAACAGTGTCTTATGCTGTCATCTGGGCCATCACAAAGAAGTCACTGCTTTTTCGCCTCTACTGGTGTGGCGTTAATATAACAGTCATGAGTTGTGTGCTGTGACTACCTAGGTCATACCTCACAACTGCTGTGCATTTCGCATTAGCACTATGTATTTTACACTTAAATTTAAACTTACTCTGCAAAGATTTGCTGATGTTCCTCATAATGTTAAAGCTGTTTCTGGACACACAAACTATTAAACAATTAATCTTTATACCATATATTGTTTAACACTAAACATATGGGACCCACTATTCTTAAACAGGGTATTAAATAGCTGATATAGCATAGCAAAACGCTACACAAAACGGGGTAATGCTAATCATTTCCAGAAATGTTTAGCAGTAGACTGCCAACCATTTTTTGAGTGAGTCCATGGCACAGTAGATAACATTAATAAAACTGTATTTTTTTTAAAGTTTGCTAACCATTTTGTACCAAATGCTATACAGTTCCACAACTGATCAGCACTTTCACGCGTCAAACTACTAATCAATTTTTTCAGCTCATTTAAAACCCTGTTAAACATGCTAATCTTTAAAATAATGTGCTACACATTCTGGTCATTTGATTTACATTTTTGAAGGCCAATGCTATGCATTTTAATGCTGAGATGTTGATAAATATGACCTAAAAATTAAGATCTTCATAGAGGGCATCTCCCCCATTGGGCCACACCTTCGGAACTGTAAGCTGAAAGAGTCAGGACCACTTGGAAACTTTTGCTAGCTGAGGGTCACCCAAAGTGACATGCAGTGTAACCACCTTTATAAAGTGGGCAGCTCCAACACTTCTCAGTTCTTTCTCCTGCCATCGATCATCCTAGTTGGACCTACTCAGAAACAATGTCGAAATCGCCATTGCTTTTTGTGATTTTTGATTGTATATTTCTTAATCATTGTTTCTGTACACTGTTCTCACTGTTTGTTTTGTGTGGGCCTATCTCACGATGTGAGAGCCTGCAAGATCTGCCAGACTTTGTCAGGCTACAAGGCGATGTCGATGGAAGGCCTTACACACCTTTCTCACCCAAAAAGCATTGAAAGCCATGGAACAGGCTGCGGGTTCTACTCCTGCTTTTCCCTCGCCATCAACTGAGAAAGACAAAAACAAATAAAAGTCATTGTCAAGGTCCTCTTCCATCCATAAGCACAAAGATAAGTCTGCTTTGTCAAGTGAGATCACCATTGAGATCAGGTACGTTCTCGTCTGTGCCCCCTCTGGCGGCATCAGCTACAGACCCAACCCCGACCATTGATGGCTTGGCTTAGACACTGCCATACCTACTATGAGCAGTACATTGCCACAATCTTTGGGCTCTGACCCCTCGATTCAGGTAGTCCCATACCCCTTTGGGGGCTGTTACCTTCTGATCCAGACAGTCAGTGTGGCATGCAGTACCTCAACAAACAAGAACGTACCCCTTCTACCCCTCTGTAGAGAAATGATGCATGTTTGGATGTGGTCTCTGGGACACACAATGTGCACGTAGTAGCCACTTTTCTTCCCACCTCTCTGAATGTCTTTGTGGACACTCTAAGCAGGATGGTCTCTCTGTTACATAAGTGGGAGGTTTTGAATCATGTCATGGCTGAGTTTTTCACTCTTTGGAGTTGACCTAAGCTGGACCTTCTTGAGTCCCCACACAGCGCAAAGCTGCTGCATTTTTGCTTGCTTGCTACAAGGTCTAGAATTTTTGATGAGATGCATTGTCCCTTTCATGGCAGTGGAGGCTCTTCTATGCATTCCCTCCAATCTCCCTAATCCGGAGGAGGTTGGGGAAGCTCAGGTTGGAATCCTGGTGGCTCTGTTTTGGCCCAGACAAATTTAGTTTCCACTACTATGCTACATAGCAGTCCACCTTCCAGTCCCACTCCCCTTACAGTTGGGCACCTTTCTCAGGCCCACGGCAGCTTGCTGCACCTGAACCGCCAGCACTGCATCTTCTTGTTTGGGTCCGGAAGACATTGAACATTCCTGGTAAGCAATTTCTTTAATTGTCTCGGATGTTCTCTTGGCTGCTAGGAAGCAGTCTGCTGGACATACATATTCCCTGAAATTGAAATGTTTCAGTATTAGGTGCGAGTTGTCTTGCTCCCTGGACCTCTTTTTTTTGTCCAGTCCATTGGGTCCAGTACTCTTCAGGGAAGGAACATCATGTGGACATTTGTGCCCTTCATGGCCTCTTAGAAGGCAAGACGGAGGTGTTGCTCAGATTCCTAAAATGTTTCCTGCATCTGTGTCCCCCGATCAGTCATCTGGTTCTAGTCTTGTACCATAATTTGGTTCAGAAGTCCTTTACTCAGGCTCCTTTCGAACCTGTTGCCACCTGTGAGTTTCATTTGCTTGCATAGAGCACACTTTTTGTGGTGACGATCACTTCATCTCAGAGAGTTTCTGAGTTGCAGGTGTTGATTATGGTTGATTACGGATCCTCTGTACCTAATTTTTCACTAGGATTGATCTGACCTCACTTCATACTCATCCCCAGTTCCTTCCCATGGTGGTGTTTGTATTTACTTTGATTCATACTATTCATCTTCCTGTATTTTTCCTTTTACCACAAAATGCTGTAGAGGTTATCCAGCATTCCCTGAATGTCCATAGAGCACTACACTTATATTTGGAGCACATGAAGGACTGTAGGAAGTCCTTACAAATTTCTTTTGTTTGCCACCAGAATGTGAGACCCACCTGTTTCTAAGCAGTGTCTCTCCATATGGTTGGCATCCTATGATCTACCTGGACATAAAGTCTCCACCATTCATTCACACTAATGAGAACTACGCTGGAGGCGCTAGGACCCAGCGGAAGCCAAAAATCTTCAGGAGGGCCGGCGCCAAGGTAGGACTGCACATGTGTGGCCCCACGAGACTGGGCTCGTGCCGTATAGGCTACCTCAGCGTCGCCTCTCCAACCGCCAGTTTCTTTTTTCCCCTGCCTTCAAGTGCGTTTCAGTGATGACTTGGCTCGCCAGCCAGGTGTCAAATCTTCATGTCTATATGACAACAGCTGTAGTCATTTTAGTATTTGATTAGATTTATTATGTTATTGTTAGTTAAAAAAAATAGTAAAGTAAAATTTTTCATCAGAAGAAGTCTTCAGCCCTCCTTCGACGGAGTCTCGCATGAACAGGGCAGGTGGCAGTAGGGAACTTCAGCATGAAAGCTCTGTTGTTAGCAGGGCTGGGTCTGGTCTGCTGCTCTCTATGGAGGGTCTGACTACAGGCAGTCCAATGCTCGGGGTGGGGGTGGGGATGGGCAGTCCTCCCGAAAGCACAAAAAGAAGCGGTCCCATTCTCGATCCTCGTCAAGGACTCTGCACCATTCAGCCTTGAGTTCTTCTTCTTCAGCTTCCCTGTCAAAAAAGAAACCGTGCCACTCGAGGTTCACTTCTGGTATGTCTGCGCGTCGATCATTGGTTACAGGGCGCAGAGGCCCAACTCCATCTCCTCTGGCTTCTGTTTCTGGTGACTGGCATCCTTGACTCCGGAGTCCTTCCCCGCCCCTTGGGGGGTCCTCCGGTGAGCAGTTTCACCATTGGGCTGTCCTTATGGAGCAGTGGGTTCGGCGGTTGTCCCATCTGCCTGAGGTGGTGAGTCCGTCACCTGGGTCTTTGGGCCTTTCAGTTTTGGACCTGCGGTTGGGGCTTCCTAATCGCACAATGCCTCCTTCGGTGCCGTCAGTGCCGCACGCTGGTGTTTTTCCCCTCATATGACTGTGGTGCAGGGGTCAACACTGGTGACTTTATCTTCTTCAGAATTTCTCAGACTTTCAAGGGGTGGGAACCTCTGGTTCAGCGGCGCCGGCACTGGCTCCTCTGGTGCTGGCACCACCAATATTCTCGGCGCCACCTTCTGTTCAGGCACTGGGAGCACTTTCAGTGCTGCCTGGGGTTTTCTACTCAGATTCATGGAGCTCCTCCTTCTCTTTTTCCTTTCTTTCCTATATATTCTGTCCCACCGGGACTAGTAGGAGATGATATTGAGCCTGATCCTGATCTTCGATTGGGGACGACTTTGTCGACGATTTCTCCGTAGGGGTAGTAAATAAACCTTCTCTTATAGCAGAGCCTCTGGTTGAGGACCTCTTTTTTAAGTGTCTGCTTAGAAACGTGAATACCACTCTCTCTCTCTCTCTCTCTCTCTCTCCAGACATCAGAGATCGATCCTGGACGTTCTGGACATTCCTGTTGAATTGACTCCTCCCGTGCAACCCTTTTTTGAGACTCACAAATGGTGTGGGATAATCCGGCGCTTATTCCCTCTGTGACTGAGTCCACAGACAGGAAATACGCCCCTCCCAAGGATCGTCCTATTCTGGCCTCGCAAGCCTTTGCTGGTGCCATAGTTGTCCTGGTGGAGAATGACAAGGCCGTTCTTCCTCAAGAATCTACGGCACGTCCAATAAACAAGGAATCTCGCAAAATTTACACTTTGGGAAAGCGAGTCTGTGCTACTTCCACCCTAGGAATGTGGACTGCAAGCTACCAGGGTTATTTCTTTCAGTATTAGTATACACTCTGGCGTTCTGTCAAGGCCATGATAGCAGCTCTCCCAGATTTGAAAGTTAACACAGAGCTCCTTCAGACCATTACTAGAGGCATTGAATCCAATAATCAGCAGCTTAAAGCTGCTATGGATGCCTTTGACACCGTTTCCAGAGCAGCAGTGGCTGGTATATGCACCCAACGCCACTCTTGGTTACGCACGTTAGGATTCACGAAAGATGCCTGGCAGAGAGTTATTAGTTTGCCTTTTGATGGTACGTACCTGTTTGATCCTCAGGTCGAGCAGGCGCTAGAGGCCACCCAGAAAACTAGAACAGCTATCAAAACAGCCAGACCGCCATCCACAGCCCCTCAAATCATTGGGAACCGGTGGCAGTTTCATAACTGTCGGTCCTTTCATGATAAAGGCAAAGGGGGCTTCAACAGAAACCAAGTCCCTCAGACGCAAAAGAAAATGCAGCAGAAGGCACGGGGCCCCAGAGTGCCTAGTGCCACCCTCTGAGATTCCGGACCAAGTCCCTCCTCGGCTGTCTGAGGGGGACTCTTCCTCGGCAGTAGGAGGGCATCTGACTCCGTTTTATGATCAGTGGAAGCCAGTCACATCAGACAAGTGAGTACTCAGGATAATCCACAAGGGGTACTCTAAACCTTTCAAAAACCCCTCCATATCACCCACCCAAACAACAGCCCAAACTGTCTCTGTCAGATCTTCTTGCTTCTGAGATTCAAGGCCTTCTAAACTGGGCAGTAGAAGTAGTCCTGCTGGATCAGCAGAACACAAGATTCTACTCCCATTACTTCCTGGTTCCAAAGAAAATAGACGGCATGCGCCCAGTTCTTCATCTGAGGAAGTTAAACAAATTCCTTTACAAGGAAAAGTTTAAGATGATATCACTCAGTACACTTTTACCTCTGATTCATCAAAACGATTGGCTGGCCTCCATGGACATGCAGGATGCCTACCAGCATGTTCTCATACACCCAAACCACCAAAAATACCTCAGATTTGTGGCATTGGGTCAACACTACCAGTTCAGAGTCCTGCCCTTTGGGCTATCCTCAGCGCATCAAGTCTTTACAGAGTGCTTTGCAATTCTCTCAGCGCATCTCAGGAAGCTCAGAATTCAAGTGTTCCTGTATCTGGACATTTGGCTCCTGGCAGGTCCCTCCAGACAAGAGACTCAGGAAGCCGTGACTATGGCTTCAAAATTCCTCACTTCCATGGGAGTCCTGCTAAATTTGGGAAAGTCACAGCTACAGCCCTCCCAATGGCTCCTCTTCATAGGAGCTCTTCTGGATACCTCCAGCGCAAAAGCCGTTCTTCCAGAGGACAGAAGGAACGACATCCTTCAGATGGCCCACTTCTTCAGGGATAACGACTCAGTTCGAGCTCTCTCGATTTAGCAGATGCTGGGTCTCATGGCATCCTTGGTGTTCACCATGCCCCTGGCTTGTCTTCACATGAGGACTACCCAGTGGATGCTCAGCACTCGGTAGTCACTGGCCACACACCCACAGTCCTTTCACATCAAGGTGACGGAACCCCTGAAATGGTCACTCACCTGGTGGACTCAGGAAGACAACCTTCTGGAAGGTTATCCCTTCGTCCCTCAAGAATCTCAGATCTCCATCACCACAGATGTGTCCCTACTTGGATGGGGAGCTCACTGCCAGGATTTCCACACAGAAGGTCGATGGAATCAGGATAAGTCTCAACTTCACATAAGTGTTCTGGAAATGAGAGCCATCCTGTATGCCGTCCGAGCTTTGAAGGACATACTCTGTCACAAGATCATTCTGCTTCAAACGGAGAACAAATCAGTGACATACTACATCAACAAGCAGGGAGGAGCACACTCTTACCCCTTATGCAGGGAAGTGATGAGAGTTTGGGAGTGGTGCCTGGAGCACAAAGCACTGATCCAGGTGGTCTACCTGCCGGGGGTGCAGAATGATCTGGCGGATCGTCTCAGCAGAACGGAAACAGACCCTCACAAGTGGTCTCTTGATACAAACGTCATGCAATCACTCTTCAAAGAGTGGGGAACTCCAGACCTGGACCTTTTTGTGTCCCCACTCAACACAAAACTGCCTCTCTTCTGCTCCAGAAATCTGGAACCTGGCGTTTTCTGTCAGGATGCATTCAGACTGCAGTGGACAAGATGCTTTCCTTCTTTTCCCCTAGTTCAGAGGGTGCTGCTCCAACTGGAGGCACAGGGGGGCAGAATGAGCCTCATCGCCCCATTCTGGCCTCATCAGATCTGGTTTCCATTAATCAACAGATTATCGGAAACTTCTCCGAGACAGCTTCCACTTCATACGAACCTGCTGACCCAGGGCCCTGTGGTCCATCTCAACATGAAGTCCCTTCACCTCTATGCCTGGCTCCTGAAGAGATGGAAATGAATAGGTTTAACATTTCACGTAGGGTCTCAGATATTCTGTTAGCTGCACACAAGTCAGCTACTCGAAAAACTTACCTGGCTAAGTGGGAGCGGTTCTTCATCTGGTGCACAAAATCGTCTTGGAATCCTTTTTCCTGCCCACCAAATAAAGTCCTAGAGTATCTTCTAGATCTATTGAACACAGGCCTGCAATACTACACCGTGAAGGTTCACCTTTGCGCGATCTCAGCGTATCACGAGCCCATACACTCTGTGTCTCTGGCTCAGTTACCTGTGGTCAAGAGGTTCATTAAGGGCATACTGCATACTAGGCCACCAATCAAATGACTGGTAGGTGCCTGGGACATTAATTTTGTGCTAGACATGCTCACCCGTAAACCTTTCAAGCCCCTAGCTACTTGTGAACTTAAGTTTCTGACTTGGAAGACCGCCTTGCTTGTAGCCATTACCTCCACTCGCAGAGTGTCTGAAATACTTGCCTTAGTCACAGACCCCCGTATACTGTATTTCACAAAGACAAGGTGGTTCTTAGAACTCATCCTAAGTTTCTGCCCAAGGTTATCTCAGAATTCCATCTGAATCAGTCCTTGGTCCTCCCAACCTACTTTGCGAACTTCCAGAATGGAGAGGAGCGTACCCTGCATTCTCTGGATGTTAAGAGAACTTTGTGGTTCTATTTAGACCAAACTAAAGAAATCCGCATGTCAAAACAACTGTTTGTCTCCTTCACCATGGTCCACTGGGTCAGTCTATTGCTATCAGATGCATTTCAGCATGGCTAGTGGCATGTCTTTGCCAGTGCTACTCCATGGCACAGGTTAAGCTGGAAGGCAGAGTATACACACATTCTACTAGAGCAGTTGCAGCATCTCTGGCAGAAATCCGAAACGTGCCCGTTGCAGACATCCACAATGCAGCCACTTGGAGCTCCATGCACACTTTCATAAAGCACTACGCTTTGGATGTCCATGCCAGGCAGCATCAGTCCTTTGGCAGAGCACTCCTTAATGGACTTATGTCCTAAGTGAGCTCCTCTCTCCTGCCACCCATCTCGGGGGGGATTATTTTAGCTTGGTACTCTCCCGTTAGTGTGAATGAGTGGTGGAGACGTTATGTCCAGGAAGATATGGAAATGACGTACCTACTGTAATTCTTCATCTTCTTGGACGAAGTCTCCACCACTCTTTCACATGCCCACCCCCCATCCCCTGAGCTCACTCATCCTGGTTTTGGCCTTCACCCCCTCATTGTTTGGGCTGCGAAGACTCTGTTGAGTTGACCTTTCTTACACGGGTCATGCGGACTATTTGAGTCCGCAATAAGTTAGTTTCATTAGGTTAGTTGACGCTACACTTCCTCGGTAAAAAGGTACTGAGGCAGTTGTAGGGTCGGCGCCGAGGTAGCCTATACAGCACGAGCCAGTCTCGCGGTGCCGCACATGTGTGGTCCTACCTCGGCGCCGGTCCTCCTGAAGATTTTTGGCTCCCGCTTGGTCCTAGCGCCTCCGGCATAGTTCCCATTAGTGTGAATGAGTGGTGGAGACTTCGTCCAAGAAGATCAAGAATTACGATAGGCACGTAATTTCCATTTTCCTTCTGTTGGCAGGAACTTCCTGATCATGTTCAGATGTACCACTCATGTATGGCCCCTTCCATGATTTGCTTCCATTCCGTTTTGGTAGATGACATACAGTATGCTCTGCTACCACATGGAGTAGGAGGCATACTGTACGTTCACAGAACATTGCAGTTTGGATCTGATTCCCCATAGACCGACTGGCTTCAGTCTTGCCATCCTCCAAGGTCTGCTCTCTTTGGGAGCCATTTGTTGTCCTTACATAGTCTTCCTTCTGCTCTGCAGCATTGAAATGCTTGGAAGTCATCATGTGTGTTTGTGGCTCTGTGGAGAGAGACATCCTCAAAAAGATAATTTAGTCACAGTACTTACCAGTAACAGTCTGCGAGAGAGTTCTCTATAGAGCCACTGCTCCATCGCCAATCTACCCCCTTCTGTTTTTTGAAGTGGAACAGTGTTGGAAGGCTTGCCGGTTGCTGCATGTTTGGTCTTCTCTCTGCTGCCCCCTGAAGATTTTTGTTCCCCACTCTCCTGTCTGCCTGGTTGGGGTTTCAGTCTCCATTTTTGTCACTGTCATACAATTCTGAGTTTGGCTTTTGTATGAAATTAAGAAGATATGGGGCCGCACATGTTATATAGGCAGCGCTGTTGTATATCATCATGGGCGGCCCCAGCTAGGCAGACGTTTCCTAGTGGTGCTGACATGATGGCTTCCAGTTCCATATGTGTAGCATATGTGGCTCTATGGATGAAATTCTCTCTAAGATCTGCTAAGATCTACTGTTAGGTAAGTAAAGTGTTCTACTGCTGCATTGTTTCAGGTGTTCAAGACATTTGCACCTGCAATGTGGTTGCTGCAGCAAATTTTAAAATACCTTTTTTCAACAGGAAAATGGAAGTTAAGGCTCCATGATCTAGTATTCTTTATTCCTCATCATGACTGATGCTGCCACCAACTCGCTCAGCCCCTGCCCTATCCTTACCATCTCTGGTGCTTTCATCTTCCATCCATAGGGTCCACAGTACAGTTCCTGCAGATGTAGTGGAATCCTTTGGGGCTGGAGTCAGGTCCCCTCAGGTTTGTCATATGTGGGACAGAGGCTGGCTAGTGAGTATGGTGGACCTGAAATGTGGCAGCGTCACCCTTCCTTGCTTCGTGGGTTTTTCTTCTTGGTTCCTCCATGCCCACAAGATGTCGATAGTAAGAGTAGCATATGCACATGCTCAAGAAGATGCCTGGCTGCGCATGGCATCAGCTGGTTTCTCCCACCTGCAAGCTGCTTCAACTGCACTGTGGTCACCTAGTTGGCAGTATCACAGTGGAACCCGCTGCTCCCAATCCCTGGAGGAGGAACATGCTTCTTGGGTATTAGATCCTCCTTCCTCTGGTTGGCACACAGTGTTTTCATCTTGTACCTGAACTGGGGTCCCTGGCATCGCAGTCGATAACACTACCCCTGTGCCAACTGGCTGGACCTTCTGATTTTCATTACTGAGACATTTTCATAAAAAAGAATCCTTTTCCCTGAGGCTGTATTAGATCTTTTCGAGGATATCTCTTGCAGCAGGTCACACCTTAAGAACTACAGCCACCTGGCAACAGAACCACATGAAAACATTTTTGCTAGAAGTTTTCCTGGAGCCACCCACTATGCCCTCCTCAGTTCTTTTTCCACCATCGCACTTGGGACTCCACAGAGCATCGTCACTTCAGTTGACTGCCATTTTTTTCTACAACCTTCGTCTTTTTATTTTTTCTTGCCCTAGATGGCAGTTGTTTTATCCCCTAAAGTGATTCTCCCTTTTTCTTTCTTTTATGCCCAGTTCCGATAACCTCTTCCGTCGCTGCAACTGCGGGCAGAAGCTTTTCGACAAGGACGACCACAAGGCCTGCGTCTGCTGCCTAGGCATTCCAGCCACAGCATCCGAACCCTCAAAATCTGCTGCGACTTCAATCAGGCTACACGTTGTCCTCTCAAAGAGCTGAAGGCCTTCTTGATGGAACAGAAGGTTACCGCTCTAGAAAAGGAGCTTCATGCCAGGAACTCCTCCGCTTCCCCAGCCCTGTCCTCGAGCGCCCTTGCTGCTAAGGTCCGGGACAAGTCGTCTATAAAGCACCATCATTGGGAGAAGGACAAGTTCTCCTGAGAATGTTCTTAGTCACCTCTCCCAGTGCCAAATACTGTGAGATCATCAACCAGACCGGCAACGACCACCGCTGCAGCCCACACCCTATCTGCCATGGGGTTGGCCTCGGTTGCCTTTCCTACCAGAGCTCCTCTGCCCAGTGCTGGTTTGTCATCCGGCCTTTCTTTACTCCAGCCAACAATCCCCACTGCCTCTCTAGCCTTTTCAGTTATGGGGGTGAGGGGAATCTCTGGCAGTATGGCCCACTGGTCTCCCCATCTAACACTTGACCCATCATCGCTGGTGTTTTTCCTGCCCCCACTGATGAGACCGGCCCTACTGAATGCCCCCCAACTTCCTCAGGGGCCACAGTTAGGACACAACACCGCCCTGAATGTAGCCGAAGGCGACGGTCACAGGTTGTTGGCCTTCAGGCCTTTTTTTCAACACTCCAAACTGTGTCTGCGATGTCAGAGATGCAAGCCCCTCAGTGCCTCAAGCTGCCTCCATCACTTTGCTACTTCATCTCTCCCTCCCATCGCCAGGGCCTCTGTGTCCCCCATCGCTGCCACAGGGCTTCCTGTCGACGCTTGTGACCATCAACGTCCAGGCCCTGCTTTCCTCTGTTTGAGATTTTATTCAGAGGGTAGCTTCACCTCAGTTCCCGTTACTGGCAAGGCCTTCTCAGCCGACACCGTCACGCCATACGGCACCACGACCAGTCCCCTCCAGGTCCTCGCTGTGCATAGCGCCTGTCTCAGAGCCAGGGAATGACAATGATTATCATCCTGACTTTGGGCTTCCTGACAAAGAGGATAAAGAAGATGAGGGTGTCGGGCCCTGTTCTCTCTCCAGCAACTCCACTGTGTCTTCAGCGGGGGAGGATTCAACTAACTACACTCAAGGGTCCCTCCCACATGACCCCTTCTTTATAGCTGTGATGCTGCAACTGCAGACCGCCATGGGGTTTGATGTTGTAGAGCAAGACATTACTTGGTGGAACCTGGCTGATTACCTGCACTTGCCAGATTCCCCATCTCTCATCATTCCTCATATGATTAATGCATATGAGGATGCCACTATGACTGCCTGGTACAGGCCTAATTTGAACCCCAAAGATTCTGTTGTGATCAATTGCAGCCCATAATAGATCCTAGAGGCCCCAGCACCTTAATTCCCCTTCCTTCTAACAAGGAGTCCAGGAAATTGGACCACATGGGCAAAAGGGTCTTCGCCTCTTCGATGTTAGCTATCAGGGTCATCAGTTACATTGGCCATATCCTGAAATTCCAAAATGAACTCTTATAAAACAGCCAAGTTCGCAGCCCAGTCCCTTCCAGACGGTCCCAAAAAACATGAGATGATAAAGACCCTCCAGATAGGTGCTGATGTGGGCAAGCACCTCTTAAGGGCCGTTTACGATGCCCTAGATTCTGCCACCAGGGCCTCTGTGGTGGGTATTTGCCTGAGTAGACATTCCTTGGTCAGGGTGTCCAATTTTGCCTTGGATGTTTAACAGTCTATCCTAAATGCCCCCTTTAGGGAATACAAGCTTTTCAGGACAGACATGCAGAATATCCTCAATGATTTGCAGGCCTCGGGATAAACCCTGCGATCCATGCACTCCCTTTACCACACCAACCAGAAAAGTCAGACGGTGCCCTTTCGACATGCTACCCATGGGCCAAGGTTCAGTGCCAGACAGCTGACCAAGCGTAAAGCAGAAGCATCCGTGACTACCACCTCCTCCACTGCAACAAAGTCATCAGGAAGTGGAGGAGTGGGTCTGGCCGCAGGCTGAGCCTCAGCCTGACTCCTTGCCTGGCCCCTTCCTTCCAGACCCCAGGATGTGGTGGTAGGGGTAATTTCTCCCTCCATCTGGACTGGTGGCGGGAGAGCACAATCGACGCCTAGGTACCACAACTTGCAGAACAAGGCAACGTTTTGGAGTTTGTGGAGATGACTCCAGACCTCCCTCTGAAGCCCTCTGCTTACCCTCCGGACCATGTACCCATGCTACTGGAGGAGGTCAACACATTGCTGTGAAAAAGAGCCATAGAACCCATCTCCAAGTCTCACCAGAACATGGTGTTCAATTCCTACTTCTTCCTTGTTCCCAAATCTACGGGGGACTTGAGACCCATCCTGGAACTGTGACACCTGAACTATTACATCCAGTACAAGAAGTTCTGGTGGTCTGATCTCCCTTCCAGGCCTGTTGCCCCTGCTCAGGAAGGGAGACTGGATCTGCTCCTTGGATATGCAGGATGCATACCTGCATATCAAGGTCTGCCATTCCCACAGGAAGTACCTCAGGATCTTACTTAGAGCAAGCTCTTGCAGCAGGCCAACACCGATAGGACTTAGCCATCAGGTGCCAGGACCACACAGAGACTTTCTAGGTAGCAGTCTACCACGGGGGACCGCCTATTGCTGATGTCGCCCTCTGATGTCAGCCTATCCTATAAAGGCGGGCGATCCCCCACACCCTCCTCAGTTCTTTCCCGCCTTTAACCAGTGCACGTCAGACCTTAGCAGACATTGCAGCTTCAGTGGACTGCCAATTCCTGCGCTTGCCGTTCTTTTTTATTATCTCTAGCTATAACATCAATTTTTCGGCGTTAGCGACATTGAGTTTATGCCTTCTCCATCTGCCTTGTCTTCCGACTGCTCCACAAAGTATGCCTGCAACAAACAAATTCCTGAAAAAGACAGTCACTCTGCTTGTATCCTGTGCCTAGGCCCCAGCCATGGCACCAGAGTCTGCAAGATCTGCCAGAAATTCAACCAGGCCACTCAAAAATGTCATGTTAAAATCCTGGAGAGCCATCTTATCAAGCAAAAGCTCGTTGTGGTGGAAAAGGAACTGCAGGCCAAGAGCTCTTCGGCTTCACCAGTTCAGTCTTCCTGGGCTTCCTCCTCTTGTCAGTCCCAGAAAAAAATCTGTCAGGAAGGACAAACACTGGGACTGATCTACTTCCTGCTCGCAGTCTCCCCATAAATGTACGACTGTGTCAGGGTCAACCTCCCACCGGGGGTGTCAGCCCTTATGGCCCCACCTGCCCTTACTCTTGCAGGGCTGCCGGTGGCCCCGCTGCCCACCCATATTTCTGTCATGGGCGGCGGCTCCTTAGGGCAGGGGACTGTCTCCTGCTCCCCAGTTCCTGATGCTCAGGCCCATAATTTCTACAGGTTTTCAGCCAGGAGGTGTGGCCTGTGTGGGTGTGACCGACACTGGCTCCTCTGCGGTTGCCCACCTGGCCAAGGCGCTGCCTGCGTCAGTCCCCTGTACAAGGTCCAATGCCAGTCCTTTTCGGCAAGGCCTGCAGCAGGCTACCATCGTTTCTTCCAGTCTGGCATCACCTCTGCCTTCACCAGTGAGGTCTCCTTCCCCTCAGTTGCCCATCTCTCCTCTCCCAGCGCCAGTGGATTCCCCTCCCAGGCATCCTCAGCCAGCACCCGCTGGGCCGCTGCCAGTACTGCTGCTGCTGCAACCTGCGGGCCCAATGCCAATATTGCCTCTGCCGCATCCTGCGGGCCTGTTGTCGGTCCCACAGCCTGTGCCTGCTGGCCCTCCACCAGTGTAACCTGCGCAGGGCCCAGCGCCACCTTTTTCTTCCCTTCCCTGGTACCGGCCTACCCTTATCTGCCTATATATAATTAACCTGTGTCAGTGGATTGCAATGCCCTGTTTTCTGCATGGTAGTCTTTCATGTAGAAGCAGACCTCCGCTCCTCAGGGCCCACCTCCGGCATCCCCCGGATCCTCCACTCCCAGACCAGGCTTAGCCAGGTCCCAGTACCCCCATATGACGGGGGCCAGTGGATCCAGGTCCGATGCCGACTCTGGCTCTCACCAGGATGGGTGCCTGCCGGCTGAAAGCAAGCCTGATGACGCAGATTCAGATTACTCGGAGTCTTCCTCCACTCTAGAGGACTCTTCTAAGGGTGAAGAACCCGTTAAGGTGGTTCCAAAGCGTCCCCTACCCACCGATAATCCTTCGTTCATGGACTCATCATGAGGCACACCCAGGCCACCATGGGATGGAAAACAGAGGAACAGGATCCAGAACATTGTCACCTGGCCATTTTTTTGAGGCAGCCTGATGCTCTCCCCGTGGTTGTGCCCCACCTTATTGACTCTTATGAAGATGTCACCAGGGTGGCTTGGAATCATCCCTCTACAACTCCAGCAGTGCCTAAGAAAACAGACAGGCTCTACCACGCTCCAGCTAATAAGCCTTTTTGGGGGGGTCATCCCAAAGCTGACTCTGTTGTCATCAGCGCGACGCATAACTGCACCAAGAAGCCCAAGCACCTTCCCCCTAACAGGGAATTCAGGCAGCTGGACCCCCTGGCAAGCGAGTCTCCGTCCCTCCAGCCCAGTGGGGCAGGGGATTCTACTCCCACTTTTTCCTGGTCCCCCAATAGACCGGGGATCTTTGGCCCATCCTGGTTCTGAGTCATCTTAACTTATACATAGAATACAAACAATTCAGGATGGTCACCCTTCAGGGGTTGTTGCCTCTCCTGCACCAGAAAGACTGGCTCTGTTCTCTGGACATGCAGGATGCATTTATCAAAATGTTTCCTTTCCATTGGCACTTCCTCTGCTTACATTTCCAGGAAGCCCATTTTCAATTTTGGGCCTCCCATTTGGCCTCTGTTCAGCCTCCAGGGTCTTTACCTACATGTCTCTTTGCCAGCATCTCCAGTATATTGGGGCGGGTCTGGATACTGCCCAGGGCATGGCCTTCTTGCCCATGGAATTGGCAGAGCACCTGATAGCTCACCTGGTCACTTCCAGTCACCAGGTCCCTGCCAGGGTTTTCCTAAGACTCCTGGGCCACATGGCAGCATCCATTGCCATGATTCTCCTTGCCCGCCTTCACTTGCCTCAGTGGATGTTGAGATCCCATGGGACCAACGCATGCATGGCCTGTGGTCATGGTCTCCGATCCTGTCAAAAGAGTCCTGCTGTGGTGGATACAGCCATCCAGCCTGCTTCAGGAGGTTTCCTTTCAAATCTCAGACCCTTGTTAAATTCTCATGACGGATGCCTCAGGTCTGGGCTGGGGAGCTCTATTGGATGCTCACCAGACTCTGAGCACTTGGAGAGAAGTGGAACAGGGTCTCCACTTCAGTGTTCTGGAGATGTGAGTGGTTCTGTATGCTCTGCAAGCCTTTCAGACTCCTTTCTTCCCCAGTCAGCTGTTGGTACAGATGGGCAACATGTGTGTGGTGTATTATATCAACAAGCAGGGGGTGACTCACTCTTACCCCTTGTGTCGGGAGGTGAGAAGGATCTGGTATTGGGCCATTGAGCACAGTCTGGAGCTCTCGGCCGTCAGTGTTCCAGGTGTCCAAAACATCCTGGCACACAGTCTAAGCCACTCCTGGTCAAGGGCTCACGAGTGGGAGCTTCTGACTCTGGTGGTCGAAGATCTCTTCAACAGATGGGATTGGCCAGAGTTGGACCTTTTTGTGTTCTCACTCAATGCAGAACTGCCACTTTTCTGCTAATCCAGTCCCGGGCCTGGAGATTTCTGGTGAGATGCATTTTCCTTTTCCTGGTAGGGGGAGGTTTCTGTAAGCCTTTTCTCCCTTCCCGCTCCTCCAGAGGTTGATGCCCAAACTCCAGTTGGAAAGGGCGGAGATGATTCTCATAGCCCCCTTCTGGCCTTGTCAGACTTGGTTCCCTTTGCTGCAGCAACTGGCAGTGGAGCCTCCAGAGTCCTTGCCCCTGTGCACCACCTTGCTCTCCCAAGACGAAGGCACTCTGTTCCACCCAGATCTAAAATCTCTGCATCTCCATGCATGGCTCCTGCACACTTAAGTGTCTCACACCTTCCTGCAGGCATTTTGCATCTGAAACCTCCCATTTGGGACCCTGTCCCTCTGTGGGACCTCCGTTGGATAAACTTACGTTACCTCCCTTTGAACCGGTCATGAGTTGCGAGCTGCACTTTCTGTCATGGAAAGTGCTCTTTTTAGTTGCTCTTACTTCCGCTCGAAACATTTCCAAGCTTCAGGCTCTCGTGCGAAAAGAGTCATATTTGTTTTTTTCCCAAAGACAATGTGTCTTTGTGTACTAATGCTGAGTTTCTTCCCAAGGTGGTGTCTGAGTTTACTTGGAACCAATCCATCCACCTACCGCAGGGTTTTATTTAACTCCAAAAATTGATTAGCGTTTTGCTCATAAAAGTGCTAAAACATTGTGAAAATGCATAGCACTTGCCTCACTGTGTTTAACAAACATAACACTTCTAGAAAACCTATATAAATACTTTCTGTACAGTTAGCATTGTCCCAAGAAAAAAAACTGCTAATCATTTATTTAAAACCCTGCTACCGGTTTAGTATCCTGAGCATTCTAATCAGGGGAAGGCTTTGCTCCATACTTTGGATGTACATAGAATCTTGTGATACTATACGCACCAGACCAAGACTTTAAGGAAGTCTGATAAGTTGTTCGTTTCGTTCGGCCCCAAGAGAGAGGGCATTCCGGTTTCTAAACAGTGTTTGTGTGAGTAGTTAGCTTATTGTATTGTTTATTGCTACCGTAAGTACAATAAGGACACTCCGGGAGTGGGTAAGGGCCATTCCACCAGAGGTCCACGTCCATGGCTTGTTTCAGAAATGTCTTCACTGTGGACATCTGTGCAGCTGCCACCTTGAGTTCTGTCCACACCTTCACCAAGCATTACAGTCTGGACATTGCTTTTAGGCGTAGGGCCAGCTTTGGCCCTGCCATTCTGCAGGGCCTGCTATCTTAGGCCATTGGCTGCTGTCTAACTTCCTCCCAGTGATGCTTCCTTTATTCTGCTGCAACTGCTTGAGACTCTGTCCTACCAGTGTCGGCCTGCTTTATGAGCTTCCTTGAAGTAAGATAGTACAGTTAATTAAGAACTTACCATAACAGTAGATCTTCGAGAGGAGCTCTTGCAGCATGCTGTGATTGTTCCCTCTCTCCCCCCTTCTTTCTCTCTGCAGTCTCCTCTTCCATTCGCATGGGTTTCTGCTTCCCTTTTCCTATTTGGCTCTCAGGAACCTCCTCAGATTCTTCTTCCACTGCCCGCTTCGGGTCTGCAGCGGTAGAACTGAGAAGAGTGTGGGGGACCGACCGCCTTTATAGGATAGGCCGACATCAGAGGGTGATATCGGCGGTGGGCGGTCCACCATTGCAGACTGCTAGCTAGAACTTTTCTGTGTGGTCCTAGCGCCTGATGGCTAAGTCCTACTGGTGTTGACCTGCTGCAAGAGCTTCTCTCAAAAATCTACTGTCGCGGTAAGTTCTTACATAACTGTACTATCCTCTTTCAAGGGGAGCACTATCAGTTCAGAGTCCTCCCCTTTGATTTGTCTTCGGCGCCTAGGGTCTTCACCATATGCCTAGCAATAGTGGCTGTGACTCTCAGGAGGAAAGAGTTTACATCTTCCCTTGTCTGGACGACTGGCTGCTCGAGGACCAGTCCAGGGAGCAACTGTCCCTTACCCTGGCATATATCTTGCACCTGTTCAGCCGTTTGAGGATCACAGTCAACCTGTTTAAGTCTGTTGGCTCTGGACCAGCAGCTCCAATACATAGGAGCCATACTAGACATGGGCCAGGACTCTGCCTTCCTACCTCTGGACATAGCGGAGCACCTGATGGTGCAGGCCCAGGAACCTTATCACAGCCGGTATGTCACAGCCTGGACATACCTCAGGCTACTGGACCTGATTGCTGCAACTATTTCCATGGTTCCCCTGGCGAGGCTGCATATGCCTGTCCCTCAGTGGACTTTGAGGGTGCAGTGGGACCAACGAACTGATGATTTGGAGTCAACGGTTCTTGACTTTTCACCATGAAAGAAGGTTCTCCTGTGGTGGATGGTACCCAGCCACTTACTCAAATGGGGGTTCTCTTTCTCATACCCTCCCCTCACCAGATCCTCACTATGGATGCCCCGGGGATGGGCTGTGGTGCACATCTGGGTCCTTACCAGACTCAAGGGACGTGAGCTCCGCTCGAGATGAGAGCTGTCCTGTGTGGCCTGCAGGCCTTCCAGTGCCACCTGTCCCCAGGCCACCTGCTAGTGCAGATGGACAGTGTAGTGCATTACATCAGCAAGCAAAGAGGCACGCACTTATATCCCCTGTGCAGGGAAGTGATGAGGGTCTGGTACTGGGCTCGACCACAGCCTCGAATTGTCGTCTGTCCATGTTCCAGGTGTCCAAAACGCCCTGGCAGACAGGCTAAGTGGGTCGCAGTCAAGAATGCATGAATGGGAACTTCTCACCTCGGTGGTAGAAGACCTGTTCTACAGGTGTGGTCACCCAGATTTGGACCTTTTTGCATTCCCACACAGTGCAAAACTGTCGCTTTCCTGCTCGCTTAATCCAGGGCCTGGAGTTTTCTAGAGAGAGAGAGAGATGCATGGTCCTTCTTTTGGAAAGGGAGGTTCCTCTGTGCTTTCTCTCCCTTTCGTCTTATTCAGTGAGTGATAAGCAAGCTCCAGATGGAGGGTGCCACCCTGATTCTGGTGGCCCCCTTTTGACCTTGACAGATTTGGTTTCCACTGCTACAACAGTTAGCAGTGGAGCCTCCCATGCCCCTTCTCTTGTGCCCCAGCTTGTTGTCACAGGAGCGGGGAACCTTGGTCCATCCGAACCTCCATTCTCTTCCTATTCGTGTCTGGCTCCAGTCCTGAAGATGTAGCCATTGCCAGGTTTGGTATCTCTCCTCAAGTGGCCAGCGTCCTGGTGGCTGCTAGAAAGCCTTCCACCAGGGCAACTTACTCCATGAAATGGAAGTGCATGGCTTTTTGGGCAGCTTCCCATCACCTGCCTGGTGAACCAAATTTTGGAGTACTTGCTATCCTTGTCAGATGCTGGACTAAGGTACTCTTCACTAAATGTGCTCTTGTCTGCCATACCAACCTTCCATGTGCCCATCGAGGGTCATATGGTAGCCCAGTTAGACGTGACCCTTACCTTTCTGAGCGGCATCCTACACTTGAAACCTCCCATCCATAACCCAGTCCTGGCCTGGGACTTGAATTTGCTTTGGAGAAACTTACTTTGGCTCCTTTTGAACCTGTCGCAACTTGCGAGCTACATTTTGTCTTGTGGAAAGTGTTCTTTTTAGTTGCTATTACTTCTACTCGAAGGATTTAAGAGCTATAGGCTCTCATGTGTGAGCAGCCTTATTTCATTTTTCACAAAGACAAGGTGTCTTTGCATATTAATCCTAAGTTTTTTCCGAAGATGGTGTCTGAGTTTACTTTGAATGAGACCATCCACTTACCTGTTTATTTTCCGGAGCATGCTAGTCCAGGGGGAAGCATTACTCCATACTTCAGATGTACATAGAATACTTTGATATTATGTTAATCACACAAAGGACTGCAGGAAGTCCTCGCAGCTGTTAGTTTTCTTTTCCCCTGGGATAGAGGGCGTCCCAGTATTTAAACAGTGCCTCTCCAAATGGTTGGCCAGCTGTATTATTTTCTGCTATAGGAAGTACGGTGTTACCGTGTGGGTTCTACAGATGGACAGAGTGAGACAGAAAGTAAGGTGCAACCCACTTTTGCTTTGTGGGATGTTTATTTCTTCATAAACTCTTTTCTAAGCACTGTAAACAAAATAACATAAAGAAAATAAGTGATTCAAATAAACAATGAAAACAAGTAGTTCTCACCTCAGGAATACTCCAGTATTCCTAACTCTTCTGCAGTGTGTCTTTAAGGTCAGAATGCCCAGAGATGGAATGCTATGCAAATGATGGAATCATTAGCATGAGCCACTTTTCAAATGCTGCCACCTATTAATTACCTACATTGTAACCCTCAGATTTCTCTCTCCGCCTGTCAAGACCAGACACCTGAAGATTTCCTCCTCAACATTTAGTCACAAGAAGCCTTGATTTTCATAAATACTTAAGTATTTCTTGTTTATTTTCAATTGCTGCTTCTTATCTTTGTGTTTTTCTATAACCATTAGTTAATTTAGTTAGTTTTGTATAGTTTTCTCGGTTCCACTCGATTCGGAATAACTGCTGAGGAACCAAGGTATTTCAGGTTAGTTTTAGTCATTTTTTCCCTTCATTTGTGTATATTTTGACTGTTTAAATTTAGTTTTTTAGAACCGATAACTCCGGTTCTGAACCGCTAATCTCGGTTCAACTTTTATCGGTTCCTGGTTCCACTCGGTTTCTCCGATCGGTTCCTGAACCGTCCACAACTGATAAAAAGTGTTAAAATTTAACTTTTAAAAGGTTTTACTGTTGCGGTTGTGTTTTTTTCTCCATTATGTCAGAAAAACCTGAAATGAAAACTGGTGAACCTGGTTTTAAAAACTGTTCTGAGTGTGGTGAAGTCTTTGCCAAAGCAGATAAACACTGTTTGTGTTTCTTCTTGGGTTTTGACCGTTTAAAGTCTGACTGTGCTATCTGTAAATCTTTTCCAGACAAGACCTTAGAAAAATGTCTGGAGAGACTAAACAAAAGATTTAAGAGTCCCTCTGGCTCTGACCAGTCGAAACTGTCAGGGTCTGTGGGTGACACCACAATTTCTGCTTCTTCTACCCCTGACACAGGTAAAAAGAGACCCTCTGAACCAGCTAGCTCTCTGGTTCCTGTTAAAAACAGAAAAAGACAAAGCACACCAAACTCCCCGTGGAAAAGGGGATTTCTGTTGTGTATGCCACTGTGCCTTCTCCTGCTCAGATTGCACAAGCAATAACAGTTAGGCAAACCTTGCAGGGTCTGCCGCCTGTAGTATCAGTCTCCAGTCCAGACTTCTGCACCCTCTAACCCACTCTGTTTTTCTGAACAGCATGAGGGAGAGGAGGAGGAAGAAGAAGAAGGTGAGCCTATAGAGTCTGAGGTCTCCCTTGAACAGGAGTTTGACTCTCCTCCCAGGGCTACTGAAGATTATTCTTCTCATTTTTCCTTCATTAGGAAAATTGCTGATGCCTTAGACATCCCTACCACTGAAGCCATAGATGATGAGGAGGAGGTTGAATATATGGACATGATGGGATTGACTCCTACTAAAAAGCTTTCACTTCCCATCAATACATTTTTCAAAAGGGATATTTTCAGACTCCTCCAAACTCCTGGGTCTGTCCCTCTTTTGGACAAGAGAGTGGACAAAAAGTATCAGCTTGACAGAGCAGGGGCTGAATTCTTATTTTCACACCCTGACCACCAGGGGATGGTACAAGCTGCAGCTTGTGATAAGGCTAAAGTCCCTCTGGCTTCTCATCCTCCAGAGAAGGACTCTAGGAAAATTGAAAGCATGGCCAAGAAAGGTTACCTGTCAGCCTCTCTGGCCATTAGGCAAGCAGATTATCAGGCCTATGCAGCACAGTACCAGAAGGCTGTTTGGCAGTCTGTCCTGGGCATGGCTGAAAAAGCATCTCCTCCTCTTTCGGCAGACCTAGCTGAAACAGCTAGGTTTGGCCTGGAAGCTGCCAAATACCAGTTCCAGATGGCCGCAGACAGCAGTGAGACTGCTGCAAGGTGGATGGCAAATACCATCGCACAGATAAGGTTTGCTTGGGTAAGAGCCACAAACCTAACACAGGATACCCAGAATAAGACTCTGGATTTTCCTATGGAGGGCAATTCTCTATTTGACAGCCATACAGAGGCTTACATGAAGAAGGTGGATGAGTATAAGGCCACCTTCCATAGTAATTCTACAAAAGAAAGACCCTCCACTTCCTCTAGACCATTCAGTAGGGGAGGTAGGGGCAGACAGTTTCATACCAGGCCATGGTACTCCCTCAAGCACCCCAATACCCACAGCAAGGGTATTTTAGGGGTAGAGGCAGAAGAGGTGCCAGGTGTGGTACCCAGTCTCAGCCTCAGGCTAAACAGGATCCCTAACTCCTTTGTCCAGGCTGCCTCTCCTTTACCAGTAGGGGGCAGGTTGACTTATTTTCTCCACAACTGGAAAACCATCACCACAGACAAGTGAGTTCTGGAGACAGTGGGTCATAACCTGTCCCTAAACTTCAAGTCCTCCCCTGTTCAAAGAAACAGAGCTTTCAAACCAGCTTCCCACCTAGAAAGCAGAAGGCTGGAAGACGAGGTGAAACACCTTCTTTCACTGAAGGCAGTGGAACCAGTGCCACCGCATCAAAGGGGGAAAGGACTTTATTCAAGGTACTTTCTTACTGCAAAGAAGAATGGAGAGCTGCGGCCTATCTTGGATCTCAGGGTCCTCAACAAATTCCTAACAAAACCAAAGTTCAAAATGGTAACTTTGTCTCTGATTCTGCCAGCAATATGAAAAGGGGATTGGTTGGCATCATTGGACCTAAAAGATGCCTATTTCCACATTCCCATAAGGAAGTCTCACAGAAAGTTTCTCAGGTTCAGACTCCAGTCAGGACACTATCAATTCTCAGCTCTTCCTTTCAGTCTCACTTCAGCACCAAGAGTGTTCACAAAGTGTCTGGCTGTGGTAGTGGCACACTTGCGTAGACAAGGTGTCTCAGTATTCCCCTACTTAGATGACTGGTTAGTGGTGGGGGACTCACCACAACAGCTAACAGCACCTCCAACTCACTCAACAGTTGCTGGAGTTCATTTTAAACTTGGAAAAATCAGTTCTGATTCCTTCTCAAATTCTGTAGTTCATAGGAGCAGAATTGAATGACAAGGTAAACAGAGCATTCTGCAGTTGGCAGCCTCTATTAGGGTCACTGTCCCAAGGCCAGCAATGCACTTTCTTCAACTTCTGGGTCACATGGCAGCTGCAACAGGTACAGCGCTGGGATCCAGGCTTCAGATGAGGGACATCCAATTTCATTTAAAGGGAAACAGTGGAAAAGACAAAGCTTTTCTCAGACACTGCAGAAACTCTCAATTAGTGCTTTCAGACAGTAACTTTATTTAATGATTTAGAACAATTACCCACAACTTTCACTTCCTGTAGCTGGCAGCAGCCATTTCATGAGCAGCAGTGAGCTTCCTGAGCTCACTGTATGAAAATATGCCTGTTTGACTTCAGCTATTGGTTGGCAGGACATATTAGCATAAAGTGAGCTCAGGAAGCTCTCTGCTACTCATGAAATGGTGGCTGCCAGCAATAGAAAGTGAAAGTTGAAGGCCACTGTTTAAATCACTAAAAAAATCAATTCGAGTTATTTGTTAAAAAAATGTTACTGTCTGAGAACACTAATCAGGCATTTTTGTAGTGCCTGGATAAAGCTGTGCCTTTTCCACTGTTTCCCTTTAAGATCTCATTGGTGCCAATGGAAGGATTCCCTGTGAAAGCTTGTCCCTGTAACAAAAACATTTATTCAAGCTCTTCAGTGGTGGAAAGAGGAAGCCAACCTCAGAGAAGGGGTTCCTTTCCAGAAAGAGCTCCTTTCAGTGATTCTCACAACAGATGCATCCCTCCTGGGCTGGGGGGCTCATCTAGCAGAGCACACTACCCAGGGCACTTGGTCAAGTGCAGAAACTCTCCTGCACATAAATCTGTTGGAACTCAGAGCAGTGTTTCTGGCAATGCACGCTTTCAAACCACTGATACAGGGAAAGGTAGTGCAAGTCAGGACAGACAACACTACCACCATGTACTATATAAATAAGCAAGGGGGAACAAGATCAAGCCTCCTTTGCACAGAGGCTATAAAAATCTGGACCCTGGCTTACTCATTGGGCTCCTCACCACGGGCCATTCATCTGCCAGGCAAAAACAATGTTCTGGCAGATACTCTGAGTCGAATCAGTCAGTACCATCACAAATGGTACCTGAACAGGCAAGTGATACAGACTGTATTCAGGAGGTGGGACACCCCAGAAATAGATCTCTTTGCCTTTCATCAGAGCAATCACTTGCCTTAGTTCTGTTGCAGATCTCCAGTGTTGGTCACGATTCCTCTAGATACCCTTGTCCTGGATTGGTCAGGGAAATTCCTGTATGCATTTCCCCCCATTTCCCCTGATATATAGGGTGCTGTTGAAACTCGGGTCTCAGCCAGCAACAATGATCCTGATAGCCCCAGACTGGGCCAGGCAGCCATGATGTTCCCTGTTCAAACAACATGAAGTCTTGCTATATTATGACATATGCAGTGAGTCCCTACCTTCGAACTGCTCCAGAGGTGAAAGAGTTAACTTTCCATGCCAGGCATGGAACGTAGAGCTCGAGCTCGGTTGAAACTCTGTCTGTTGTTCTTCAAACTCAAACCGTCAGATTCTTTACTCCGCCTCACTGAACAGTCGCTCCGGAGATTTCTCCTTCTGCTCGGTTCATTTTGTCGGTTAAAGTATTGTTTTTCTCGGTTTTCGATCGAAATTAAACCGCAACTGGTCGGTTCAGACTCTGTCTGTGGTATTGTGAGTACTAGATAGGTTTTACATTGATTTCTATTCTGTGTGGAACTTGTAAACGGTTTATCGGTTCGGTTTGAACCGATCAAGTTGTTTAAAACATATTTATCTGTCATTTAGAGTGTGGTTACCGGTTCTTATCGGTTCTAAAAAAAACAGATTTTATTATGTTTTTTCCACGCACCGTGACACGGTTGGGAACTGATAAGAGGGTCTTACCTGGCGGATTGCCATAAACGGGTAAGTTTGGTTAGGACTGGCACTATGTCTGAGAAACCCAAAAGAAAAACCGGGCCCACTGGGTTTCAACACTGCAGTGTCTGTGGGGAAGTCTTTGCCAAGGCTGACCCCCACAGCACCTGTGTTCATTGTCTGGAGTTTGACCACCTCAATGCAGACTGCCAGATTTGTAAAAATTTTCCTGCAGCTACCCTAGAAAAGAGAGTTGGTAGGCTCAGGGAAAGGGAGGCCAAAAGTCCGCTGAACTGGATGGCCAGCCGGTTCAGTTCAACCCGAACTGGAAGAGTGCCCTCTGACCAGGCGAGACTTCCTCGGGCAAGGAATCCGACTCCGAGGTCGGTTCCAACAAAAGGACTGGAAATCAGCTGGTGTGGAGCCAAAACTTTCCTCTCCAACCGCTGAAGAAATAGCCAAAGCGATTAAAATTGTCCAGTCGCTTTCTAGTTCACCAAACCGGCACCATCAGGTAAGCATCCGTTCTGGGGTTCCACCGGTTCAAGAGTATGATGTAGAGGAATATTATGAACCAGAGGAGGGGAAGAGGGAGTATGAGGAGAGTGAATGTGATTTGAAAGTCTGGATGTGCCCATTGACCCGGACATCTCCCCAGACAGACCTTCAGGAGTGTCTCCTCCTAGGCTTTCTGAGTCCCCTTCTCATTTTATGTTTTATAAGAAAGTGGCTGAAACCCTCCAGCTCCCTATGGAGGAAGCTGTGGATGATCAAGAGGAGCCTGACTATGTGGAAATGATGGATATCCCAGAGTCAAGGAGGCTGTCTATTCCTTTGCATAAATCTTTTGGGAAACAGATAGTTAAAATTCTAAAAACTCCTCACACTATACCTCCTGTTGATAAGAGAATGGACAAGAGGTACACATTGTCAGGCTCTGATACGGAGTTCCTTACACAACAATGCAGCCATGTTGGGGTAGTGCAGGCTGCAGCCTGTGACAAGGCAAATATTCCCTTGGCTTCACACACCCCGGACAAGGACTACAGGAGGATTGATGCCATGGCAAAGAAACAGTACATGGCAGCATCCTTGGGACTCAGACAGGCAAATTATATGGCTTATGTTGCTAGATATCAGAAATCCAGATGGGATACTGTTATAGCCCTAGCAAAACAGGTCCCTGGCCAGCTTGCCAAGGAGCTGGAGCAGGTGGCTGCTGATGGTATTGAGGCATCCAAGGTGCAATTCCATGCTGCAGTGGACTCTAATGATGTGTCATCAAGAGTCATGGCTACATCTGTGGCACTTCGCAGAATGGCTTGGCTCAGATGTACTAGCCTGTCACAGGATATCCAGACTAAGGTCATGGATTTTCCTGTTGTGGATAATTCTCTGTTTGGGGAGCAGACAGAGAATTACGTGAAGAAAATGGATGAGTATAGGACCACCTATAGGAGTGCACAGGCCAAGGAAAGGCAGGCCACTCCTCAAAGGCAGCTTTCCAGGGGCAGGGCAGGCCTTTTCATGAACCTTTTACCAAGCCAGGCCTCCTCTTCTGCTTATGCCCAGAGGGTTCTTTAGAGGTGAGGCAGGCGGGGTACAAGCAGGCCTGCTTCCACCCCTCAGCCCAAAGCCCTGCCAAGCAGGCACCCTGATGGGGTTGCCAGGGCCGATTCTCAGCTACCCGTAGGGGGCAGGCTGGCTTACTTTGTCCAGGACTGGAAGTCTCTAACATCAGACAAGTGGGTCTTTGAAGTAGTAAGCCAGGGACTGGTTCTCAGCTTCAAAAAATTTCCAAAGATGAGAACCAGATCCTTTCCACCTGCAAATCCATCAGAGGCACTTGCCCTAGAGGCAGAGGTCTCTTCCCTCCTGGCTCTCAGAGCTGTGGAAAGGGTTCCACCCCTACACCAGGGCAAAGGGTTGTACTCCAGGTACTTCCTTACCCCAAAAAAGACAGGAGAATGGCGGCCCATCCTGGATCTCAGATATTTAAACAAGCACCTTTTAAAACCAAAATTCAAAATGGTGACTCTGGGAATTATTCTACCCTCTCTAAGGCCAGGGGACTGGCTAGCGTCCCTGGACCTCAAGGATGCCTACTTCCATATTCTCATCAGAAGCTCCCATCGGAAGTACCTCAGGTTCGAGCTGCCCTCAGGCCATTACCAGTTCAGAGCAATGCCCTTTGGCCTCGCCTCTGCTCCAAGGGTATTCACAAAATGCCTGGCAGTAGCAGTTGCTGCCCTAAGAAGGCAAAAAATTGCCATCTTTCCTTACCTGGACGACTGGCTCATAGTAGGCCAGTCTCCAGACCAAGTCAAGTTACATTTACAGATAACTCAGCAACTGCTCACCTCTCTAGGTTTCCTTCTGAATCTTTCAAAGTCAGTTCTAGAACCTGTCCAGCTCCACACCTTCATAGGCGCAGAGCTGAACACAGAGGAAGCCAGAGCCTTCCTTCCTTCCTTTGGACAGGGCAAGGACCCCGGTCTCTCTGGTCTTCTCCTTCACCCTGCAGGTCTCTCGACCAGCAAGGCATTTTCTACAGCTCCTGGGGCACATGACTGCTTCTACAGCAGTAGTGCAGGGGGCAAGATTTCAGATGAGGGACATCCAGTTCCATTTGAGAGCCTTTTGGTCTCAAAGGAAAGACCCTCTAACCAAATTGATCCCAGTAACTCGAACCCTGATCCAGGCTCTACAGTGGTGGCAGGATCAGAGCAATCTGAGACAAGGGGTTCCTTTGTCACTCAGTCTCACTCCTTAATCCTTACTACAGATGCATCCCTCTTGGGTGGGGAGTTACATGGGCACCTCACTACCCAGGGATTGTGCTCCCTCAGGAATCTCTGCTCCACATCAATCTGTTGGAACTCAGAGCAGTTTTTCTAGCACTTCAAGTTTTTTCCAAATCTGTTCAGAACAAAGTTGTACAGGTCAGAACAGACAACACCACCACAATGTGGTACATCAACAAGCAAGGGGCACTGGTCTATGGCCTTGTGCACGAGCAATGAAGTTGTGGTCTCTGGCTTACTCCCTGAACACCTCCCTTACGGCAGTTCACCTCCCAGGCAAGGACAATGTCCTAGCAGATGCTCTCAGCAGGATTTCCCAGGGCCATCACGAATGGTCACTGGACCCCCTGGTCCTGGAGGTGATATTTGCCAGATGGGGCACCCCGCAGATGGATCTTTTTGCAGCCCCAGACAATCACCAGCTTCCCCTTTTTTGCTGCAGGCCCCCAGTGTTGGGCTCAGTCCCTCTGGATGCCTTAGTTCTCAACTGGGAAGGGAAGTTTCTCTATGCTTCCCCCCCCTTCCCTCTCCTGTTCAAAGTGTTAGTCAAAATCAGATCTCAATCCTGCATGATGATCCTGATTGCTCCAGATTGGGCCAGATAACCCTGGTATCCACTCCTACTGTCCTTAGCAGTCCATCTTCCCCTGTGTCTTCCCAGGAATCACAACCTGTTAACCTGTGCTCAGGGGAGGGTTTGGTACCCAAACCTCAAATCTCTCAATCTCAAGGCCTGGCTCTTGAAGAGTTAGAGTTGCTGATCTACACCTCTCCCAAGGTGTAATGGATATACTAAAGGCTTCTAGAAAGCCTTCCACCTGGCTACCTATAATTCCAAATGGAAGAGGTTTTCCATATGGTGCTCTGGGAAGCATATTTCCCCAGAATCTGCTGATTTACCCACAGTCCTGGATTATATGGTCCATTTAAATACCTTGGGGCTTAAACCAGCTACCCTAAAAGTACATTTGGCAGCTGTCTGCTTTTATTTCAGCAGGTAAACTCTCTTCTCTTTCAGCTCATCCTGTATTCTCCAAGTTTTTTAAGGGATTGCTTCACACCAACCCTCCATTCAGAGACCCTGCCCCTGCCTGGGATCTTAATGTTTGCATTGCTCAGCTTATGCAACCCCCCTTTGAGCCTTTGTCTTCAGCAGAGCTGAAGTTCTTGACTTGGAAGACTGTGTTTCTGGTAGCCATCACTTCTGCCAGACGCATAAGTGAATTACAAGCTTTGTCAGTGGAGCCTGACTTTATCTCCTTTCATAGAGATAAGGTGGTCCTCAGGACTAACAGGAAGTTCTTGCCTAAGGTGGTTTCAGATTTCCACCTTAATCAATCTGTATCTCTTCCAGTGTACTTTACTGACCATTCCTCCTCTGGCGAGAGGAGGCTGCACAGCTTAGATGTGAAGAGAGCCCTTAGTTACTACATCGAGCGTACCAAGGGTCACAGGTTTGACTCCCTCCAACTGTTCCTCACTTATGGTGAGGTTGGTAAAGGAAACCTGCCACTAAAAGATCCATTGCTAGGTGGATTGTCTCTTGTATCAATTCTGTTATGAAAAGCTGGGTAGTTCCTCCCTCAGGCCTGAAGGCTCACTCTACCAGAGGTACAGCTGCTTCCTGGCTGCTGCCAGGGACATCCCTATTCTAGAGATATGTCAAGCAGCTACCTGGAAAACAGTTCACACTTTACTACGCATTACTCCTGGACATCCAGGCTAGGAGTGATGCTTCGGTTTGGCACAGCTGTGCTTCAGAGCCTATTTCCTAAGTAGGTTCTGTCCCTCCTCCATGGAGGTACTGCTTTGTAGTTCGTGTATATATCATAATATAGCAAGACTTCATGTTGTTTGAAGAAAAATTACTCACCTTAGTAATGTTGTTTCTTCTAATGGAGTCTTGCTATATTCTGACCCCCCCGCCTGCCCCTCTCAGAACCTCTGTTTTTGGATGTGGTGGGCAGTGTTGGCACTTAGTAGATGCCCACCTTGTTGTTTTCACCCTCTTTCTTTGGGTGACTTGGTGTTTTGTTTTATTTTTTGGGTCTCCTGACTTGAGTCTTTGTTTTGGGACCAAAAAATGTGTTTTTATGTTTAGTAGCCAGTGGGCTAGTGTAGGTTTACAGCTTCCACACAGGACCTCAATGAGTTTAGCTCGTAAAGATCTGACAGTTTGAGTTTGAAGAACAACAGACAGAGTTTCAACCGAGCTTGAGCTCTGCGTTCCATGCCTGGCATGGAAAGTTAACTTTCACCTCTGGAGCAGTTCGAAGGTTGGGACTCACTGCATATGTCATAATATAGCAAGACTCCATTAGAAAAAACAACATCACTAGGGTGAGTAATTTTTTCTTGCTGTCCATGTCAGTGGAACAACCAATACACCTTCCCAGGAGGCACAATCTTCTGACCTCCAATCAGGGCAGACTCCTATATCCGAACCTCGGGTCACTCAGGCTCAAAGCTTGGCTCTTGAGCACCTAGAGTATGCTGGTTTACTTCTCTCTCTCTCTGAGTCAGTTATGGATGTTTTAAGAGGATATAGAAAATCCTCTATTAAGAAAACCTATGCTGCAAAATGGAAGAGGTTTTCCATTTGGTGCTCTAACAGGAGTATAGTGCCAACCCAGGTAGGAGTGCCAGGGTTGCTGGACTACTTAGTCTATCTACACTCTTTAGGTTTACAGCCTGCTACACTGAAAGTTCATTTACCTTCAGTTTCTGCCTATGCTTCGGCAAGTAAGCCTGTTTCCTTAGCATCAAACCCAATTTTTAAAAAGTTTTTCAAAGGCCTCTCACATATGTACCCACTGGTAAGAGAACCGGTGCCAGCTTGGGACCTTAATATTTGCATTGCTCAGCTCATGTCTCCCCCTTTTGAGCCTATGTTTTCAGCACCTTTGAAGTATGTCACTTGGAAAGCAGTGTTTCTAGTGGCCATCACTTCGGCTAGAAGAATTAGTGAGCTTCAGGCCTTATGTATTGAAAAGGACTACATTGCTTTCCACAGGGATAAGGTAGTCCTTCAAACAAATAGGAAATTCCTTTCCAAAGTGGTTTCAAACTTCCATTTGAACCAGTCCATTACTTTGCCAGTGTTTTTCACTGACCACTCTTCTACTGGTGAGTGTAGGCTACACAGCCTGGATGTCAAGAGAGCTTTGAGCTACTACATGACAGCCATTAAGCCCCATAGGCAGGATAGAACTCAGCTTTTCCTCACTTATGGGGATATGGGAAAGGGTAACCCAGCATCTAAAAGGTACATTTCTCACTGGATTGTTCAATGCATCCAATTTTGTTATTCTAAGGTGGGCAAGGAGGCCCCAGCAGGGCTTAGAGCCCATTCCACAACGGTTACAGCTGCAACATTGGCAGCTGCAAGGGAAGTACCCTTGGTGGATATTTGTAAAGCAGCACCCTGGAGAACAGTACACACATCTGTCAAGCATTACAGCTTGTCTATGCAAGCAAGGGCTGATGCCAAGTTTGGTACAGCTGTACTGCAGAGCCTGTTTCAAAAATAGGTTCTTCCTGCCTCCAAAGGTACTGCTTTTTAGTCTGCAGAACAGTTAGGAATATTGGAGTATTCCTGGGTTGAGAAGAAAAAGTTACTTACCATAGTAACCTTGTTTCTCCCAGGGGATACTCCAATATTCATAACTGTCCCTCCCTCCTTCCTGTTTTAAGAACCAGTGGCCTCTGTATTCCATGCTGTACCATAGTGTTTGCATGCCACACTTTTACTTTTATTAAAACTTGTTAAACTTTTTCTCCTTTTTTCAGGTGATTTTGACATGAGTGTGTGGGGAATTTTTTGTCTTAATGATTAAGTTTTTACTTTTCATGTTTCCCTCCAGCTGGAGTTTTTTTAGGTAGGGAATTTTAAAAAATTAGAATTTGCTATATTTATATTTTGGGCCCTGTCTTGCAGGTGTCCTCGAAATCTGAGGGTTAGAATGTGGGCAATTGATCATTTGAAAAGTGGTTCATGCTAATGATTCCATCATTTGCATAGCATTCCATTTCTGGGCATTCTGACCTCAAAGGCACACTGCAGAAGAGTTAAGAGTTTTGGAGTATCCCCTGGGACAAACAAGGTTACTATGGTAAGCAACTTTTTCATTCTGTAGCTTAGAACCTCTCTCTCCTCTGGTCAGGAGAAACTGACCCTATCTGTGTGGCGCCTGCTCAGGTAGTGCTTAAGTACACACCTTCCTGACTCAGGTGACTTGGCATCATCATTTCGAAAACATTTCTTTATAGCCTTTAAAACAATTTTATGAACACCCAACAAAGTAATACATGACAAGCACAAACTGTATTTTGTTCAAAGAGTAGTAAATAACCATTGCTAAAGACTTTGTATTTACCAGAATGTCCCCCTGACAATGATTGACAGGCAGGTGCTATAAGAATAGGCCACAAGGTGCCACTGTCTCCCTATAGTAGCCCTCAGTACACTGTGAGGCTTCCCAGGGAACAGAACTCTTATGACTGCAAGGGGCTCCAACACCAACTAAACAGAGAAACAGAGCCATCCATATAAGGTATTGTTATGCCCCTTTGTGTAATGTTTTTAAGGGCCAGTCCTGCTTGTCTACCTAGGTAGGAAAACTAACAAACTAAGTTTGCAGGGCTACTCTCTGGACACAGCCTCTTTCATTATGTGCTATCACTATTATTTCATAAGAAATGCAGGGGGTTAAATGTTCTTAGAGGCTTCTCTAATTAAAAAAAAAAAACAAAGGTTTCCAGAGCTGCTAGGAAGGAGGGCACGGGGGGATGATGAGGAAAACAACCTCATTATTTAACTCTAGGCATGATAAACACAGCATTGTATTTATACCTAAGACACTTAATATTTCATAAGCCTTCTTTCTTTTTATTCAGGCAAGGAGAGCACAGGATACAAAAAGAAAAGGGGTAAAGGGGGTGCTGCTTGCAGATTTCTCATTATTAAGGCAGTTAGCCTGCCATACTACTGTGTCCATTTTTAAATAAGGACCTGGAGGAATATAGTGGAAACTCAAAGAGGGAATAAGAAATGGGATGGCGGGGATTGTAAAGAGGTGGCCTGCCTCCATACAGAAAAACAGGGATAGCCATAGGAGAGAGAGAGAAATATAGTGGTTGCAACCAAGGAGAGAAAGTAAATGAGTCCATAACTAAAGTGGCAGGGACTGACCCTGTCACATGCGGTAAGGAACTTCCTGGGGCTGTCAAGGGCCACTCTGCCAGAAACATGGCCACTTCTGTTGCCTGTTTCAGGGGGGTCTCCACAACTGAGATTTGTGCCACAGCCACTTGGAGTACTGTCCACACTTTCACAAAACACCACAGTCTGGGCATTGCCTCAAGAAGGAGGGTACATTTTGGTCTAGCCATGTTGCATGGCCTCCTTTTGTAGACTGTTGCCTCCCAATCACCCGGACCACTTTCCTCTGCAGTACTTCTTGGGACTTGTTCCTAAGGTGTGACCTGCTGCAAGAGATATTCTTGAAGAAGATATAACAGTTACATAAGAACTTACTGTAACAGTAGATGTTCGAGAGATTCTCATTCAACAGGTCATGCCATCCCTCCCACCTTTCCCCTTGCTTCTGCATTTCTCCTTTTCTGTCCTGTCGTTTCCAGGGCGGTAAGCCTTCTGCATTCCATCCTCATTCAGACAGAATTCTCTGGCTCTCACTTGGTTCACTCTGGTGCTCATCCTCAGTGGCTGGTCTCTGGTGGGGAATTGAGGAGGGCGTGGGGTCGCCCATGGCTATACAGGCAGGACATCAGTGTGGTGACGTCGCCATGGGCAGCCGCAGGAAGACTGCTAGCAAAAATGTTACAATGTGGTCCCCGTGCCTGGCAGTTACAGTTCCCTAAGGTGTGACCTGCTGCAAGAGATTCTCTTGAATATTTACTGTTACAGTAAGTTCTTATGCGACTGTTCTTTCACACTGCTTGTTCCTGCAATGAAGTCCTAATTCTTTGCTTATGACATCACAGCCTGTTGCCATAGAAATGATTGTGCTCGAAGGAGTGGTCAGCCTTCAACTTGGGGCGAGCATAAAGAAATTAAAAAAAAAAAATGATTGAGAAGAAAATTATGACTTCAGGGTAGGAGAAGTAGCAGGAGCAGGGATTGACATGGAGCAGGATACCGGGCCTACCACAGGGGTCGCTGTGGCGTTGGTTTCGGTACCATGCCCTCCTCAGCTGGGAAGCAGTAATTTTCCAGTCTGGCCCTCGGCTCCACGCAACCCAAGCCTGCTGCTAAATCCGGGTCACCAGCACAAAAGCACATGATTCTGCTGGGCTAGCAGGCAGCAGCGGTTGAGGCTATACTGTACATGCTAGAGTCATTCTCTGGATGTATAGGATGCTGCAGCCATGTGGTTCTGATGGGAAACAGCACAGCACCACACCAAAATATTTCATTTTTGAATGGTGGGTATGGTAGGAGAGAGCAGGAACTTTTAAAAACTTCACAACCACATATCTCAGTTCAGGAGTGAAGCAGCTTGAAAAGAAAAATGGATGTATTGATGTTGTGAAAGAAATACAGTATTTCAAAAAATAAACTATACAACAGACATTTTTGCCACTAACAAATACTGCTGCAGAACATCACTGTACAGTACTAAGTGCCAGTCCTGCTTACACTGTGGACTTTGATTAAGTGGACTTCAGAAGGACAAGAGAGCAGTGTTCTTTTTCTAAAGTAGACAGCTAAGTGAATTTTGTGCTCCCCATAAGTTTGTACTATTCAATTTCTTGTAGATCTTCATCATAGTTATCTCCCCCATTAGGGCACACCTTTGGAACTGTAAGCCATCAGCATCTGAACCACACGGAAATGTTTTGCTAGCCAGGAGGTCATCTACAATGTCATGCCACGTCAACTTGTATATAATGTGGGCAGCCCTAACACTCCTCACTTCTTTATCTCCCGCCATTGATTATCTCCGTCAGACCTGCTGAAGAGAAACAGTGTCAAAATAGCCGTTACTGTTTATTTCCTTTAAGTATTTTTTTTTCCATCGTTGTCTCTGTATACTGGTGAAGGACACAGAGGCTTTTTTCCCGTTACTGTTCTTGCAGTTACAAAAGCTACAAGGATGGCACTCACACAATCTGTGTGTGCTGTTTGGGCCTACATCACGACGTGAGGACCTGCGAGATTTGACAGAATTTAAGCCAGGCTACAAGGTGATGCCATTGGAAGGCTTGCAGAACTTTCTCACTCAGGAAGCAGTGAAAAGCATGCAGAAGGCTACAGGTTCCAGGCCTGCTTCTTCCTTGCCATTGACCGAGAAATGGTCGTCGAAGTCGAAAGACAAAGATAAAGAATGGTCATTGTCACTTCTCCTCTGGCCATCAGCATAAAGACAAGTCTGCTTTGCCAGCGAGGTCCAGGTTACCATTGAAATCCAGTATGTCCTCATCAATGCCCACTCGGTCGGTATCAACAAAAGTCTCCCCCCGGCCATTGTTTAGACACCAAGGTCGGGGCTTGGCTCTGGCACTGCCATACCTACTATGTATGGTACATCGCTACCGTTGTTGGGCTCCAACCCTTTGACCCAGATAATCCCGGACGTTTAAGGACACCATCGACTCCCAGGCTTTGCTGGCATTGTTATCTGACATGCTCAGACACCTGCTGCCATTGTTGCTGCAGACTGTAGCTGTACTGTCGACGGGGCTGTCTGTACCAGGGCCTTCACTGATGGCTTCTTCCAGCATGCTGCAGGTTCCTCCTCAGCCACCGCTGATGTCACCAGATCCTTCTGTGACTCTCGTCATAGTACATGATGATGACGAGGTTTAATATAATCCTGATTTCATGGATTTAGGGGAGGAATATGAGGGTGAGGTGTGAGGACTGTGGTTTACAAACCCAGCTGTCCCCCGGAGGATCCCTCTCTTCAGATCATGCTCCAGCAGATGCAGTCTGCCATGGGCTTTGCAGTAGAGGAGGAAGAGTCCACTAAAAGGAATCTTACAGAATTTTTGGAAGTCCCTTGTATATCTTCCATTGTAATTCCTTCTATGTATCCTGCATTAGAGGTTGCTACCTTTGCTGTATGGCACAGGCCCAGTACTCTGCCTACAGTTCCAAGGAAGGCTAATAAGCAGTACCCTGCTCCGTCTGCTAAGCCTTACTATGCTGTACAGCCTGAAACTGACTCTGTAGTCATTATGGCTGCTCATGACTACCCTAAAGCCCCTAAGCACATGAGTACATTGCCTTCAGATGGAGAACCTAGGAGACTGGATGTAATGGGCAAGTGTACTTATGCCTCAGCATCCTTAGGACTTAGGATTGCAGGTTACCAAGCCCATGTGATAAAATATCAGAAAAGCCTTTGGGAGGCTGCATGTACTGCAGCTCGGGTTTTACCCGATGATCCTTCAAGACTGACTTGATTAAAATCTCTTGAGCTGGTTCTGAAGTTGGCAAACATCTGCTACGTTTAGCCTATGATGTGTCTGATGCGTCTTCCAGGGCTGTTTCCTTTGGTATTATGCGTTATGCCTGGCTCAAAGTAGCTGGTTTTGCTGCTGATGTGCAGCTGGCTGTTTTGAATGCTCCTTTTAGGGACTCTAGACTTGCAGTGATGTTGAAGATGCACTTTGTGGCCTTCCGTCCCCTAAGATTACTTTAAGGTCTTTTAAGTCCCTTTACCCCACACCCACTAGAGGGCACTGTGCAGGATCTTTCATAGGACTGCTGCTAAGGGTAACCGTACGAACCGTCATCAAGGCTGTGGCAGAGGTGGTGGTTCCCTCGCCTGGTGCCCATGTCAAAGCACCCAAAGGAATTGGTTCTGGTGACCCTGACTCTGTTTCCGCCTCGACTTGTTCCTCTCTGTCTCCCCCTCCCCCTTGCCCACAGGGGTATGTGTGAGGGGAAGGATCTCCCTGCACTTTTTTAAATAATTGCTTTATTGACATCTGCCAGCGTTGCATACAGTGTGCAGTATTCATATCCAGCCGCAGTTTTACAGATTACAGTACACACAATCTGTGGCATTAGCTGAACATTGTTCCATCGTAAGCAGTCAGTTGTTAAACTTTTTGTAACAATAAAAACAACTGACTGATCCACCTAACTAAAGCTGTGGAGTGACTTAAAGGGGCCCTAAAGGGCCAGATAATAATTCTGAGGTGTCATTGTAAAAACGCTCTGAGGATCATCTGAAGTAATGCACCACAAAGCCTGAAATTCCCATAATTTCATCCTATTTAGTATCCTACAGATAAACCTGGGAGGGAGATGGGATGCATGTTACCTGTGTGTGTCCCCCCCCCCCCATGCAATACTTCTGGATTCCAAACCACCAGCCATACCTTAGTCCGAAGTTTCCAGCTCCTTAATGTCCCCACCGATAACCTCTTCATCTTGTGCCAGATTCCACCTCATCCATCTAGTGAGATATGCCCGAGTCCTGTCTTGGACTGCAAACGTCAAACATTCTATTAACTTTGGCCAACTACCTCCTCCCAATTGCATACCATAGCTGTTGCAGCTGCTACTGTACAAATGTTCCAAAGGTAGAGAGAGCTGGCATTCCTAACCCCTGTCGAAGAAAGCCTAAGGATCAAGTGTTGAAACAAGAGGGGCACATCCATAATGAGAAGTTTAAGTAATATGTCTTTCACCATTTGCCAGTATAATTGAAGAGACTGACAGTTCCAAAATATGTGACTGTGGGTTGCCCTCATTTCCCCACACTCCCTACAGCAGCTGGGGGTAGTACTGGTATTCCACTTGGCTTTCATCGCCCTGCATTTAAAACAGTAGAGGGAAATCACTACTGACAAGTGGGCTCTGGAAATCTTAGCAAAGGGACATGCTCTGGAATTAATAGAAATCCCTCCAGATCATGCTGTGTCCTCATCCTTTTATCCTCTGGGCCACTTCTCCCTCCTGAAAGAGGAAGTCCAGATCCCGTTTCAAAAACGTGCTATCAAACTGGTTCCTCCATGAGACAGGAACACAGGGTTCTTTCTATTCCAGATACTTCCTAGTTCCAAAATGGACAGGGGATCTCCATCCTGTATTTGACCTCAGAGACCTCACTTGGTACATCGATTACAAGAAGTTTTGTATGGTGTCTGCAAGTCCTGATTCCCCTCTTACAAACGGGATTGGCTTTGTTCCCTAGACACACAAAGGATACATACCTTCACATCAAGATCAGAAAGTGTCACAAATGGTACCTCCACTTTATGCTGGAGGGCAGGCACTGTACGTTCAACGTGTTACCCTTTAGCTTATCTTCTGTGCCACGGGTCTCTAAAAAAAATGCTTAGCAGCCATTGCAACAGCCCTTCATAGGGAAGGGCTTTATGTCTTCCAATATCTGGACGATTGGTTCCTGAAGGCCAGTTCCAGGGAAGGTCTGCTTCACAACCCTTTCCTAAGCAAGAGAGCTTTTTGAGGCCCAGGGGTGGGGTGGGTGTGTGTCAGTGAATGTGCCAAAGCCTGCAATATATTGGGTCAGTTTTGGACTCGGAGAAGGGATGTGCCTTCCTGCCTCATAACAGGATAGACACCATTATTACTCAAGCACACGTAGTTCACAGGAGCCGCTACATTTCTGCCAGATCAATCTTGAGTGTCCTGGGCCTGATGGCTTCCACCATAGTGACAGTGCCATTTGCTCAGCTCCATATGCGAATCCCACAATGGGCACACAGGGTTCAGTGGGATCAGCTGACGGATGAACTAGAGTGAATGCATGTTCTAGGAATCCGTCTTCACCATTGAGTCACACTAGTGGATCTTATCCAGAGGCGCTAGGACCTGCAAGAGCCAGAACTTTTCAGGAGGGCTGGTGCCGATGTAAGCTGCATGCATAGCACCCATTGGCACCAGCCCTCAACCACCTCTGTTCCATTTTTCCCACTTTCAAATGCGCATCAGTGACAACGTTGATTGTCCACTGGGAGTCAGAACTGTAGGTCTGTAGAACAGCAGCATTCCGTTCTTCTCAGTTTTGTGTCAGTATAGTGATTTTACAAAAATATGTCTCTGTCTCTCTCAGTCCTACCACACCAACAGTTAATGGCCATGGAGGATGACAGTAGGGAGCATACTCACACAGGCTGCTCTGTCAGCAGGGCTGTGTGTGGTCCACTTTCCCCATCAAGGAAGGGTTATGACCACAGGCAGTCCTGTGCCCGAGAAGAAGGACAGTCCTCCTAGAAGCACAGAAAGAAGCAGGCCCATTTCTGATCCCAGTTGGTTTCTGAGCACCGCTCGGCCTCCACTTCTTCCTCTTCCTGCCGGAAGGGGAAGAAACAGTACCACTCGGGGTCACTCTCTGTGAGGTCTGCCGTGAGATCTTCAGTCTCCTGGAGCTGGAGGCCCTCACCGGTGTCTTTGGCATCACAAGGGGCCTCTAGTTCTAGAAGGTCAAAGTTCCAGGCTCAGAATCCCTCTCTGTCTGTAAATGGGGACTCTGATGGGCGGTTCCACCATTGGGCAGCTTTTACGGAGCAGTGGATGCAGCATCTGGCTTATGTGCCTTTTTCGGAGTGGAACTGGTCCCTAGCTCTTCGGAGTCAGTGGAACTGGAGCTGCAGGTTGGTCACTCAAGGCAGGTAGAGCATTTGGCAACACCCCCCTAGGCCATTGCCAGTAACCACACCACCGACTCCTGTCCCACTGTGGTGGGACCAGCCATGGTACCATTGCCGGTCACTTTGGTGCTGGATGGGTGGCTGGGGCTGGGTTTTTGGCCTTTCAGAGCCTGGCCCAGCACCTTTTCTGGTGCTGGTTTCAGTGCTGCTCTTGGTGCTGGGGATCCCCCAGTGCCAGATTTAGTTCTGGTACCAGTGTTGCTCCTGGCAGTGGCCCCTGGTCCTCAAGGGGCTGGTGTTGCTGAGGCCATGTTCCTGGTTAGATGGCCTGGGATCCACCCCTCTCTATGATCCTCCCTTTGGGGAGGATGTGGACGGGGATGAGTTTGAACCTAACCTCATCATTTCTCAAGGCGATGATGATGTCTTTTTCTTTAGCCTGGACTCTTCAGACCCAGGCCCAACTACTGTGCCTCAGGAGCATCTAACTTTCCAGGCTTTGCTCAGAACCATGCATTCTGCACTTAATTTTGAGCCTACAGCCATTGATCCAGGTAAACCGCTCTGTCTGCAGTGGTTAAACATTTGTACTTTATTGGTCAATTTAGTTACTCCTTTTCTGCCTGCATTTGAAACCCTGTCTCTTGCAGGCTGGAGTAGGCCTGCTTCAGTAGCATGTGTCTGCAAGCAGATAGACGAGAAAATCCATAAGGATAAACCAGTGTATGTTTTTCAACATATAGCTGATGCCATTGTTCTCGCTGAGAGTGACAAGGCCGTTCTCCCCCAAGAGGTCACTGTGCACCCTCTATGGGCAGACGGGCTACACAGAAGCTACCCTGGGCATGTGGATTGCTAGCTACCAAGGGCATTTTTCCAAGTACAAATATATCCTTGGAGCTCACTTAAGTCCCTGGCAGAGTCCCTGCCAGATTCAGAGACTTAAGTAAAAGATTCTGCTGACTGCCAAACGTGAATTGAGTCTAACAGCAGCTCAAAACCCCTATGGATGCCTTTGGTACTGAAACATAGAAACAGAATTTAACGGCAGATAAGGACAGCATGGCCCATCAGACTGCCCATTTTTTTTCCTAACTACATTGTTACTGCAGACCATAATTCATCTACAGCTTTCTCCTTCCCTCTTCCTTTCCACTATGATTCCCATGTACTTATCCCATGCATTCTTGAACTCCACCACTGTTTTCACTCTCACCACCTTCACTGAAAGGCTGTTCCGGGAATCCACCACTCTTTCTGTGAAAAAGTACTTCCTCACATCTCTCATGACATTACCCCCTCCAGCTTCATAGCATGTTCCCTTGTTCTTGAGCACCTTTTCTTCTGAAAAATACTTCACTCCTGTACCTTATTTACCCCTGTGATGTATTTTTAAAGGTCTCTGTCATATCCCCCTTCTCCTCCCTCCTCTCTTCTAAGATGTACATATTAAGGTCCTTTAGTCTCTCCTCATAGGGCTTTTGATGCAGACCCTGCACTAGTTTAGTTGCCTCCCTCTGGACCGCCTCCAGTCTATGTCCTTCTGGAAATGTGGTCTCTAGAACTGGACACAGTACTCTGGGATGGGGGGGGTCTTACCAGTGATCTACACAGAGGCAACGCCACGTCCCTCTTTTTGCTAGTGATACCCCTCCCTGTGCACGCCAGTATCCCAGTGGCCCTCCCGACTGCCTTGTTGCCCTACCTGGCCACCTTTACATCATCTGATATGATTACCCCTGGATCTCTCCTGCTTGGTGGTCATCAGTACCACTCCACCCATTTTGTTCTATACCCCTGTGTTTCTATGCCCCTTATTACATTATTTTGCACTTTTTCGCCTTGAAATCCAGTTGCCATAACCTTGGCTACTCCTAGTTTTCTCAGGTGTCTGCTTATCCTTTCCACCCCCCTCTAGAGTGTTCACTCTATTGCAGATTTTGGTGACATCTGCAAAGTGGCAGACCTTCCCACTCCTCTGCAATGTCGCTTATAAAAACATCAAAGAGGAACGGTCCCAGCATTGATTCCTGAGGCTGGTCACCCTCACTTCTTCAGAGTGAACTCGGTTTACCACCACCCTCTGTCACCTGTCACCTAAGCAATTTCTTTTCTAGTTCATCACCTTTGGACCCACTCCTAAGCTTACCCAACTAACTTACCAGTCTCCTATGTGGAACGGTGTCAAAAGTCTTACTGTAATCTAGGTAGACCATGTCCACTGCAACACCCTGATCTAAATTTTGTCACCCAGTCAAAGACATCTGTCAGATTTGTTTGACATGACTCCCGTGAAACCATACTGCTTCAGGTCTTGTAACCCACTGGATTTAAGATATTTCACAAGCCTTTTTCTTCAACAGTGATTCCATTAACTTTCCCACCACCAATGTCAGGCTGACTAGCCTTTAAGGGACTACATCTCTCCTCTTTCAGTCCTCCAAAACCACTCCTGTTTCTAGTGATCTGTTAAATAGAAGTGTCACATGGTCTGATGGTGCAGAAGGCTGAGGCACCTAGCGCCTTCCCTCTTCCCACACCGGCAACCTGAGTTCGGGAACGGACTTGGGTCATCGGGGGTCGATCAGGGTGGGAGAAGATCAAGCATCCGAGGGACTACTTTCCTCTCCCGGGGAGGAGTGGCATTTTGGCCTGGCGTAGGCTGCCCCCAGGTAAAGGCCTGGGGGTAGAGCAGCATCAGGGAGTCACGTAAGGGAGGGAACTGTGGGGACACATTGGACGGTGTGCCTCCATGCATGAATACAGCACTCCACAGTTGGGTAGGAGAAAAATGTGAAACAATGGCATCAGAGGGGCTCAATGAAGCACATTGTGGCTGCTCCGTACCCACACTGCCACCCAGTCACCACACTGGTCCGCCTAGGATATGTTGAATAGAGGGGAAGGACGGCCCTCCCTCCTAGACCCTGCCATGAGGGGGAAGCTCGTGGGGAAACCATAAGACTAGGCAGGTGGCTGGAGTGGTAAGCCAGTGCGGGGGGCCGAGGACTGGGCTGAAGAGCTGCCCTTCCAAATGCAAGGAGGAAAAAAATGTATATGGTGGGGGCATAGGACTGTCAGAGGTGCAGCCAGTATTTCCCTGAGCTCCCTGAATACCCTTAGATGCACCCCATCTGGCGTCACTGCTTTGTTCACCTTCAGATTAGTGAGTCCCTTCAGGATTCTCTCCTCCAAAAAAAAGGACTAGTGTTTACCTCCTTCCTGCCAAAGCTTCTGTTACTTTTTTGTGGCTGCATGCCTTCTCCTTCCTCTGTAGTCACTGAACAGCACCAAACAGAAATATTTGTTCAGGATATTTGCCTTTTCCTGGTCCCCCTCTGCACAGTTCCTCCCTTCCTTTTTTAACCTTACAGTCCTACTCCTGGTCTTCCTCTTTTCACTTACATACCTAAAAATGTCTTGTCCCCTTTCATCACCTCCGGGACTATTCTGTCTTCAGTTTGCACCTTTGCACTCCTTACTGCTTTCCTTGCTTCCTCTGTTTCCCCAATACACCTCCCTATCCTCCCTCTGCATCTTTTTATACCTTCTGAATGCTGCCCTTCTAGCCTTTACCTTTCCAGACACTTCTTTTGAGAACTATAGCAGTCTCTCTTTCCTCTTGCTTTTGCTCACATGTTTGATGTAGAAGTTTGTTGCCTTTATTATGCTGCCTTTTAGCTTCGCCCACTGTTCCTCCACCCCATCCAAGCCATGCCCCTGCCAAGTCATCCTTGAGACATTCACTCAGCTTTATAAAATCTGCCCTCCTGAAGTCCAGGACCCGAACCCTTGTGTGGTTCGATTCTGCAGTCCTTATACTGAACCACACCGTATGGTGATCACTGGTCCCTAAGTGGCTTCCCACCTTGATGTCTGCAATACTGTCCCTGTTAGTGGGTACCAGATCCAGTATTGCTCCATCACGAGTGGGTTCACTGACAAGTTGCATGAGGAACGCCACCTGCAGAGAGTCCAGGAAGTCCCTGCTTCTAGCTGAAGCCACTGCTGGGAGGCTCCAGTCTATATCAAACATTCAGACATTGGCACTAAAAGTGCTCCTTGGTGCTCATAACAAAGCCCTTACTGTACTAACAGTATATATTCCACCCAAGATGAAGACCCCAGGTTTTGACTCACTCATGGAGTGCCTAGGGTCGCTGAATCTAAACTCTGAAATCATACTGCTTGTGGACTTTGACGCCAGCTGGCTTTCCCAGGGTACAATCTTTACAGGGATGCAGTCTCAGGAGTTCACCTTTCCCAGCTAGTAGAATCATCTACAGTGATGAACTACAAGATTGGTACGTCCACACTACTGGACTGAATTCTGTCTAACCGACCTGACCACGTATCACAAACTACTGTACTCTCAGATTCCCTAAGTGACCATTCACCTGTCCAGTTTAAACGGTCAAATAATTTCTCTAAACCCCCTCCTGGAACTATTACAAACAGGATTGTCAAACACAGGCATCAGGAACTACTGAAAGCTGACCTTCGCCAGCTGGACTGGTCTAAAGTCTATTTCACCAGCAATGTGGATACTGCACTGGACCAATTTTTGCACCTCTTCAACAACGTATGCGATCATTTAAGACATGGAAAATAAAGGGATACTGTAACCCTTGGTGCTCTCCTGACCATCTTGAGCGTATGAAATCCAGAGACCATCTTTGGCACAGAGCTCGATCCACGGGTAAGCTTGCCGAAATCCAGCACTATAAAAAAGCCCACAATGACTTCACTAGGGCTATACGGGCAGCTAAAAGTCAACATTATAAGAAAGCATTCTCCTGAACATGGAGCGATGGGAGAAACTTCTGGTCATACCTCAAAGAAGTCACTGGGAAAGACCTTAAAACTGCCCCCACCATGCTCAAAGTTAATGGTGTTCCCACTCTGGATCCCAGTATCATTGCAAACACCTTTAATAATGCGTTCTCAGACTTGAGTAGTGTTCTCCGCCGGATTTCTTTCATCAGTCAAACACAAACAGTAACATAAGATCTGAGGAACAGCCCCCCTCGCATCTTCCATTCCATTTCAAAGCTTTGACACTTAGTGAAGCCAAAAAATACTTCAAAAAGGTCCTTGGGAAGTCTAGCTTCAGTGGCGATTCCCTGGACCTCAGATTTGTTGCACAAACCTTAGATGAAATACTTGCTCCGCTAACGCACTTTATAAACACCTCTCTGAGGCACTCACAATTTCCTCAAAAATGGAAAGCAGCCTTAGTGACGCCAGTCTTCAAAAGTGGGGACCGAACCTTGAATGCAAACTACAGGCCCATCTCTATCCTCCCGCCACTATCTAAAGCACTGGAAAGAATAGTGGCCGATCAGTTGGGTGAATACCTAGAAAAATACCAACTGCTATGCCTGCAGCAACATGAGTTTCGAAAGGGGCACAGCACTGCAACCGCCCTTCTTGAGTTCACGGGTTATATACGTAACTCCCTGGACCAAGGTGCCCTAGTTGGTGCGGCTTTCATTGATTTAACAAAAGCATTCGATATGGTAAACCATGCTCTTTTGATCGAACAGCTGGCATCCTTAGGTCTCTGTTTTGATACTGTCGCCTGGTTCAAAAGTTGCCTCCATAACTGCACCCAGTAAGTCAAGATAGATAATGTACTGTCAGATAGCGATCAGTTTACTCCAGAGTTCCGCAAGGATCACTACTGGGACCCCTGCTATTCAGTATATTCCTTAACCAACTACCATCCTCCTGCAAATGTCGTATCCTGTTATGCGCTGATGATGCAGTCCTTTTTACTAGTGATGCTGACCCCAAGTTACTGGAATGAAACTTACAGAAGCACCAAGTGAGGTTGACAGTAAAAATGCTGACCTCCCACACAGCGACGGCACAATACCAATGCAGGTATTGTGCCACCTAATGCCCCAGTGTTTTCTGTGGGGGGCTGTGCCCCCCAGACTTTACAGTTCTCAACTCTAGGTCGGAGTTGGTCTGGGAGGGGCAGATCACTGGGGGAGTTAAACATGGAACGACCATTACAGCGACTGTCGCTTGTAGTATTCTTTTCCATGTTTTGCTGTCGGGGTGTCGAGCAAAAGGGGGCCACCCAAACTTACAGAGAAACTTCATGACTGTATGAACTACAAAAAGCTAAAGCAATATTGTTCACTAGCACCGAAAGCAAGCATAAGTCTTACCCACTCACAATCACAAATAAGGTGGGTACCCCTCTGGAACGAGTACAGCACTTCAAGTACCTGGGAGTTATGGTGGACAGTACCATGTCCTATGCCCAACACATTGATATTACGGCAAAGGCAGTTAATATGTGCATTGGACTGTTATACAGGCATAAAAATAGCCTGACCCCAGAGGCTCTTAGTCTAGCCATTCAGAGTTTGGTGGTGTCGCTTGTCGACTTGTCTACTATGGTTTAATAATCTATGGCACTGATACAGCACTCTACCGCATCAAAGCAGCACTTAACAAAGCATGCTATCTACAGGAGCTGCATGGCTCACACACACATGTAACCTATACGCCAGGCAAATTGGCTCCAGTTCGCAGGTAGACTCAGATTCCAATCCTGTCTTACGGCCAAAAAAGCAAGTCTAGGTCTGGTGCCTCCTGGGGTGTAGAATTTGTTCACCCCTTATGAATCCAGTCGTTGCACTAGAAGTTCAGAAACTATGATTTTTAAAATTCCTCGCTATCGTACTGCTTTAGGTCAAAGGTCCGTCGCCCACCAAGCTCCATATTGGCTTAATACTCTTCCTCCCGACATTTCCTCGTCGGAAAAATTAGGCCATTTTAAAAGAGAGCTTAAAAAACACCTTGTCAGGAATGGTCACTGTGACTGCTTCCTATAACTCAACCCTGACAACAATTAATTGGACATAATCTACCCCCCCCCAATTTGGGCCTGTATTTTCAAATGGTCCCAGCTTTAATGCTGTTTGTCCTTTCTCTGCAAGTTATACTCCACTTTTGGCTGCTTACCTAGTCAGCTCTCCTCCCCTCCCTCCCCACCACCTACCATTTCCCTCCTCCCACCCTATCCCCCCCACCACCGTTCGGGCTGGCAGCCTGGCTAGTGTTGCCTCTCGACTCTTAACTCCATTTTCGCAGCATCTCTCCTCCTATATTTACCTGACAAAGTCAGTTTGACTGATTTCTCCCCCCCGTCCAGTTATTCTGTTAATTTCTGAGTTATGATTGCATTCTCTATGTATAATTTCAGTATATATAATTCAGTAATAACATTACACGTTTTGTTGCCTGTGTTAAACGTTTCGTATTGCCTTTGAAACTACTGAATGTCAGTAACATATTTGTTTTCCACTGTGTTGTCTAAATCTCTGACGTGGAGCCTATGTAATGAGCTTGTTCTCGAAGTTGTTATCCGAGATCATAATAAATAAATAAATAAATAAAAATAAATATCCAGTAGGCTCAAGAGTCCCACCAACAGCACCTCCCCCTTTTCTGCTGTCTTGCCAGTGGCTTCCTCCAGTACTTTATCTAATTCCTCTCTCTGTGCTGGAGGTCTGTAGATCACTACAGTGCAAATGGTGGCTCCATTCTCCATCTCCAGGGTGACCCACAGTACCTCTGCCTCCCCCTGTGTTCTCTGTATCTCCATCACTTTTATGTTTCTCACATAAAGCACTACACCCCCCTCCTTTCCTTCCTACCCAGTCCTTCCTGAACAGAGTATAGCCTGGTATGGCCATGTCCCAGTCATGATTTTCAGTGCACCATGACTCAGTAATGGACATAATATCCAAGCTGGCCTCTGCCATGATGGCCTCTAGGTCCGGAGTCTTATTTCCTAGACTTCAAGCATTCACATACATGGCCTTCCAGATTTTTACACTCTGCTTGTTGCCCCCCGCACCTTTTCCCTTTTTGCCCTCCCTCCTTTCCCTCTCTGTTTGTATTGCTCCTGTTCCATTCACCCTTTATCTCTACCACCCTGCTTCCTTAATTAATTTTCACCCTGGGGGATTCCTCTCCCCTCAGGTTCTCCTTATTCTCTACTTCAGCCTGTGGGTGGGGGCAGCTTCTGCCTCTCCGATTCCTTCCGCCACCCCCCTCAGCTAGTTTAAATGTTCATCAAAGTAACATGTAAACTGTCCACTGAGGACTGCAGTTCCCCTGCCAGATGGATGCAGACCATCACTCCTGTATAGACCCTTATCCTCCCAGGTGGGCCCTCAGTCCCCAGTATAGCCAAACCCCTCCTCTTTGCATCATTCCTTCAGCCATGAGTTGAAGCTCCTGGTGTAGAGATCCTTCTCCTTCCCCCTGTCATAGACAGGCAGCACCTCTTTAAAAGCCACCGAGTGAGATACTTGTCTAAGACCCTTCCCCAGCTCCCTAAACTCCCCCTGCACTATCCCAGCCCCTTCCCTAGCTAGGTCATTAGTCTCCGGGTGGCACAGTGACATCCAGCTCTCCCTCCCGTCCTGCTGCCGTAGTGATCCTCAGGATCCAGTTCCCATCCCTTCGAGCTGTGGCACTGGGTAGGCACCTAACTCCCCCCCCCACCCCCGGTTCCTATTCATAAATCTGTCCCCCTCATAATCGAGTCCCCACCAGCAGCTGCTTCCTACTTCTCTGGGGTCCTCTACTACCCTCCTTGGGGTCTCCACTATGGAGGGCCCCCCATATCCTCCCTGGTCCCTACTGTGGGTGCCTCCCCCCAGCAGTCCTGCCCCACCAGAGCAGTGTAGAAATTGCGTAGTGGTACCAGTTGAGGAATGTGCCTCTGTCTCCACCTCCCTCACCCTTACTGAGCCCACCATAATCCTGCTGTTCCTCCTCCTCCTCCCTGGCATCCTTTGGGTAACAGTGGCAGACTTGGTGGCCCCGTGTGAGGAAAGAGGTCCCCTGAATCCTAGCCAACTCGGCCTGTAGTCTAGCAACCTCCTCCCTCAACCCAGAGAGGTGTGTGCAGATGGGGCAGCACCGCAGTCTCCAGAAGGTCCCTCTGAAAACTGCCATCCCACAGCCACTGCACTGCATCATTCCCAACTTGAGTTGTTCCTGTGTTACCTGGAATACTTTTGTACCCTTACCCCTGATAGGGTGTTTCTTTTTTTTCCCCTTTCATTTGTTTTTTTTTTATTTGTGTTCCCCCTTTCCTTGTTTAAATCTCTTTTTACTACTACCCTAGAAAGTGTGTTGTACCTATTCCCTGTTTTGGCCCACCCTTGGCCTTCTGCCCTTCCCAGCAGTTACTGTTACACAGTCATGAACAGGTGCCTTACCTTAGTTAAGCGGCAGAGTCCCCCACTTTTCCACTTCCTTTTGCTGATGCCTATGACACCAGTTACCTGTTCAACTCCTTCACTGCTCCACTCACTCGCTGGGACATGAACGTGCTGGACATGTTAGAGTAGAAGTGCTTTTGTAAGAAGGCACTAAGCCTCTGCCAGCTCCACCCCCCACAATTACACATCTGTTTCACAGGACTTAATGAATCTGCTCAACCCCAGATTAATCTCCTGAGCTAGCTCGCCCACACCAACTGTTGCAGTTTTAAAGACCAGTTAAGTTCCCCCAAACTGCCTACTAATCTCTCTTTTTTTTCCCTACTTACCCTACTACTTTCAGAATGAAGAGAACATAAATATACCTTTAAGGTAAAGTTGGATGCATTCACTGCTTTGTTTCATCAAAGCGTGCCTCTTGTTCTACGGCTGCAGGCATCTGCATTAGGAGGCATTCCTGGCTGCGAACCTCTGTTTTTTCCTAAAACGTAAAACAAGTTATGCATGTTCCCTTTGATGAAACTTACCTGTCTGGACAGCAGGTGGAGAAGTCTCTTTGGCATCTCATGAAACTAGGGACTACCCCAAAGACTTCTGGACAGCCCTCAGAAGGGAAGAGGATCTGGTTTCTTTCAGAACAAACAGTCCTTTTGGTGGAAAAGGCAGGGGAGCCCAGAACAAATTGCAGCCTCCCCGGCCTCAAAAAAAGGCTCAGCTGAAGGCACAGACACTGAAAGTACCTGCTGCCACCCTCAGCTGCCCAAAGCAGACCTCTTCTCCCCAATGGGGGGCACCTGGCCCAGTTTTACTGTTGTTAGGAGTCCATTATGATGGACAGGGGTCCTAAGGATCATCTGAGAGGGGTGCTGTATGGATTTTACAGAAATCCCTCTGGACTATCCACCCAGAACACAACCCTCTTATCAGCTCATATGTTAGAGCTTCTGGTACGGGAGATTGTGGGCCTTCTGAGCAACAGGGCACTGGAAACAGTGCCAGAATCAGAGGGGAACACAGGCTTCTATTCCCACTATTTCCTCATAGCAAAGAAGTCAGGGGCATGCACCCCATTCTCAACCTCAGAAATCTGAACAAATTTATGGATCAAGAAAAATTCTAAATAATTTCTCTGGGATCTCTGCTTCCCTTCCTGGAGCCTGAGGATTGGTTAGTTTCCCTGGATATGCGGGATGCATACCAGCATATACTGGTAAAACCCAGCCATCACATATACCTCCAGTTTGTTATGCTGGGGCAGCATTACCAGTTCAGAGTCCTACATTTTGGACCCTCCCTGGTGCCTCAAGTCTTTGCAAAGTGCTTTGCAGTACTCTCAGTGTATCTGAGAAAGATGGGACTCCAGGTTTATCGATACCTGGACGATTAGCTCATAGTCAGTCCATCCAGGCAGGAGGTGGAACAGGCAGTGGCTATTGCCTTTCAGTTCCTCACCTCAGAGGGGGTTCTGCTGAATCTAGAGAAGTCTCAGCTCCAACCCTCAAAGCAGCTGCTGTTCATAGGAGCTCTTCTGGATACGACCAAAGTCCGAGCCTTTCTTCCAGAGAGCAGGCTGTAGGTAATCCTGCAGATGACGACATGCATCATGGCGTGCATGCTGGGTCTGATAGCCTCCTCAGTGTTCACTGTGCCCCTGGCATGGTTGTACATGAGAACAGCTCAGTAGATGCTCAGTGCACAGTGATCACAGGCATCACATCCTCAGACCTACTGCATTCAGGTCACCAAGTCTCTGGTTTGGTCACTCATATGGTGGTCAGTGGAGGGCACTCTCCTTCAGGGCTTTCACTTCTCCCAATCGGATCCTCAGATGACAGTCACTGTGGATGCCTCCCTGTTGGGGTGGGGGATCCACTGTCAGGGCCTCCAGACACAAGGTGTCTGCCGCCTGTCTCGTCTCCACATCAGCAACTTGTAGGTGAAAGCTGTTTTGTACAGCCTGAGAGCCCTAGTGGACCTAGTCAGCCAGAAAACAATCCTCCTTCAGACAAAGGTCTAGTCAACCACAAAACAGTCCTCCTTCAGACAGAAAAAAGTTCCATCATGTACTACATCTACAAACAGGGAGGAGCATGATCTTACCCTCTCTTCAGGGAGGCGATGAGAGTGTGAGAATGGTGCCTGGAGCAGGAAATCCTGCTCCAAACAACCTACCTGCCAGGAGTTCAAAACACTCCGGAAGATGAACTCAGTCAAGCTGAGGCCAGTCCTTACAAGTGGTCACTAGTTCCAGACATCGTGAGACTGATGTTCAACGAGTGGGGTACCTCAGATGTAGACCTTTTTGCATCCCTACTGAACACCATACTACCTCAGTTCTGCTCCAGAAATCCAGGGCATGGTGTTTTATTTATTTATTTTATTTATTAAATTTTGGTGACCGGGTGAGCCCACTGGGCCCCAGAGGTCCCTTTTTCAGGGCTGACCCAGGAATTACAAAGGAACAGTGAGTTATTTATTCAATCTAGGATTACAGGTACCTTTGAGCGCCAAGCAGCTCAATTTCAAAGGTTCCACGTCAATGGGGGGGGGGGGTACAGATCCATAATGGAAAACAGACTGGTTTCACAAACAATTAAGCAATTTGTATTGCAAAATACAGAATAAGAGAACAGCAAATAAATACACATTAGTTTAGCAAATGATTCAAGGCAGGGAGTGAGAAGAGGAGAGAATTAGGAGGGGAGCCAGATCAAAGAAGGGGAAAGTAACCAGGCGGCATTGTCAAGTAGCAGCTAGGATAGTAAGGACCTAAAAGCAAGGAAGGCAGTGGGGAGAGAAACAGAGGGGAGATGGGAGGGTAGAAGGAGAGGAGAGTGAGAGGGCAAGACAAGTAGAGAGAACAGTGGAAGAACGGGGGGGGGGGGGGTGAGGTCCCGGGAAGAGGGACAAGGATGTTAAGTGGTGCAATCACAGGAGTTTTCATTTAGGATGTGCTGACGAAGTTTGAGTTTGAATTTACAGAGACTAGTAAGGTTAGCCAAACCATTGTGGAGGCCATTTAACCAGTATGGCGCTTTGATACAAAAGGAGCATTGGTATTGGGCGGTCCGCTACTTCGGGACTAGTGGGAGTGCGGAAGCATCCTAATCCCGAAGGCATGAGTCCAAGGAGAATCTTTTTGGCAAGTAAGCAGGTGTGGTATTTAATTCTCCCATGCAAGTTGAGCCACCCAGCCTGCATATAGACATCGCAGGTGAGGGTGAGGCATGGTGCACCAATTAGGAGTCTACAGGCCTTGTTTAGTGCCACAGTGAGCCTTTTGACTGTAGTGGTGGAAGCAGTTCCAGAAATGACAAGGCCATAGTCGACATGAGAGCACCGAGCTGTGGACAGCAAGATTTAGGGCTTCAGGTGTTAAGAGACTTCAGCCTATAGAGGAGCCCAATCTTGGTATTGACGGCCTGGCAACATTTTCTGTGCAGTGAATAGGTGAGGTGTTCATCAAGGGTATCCCTAGGTACTTGAAGTGCTGTATTTGTTCAAGGGGGTCACCTTGGGAATTTTGGATGGTAAGAGCATGCTCTTTATGCCGACTGCGGGCTGAGGAGAACAACAGGACTTTTGTCTTCTTGTAGTTTAGTACTAGTTTATGGTTGTGGAACCAGTGCTCAAGTTCCGTGAAGCCCTTTTAAAGGTTACTTTCAAGGAGGTAAGGGTCAGGGTGGCTTGCAAAAATAACAGCATTGTCTGCGTAGAGCAGTGTTTGCTGGTGGCAGACAGTCAGTAGATTGTTAAGGAAGATGCTGAAAAGGAGTGGACCCAGGATTGAGCCCTGGGGTACCCCAGACCGAACAGGTTTCTGGTCAGAGATAGCACCGGAAATCTTCACGCATTGAGATCTGTCCCCAAGATAGCCTCTAAACCAGGGCAGTGTATCGGGGAGAGACCAGTTTGTGAGAGTTGTTTAAGGAGGAGTAGGTGATTAACCGTGTCGAAGGCCTTGGTTAAGTCTATAAAGACTGCACCCACAAGACTGCCTTGGTCAATAGATTGCTGGACGTAGCTGGTGAATTCTAAGAGTGCAGTGGTGGTGCTGTGCCCTTTCTGAAAGCCATGCTGTTGTTCACACCGTAGGGAGTATCTATCGAGGTAGTCCACAAGTTGGTTGGCAACAATACGTTCGAGTATTTTAGAGAGGGGTGGGAGGATTGATATAGGCCTATAGTTGCTGTGTAGTACGGCCCCAGATTTGTGAACTGAGGTAACAATGGCTGTTTTCCATACCTGTGGGAGTTGTGAGAGGTTAGAGAGGAGTAATTTAGTAATAGGAGGAAGTACTTCCTCTGTGGTGAGTGCGATTAGTTTGAGGTCTAAAGAGTCACCACTGTGCCTGAACTTGTCCAGCACATTGTTTAGTAGTTTCCTGACCTGGGCCACTGAGACAGGTTTAAAGTAGAAGGGGGGTGATGATTTGTCTTGGTCTCAGGATGATGTGCTGCCATTAAGGTGGTATCATCAAAGAAGTCTTGTGGTAGCACACTACTTAGGTCAGTGAAGGCACCATTAAAGGTATTCGCTATTGTGAGTGGCTCAAGTATGGGGGTACCATCAAGGTTTAACATCGCGGGAGCCTTTTTTGGGGTCTTTACCCAGGACATCATTGTTTTCTGTCAGGATACATTCAGACTGCAGTTGCAAAATCTATTTCTGTATGCATTCTGTCCAGTCCCTCTACTGCAGATTATGAGGGTCTGGTTGGCAGTTGCGATCTCAGTCGAGGCATTCCCGCTCTCAATCCCGCTTAGCTGGGAGACATCATGTCAGTGCTCCTTGACCTCTTCGGGTGAGGAGATGCACCATCACAAACTGCTCTGGTGCTACGAGGAGCTCCTCTAGCAACAGTGGGCCATTTGCCGGACAGGTTAGGTCTCTACCCCCTGGACTTCTGGTCCCCTGGCAGACGCCAGTGGTACCCCTGCTGGTCCACGTTATGCAGGTGCTGTCCCCAACCAAGAATGCCCATTCAGCCACTGTCTTGCCAAGCCGGATGTTGGTGCATATCATCCCAGGGGAGGCAACCCGGGTGGTCCATAGTGAGAAATTATCTGGTTGTTTTCGAGGAGTCCTTGGATGAATCAGTCCACGGGTTCATAGTGTTCTCTGGGACTTCCCTCTTCAACCAGGCATCGGTCTAGGAACTGTTCACCAAGCATGGCCCTGTGTCCTTCGGGGCACTTCTCTACCTGTTCTCAGAGTCCATTTCAGTCCTGCTAGAGTTGGTCCAAAAAAGGGCTAAGTACCCTTTTACAGACATTTTGGGCTGGGATGATTCTCGGGGGTTGCCTTTCCCATGGCTGAAGTCATTTTGGGACCAGCCATGGGGCATTGGCAGCATCCAACAATCCAGCATCTTGCCCAGAACCCTTTGCCCATATGGTCCACAAGTATGCGGTCCCCACTGGGTCCTTTCTTGGCTCTCAGACCACCCATCACGTGGAGAGACTGCCAACAGATTTGGTGTTCTGCAAGTCATGTGGACACCAACAGGACATGGACAAGCCTCCAGATAAGAAGTCTCGTAAGATTGACCACACCACTAAAAAGGTATACACTGTGGCATCCTTGGGTCTCCATTAGGCTAACTGTGCCATGTTGATGGCCAATTTCATCTACTTTCGCTGATGGTAGTTTTTGAGTCCATACTCCTTTACCTGCCAGCTGACCAGTATTGGGCGGTGATGGTTATCAGAAACCAAGGTGAATGTCTAGCTAAATACCAGCTCCAGATGGCCTTGGACGTGGTCAGTTAATGTGCCCATGCCATGGCGGCGGCCATCTCCATACACCGCAAGGCCTGGCTTCATCTATCCTGGCTGATGTCCCCTTCTTGGGCACTGATCTATTTCGCCCTGGGGTGGAAGGACATTTTATCCATATTGAGAAGTCCAAATCCACTCTGGATTCTGTGGCATCATCCTGGAAGGACCGGAAAAAAGAAGCCTAAGAAACAGGCTTTTCAGGATCGGTCCTTTCGGCGACAGCCTCCTTGGGTGCAGTCCCAGCAGGGGCAGTACCAGGCCTGGCGCCCCAAGACAAAATCAGGAGGCCAGGGTCCTAAGAAAGGGGTTAAGGCATAGTTGTGTCCCCATCTACCACAGCCTCTGGTGTCCTTGCAAAAGCTGCCCAATGACAGCTCGGGGCTGTCATCCCTCCACTTATCCTGTCCATGTCTGTACTCCCGGTCGGAAGTTGGCTACATCACTTCTTGCCACGCTGGTCTGCTATCACAACGGACAAATGGGTTTTGGATGTAGGGGGCAGAGGGTTGCCCCTGGACTTCGAGGCTGTTCCTCCTTACCACCTCCACACGCCTTAGGAGTCCAGAGTGTTGCAGGACACACTGTCTGCCCATCAGGTGGACATTGCTCAGCTTCTTGCAAAATTGGCAATAGCCCATATCCCAGATGCCCTGGCCAGTCAGAGTTCGTCTCCAGGTACTTCCTTGTCCCAAAGTGGACTGGGGTCTGGCGCCTCATTTTGGAACTGCATGATCTGAACCATTTTATGCGGAAACATAAGTTCAGAATGGTTACTCTGAGTCAGATCATTCCATCACTGTAGCAGAACATGTGGTTCTGCTCCCCAGACCTCTAGGATGTTTTTTTCCACATCTCAGTCCGTCAGTTCCACTGTTGGTACCTCAAGTTCCGAGTGGAAGGGGTCCTGTACCAGTTACAGGTCAGGCCCTTCGGCCTCTCCTCAGTACCCAAGGTCTTCACTAAGTAAACAGCAAGAATGGTTAGATCGGGCAGTGTAGCAATTAGAAACATATCAGGAATCTGTGCAGGTGACAGGAGTTCAGGACTGGACTCTGGTCACTACTTAAAGAGATGGGCCAGGCGGCAGGCAGCTGCTGAAGGGCAACGCACCTCAGCCAGGGTAGGCTGGCAGCAGGCTGTAGCATAAGGGGACCCCTGTTGGGAGGCCAGGGAGCTTGCTCCTTATGCTGGAGCACAATGTATGTCCATGGCTGAATGGCAGGCTTCAGGCCAGAAGGAGTTTGGAAGCAAGAAGGGCGAAAAGGTGTGTGTGGGGGGATCTCTGCTGTCTAAATGATGGCAAAGTCACCTAAAAAGAGTATGTCCCTGGGCAGTGACAAGGGGTAGGATAAAAACCTATATGGAAAGGTAGAAAAAGAAACCTAGAAAAGTGACAGACAAAAAAAGACCTGAGCCGTCCATCCTGCTGAAACTACAGTAAATGGGTGAAATGAGCGGTTTCCTTTCAAGGTGGTAGCAGATATTTTTTACACCTCTAGATGCTCTCTTGTTGTCTTTTTAGTGTCTACCCAATATTCTGATAAGTTTTTGACCATTTTTTTATTAAATTAATAATCTAATTCTGTTGCCTTGGTAACTACCCTGAGTCCCTCTCTCCTTAGCAGATGCTGCTGTCTCTTTTCATACTGCCTGAACATTCTATGACATCAGTAACACACTTCCAGGCCTTTCAGATGAATAGCATGGAATAGTTCTATTGATGTCATAGAATGCCCTAGAAATATGAAACGATAAGAACAGTAGCTGGTGAGGAGAGTAGAACTCTGTGAAGGTCTGAGGGTTCCCCAAAGTTAGATAATTTATCAAAAACTGGTCAAAGCATATCAGAATAATTTAGAGATATTGTTTTTTATAATTGCTGATGCTCTGTACTGTAATGTAATTATTTTCTCTGCGTATTTAAAATAAAAGAAATTAAAAAAAGCATATCTGAATATATAACTGGCATGGAAAGGAAGATGGAAGGGTAGTCAACTATGTAAAAATCATTTCCTGTCTCTCTTAAGGCTTGATATGAGACACATGATAAAACACCAGTCCAGTGCTCCAGCTAGGGAATTACACAAACTGATTGGCACAGGCCTTTAGGGTCCTGTTTTCAAAAGTGTTTCTCCCATTCTGTGCATATGGCAAAATTCTTTCAAAATTGGACCCATTGTCTCCAGCTGAATCGCTTTAAACAGTTTATTATCAAACTAGAAATGTGCAGAAAACCTCCCACTGGAGAGTGTTCAGTAATCAATTTCTCAGTGCTACTTCTTGGGATACAAGTTGGAGAGATGGGAAGTGTAATGGCCAGTGCAGCCTCCGTTTTATCTTTTATTTTGCTGGTATTGAGAACCAGGAAAGTAAAACTAGAAAATAATATGCAAACCACACTGCCTTGACTGTGTTTTGGATGTTGCACCTTATGAAGCACATTGTACCCACAGTAAGTTAGATAAGGAAATTGAAAGCTCTCCATGCTCTTCGCATTGAAATTACTTGCGATGCTTATGTTACAGATAAAGTGTGTGTATCTAGAGAATGGTTTCCTAACTTCCAGCCTCTGATTATGAGGACATGAGAGATGGGATAACACTGGTAACTTCTCACCCTATAGGCAAAACAAGCAGATGTGTTTTTAGAGAGGTAAGCATGCAGTAGCTGCACAGTTCCTTTTGTAATCCAGTGGAAGAGTGAGCAGTAGCCTTATGATGGAGGGAATGCATTGGAGTTGGAAGTTGTTAGGTTTCATGCCCAAAACAAATGATTTCAAACAACATGAAGTCTTGCTGTATTCTGACATTTGCAGTTAGGTCCTGCCTTTCAACTGCCCCGGAGAACAAAGAGTTAAACTTTTCCATGGCCAGCATGGAATGTTCACCACGAGCTCGGTTGAAGCCCCTGTCTGCTGTTGTTTAAACTGCAGCCGTCAGATTCTTTACTCCGCCTCACTGAACAGTCGCTCCGGAGATTTCTCCTTTGCTCGGTTCAAAAAAGTTGGTTGAAGTGTCTTTTTTTCGGTCAGTTTCTACCGAATTGCTGTTACCGCTCAGTCGGTTCAAGTCTCTGTCGTACCATGAGTACTAGATAGGTTTTCTGTGTAGTTTCTGTGTGGAACTTGTAAATTGTAGGTCGGTTCAGCTGAACCTATCAGTTTGAGGTAAAAAAGTTTGTAGTTCATTTAGAGTGTGGTAACCGGTCCGTATCGGTTCTAAAAAAAAAAACGGATTTTATTACGGTTTTTTCCAAGATCAGGTGATATTACTTGTCAGGCAATCGATAGGGGAGTCTTGCCTGGCGGATTGCCAAAAAGGGTAAGTTTTGGATAGGATTGGCCATGTCTGAGAAACCCAAGAAAAACTGGGCCCACTGGTTTCAACACTGCAGTGTGGGAAGTCTTTGCCAAGGGTGATCCCCACACCACCTGTGCTTATTGTCTGGGGTTGACCACCCGATTCAGACTGCCAGATTTGTAAGAATTTTCCCAAATCTACCCTGGAAAAGAGATTAGGTAGACTGAGGGAAAGGGAGGCTGAGAAGTCCACTGACCCGGATGGCCAGCCCGGTTCGGTTCCGACCGAACCAGAAGGAGTGCCCTCTGACCAGGGCGAAACTTCTTCGGGCAAAAGGAGAGCCGATTCTGAGGAGTCGGTTCCAGTGAAAAGGAAAAGAAAAGATAAATCGTCCAGTTCGGACCCAGAAATTCATACTCCGACCACTGATGAGATAGCCAAGGCGATAAGGATAGTGCAATCGCTTACTTCGGTTCCGACCGAACCGGCACCATCTGGCAGGGGTTCGGTTCGGTCGGCTCCCCTGGTTCCGGATTACACTTTGGAAGAATTTTATGAACCGGAGGAGGAGGAAGGAGAGTATGAGGATGATGACAGTGATTATGAAAGTCTGGATGTGCCTATTGACCTGGACATCTCCCCAGACAGACCTTCAGATGTTTCTCCTCCTAGGCTTTCTGAGTCCCCTTCTCACTATATGTTTTACAAAAAAGTGGCTGAGACCCTCCAGCTTCCTGTGGAGGAAGCAGTAGAGGATCAGGAGGAACCTGATTTTGTTGAGATGATGGACATCCCAGAGTCCAGGAGACTGTCTGTTCCCCTCCACAAATCCTTTGGGAAACAGACACATAAAATTCTTAAGTCTCCTAATTCTATACCTCCTGTGGACAGACGAATGGACAAGAGGTACACCCTCTCAGGCTAAGATACGGAGTTCCTTTTCCAGCACTGCAGCCATGTTGGGGTTGTACAGGCTGCTGCCTGTGATAAGGCAAATATCCCCTTGGCATCACACCCCCCAGACAAGGACTCCAGGAAGATTGATGCCATGGCAAAGAAACAATACATGGCAGTATCTTTGGGACTCAGGCAGGCTAACTATATGGTCTATATAGCTAGATACCAGAAGTCCAGGTGGGACACTGTGCTGGCTCTGGCTAAACAGGCCCCTGACCAGCTTGCCAAGGAGCTGGAGCAGGTGGCTGCAGATGGGATTGAGGCATCTAAAATACAATTTCATGCTGCTGTGGACTCCAATGATGTTTCATCAAGAGTCATGGCTACATCTGTGGCTCTTCGGAGGATGGCTTGGCTCAGATGTACTAGCCTCTTATAGGATACCCAGGCTAAGGCCATGGATTTCCCTGTAACTGGTAATTTTCTGTTTGGGGAGCAGACAGAGAACTACATGACAAAGATGGATGAGTACAGGACCACTTACAGGAGTGCTCAGGCCAAAGAAAGGCAAGCAACTCCTCAAAGGCAGCGGTCCAGGGGCAGGGGCAGGCCTTTCCAAAGGCCTTTTTACCAAGCTCAGGCCTCCTCTTCTTTCTCTCAGAGGGGGTTCTTTAGAGGGAGAGGCAGACGGGGGATGAGCAGGCCTGCATCCACCCCTCAGCCTAAAGTCCCTGCCAAGCAGACACACTGATGGGTCTGCCCAGGCCGATTCTCCCATACCAGTAGGGGGCAGGCTGGCTTACTTTGTCCAGGACTGGAAGTCTCTAACATCAGACAAGTGGGTCCTGGAAGTAGTAAGCCAGGGGCTGGTTCTCAGCTTCAAAAAATTTCCCAAGATGAGAACCAGATCCTTTCCACCTGCGAATCTATCAGAGACCCTTGCCTTAGAGGCAGAGGTTTCTTCTCTCCTAGCTCTCAGAGCTATAGAGAGGGTTCCCACCCTACACAGGGGCAAATGATTGTACTCCAGGTACTTCCTAACCCCCTAAAAGACAGGAGAATGGCGGCTCATCCTGGACCTAAGATATCTGAACAAACACCTTTTAAAGCCAAAGTTCAAAATGGTGACTCTGGGAATTATCTTTCCCTCTCTAAGGCCAGGGGACTGGCTAGCCTCCCTGGACCTCAAGGATGCCTATTTTCACATTCCCATCAGGTGATCCCACAGAAAGTACCTCAGGTTCGAGTTGCCCTCAGGCCACTATCAATTCAGAGCAGTGCCCTTTGGCCTAACATCAGCCCCAAGGGTTTTCACAAAGTGCCTGGCAGTAGTGGTTGCTTTCCTAAGGAGAAAAAAGATCTCCATCTTCCCATACTTGGACGACTGGCTCATAGTAGGTCAGTCTCCAGACCAAGTCAAGTCACATTTGCAAGTGACCCAGCAAGTGCTCACTTCCTTAGGATTCCTTCTCAACCTTCCAAAGTCAGTTCTCGAACCAGTACAACTCCTCACCTTCATAGGGGCAGAGCTGGATACTGTAAAGGCAAGAGCCTTCCTTCCCCTGGAAAGGGCAAGGACCCTCATGGAACTGGCCTCTTCATTCACCCTTCAGGTTTCTCGACCAGCAAGGCATTTCCTTCAGCTTTTGGGCCACATGGCAGTTTCCACAGCAATGGTCCAAGGAGCAAGATTCCAGATGAGGGACATTCAGTTCCACTTTAGAGCCTTCTGGTCCCAAAGAAAGGATTCCCTTACCAAACTAGTCCCAGTGACTCGAACCCTGATCCAGGCCTTGCAATGGTGGTAGGATCAGGACAGTTTGAGACAAGGGATTCCTTTTGTCACTCAGTCTCATTCAGTGATACTCACCACAGATGCTGCCCTGTTGGGCTGGGGAGCCCATTTGGGGGATCTTACCACCCAAGGACTGTGGTCACCTCAGGAATCTCTGCTTCACATCAATCTCTTGGAACTTAGATCAGTGTTTCTGGCACTGCAAGCTTTTTCCAAATCTTTACAGAACAAGGTGGTCCAGGTCAGAACAGACACCACCACCACCACCATGTGGTACATCAACAAGCAGGGAGGCAGTCAGTCTACGGCCTTGTGCACAGAAGCAATGACGTTGTGGTCCCTGGCCTATTCCCTGCAAACCTCTCTGATAGCAGTTCACCTCCCAGGGAAGGACAATGTCCTAGCAGATGCTCTGAGCAGAATATCCCAGGGCCATCACAAATGGACCCTAGATCCTCTGGTTTTGAAAGTGATTTTCTCGAGTTGGGGCACTCCAGAGATAGATCTTTTTGCAGCCCCAGACAATCACCAACTTCCTCTCTTTTGTTGCAGACTCCCAGTCTTGGGCTCAGTCCCCTTGGATGCTCTGATTCTGAACTGGGAAGGGAAATTTCTGTATGCTTCCCCCCCTTCCCTCTCCTGTTCAAAGTGTTAGTCAGGATAAGGTCTCAACCATGCAAAGTGATTCTAATTGCTCCAGACTGGGTCAGACAGCCCTGGTATCCCCTTGCTGTCCCTAGCAGTCCACCTTCCCCTGCCTCTTCCCAGGAATTACAACCTGTTGACATCCTCTCAGGGGAGGATTTGATACCCGAATCTTCGGTCTCTCAATCTCAAGGCATGGCTCTTGAAGAGTTAGAGTTTGCAGATCTGCATCTTTCCCAGGGGGTTCTGGATATCCTTAAGGCTTCTCAAAAGCATTCCACCAGAAAGACTTACAATTCCAAATGGAAAAGATTCAGCATTTGGTGTTCTAAGAAGAATATTTCTCCAGACTCTACTGAGTTGCCTACGGTTCTGGACTATATGGTCCATCTTAATAGCCTAGGCCTTAGACCAGCTACCCTTAAAGTACACTTGGCAGCTGTTTCTGCTTTCTTGTCAATAGGCAAGCCTTCTTCTCTATCATCCCATCCTGTGTTTTGTAAGTTTTTCAAGGGATTGCTTCACACCAATCCCCCCCTTTAGGGATCCTGCTCCTGCTTGGGACCTTAATGTTTGCATTGCTCAGCTTATGCAACCCCCCTTTGAGCCTTTGTCCTCTGCAGAGCTTAAGTACTTGACTTGAAAACTGTGTTTTGGTAGCCATTCGTCTGCCAGGCGATCAGTGAATTGCAAGCCCTGTCAGTGGAATCTGATTTCATCTCTTTCCATAGAGATAAAGTGGTCCTAAGAACTAACAGAAAGTTTTTGCCTAAAGTGGTTTCAGATTTCCACCTCAACCAGTCTATATCTCTCCCTGTTTTCTTCACTGACCATTCCTCCTCTCGAGAGAGGAGGTTACACAGCTTGAATGTTAAAAGAGCCCTTAGCTATTACATAGAGCGTACTAAGGATCACAGGTTTGAATCCCTCCAGTTGTTCCTCACGTGTGGAGAAGTTGGTAAGGGCAAACCTGCCACTAAGAGATCTATTGCCAGGTGGATTGTTTCTTGTATACAATTCTGCTATGAAAACTGGTAGAACTCCACCTCAGGCCTGAGGGCTCATTCCACTAGAGAGTGTTAGTTGCTTCCTGGCTGCTGCCAGGATATTCCTCTTAGAAGTTTGTCAAGCAGCCACCTGGAAACAGTCCATACATTCACCAAGCATTACCTCTGGATATCCAGGCTAGGAGTGATGCTCGGCTGGCACAGCAGTACTTCAGAGCCTGTTTCCAAATAGGTTCTGTCCCTCCTCCATGGAGGTACTGTTTGGTAGTTCTATATGTCAGAATATAGCAAGACTTCATGTTGTTTGAAGAAAAAATTACTCACCTTAGTAATGTTGTTTCTTCTAATGGAGTCTTGCTGTATTCTGAACTCCCCCCCTGCCTCCCCTCTCAGAACCTAGTTTTTGGGATGTGGGTGGGCAGGAGCAGTGTTGGCACCCTAGGGGTGTCCTTTTGTTACCCTCTTTCAGTTTGGGTGAGTGGTTGTGTTTTTGGCTGTGTTTTGTTTTTGGCTTTCCTGACTTGAGTCTTCCTTTTGAAACCAAAAACCCTTTTTATAGATTTAGTTGCCAGTTGGCTAGTATGAGTTTTACAGTTTCCACACAGAATTTCTAGTGAGTATTGCTCGTAAAGATCTGACGGTTGCAGTTTAAACAACAGCAGACAGGGGCGTCAACCGAGCTCGTGGTGAACATTCCATGCTGGCCATGGAAAGTTTAACTCTTTGTTCTCCAGGGCAGTTGAAAGGCAGGACCTAACTGCATATGTCAGAATACAGCAAGACTCCATTAGAAGAAACAACATTACTAAGGTGAGTAATTTTTTCTTCTGTGCCTTTTCATCTGTTGCTTCTCTTATCTGCTGCTATGGTAAACAACTTGTATTACCTTTCCTGCTGAGCAGGCACAAGAGGCCCGTGTGAACAAGCGCAAACCTAGATAAGTGCACATGTGATATCCAAGCAAAATGTGTGGCTTTTAGGCTGTGTGCACACAAGAGGGCTATGAAGGAGTGGCAAACCTTACCACCATGGTCACCCCCCTGTCCCATCCCTCTATCTCCTATCCTCCCATAGACAAATTTATTAAAAACAACAACTTTTAAAACCATCTCCCTTCCTAACCTATCCCTAAAACCCCAAATTGCCATAAGCTAAAAGCAGGCCCTCCCTCTTGAGCCGTGATTTGCTGGATGGGGGGTAGTGACGGTGGTAGTCCTATCCTGGCTTGCTCGGATGTTCCCCCTTTCTCTGACCCACAGTGTGCTTTTCCCAGTAGCCTACTACAGTCATTTTCTGGCTGTACTGGTATGGCACCATGTGACCGGAAGGGAGGGGGAGGAACAGTCTATGTCACTGATGACACTTGGCATACTGATTGGTCAGGATTTGGACTACTGCTGGCTTGCTCCCCAAATCATCAATTAGGGTTTGGGAGGGCACTCTTAAGAAACTGCATTTTGGGGCTGGGGGTGTTTAAAAGACGCTGTTGGCTCCTGGCACTTGTTTTTTCTTTTAAATCAGTCTATGGTAGGATGGAGGAGGGCAGCAACAGTTTGTTTTTTTTTGGGGTGGGCTGAGCCAACATTGAATCCCAAAAACACTTGACCACCCAGGAAATGGAAGGGAGAACATGTTGCTACCATCACTGTGTGTGTCTGCCTGTTTGTCTTTGTCCTGTCATGGGGAACGTGCTTTTAATTTCAGGAGAAATAGGGAGATAGAATGCCACAGTTATTAGGTTGGGGGTGGGAGGGGAACCAAAGCTCTATCCCCAGATGCTCCAAAGTGCAGGAAATGGGGAGAGAGTTAACAAATCAAATTCTTATCATACTGTGCATAACAACATTGCCTCCACAAGACTTGCCTTGCTGGTGAGAGCCAGCTTTTGTTTGCATTTGTCTACTTTTGCTTGTAAGGTAGTTTTTATGTCAGTAGCTTTTCAGAATGCAACTTAACCTCGCTGCTGTTGAATTCTCTAATTTCAGGTTTGAGAGGTTGGAAGTAGTAGCAGTATTTGCTTCTACGGTGCTGGCCCAGCTCGGGGCTCTCTTTATTGTAAAAGAAAGGTAGGAATGCATTCCTCTTCTGGTCTAACTAACCTCCGACATTCTCCCATGAAAACCTATCCTTGCCCCAGCTTGAAAAATGCCTCTCAGTATTTGACAACTCCATGGAACAAGGCTATTTCCTTTTTATTTTGTTCCCCAAATTCCAGAGCTACCACAAAAAAAATAATATATGTTGGTGGCAAGGTCATTTCACAGTCGGAGGAAATGTTTTAGAATATTCTGCTGATCAGTAGTGATTACTGTGCAAATGGTCTGCAGGCAGATTCAGATAAATTAGATGCCAAAACAAGGACTGAAATGGGGCTCACATTAATGTTAGTCCTTACTTACTTTAAACAATTGTTGTTCAGTAAACTACTTTTCATTAAATTACCTTTTTTGTTCTGTTTTGAACTGAGAATAGACTTTTTTTTTAATTAACGTGATTCCCACCTTGGAAACCTGAGTCGTTTTTTCCTTGCTTTCAGGGGTGCAGTTTCCTTTTTAGTGGAGTCCTTTTTCTGTTGTGCAGTTTAATTACCCCACATAGCCCACATGAGATGTTACATCTTAGTTTCAGTGGGGTCCTGCTATTACCAGATTTCACAGCTGTGAGGAGTGAAACAGAGGGAGGTTAAATTACGTGCTCAAAGTTACACGTCTAGTAAGTGGCTCTTGTGAGATTTGAATCAGTGTCTTCTGGTTCCCAAGCCTGTGCCCTAACAGCTACGCTACTTTACCTCACCAGCACTAGATCAAGTCAGGCAGTCAAATCTTGCTTTTGGTCTTCAGGAAAAAGAAGATAATTTCAGTGTTGAATTTGTCTTATAAAAGGCAAACCCAGTTTCTTTTTTTTCCAGTATGGATTTTTAAAATTACCCAAGAACATTCAGATAACATCATTTAAATAATATCAACATTCAGCTGTGCAGTGATTAAAATGTGCTTATATACTATGCAAAGTACCAGCTGTAGATAAATACGGATGTACAATAATAATTCTTCCGTTTATTTCAGTTTCTTCAGGTCCAGTGGTCCGTCATTATAACAAACAGTCCAGGAGCCATGGATTTTGTTCATTATAGCGAGTGTACCTTACAACGAATAAAATGAATTAGCTGATTTAATATTGTAAAAAATACAGTAATTTTACTGAATACGCTAACATATATGCAAACACACATTAACATACAAAACAGACACATAATGTACTATATGTGTTAAAATTGATTTAAAGCAGCTGTAGTCATTAAAAAAACAATAAAAAGCAAGCTGTTATGATTTAATTTGATGATTTAATGAAAAAAATTTCAAAGTAGTAGGGCTTTTCATTTCCGAGACTCAGCCATCGGGTAAGACACTGTGTGGACACACGCTTCAGCAGTCGGGGTGGGGGTGGGGATTCTGTATGTTTTCCTGCTTCAGTTCGGTTGAAGTTTGTAAAACCAATGGTTATAGCACGAGGGAACGGGAAACTGAATTCAGGTGAAGGGGTTCTAGGCAACAGGGAATGGGCAAAATGGGAACGAGAGGAGAGTGGCATGTAATGAATTGAGACAGATGAATTGTGTCAGCATAGATTGATTTGATTGTGTGTGGGCTCTTACTTACCTGAAATGTAAGGATGTAATTAATTCCTTCAGTGTATCTCTATCACCACACCAGAATACAATAAACTATTAACCTTAGATTGACTTAGACTCGGTTACATTAAGTTACATTGTCATGCTTAAACCTGAGCCGCGGAGTTATTTATTTATTTATTTATTTTTTTAGTCTTTGGTAACCGGTTAAGGCCCACTAGGCACAAGTGCCTGTTTTCAGGGGCGACCTGGGAGCACTGGGCGGTTAAGTGACTTACTCATAGTCACACAGTGTGCAAGTGGAAGTTGTAAGAATCAAACTCAGGTCTGGTCTGCTGGATGTATCAAGCTTGTTCACACTTCATTCCTATAACCTCTAGGCTATACTATACTGCCAGCCCGAGTTAAAAAACCGCAAATCAGCAAAGCCGTAAAATAGGTGTGAATGGAGAAAATGGAGGTCACAGTGGGATCCAAGCTGGCCCTTCGCTATAACCGAGATTCGTTATAGCGATGGGCGCTATAACGAGTGACCACTGTACATCATAGAATAATTGTTACTTTAATTCTGATAAGACTTTTTACAGGGCTATAATGAACCTTTGAAAAACAAGGATACTCCAGTTATTTCTCCCAGACTTCAGCTGAAATTTTCCCTAAATTTCCAAAGGTTTTGTTTTCAACACTATTAACATCTTCTTGGTCACAGTGGTTAGCCAGGAACAGTGGCTAGACAATCAGATGTCACAGTGCATGTCATCACAAATTCATTCATTGATGAAAGAGCCGGTGAGCAGTGAACAAGCTGAGCTGCCTGTGCTCATAGCAACAAGGGACGTTTTTCTCTTTAACAGGTCCTGAATGCTGTAATTGAACAGCACAGTGTGGGCAGGACAGCTGCATATCTTTTGGATGGGGGCGGGGGGCAAAGAGTGGTCTTCTTTGAGGATATCTCTTTCATCAGACCACACCTATGGAACTATAGATGCCAGGTACTAGGACCACACAGAAACCTTTTTGCAAGCAGTTCACTAATGGCGGCTCATGACAACGTCCTACATCAACACTTCCCATATAAATGTGGGTAGCCCTTTCCCTCCTCAGTTCTTTTCCCAGTGTCGACAATACTCGCTCGACCCCCGACAGCAGCTTGCTGCTACAGTCGACTGCTACTCAGTATTTTTCAGTTTTGTCTCCCTAGTTCGCCATCACTTTTTTATATGTCATCATGTATGTTGTCTAAAGAACCCACAAAGCTCTTTAGATACTGTGAATATGGAGAAAAGATTTACTCAGACGACTTGCACGACATCTGCATGTGCTGCCGCAGCACAGCTCATAATGTCAAGGCATGTCAGATCTTCAACACAGCTACCTGGCGACACTGAAAGAATACCCTGGAAACTCACCTTTTAAAACAGCAGGATGGAGTAAGAGCTCCAGGAGAAGAGCTTTACTGTGTCGCCAGCCTTTTCCTTGGGCTCCCATTCTTCCAAGTCCCGGGAGAAATTCTTTAGGCAACATAAACACAAGCACTGGGAGAGGGAAAGAAACAAAGCAAAAATCCTCTCTGGTATGTACTCGGTTGCCCCTTCATATGGCAGCGACTGGTACTGCGACATTGACCACTTTGGGGACGACGCCACCTACCACCCAAACCTCTGAATCTACCAGATCGGGACAGGCTCTGAGTACCACCAGGTCTATTACTGCTGGCAAATGACCATTGACATTGGGGACGATGCCTCCCTTGTCGACACCTCAAGGCACACCCACAGTGCAAGTAAGCACCGACGTGCAGGTGGTGCTCTTGTCCTTCGTGGAGAAGCTAAAGTTCCTGCTACCACCTCCTCCTGTTACAGATGTGGTGTCGATGGGGCACTCCAGACAAGTCCCAGTGCTGACGCCTATGAGGTTGACGCACCAGTTGCCCTCCAGGGCATCAACGACCTATTGGGTTCCCTCTTTGAGGCCTACAGAGCCCATCGACAAGGATCAGGAACAGAACCCTGACCTCGTAATGCATGAGGAAGAGGATGAGGAATATGTGGAGAGCTCTTATGAGAGATCCAGCTGCACTGTCTCTACAGGGAGTGAGGACTCTACTGTGTGCACTATGAGGTCCCCTCATGAAGAACCCTCATTCATCTCCATGATGCAGCAACTCCATGCAGTCATAGGATTTGAAGCTGAGGAGCAAGATGGTACAAAAAGGAATTCGGTGGAGTTCTTAGAGCTGCCAGGCTCCCCACCTGTTATCATCCATCCTCTGTTGCCTGCCCTAGAAGATGCAACCCTGGCTGAGTGGCACACAGGCCAAACATGATTCCTGCCATTCCAAAAAAGGCAGATAAAATGTACCAGGCCCCCTCAGGAAAGCCTTTTTTTGCAGGCCAACCTAAGGCTAATTCAGTTGTGATAAATGCAGCCTGTGACAGGTCTAAGTTGCCTAAACATCTTAGCTCTCTCCCTCCCTCCTGTCAGGGAGCCCAGGAGGCTAGATGTCCTGGGGAAGAGGACTTTCGCTTCTGCTGCCTTGAGCCTGAGAATGGCAAAGTATCAGGCCCATATGGTAAAGTACCAAAATACCCTCTGGAGGAAGGCAAGGCAGCGGCCCAGGCCGTCCCAGAGGATACTCCTAAGCAGGAGTTACTAAAGGCCCTCCAGATAGGGGCAGATGCTGGTACACATCTGTTAAGGGCTACCTGTGACATTTCCAGTGCTTCTGCAAGAGCAGCAGTTTCTGGTGTTTGCTTGAGGAGGCATTCTTGGTTGAGGGTGGCAGGATTTGCTAATGCCCCATTCAGAGGATATAAACTGTTTAGAACAGACGTACAGGACATCCTCTCAAACCTACAAGCTTCAGGCAGGACTTTAGAATCAATACACTTCCTCTACCATACACAACCAAGAAGTAGGCATAGGTTGCCCTTTCATCTGGCCACCACCGGACACCGTTCAGGGACCAGACAATAAAGTAAAAGCAGAGGAGGAGGAGGATTAGCTTTGCCTGCCCCAGGACCCACCCCAGGGGCCCACTCAAAAGTCGCAAGAGGTGGGAATGCAGCTGCAGCCACAGGATCTGCATCTGCATGACTCATTCTTAGACCTCCACCCACCAGTACCTTCGAAGGTGGTAGTAGAGGGTCACCTTTACCTCCACCTGGATCAGTGGAGGAAGGTCACATCAGATGCTTGGGTCCTGTAGGTAATAGAGTAGGGCCATGCTGTAGAGCTTCTGGAGTTATCTCCAGACCATCCTCCAACTCCTTCAGCCTATCCTCCAAAACACATACCAGTGCTGCTGGAGGATGTACATACCCTAATACAGAAAAGGGTCATAGAACCAGTTCCGTGGGAACAAAGGAACCGGGGGGGGTTCTGTTTTCATCCCCAAATGCACAAGGGAGCTAAGGCCCATTCTAGACTTAAGGAGTCTGAACCTCTTTTTCTAGGGACGTGGATATGTTGTTCTATCCCCACTACCTGGCAGAGTCCTTTCCCCTTTAAGAAGTGCAAGAAAGTCTTCAAGCTGGCTCCTCCCACCCACCCCAGTGGTATATCCCTTGACTCTGCCCCATGGTGCCAGATCTTCCTTTCCACTGGAAGAAGCAGGTTACCTCTTTCGCATTCCCTCGTTGTAGTTCCTAGCACTTTCTAATCCTTTTGGATTGCTTCAGAAACTGTCACAAGCTTTTTTGTTTTCATCTTCGAGCTACCTGACTGCAGTGGACAACAAGTCCGTGCCCGGATTTCGCCGGTGCCCATGCGGGCAGAAAATGTCGCATATCGACCCCCGCGCCATGTGCATTTACTGCCTGAGCCACGAAAATGATACCCAAGCCTGCGATATCTGTTGGTCATTTCACGTGACAGTCCTCGAGGACTGTCTCGCTTGCCTTAAGTTGGTCCTCCTTGAGAAACGGCATCCACCAGTCAAATCTAAGGATGCCCATTGAGTGGTTTCCATGGCTGTGGGGTCCACCTAACAGCTAGAACAGCTTGCGGCCTTCGAGGAGGAGGAGGCGGCTCTGGCCGCCACTCACTCCTCTGCGGCTTCTGCCTTCGTGCTGCTCCAGTTGGGCTCCACTTTTACAGGCTCCTTCAAGGAGCTGTGCCAGTCCCTCCTCACGAAGGGTCAGGGTCCTTCTGAAACTCGCAGCTCTAGACCTCGAAAGGAGAAGAAGGAGTCGAAAAAGGAGAAGACTTATCTTCGACAGTCATGGGACCAGGAACGTTCTCGGTCTCGCAATGCTGAGGTTTTGACTACGGTCGAAACCACGGCCTTGGTCGCTGACTTCACGGAGACCCCGTTGGGCCAGTCGGTCAAGATGCCGCACGATGATGCGGGCGAGATCTTTCTCGACCCAATCAACCGGTTCCCTTCCGAAGAGACTTATGACTCTGTCTTCAGGACTCCGGACCTGCCTGTGACCAAGGAAGGGGTTGCTCAGTTCACCGACCCAGACCAGGAGGAGCCACAGCATTCCCCGGCTCCCTCCGAGATGCCCCGGTAGCCGAGACTAAGGTCTTGGTCCTCATCCAGTGGGTCCAGCAGTTCCTGCTGTCATTGGAGCTCCCGGCGCCGCTGCTATTCCTCATCTTCATCCTCCTTGGGTGAGTAGAGGCTTCGGCGCAAGTTGCGTCACCGCTGCAAAGATCTTATGTGGCAACAGTTGGTTCTGGCCAGTACTAAGTTGACCCCGGTTTCCACACTGGCCATCACCTGGCTGTCACCTGAAAGGCCGGCACCGACTCCCCCTGTGGGGTCGGTCGAGACCGTCCTTCCCCAAGGGGAGCCAGTCAAAACCATTCTGGTTCTGCCGATGCCGGCCTCTCTGCCAATTGTGGTGGAGCCATCGCCCAAGCAGCCGTCAACTGGCACTCCGACCAAGGGGCTGCCCCATCGGCTGTCCATCACCGTCACACCTGACTGCCCGCGGAGGGTTGAAGGTGATTTGGGCAGTCGGATGCTTTATACAGACTCCTTGGAGTTTGAAGATTCCTCACTCCATTCCCGCCCGGTCGATGAGGAGTCCGTGGGGGACCTATCGATGGAGGAACGGCCCTCTTCTTCATGGGCGTCCTCCACCTCATCTCTGAGTCCACAGGGATGAAAATAGAACCCGTTCAGAAGTGGGCTGGCTGTCCCCTTACCGAGATTCTGGACAAAGGGGACTCTTCGACTTAGGCTTTTCCAGCCAGACGTGATTGTCGACCCAGCCCTGGAGCTTTGGCAGTGCCCCGCATCCTGCCCTGCACCCTCTGCCCGGATGGCCCTCAAGTATGCAGTGCCCGTCGGTACCCTCTTGGGTTTCACAGAGCACCCCTCAGCTAAGGGGTTGGTGGCCAACTCCATGTTTCGGTGCTCGGGCAATATCGGGGACGTCAGCAAGCCACCAGACAAGGAGTCCAAGAAATTGCAACATGCAGCTAAAAAAGTCTGTGCTGCCTCCTCACATGGCCTCCGACAGGCGAGCTCAGTCATCTTGATGGCACACTTCTCCACGCCCTCTTGGGCTCTTTGGATGAGGTAATTCCTCACCTGCCTGTGGACCTCCAGACCACGGTCAGACAGGTCCGAGATCAGGGCCGGGCTGCAGCCAAGCAGCAGCTTCAAACAGCTGTGGATCTGGGAGATTCCTGTGCTCACTAAGTGGCGGCCGCAGTAGCCATGCGCTGTAGGGCTTGGCTGCGGATCTCGACTTTCACGGCAGACATGCAGCACAAGCTGGCGGATGTTCCTTTCTTGGGCACCAACCTGTTTGGGCCTGGCGTGAAGGGTCACCTCCAGCGCATTCAGAAGTCCAGTGCCACCTTGGACTCTGTAACATCCATACAGAAGGATCCCAAGGGCTCCAGGCAAAAGAAACTAAAGTCCTTTCGGTCCTCCACTCCTGCGGCAAAACCAGCCCAGCTTCAGGCTGGCCAGCAGGCTCAGTCCTGTCAAACCCGACCCAAGTCAGTGGTCTCAGTGGCGCCTCAGCCAGGTCCTCCTCCTCCAAGCCTGCCCAGTGACAGGATGCGCGTGCCACCCTCATGCCCATCACCCCCTGGGTCCTCCTGTTGGGGGTCAGCTCCGCCACTCCCTTTCTGGACAGATGGGTTCTAGAAGTGGTCAGTTAGGGTCTGCCTCTGGAATTCATGCAGTACCCCTTTGCCGAGCCCGTACCCCACGAGAGGACTTGGTATCTGCAGACACTCAGTTGGCTCTTCGAGACGACATAGTCCAGCTCCTCCACAACGAGGTCGTAGTCAGAGTAGCGGATTCTCCAGTACACCCAGGGTTTGTCTCCAGGTACTTCCTGGTGCCAAAACGGATGTGGGGCTTACGCCTCATTCTAAATCTGCACAACCTGAGCCAAGCTCCTCAGGTCGCACACCTTCAAGATGGTAACTCTGCCTCAGATCATACCACCTCTAGAGCAAAATGTGGTTTTGCTTCCTGGATCTTCAGGACGCGTTCTTTCACGTCCTGATCCATCCGTCCCACCGAAGGGTCCTCTGCTTTTGAGCCGAGGGAACCCTATACAAGTTCTAGGCCATGCCATTCAGCCTCTCCTCAGCCCCCAGGGTCTTCACCAAATGCATGGCAGAGGTGGCAGCTTACCTGAAGTGCCAAGGGGTCCAGCTGTACCCCTGCCTGGGTGACTGGCTGATCGCCGGTCTCTCCCAGACCTGCACCTCCCTTGGCTTTCTGGTCAACGAGGCCAAGTCGGAACTCATGCCCTCGCAGGTGGACAGTGAAGCGGTTCTCTCGTCCTTTGCCCGATCATTTCAGGTTGGCAATTGTGCCCTGCCCAGCACTTCCTGCACCTTCTGGGTTACATGGCAGCCTGCACCAGCGTGGTCCTATGGGCTCGTTGGAATATGCGCTCCCTGCAATGGGAGCTGGCCAGCCAGTGGTCTCAATGCAAAGGTCACTTTGACCACCTGGTCACTGTGACCCAGAAGATGTGGGACACCCACCAGTGATGGCTAGTCCCAGCGCATCTTCAAGAAGGGATCCCATTTGTCCACCCCGAGCCGACGGTCATCATGACGACCGACGCCTCTCTCACAGGCTGGAGTGCCCATCTGGGGAAACACAGAGTCCACGGGCTCTGGCCCCCCAAGGAGTCCCAATGGCACATAAACCTGCTGGAGCTCCGGGAAGTTTGGCTGGCACTGACTGCATTCGCTCCGCTCATTCGGGTTCAGGTGGTCCAAGTCCAGACGGACAACACCACAACCATGTACTACCTCAATAAACAGGATGGGACACACTCCCTGCCTTTATGCAAGGAAGTTTTTCCACATGTGGACCCTCATGCGCAGCGTGGAGGCAGATCTCCTAGCCATCCATGTGGTAGGAGCCTCCAGTCAGCTGTAGGACACCCTCAGCCAGGCAGGCGAGGCATCTCATGAGTGGTCTTTGCATCTGGAGGTAGTTCACAGCCTGTTCTCCCAGTGGGGCACCCCTCAGTTGGGCATGTTCGCCTCCAGGGAGTACGCAAAGCTGAGGCTGTTCTGTGCCCTCCCCCTTCAGCAGAGCTCGCTGCAGGAGGATGCCTTCTCGAGGTCTTGGACAGCAGGCCTCTTCTGTACCTTCCCTCCACTTCCCTTGATCCACAAGGTGCTGCTTAAAGTGAGGCGGGACAAGGCATGTGTGATCTGGTGGCTTTGGACTGGCCACGCCAGTTTTGGTACCCAATCTCCTCAGCCTCAGCAGCAGGCTCCCAAGACATCTACCACTCCACCCGGACCTGCTCTCCATCAATCAAGGGAAGGTACTCCCCGGGTTTGGGACCGGATCTGGGTCGTCGGAGGGCTGGCCAGGGGAGAAGGATCAAGCGTCCCACGGACTGCTCTCCTTCTCCAAGGGGAGGGTGTAGTGTATGACTGGTGCATGAGGGACCCCTGGCAGAGACCTGGGGCACCACAGCGACTGGCACCAAGAAGAATCTGAGGGGTGGGACGGACGCAGGCGTCATTGCACATTCCTGCCCCCACTTACAGGGGAGAAAGACCTGCCACCCACCACCTTGTTGACACCAGCCCCCAGCTGCATTTGGTTCCCAGGCCAACTCCCGACATATCGCGGCACCCTTCTGAGGGATTTGGGTGCCACTACCCCACCCTGGGGGGTCAGCCAGGGGGTACCAGGAGGGCAGCTAATGTGGGAAGTCGCAGCCCGGGTCCATGACTGGGCATGGGGTGCTGGCGGTTGGAGGCACCAAAAAGTAATAAATATATGAAAAAAAAAAAAAAGGTACTCCACCTGGACCTTCAGTCCCTGCACCTGACAGCCTGGTTCCTGAGTGGCTAGAGTTCCAGGCTTTGGGTCTCTCCAAAGATGTCCTCACCATGCTTGAGACATCTAGAAAGGAATTAACCAGAAAAGACTATGCCTTCAAAATGGAAGAGATTCTCCATTTGGTGTCAGGGCAAGGGTCTGGACCCCTTGTCCTGTCTGGTGGCCAGCATTTTGGACTACCTGTGGTCCCTCTCCAAAGGGGGGTTTTCGGTTGACGACCCTTAAGGTGCACCTGACAGCCATCTCTGCTTACTGGGCGCTGGCTGGTCAGCAGTTGGTGGCATAGGAGAAGATGGTCTGGTACTTTTTCAAAGGCTTAGATCACATTTCCCCTCCGGTGCGTGAACCACCACCACTATGGGACTTTTTGCTGGTTTTGGCAAAGCTCATGGGCAAGCAATTTGAACCGATGCACATGTGTGACATGTCTCACCTGTCATGGAAGACCGCCTTCCTGGTGGCTATCACATTAGCCAGAAGGATTGGGGAGCTCCAGGCACTTTCAGTGGAGCCTCCTTACTTGGCCTTCGACAGGGACAAGGTTGTCCTGCGTCCTAACCCGAAGTTCCTCCCAAAGGTTGTATAGGAGTTTCACGTTAATCAGGTGATGACTTTTCCGGTGTTCATCCTGAATCACACCTCAGAGGCTGAGCACAGGCTGCATACTCTGGGCCTGAGGCGAGCGCTCGCTTATTGCAAAGAGCGCACGGCTGGAGTTTGGGGAGAGGTTCCCCAGCTGTTTGTCACCTACACTGAAGCCGCACCTGGCAGACCTGCAGCCAAGCGGACAATTAGCAGGTGGATCACATCCTGCATTGATCCCTGCTATAGGTTGGCAGGTAGGGAGCCTCCCGGTGGGCTAAGGGCTCATTTCACCTGTTAAACCTCTGCGTCAGTGACTGCTTCTAGGGATGTCCTTATCCAGGAAATTTGCAGGACTGCTACCTGGAAGTTAGCACACACCTTCATTTCCCATTACCACATTGATCTCGAGCCATGCCAGGATACTGTTTTGGGACCTCAGTTCTCCAATTTCTGTTTCTTAAATAGGGGGTATGTGCCTTGCCTCCCTCCTCCCGGAGAACTGCTAGGAGTCTGCCAGAGAGTGTGGTTAGAACAACATATCCATGTCCCTAGAAACACAGATTACTCACCTGTAACAGTAGATCTTCCATGGGATGGTCTCTTGCAGCAGGTAATACACTTCGGTCATCCCCAGATGTCGCTGTGGTGCATGGCAGCTCTTCTAGCAGTCTTTCACCAGGGGCCACCCACTGATGACATCATCATCCTGGTCTTATATGAGTGGGCAGTTCCCAGTATACTCAGTTCATTTTCCCCGCCATCTTCAGCTTGCACGCTGCAGCTAGTGCAAACTGTAAGCAGTCATCGACGAGAAACTGAGCAAAGGGGACGTTTTTTTTTCCCCCCGTTCCCGCTCCTTCATCGATTGATGTCAGAAGGATCTTCAAACAAATCACCTTTATTTCATTCCTATCGCTGCGGTAGAAAGATCTACCATTTCAGCAATCATACAGTCTGTGCCCGGTGTTTGGGACCCATACACGACTCATCCTCCTGCAAACTTTGTCAGGAGTTTAATCAGGCAACTCGTTGACGATGATTGCTTGATATTCAGGCTTACCTCATGGAACAAAAAGCTGCTGTCTTAGAGAAACAGGGGGCCCGTCCCAAGGACCCCCCAGCCAGTGCTTCCCATAAGAAGCACAGGCGTGACTAGGATGCTCCTGCCCCAAACGTTCGTCGACAATGACCACTTCAGGTCTTTCCTCGTCGACGACACCCTCAAAAATTGCCTCCTCGTCGAAGGGAGTTTACTTTCTCTCGTCGACGGCGCTTTCTAGCGCTTTATCAGCAATTTCAGCAGAATCCTATACTACTGCCATTGGTGTCCCATCGACAATGACTCATCTCTCGTCAACGACAATGGCTGTAAACATGTAAAATCCTCCTCCTCTCTTCCCGCCTCGTCCACTACGGGCCAGGATGTATTGGAAAACACCATGGATTTCACTTTTTCAGCTGCCCCTCCTCCTTCAAGTTCTTTTGTGCATCGGGGCCAGGCTGAGTGGGACCGGGACCCCAGATTATATCATCCGGGCTCCAGACCAGCTTATACTTCACGTCCACTCTCCTCTGTCATTCCCTTGGTTTCACAGAACCCCCCCCCCCCATTACTACCTCAATGGACGTGGCCACAGTAGTACAGCAGGTTCTGGATGTAATGAGGCGTTCACAGCCTCTGGCTCCTGGTGATGGGGGTCATCCATCCCAGTCGCCCACACCCCTGCCAAAATGTTTTTTTGGTGAGGGACCAAGTTCTCCTCCTGGTTTCCCATCTGACTATTAGGAAGAATACTATTCTGAGGATCTAGAATTCCCAGAAGGCATCCCAGATGACCTGGAGAATATTGAGCTTCAGGAATGGGACTCCATCCTCCCTCTCAACTGTGTCATCTCTGCATGAAGACCCTCCCCGCCATGCAGCGACTTCTCCCCCTGATGACCTGTTATTTCACGACATGGTCCAGTTTCAAAAAATGATGGTTTTCCCTACCACTGAACATGATAAGCAGAGAAAAGACATGGCAGACTACCTTGAACTGCCGGAGGACCCGGTAGTGTGGTACCCTCCACTCATTCAGACCTACCAAAATGCAGTACTGGCTTCCTGGGATCAGCCTTCGGCTGTCCCGGCTGTTTCTTGGAAGGCAAATCACCTTTACCAGGCTCCCCCTGATCAGTGTCACCCCTTTTTTCTCATCTAACCCCAAGGCAGGTTCTCTGATCATTGCCGCCAATCATGATCATACTAAACATCCCCAACACATGAGCTCCTTACCTCCAGATAAAGATTCCTGCCACTTAGACTACTTAGGGAAGAAAGTCTTCCAGGTGGGCACACTGAATCTGAGAATCTTGAACTATATGGGACATATGGTGAAATACCAATGTTCCCTCTGATCCTCGGCTATTGAGGTAGTCAGTAAACTCCCTCCATTACAGGAGAAAGTTCAATTACTGGCTATGATATCTGCTGGAAATTCCATTTCCCAGCACCTTCTCTGCTCAGGATATGATGCGGTGGATACCTCGGCTCGGGCAATGGCTATGGGAGTCACCCTCTGCCGTCATGCCTGGCTGCGTGTGTCTGGTCTACAACCCGATATACAACATAAACTGGTCAATGCCCCATTTAATGGCTTTAAGCTTTTTGGCCCAGGCATTCAAACGCTCTTGGATGATCTCCAAGTGTCAGGCTGCACTCTCCATACGGTGCATGATATGTACCACACACCGCAGCCCTCATACCAGTTCTGTTCTCAATTTTTTCAAGCTAAACGGAGAGGCAAGAATAGAGGAACCTATCGAGGCGGCTCCCGTGGGCGTTCCCAAACCTCCTCCAGCACCGCCACCCCAACCTCAAAGGGCCCCCGTTTCCACCCTCGGGGCAGGACAGGCCAGCCCCCAACCCAGTGACCTGTTAGGGCTTGCCCCCCACTTCCTTGTTCATGCCTCGGAAGCTGTGGGGTGACGCTTTGCCTTTCATCTGGAGGCCTGGAAAGCCATTACTTCGGATGAGTGGGTACTCCAAATCATATGTACAGGGCACACGCTGGAACTTGCATCTCCATCTCCCCCACACCCACCCTGCTCAGTCCATTATCCATCCGACCATATTCCCATCCTCCAAGAGGAACTTCAGGCACTTCCACATGAAAAGGCCATTTATCCTGTTCCTCCTTCGGAGTTACATCAGGGATTCTACTCCCATTTCTTTCTGGTCCCCAACCATATGGGAGACCTCAGACCGATATTAGACCTAAGACAGATGAATTTACACATTCAGTACAAAAGGTTACGGATGGTCACACTAACATCCATACTACCGATTGTTAAAAAAGGGGGATTAGTTATGCGCCCTGGACATGAAAGATGCATACCTGCATATCCCTTTCCACCCCGCCCACCACCGGTTCCTATGCTTTCACTTGCTAGGACACCACTACCAATTTCAAGCACTTTCTTTCAGACTCTTGTCCACTCCGAGAGTCTTTACCAAGTGCCTTGCTGTAGTGGCTGCGGCCCTGAGAAGAAACTGACATTTCGTCTTCCCATACCTAATCAATTGGCTGATAAAAGCAAATTCTGAAGAGGCTGTGCTTCTCTCCCTCCAGGCCTCCTTTACCCTATTCCAAAATCTGGGCACTACCATCTGCTGGCCCAAGTCCAACCCAAAGCCTTCCCAGTCACTCCAGTATTTAGTAATGATTCTGGACATGGTCTCCGCCAGGGCTTACCTCCCTGTTGACAGACAAGACAAACTCCTCTCTCTGGCTTTGCACACCTGAACCCAGTAGTACATAACAACCAGAAGTTTCTTACGTCCTCTGGGGCATATGGCAGCTGCCATCCCCTCAGTAGCGTACACCCATCTCCATATGAGACCAGTACAATAGGTGCTTCAGAATCAATGGCACCAATGGTCGGGCGAGTTCGACGACAATATCAAAGTCACCCCCTCCCTACGCTCCTACCTGGACTGTTGGACACACCAACACCACCTATCACAGGGCATGTCCTTCCAGGCTTCCCCTCTCCAGGAAACATTGACCATGGATGCTTTCTTGGATGGCTGAGGAGCTCACCTCAGCCCTTTTGGAGCACAGGACAAATGGCTTCAATTTGCCATTTTGCCACACTTAAATCTGTTGGAAATGAGGGCGGTTGCCTTGCCCTTTGAGTTTTTTGCCCCCACCTTCGTCCAGGACCCTTACTGATCCAATCAGACAACACCTCAGTGGTGTTCTGTCTGAACAAACAAGGGGGCGGCAGATCTCGCACTCTCTGAAGGGAGGTGCTGAGGGTCTGGCAAGAAGCCACACTCCCAACAACTCACACTAATAGCAGTTCATCTACCAGGATGCCACAATACCCTGGCAGTCATTCTCAGTTGCCAGTCCTCCTCGCACAAGTGGACTTTTCATAATGAAATTTTTAAGATGATTTTCTGGTTATGGGGGACCCCACAGCTGGATCTGTTTGCATCCTCCGACAATCATCGACTCCCCAAATACTTTTCCATTATCCCGAACAGAAGGGGACTGTCTACCGATGCCCTGTCCCAACCATGGACAGGATTCTTATTATATGCTTCCCCCCGTCCCAATTCTGCAACGAACTCTAGTGAAACTACAACTTGAACCTGCCACAATGATCCTCATAGCCCACTCGTGGCCCAGGCAGGTGTGGTTTCCCCTACTCCCAACAACTGTTTGTTTGTGGATCCCATTCCGTTGCCAGTCAGACCATATCTCCCGACTCAGGCAGTGGGACACCCTCCTTCACCCAAACCTGAAGTCTTTACACCTTCGGCTTCTGAGGACGCTTTCATAGCACGTCTTCACGTCTCCTCACCAGTGGCCGACATTCTCTTGGCCTCACAAAAACCATCAACCAGGGAAACATAAAATGCTAAATGGAAACGCTTTTCCATATGGGCTGCTTCCTTTTCTCTAAATCCATTTTCATGTCCTTTACCCAAAGTTTTGGACTACTTGGCTTCGCTTGCTTGCCAAGAAGAGCCTTAGCTATTCCTCTATCAAAGTTCATCTGGCCTCCATTTTGGCCTTTCACGAACCCTGTGAAGGCAAATTACTGTACCAACATCATCTTGCCAAGATGTTCTTAGGAGGCATGCTTCATATCAAACCTCCCATTCAGTGTCTCCCCCACCTTGGGATCTGAATTTCATATTAGAGAAACTCACCGTAGTGCCCTTTGAGCCAGCGGCTCCGAGCTTCAGGCTCTGATTTGTCAAGAGCCTTATCTAATCTTCCACAAGGATAGAGTGGTTCTCTGCGCCATTCCCTCCTTTCTGCCGAAAGTGGTTTCTGAACATACCTTAAACCAGACCATGGAATTGCCCCTCTACTACCCCGAGCATTCTAATCCAGGAGAACATCTCTTGCAATCAATCAATCAAAATCTTTATTTATCCAGGCGGGCACCATTGAGCAAGGCTCATTTGCAAGGTGGACCTGGTCATGAATACATCAAAGTACAGTACAGAAGCAGGTATACAAAAAGCAATAATATACAAGGAAGAAAAAGTATATACGGTGTATACAGTACAGTACAAGGTTGAAATAAATAAAAAATTAAAAAACAACATTATTTTACAATTGAAGAAGTCAGCAGATTTACAATCAACCATAGGCATAGAGGGGTTATAATCAGAGATCTTTTGAGTGAGGCAGCCGGCAACTACACATATAAGGGAAAGAGGCCGTGTATGGAGTGGCAGGTTAGAGAGGTAAAGAAGAGGAGGGATATATTACCGACGACTGGGGGAAAAATTGGGCAAAAACCACAGAAAGTGACAATGGCTGTCGTGTACTTGTTTATTATGATAATGACGGAGGAGGGGTAGATAAGTGGGACACTACTATGGATGGGGTGGGACTTTAGCCAGGCTGGAGCAGACAGGGAAGGGTTGGTGCAGCAGGAAGAGTTAATAGGGAAAGAGTGAGAGCCAAGTGTAGAAACATGGCGAGTGTCAGGATAGAAAGGGGGAGTTGCGGAATTAGTGGGCTAGCGGTGAGGAAAACATTTGCAAGGTGCTTTCATGTAGCGATCGTAGAGTGCCTTGAAGAAATTCAGGCTAACAGGGCAGCTCAGCTTTAAGTTCCTTTGTAAACCGTTCCACAATGTGGGTAAAGAGAAGCTTAGAGCAGCTTTGCTCAAACGAGTTTTGACCCTTGGAACTTGGAGGGCAATTAGGGAATAGCTCCTTAGAGCGTAGGTGCCTAACACACTCCGGGGAATGCAATCTGAGACATATGAGGGGAGCTTGTTGGTCACCGCTCTGAAGGCCCATAGGGCGGCGTTTCTATTCCTTCTCTAGTGAAGGGAAGTCCAGCCTAACAGTGAGTACAGGGAGCAGTGGTGTGTGGAAAGTGGAAGGCCAGTAATGAACCTGATAGCTCTGTGGTAGAGGGTGTCCAACTTAGCCAGTGCAGAGGCAGTGCAGTGGCTGTAGAGCAGGTCCACGTAATCTATTAAAGATAGGAAGGTAGCTTGAACTAGTTGAATCTTGGCCTACTTTGTGAGCAGGTGGTTAATTCTGTAGAATAGTCGTAATCTTTGCCTTAGTTTCTTCTGTAGTTCTTCAAGATGGTCGGCGAAGGAAAGTTTATGGTCAAGCCAAACTCCTAGATATTTGAATTTAGCTACATACTCTAGTGTTTCTCCAAGAACAGTGGTAATTTGTGGGATAGCGCCCCCCCCCAGCAAGGAGGGGGAGAAGAGCATGGCTTTTGTCTTTTTTGCATTGAGCAGAAGTTTTTTGTTTATGAGCTGGTATTGTAGAAGGTTAAATTCAGCTTGGAAGTCTTCATAGGCTGCTCCCGGCGTGGGACAACTCAAGTACAGTACAGTGTCGTCCGTGAGTAAGTGGATGTTGGCTTTTTTGATGGGGTCATTGATGATGTTAATGTATACTGCAAAGAGGAGGGGACCGAGAATAGAGCCCTGGGGCATGCCCCTCAGCATAGGTTTTAATGGAGAAAGATCACCTTCAGCTTTAACCTGCTGTTTCTGTTCTCCGAGGTAGTCTGCAAACCAGCACACAGATTTATGGTCCAGGCCTAAGATGCTTAGGGAGGAAAGAAGCAGGCTGTGATCGACTGTGTCGAATTCCTTACTAAGATCCAAGAAAACGGCACAGACATGCTTCTTATTGTCAAGGTCTAGGAGCCAATCATTGGTCACCTTAGCTAGGGCTGTTATGGTACTGTACTTTGCTCTGAATCCAGACGGAACCAGGTTTAATATGCTTCTGGATTCTAAGTATACCCCTAGCTGGCCACACACTATTTTTTCTAGTAATTTAGACAGGATGGGGAGGAGGGAGATTGGTCTGTAATTATTTAGATCGCAGGGGTCACCTGCTTTTAATAGAGGGATGACATGGGCTATTTTCCATGGAGGGGGGAGGCTACCCTGGGAGAGTGACATGTTGAATAGGTGGGTGATTGGTACTGCAAGCCCATGGTAGGCACATTTCAGGTAGTATGGCTCTATGAAGTCGAAGCCTGCTCCCTTCCTGGTGTCCAGTAGAGCAGTAGGTCTTCCACCTCTTTTAGAGAGACAGGCAGAAGGGAGAAGGCCTCCTCGGTAGGGGGGGACTCGTGGGTTGGTGGGCCCTGAGCTGTGTGGAGGTCATTGGCAGGGAAAGTATCAAATGTTAGCCCTGCCATTGCAAAATGGTTATTGAGGGCTTCCAATATCTCCGATCAGTTAGAGATAATGCTGCCACCGGACTTACTTTTTGCTGGAATGGAATTACCAAGTGCATGTCCAGACATGTCTTTTAATGTTTTCCAGAGCTTTGAAGGATTTCCTGAAGCAGAGGCTAGCTCCGAACGATAGTAGGCGGCCTTGGCTGCTCTGACCAACTTGGTGCACTTGTTACGTGCTCTCTTAAAAAGACACCAATCCGAGTCGTTCTTGCTTTTTTCGTTCTTTTTTCAATAAAGTATCCCTTTCTAACAGGGAAGCTTTGAGCTCAGGTGAGAACCAATGGCTGGTGCTGCTCCTGACCCGCACCTTAACCAAGGGTGCATGCTTATTTAAAGCCTCACTTAAAATATTGTAAAAAATAGTATATGCCCTGTTAACCGTTTTGGCTAGGACGAATTCCTGCCATCGCGGTGAATGTTTCAAGTCGTGAACGTATGCAAACAAATCGAAGTTACGTTTGCACCTCTTGATGGAGAACTTTGCCACAAACTGTGGGTTGTGCATGGATCTAATGGTGGTGATTATACAATGATAGCTAATGTCTGAGAAAAATGTTCCGACATGAGAGAACAGATGTGGCTTGCTAACCAAAATGACATCTAAGAGGGAGCTGTTGTTAAGGTTCTTTTTATTTGGGCGAGTAGGCTCGCCAATGAGTTGCACCAGCCCTAGAGTGTCACAAAAGGATTTCAAGGGAGCTGATGCACTTGATAGCTAATCGTAGATCAGGTCGCCAAGAATAATGGTTTCCAAGGAACTGAGCCCCAGTACGGAACTGAGATGAGACAGGAGATAAGGCCTGGCAGAAGGGGGCCTGTAGCAGCCTATTACACAGAGTGCACTGAAGGAGAAAGTTTGATCTTTAGGGTTAAGCACTCAAATTCTTTGGGGGAGGATGATGGGTCTATGTATGCGGCTGAGTATTTGTCCCTTACATAAATTGCCACCCCACCTCCTCTTGATTGCCTATCTGCTCAGAAGAGTAAATAATTTGGGATATTGATTTCATTGTCTGGGGTGGCTGGCCTAAGCCAGGTCTCAGTGATCACTAGGACATTAGGTAGGGTGTGGCTCACCCAAGCCTGGACAATGGTGAACTTTTTCAGCAAACTACAGGCATTAAGATGCATAAAAGACATTTCTTTGATACCTGCCAGGTCTGATGGAGAAGCAAGGGTGTCTAATGTTCCTGGGTTGAGTTCGACATTGCCTGAGCACAATAGTAAAAGAATCAGGATTTTTTTTAAGGCAGCGAACTGTAATTTGTAAACACTATTTTTTGGGCGATAGGGGAGGCGGTGTTGATGGGTATGCCTGCACCCACTCCTGGTGTTATACTGGCCTTGTGTTGCAGCCACTAGTGTCCTAGCAGGAATTTGCCATGAGTAGGAAGTCTCGAGTCGAGTTACACACCTTAGATGTTCATCGTATTTTGAGGTACTATATAAACCGTATTGAATCCTTGAGAAATACCTCTCAATTGTTTGTCACCTTCGCCGCCAAGAGGGAAGATTCCCCAATTGTCAAGAAAACCATTTCCAGTTGGTTAGCAAATTGCATCACATTTTGTTACATGAAAGACAGGAAGTGCCTATCAGGAACAGTACCAACCCATTCCACTAGAGCCCAGGCCTTCACGGCGGCCTTTTTCAAGGGACTTTAATCACTGATATCTGTAATGCAGCCATGTGGTCCACCCACCATTCACACTTTCATGAAGCATTACAACCTGGATATTGCTTCCTGTCATAGGACAGCCTTTGGACGCTCGGTCCTACAGGGTCTTCTATCCTAATTACACCCTCTTTTGGGTACACTGCTTGGGAATCATCCCAAGTGTATTACCTGCTTCAAGAGACCATCCCATGGAAGATAGAACAGTTACGTAAAAACTTACTGTAACAGTAGATCTTTGAGGGATGTCTCTTGCAGCAGGTATGTTCCCTCCCTCTGTCCCCCTCCTTCTCTAAGAGAATGACTTTGTTCCACTTAGCACATGGGAAGGAACACCTGTGGTACCTCGGATCCCCTCAGTCCTCGCTTAGCGAGCTGAATCCGGCAAGAAACTGAGGAAACCAAGGACCGCCCACTCTTATATAGGAACAGGATGATGATGTCATCGGTGGGCAGCCTCTGGTGAAAAACTGCTAGAAGAGCTGTCGTGCACCACAGCGACCTCTGGCGACGACCCAAGTGTATTACCTGCTGCAAGTGTATTACTTGCTGCAAGAGACATACCTGAAAGGTCTACTATTACGGTAAGTTTTTACGTAACTGTACTTTCTAGGAGTGGTATGTGTTGTTCATCCACCCGGACCCACCCGACCTCCCCTGGCTTAGGTGCACAACTTCTGCTTCCTGCGGGGCAGAGCCGAGGGATATACCACCTGGATGGGTGGGAGGAGCCAGCTTGAAGACTTTCTGGCACTTCTTAAAGGGGAAGGGACTCTGCCAGATAGTGTGGATGAACAGCATATACCACTCCTAGAACTACTGTTACAGGTGAGTAACCTGTGTATTCAGTACAAGGAGGTCAGAGTGGTCATTCTATAACACCTGCTGCCACTACTACAGGAAGGGGACTGGATATGTTCCTTGGATATGCAGGATGCTTATCTGCACATCAAGATTTGTCCCCCTCACAGAATGTACCTCAGGTTCTTTTTCCAGGGGGAACACTACCAGTTTAGGGTATTGTCCTTTTGGCTTATCATTTGCACCACAGGTGTTTACCAGATGTTTAGCAATAGTGGCAGCAGCCCTCAGGAGAGAAGAACTGTATTTCTAACCCCAGGAATCCTCTAATATTATTACTCTTGCAGTGCTCCCTTAAGCCAGCACTGCCCCAGAGAGAATAGAATGCTATGCTAATCATGGAATGTTTAGTTCGTGCATCTATTTTCAAACTGCCTGGTGTCAACTGCCTACATTCTACCTCAGATTTCTTCTCTCTGCTGCAAAGTTCAGATGCCCTGGAGATCTCTTTCAATCAGGACAGACTCCTGTAGTGTATAGAGCAAAAAAACTTGAGTATTTTTGTTTTATTTTTAATTACTGCCTAGTGTCATTGTTCTTTAGTGTTTTATACCTCATTAGTTTTAAATTTAAACTTGTTTATCGGTTCTTCTAGGTTCCTTTGAACAGAGGGGCAACCAGCCTTCTTATTTTATTTAATCAGAACCTTTTTAGAAGGTTCCGGTTACTTTATTCTTTAATTTATTTAATTTTAACCGCTTTTGAACCGAGGTTTATCGGTTTTCCTCAGTGGTTTCTTAGTTCCGGATCCGATCAAGACAGATAGTTTTTTCACTTTATCGGTTCCCGAACCAACTGTTACTCTATTGAAACCGACCGCAAACATTTAAATTTAGTCTATGTTTTGGTCGGTTACTGGTTCCTGTTTTCTATAATGTCAGACAAGCCTAAAAAGAAAACAGGACCCCCTGGGTTCAAGAATTGCTTGGTGTGTGTAGAGGTGTTTGCCAAGGCAGACAAGCATGATCTTTGCTTGATCTGCCTTGGGCAACAGCACTTCAATGAAGTCTGTGATATTTGTAAGTCTTTCCCTGATAAAACGGTGGAAAAACGCAGGGAGAGGCTTAAAACAAAACTAGAGGAGTGGTCCATTGGCTCTAACCAGTCCACCCCCTCTAAGACTGTGGCAGTTCCATCCAGAGCCTCTAAATCTACCCCTGATATGGGTGAGGGCTCTGGCAAGAGAGGCAACCAACCGGCTGACTCCCTGGTACCTGCCAAAAAATTAAAGAAAACAAAACACATTGACACCCCGGGTGAAATGCCTCAAGGGGTCCCTCAGGTGCCTATTAATGCTCCTTCTCCTGCTGAGTTGACACAGGCTTTCGCCTTACTCCAGGAGCTGCAGGGTTAATTACCCCCTCAACAGCCTTTGATTACTACTGCTGAAAAAGCAACTGTTGTTACCCCTCTTTTGCCTACTGCTACAGTGGCATATGAGGGGAATGACAAAGATGAAGAGGGAATTGAACCTGAGGTGTCACCAGAACAGGATTTGGGCTCCACTCCCAGACCCTCAGAGGATTTCTCTTCCCATTTTTCTTTTGTTAAGAAAATGGTAGGGACCCTGGATCTGCAAACAGGTGAAGAGATCCATAGAAACAGAAGCTGACGGCATATAAGGAAAGCAAGGCCCATCCAGTCTGCCCATTTCTTTTTCTACCTTATAAATGTTTCATCGGCCTTTGCTCTGTCAATGGCCTATCTATTCATACTCATCTGTATTGCTCCCTTATGCCTATCCCATGCCTGTTTGAAGCCCTGCACTGTATTCATATCCACCACTTCCTGAGGTAGGCCGTTCTATGCATCCATCACCCTTTCTGTGAAAAAGAACTTCCTCACATTACCCCTTAATCGGCCTCCTTCTAATCTTATGCTGTGTCCTTTTGTCCTGCTTTTTTTCTTATATTGAAACATGTTAGATTCTTTCACCTTGTTAATGCCCTTAAGGTGTTTGAATGTTTCGATCATATCACCTCTCTCCCTCCTTTGCTCTAGGGTATACATATTGAGCTCCGTTAATCTGTCCTCATATGTTTTCTGATGCAGTCCCTGCACCATTTTGGTTGCCCTTCTCTGGACTGCTTCAATTTGGGTAATGTCCTTGTGAAGGTGTGGCTTCCAGTACTGCATGCAGAACTCCAGATGGAGCCTAACCAGTGGCTTGTAAAGAGGGATTATTACCTCCCTCTTCTGACTTGTGATACCCCTACTAATACACCCAACATCCCCCTAGCCATACCTACTGCTTTAGTGTTCTGCTTAGATGATTTCAGGTCATCAGTGATGATGATGCCTAAGTCTCTTTCTTCCCTTGTGACTGCCAGCAACTCCCCTCCCAGCCTATAGGTGGCTTCAGGGTTTCTCTTCCCTATGTGCATGATCTTGCACTTCTTTGCATTAAACCCCAGTTGCCACTCTTCTGACCATTTTGCCAGTTTATCCAGATCTCTTCTCATTCTGCCCACCCCTTCTGGATCATCTTCTCTGTTGCAGATCTTCGTGTCATCTGCAAACAGACAAACCTTACCCTCCAGTCCATCTGCAAAGTCACTGATGAAGATATTGAAGAGGACTGGCCCCAGGACTGATCCCTAAGGTACCCCACTTGTGACTTGCATCTCTTCAGACTGTATAACGTTTACCACCACTCTCTGTTTTCTGCCCGTCCGAGTTTGCCACCCAGTTGACTAACTTCTGACCCACCCTGAGCCTACCCACTTTATTAATCAATCTTCTATGTGGAACAGTATCGAAAGCTTTGCTGAAGTCAAGGTAGGCGACATCAACTGCTCCCCCTTGGTCCACCACTTTGGTTACCCAGTGAAAGAAATCTATGAGATTAGTTTGACAGGACCTTCCTTTTGTAAACCCATGCTGTCTTGGATCCTGTACTCCTATGGATTCCAGGTGTTGCACTATCCTTTCCTATTATTATTTTCTGTTATGGAGTGCCTCCATAATCTTGCCCACTACTGAGGTAAGACTGACTGGTCTGTAGTTCCCCGCCTCCTCCCTACTACCACTCTTGTGAAGCGGGATCACATGAGCCCTTCTCCAGTCTTCTGGGACCTCTCCTGTGCTCAGACACTCACTAAACAGTTCTGATAATGGCTCTGCTAGTTCCACCCTTAGCTCCTTTAGTACCCTGGGATGTATGCCATTAGGTCCCATTGCCTTGTCCACCCTGAGCTTATCGAGCTCTTGTAGGACCCTTCCTTTTGTGAAGGGACTAGTGCACACCTCCCTCCCCGCCGTGTCCATGGTGCTGAGCTGTGGGCCCTGCCCTACCTTCTCTTCCGTAAATACTGAGCACAAGTATCTATTTAAGATGGATGCTTTTACATGGTCGTCCTCCTCACACGCCCCCTTATCTCCTTTGATCTTAGCAATACCACCTCTTTTTTTTTTTTTTTTTTTTATCATTTAACAATTTCTCCTTCCCTTGCAACCACAGTCCTGCCTTACCTCCAGCCGGCGCTCCTCCGTTCCACCTCTGACCTCAAAGCTCCATGCCCAGCTGGCAGACACATCTCTGCCTGTGAAGGGGACCCCCCAAAGCCCCATGCCGGCGGGAACCATTACGGCACATGTCCGGGCATCGTCGGCCCGAGTGGGGAAACTGCGGCTATCAAGCTGCACGCCAGATCTGTGTGTTTCTTTTTCCTCCATTGTTTTTCCCTGGAAGCACGGGCGTGCAAGGATGTCAGCGCAGTAACGTGCAGACGTCTGTCATGCTTCCCCCCACTAGCACCCACACTACTGTAGTACCACCGGGCATCCCCAGGGACCAGCAGAGCAGGCGTGCATCCTCCCTTCTCCCCAGGGCTGGGAGGCTGGCCAGTGACGCTCGATCCTAGTCCTCCTGCCGACCCAGCGGCCCAGGCTTGTTCCCGAACCGGGTCACGGCGTGGAGCGAGGTGTGGCGTCCCGCCTCAACCTTCAGCGCCACCGGGCCTCAATACCACCTCTGTACTTTCTCCTTTCGCTAATGTATCTATAGAAAGTTTTGTCACCTTCTTTTACTGTTTGTGCTAGTGTTTCCTCGGTTTGGGCCTTTGCCTGCCTTACTGCCTTAACTGCTTCCCTTAGGGAAGTTTGGTATGCCTCCCTCTCTTCATCCTGCTGCATTCCCTTATATTTCCTGAAGGCCAGCCTTTTGGCTCTGACCTTTTCTGCTACTGTTTTTGAGAACCAAAGTGATTTCCTTCTTCTTTTGCACTTCCTTTTCTCTCTAACACAATGGGATTTTGCTTCACATATTGCATCCTTCACGCTTGCCCACTTTGCCTGTACCCCCTCACCTGTATTTCTTTTTGCCAGGGCTAGCTTAACTCTGTTGGCCATCTTATCAAAGTCAGCTCCTCTGAAGTCCCATATTTTTGCCTTGGAATGGGATGATTTAGTTGTGGTGGCCAAAATTGAACCATACCATGTGATGGTCACTGGCCTCCAGGTGACTTTCTACCTGGGGATCAGTGATCCTTTCTCTGTTAGTCAGTACTAGATCTAGGATAGCCCTGTCTCTTGTGGGTTGTTGTACCAGTTGTTTGAGGCCCTCCCCCTTTAGGGAATCCACCATGTGTCTAGTTCTGGCAGATGTTCCTGCTGGTATTGACCAATCTGTATCTGGCATGTTGAAGGCTCCCATTAGCGGACCGTCCCCTTTAGCTGTCATGTTTTGTATATCTTCTAACAGTAATGTGTCTATGTCCAGGATGAAGAGGATGCACAATACATGGAGCTTATGGGGCTGACACTCTGAAAAAGGCTCCTTCTGCCTATCTACAAATTCTTTAAGGAGGATGTTTTAGAAATCCTAAAGGCTCCCAGTACAGTCACACCCACAGACAAAAAAGTGTGACAAGACGTGTCAGTTAGAAAGATCTGGTGCTGAGTTTGTTTTTAGTCACGCAGACCACCAGGGTATTGTACAGCAGGCTGCCTGTGAGAAAGCCAAAACTCCCTTATCCTCTCACCCCCTGAGAAGGATTTGAGAAAGGTGGACAGCATGGCAAAAAAGGGGTACCTTTCAGCATCCCTGGCAATTCGTCAAGTCAGCTACCAGGCCTATGCAGCCCCTTTATCAAAAAGCTCTCTGGCAGTCAGTAGTGGACAATGCTGAGGCTAACCCCTCTTTAACAGTGTCAGAGCTGCTAGACACAGCAAAATTGGGCTTGGAGACTTCCAAATACCAATTTCAGATGGCAGCTGACACCAGCGATACAGCTGCAAGGTGGATGGCTGGTACCATTGCTCTAAGAAGATTTGCCTGCCTGAGGGCTACCAGCCTCACCCAGGACACCCAAGCTAAGGCAATGGACTTTCCTGTTGAAAGGTCACTCTCTTTTTGGTGCCCAGACTGAGACATACATGAAAAAAGTAGACGAATATAAAGCTACTTTTAGGAGCAACTCGACCAGAGACAGGCCCTCTACTTCAACTTCATCTTATTCTATGGGAGGCAGGGGCAGGTCCTCTTTTAGGAGGCCTTTTTTTCAGGTACAGGCTGTTTCCCAGCAGCAGTACCAACCACAGCAGACTGGATTTTACAGAGCTAGAGGTAGAAGAAGTTCTCAGAGAGGATCACAATCTGCTCAGCCTCAGCAGCAAGCAAAACAGAACCCCTGAATTTTCCCTTCAGGCTGCCTCTCTACATCCTGTAGGGGGCAGACTCCACCACTATTTCCAGGAATGGTTAAAAATAACCACAGACAAGCGGATCCTGGAAATAGTGAGTCAGGGTCTCTCCCTTTGCTTCAAGTCCGTTCCTCCTCCAAGGTTAAAACATTTTGCACCAGCTCCCTTCTCAGAAAGAAAAGTACTGGAGCAGCAGGTGCAGTCCCTACTGCTAGCAAAAGCAGTGGAGTCTGTCCCCCACAACCAAAGAGGGCAAGGGTTCTATTCCAGATATTTCCTAACAACAAAAAAGAATGCAGAGTGGCAGCCTATATTAGACCTCAGACTGCTGAACAGGAACCTGGTAAAGCCCAGATTCAAAATGGTCACAGTGGCCATGATTTTGCCAACTCTGCAAAAAGGGGACTGGCTAGCCTCCTTGGATCTAAAGGATTCATATTTCCATATGGGTATCACACAGAAAGTATCTCAGACTCAGACTCCCCAGAGACCACTACCAGTTCTCAACACTTCCCTTTGGCCTTACCTCTGCACCAAGGGTCTTTACCAAGTGCATAGCAGTAGTAGTGGCACATCTCAGAACACTGGGTGTCCCAATTTTTCCTTATCTGGAGGATTGACTAATCGTAGGGAAATCCCACCAACAGGTGTCAGACCACCTTCAGGTAACCCAGGATATGCTGCTTCCTGGGATTCCTTCTGAATACCAAAAAGTCAGTCCTGATCACTGTGCAGGTTTTGCAGTTCATAGGTGCAGAACTGAATGCAGTAGTCGGAAGAGCTTTTCTCCCTCAGGAGAGGGCAGAAAGCATTCAGCTTCTGGCAGGCTCATTTGCCCTGGGTAGGCCAAAGCCAGCAAAACAATTTCTTCAGTTGTTAGGGCACATGGCTGCAGCAACAAGCACAGTCATAGGTGCCAGGTTTCAGATGAGAGATATTCAGTTCCACCCCAGAGCACACTGGTGCCAAAGGCGGGACCCCCTCTCAAAGCCAGTACCAGTCACATAAACGTTACTACAGGCCCTCCAATGGTGGAGGGAACTGGAAAATTTAAGGGAAGGGGCTCCATTTCTGCAGGAGCCTCCCTGGTTCTCACAACAGATGCTTCCCTGCTTGGTTGGGGTGCTCACTTAGGGGATCACACCATCCATGGTACTTGGGAGAGTGCAGACTCACTCCTGCATATAAACCTGCTGGACTTAAATGCTGTTTATCTGGCCCTTCAGGGTTTCTCTCATCTCATACAGGGAAAGGTGGTACAAGTCAGAACAGAAAATACCACAACAGTGTATTACATCAACAAACGAGGGACAAGGTCCACTCCTCTGTGTGCAGAGGCAATGAAGACATGGAGTCTCGCTCACTCTCTAAATGCCTCTCTACAGTCAATTCATCTGCCAGGGAAGGACAACACCTTGGCAGATGCCTCGAGCAGGATAAACCAGACCCATTACGAATGGGCATAGGACAAACAAGTACTGAATGCTCTATTCAGGAGGTGGGGGACCCCAGAAATAGACATTTTTGCTTCCCACCAAAATCACCACTTACCTCTTTATTGCTGCAGGGCCCCAGTGAAGGGAACAGTTCCAGTGGATGCCCTGATTCTGAATTGGACAGGCATGTACCTCTATGCCTTTCCTCCTTTTCCTCTGATACTCAGGGTGCTCGTCAAGCTCAGGTCACAACCAGCTTTGATGATTCTGGTAGCCCCGGATTGGGCAAGGCAGCCTTGGTACTCCATGCTGCTCTCAATGTCTGTGAGCAAACCAGTTCACCTCCCTCAGAGGTACAGTCTACTGACTTCCTTTCAGGGGAGGATAGTGTATCCCAGTCTCAGGTTTCTCAAGCTCAAGGCCTGGCTCTTGAGGACTTAGAATATGCATATTGTCAATTCTCTGAAGCAGTTTTAGAAGTCCTTAAGGGTTACAGGAAGCCTTCCACCAAGAAAACCTGTGCCTCAAAATGGAAAAGATTTTCCATTTGGTGCAGTGACAAGGGTATAGTCCCAGCCCAGGCCGGGATCCCAACCCTTCTTGATTATTTGTCTGGCCTGCCCCCCCCTGGGGTTGCAGCACTCGACTCTGAAGGTGCACCCGGCTTCAGTTTTAGCATACCTTTCAGCTAGAAAGGATACCTCCCTGGCATCAAACCCTATATTCAAAACATTCTTTAAATGGCTCTCTCATTTGTTTCCCCCTCACAGTGAACCAGTGCCAGCATGGGACCTTAATATTTTCATTGCCCTGCTTATGGTTCCACCCTTTGAGCCTATGGCATCTGCAGAGCTTAAATTTCTTACCTGGAAGGTAGTTTTTCTGGTAGCAGTCACTTCTGCCAGAAGGATAAGTGAGCTGCAGGCCCTCTATGTGGAAAAGGACTATGTTTCTTTCCACAGGGACAAGGTAGTGTTGAGAACTAATAGGAAGTTTCTCCCCAAGGTGGTTTCTGACTTCTGTTTGAACCAGTCTATAACATTGCCAGTTTTCTTTACTGAACACTCTAGCTCAGGTGAGTGTAGATTGCACAGCTTGGATGTAAAAAGAGCACTGAGTTATTACATGACTCGTACCAAAGATCATAGACATGACAGACCACAACTGTTCCTCACCTATGGGGAAGTAGGTAAAGGTACTCCTGCTTCAAAGAGAACTCTCTCTCAATGGATAGTCCAGTGTATTCAGTTTTGCTACTCAAAGGCAGGCAAGGTTCCTCCCTCTGGTCTTAGGGCCCACTCTACAAGGGGCGCAACTGGCACTATTGCAGCTGCCCAAGAGGTACCTCTAATGGAAATATGTAAAGCAGCTACCTGGAGGTCAGTCCACACCTTCACTAAGTATTATAGCCTGGACACCCAGTCCAGGAGTGATGCCAATTTAGCTGCTTGATCTTGCAGGTCTTTTTCGTAAATAGATTCTGACCCACCTCCCTTGAGGTACTGCTGCATAGTCTGCAAGAGTAATAATATTAGTGGATTCCTGGGGTTAGAAGAAAAATTACTCACCTGTAGTAATCTTGTTTCTTCCAAATGGATCCACTAATATTATTACTCCCCGCCCTAGCCTCCCCTTTCAGAATCAGTAACAAGGAAAAATCCTCTCCACAGCTGATAAGATGTAAAGTTGGAGTGGCATGCCACCTGCCGACACCTTCTAGTAATGTCTTAACTTGTAGGTTCTTTTCTAAAGGCATATCTGACTTCAGAAAAAACAGGGGACATTTGTTCATACTAGTCCTTTGGTTAATGTTATTTGCCCAGTTAGGCATTATTTTTCTATAATTATTTAAATAGTGAGTCACATGTTGTTATATTCTCTTTGCAGGCTTCTAAGAAATCTGAAGTAGATTGTAGGCATTTATTTATCTATTTATTGAAAAGCACACTGAGCAACAACTGCTCGTCTCCCGGTGTGGCTTGGGGGATGGGGTACAGAGGGGAGGATAACATGAAGGTTATCAAAATTCTTACATGTTTTACATACATTTGACAGAATACAGATGCATAGAGTAACATTTTACATACATTTGACAGAAATATTGAACGTGGATAACATTAGTTCGCTAACAGACATGGTAACGGTAACAGTGAGGATAAACAGATCAGGCTAGCTGCTGTGAGATGTAACACTGAGTGAATAAGTGCAGAGCTGCCTAGCTCAGAGTTGGGATCAAGTGCTGTAGTTGGGCAGTTTGAAAATAGATGTGCAAGCTAAACGTTCCATGATTAGCATAGCATTCTATTCTCTCTAGGGCAGTGCTGGCTTAAGGGAGCACTGCAAGAGTAATACTATTAGTGGATCCCTTTGGAAGAAACAAGATTACTACAAGTGAGTAATTTTTTCATCTTCCCCTACCTGGACGACTGGCTGCTCAAGCTCACTCCAAAGAGCAGTTTTCCCAGACCCCATCACTTACCAGGCAGCTGTTCGATGCCTTGAGGATCACAGTCAATCTGTCCAAATGAGTTCTGACCCCTTGCCAGTGCCAGTAATACATGGGGCAGTCTGGGACACCACTCCAGACTTAGCTTTTCTGCCCCAGGGCAGGGCAAAGCGCCTGATTGCACAGGCCCAGATGGTCTATAGCAACAGGTATGTCACAGCCAAGACATTCCTGAGATGTTGGGCCAAATGGCAGCAGCCATTGTTACAGTACCACTGGCCAGGCTGCATATGAGGATTCCCCAGTGCACATTAAGGGTCCAATGGGATCAACGCACCAGTGACGTAGAGCAGAAGGTCTTAGTGACAGCCCCTGTAAGGAAGGTGCTTCAGTATTAGCTGGAACTTGACCATTTACTGGAAGGGGTTCCTTTCCTGATTCCTTCCTCTCATCAGATTCTCACTACAGATGTCTTGGCATCAGGCTGGGGGGCACATCTGGGATCTCAACAGACTCCAGTAACTTGGACAACAGTGGAGAGCACCCTCCAGATAAATGTCCTAGAAATGAGGGCTGTTCTGTATGGCCTGCAAGCCTTCCAGACTCATCTATTCCCTGGACATATGCTGTTGCAAACAAACAGCATCAGTGTGGTGCACTACATCAACAAGCACGGGGAAACTCATTCCTACCCCCTATGCAGAGAAGTGATGAGGGTTTGGTACTGGGCTCTGGAACACTGTCTAGAACTATCAGCAGTACTTGTTCCAGGGTCCAAAATGTCTTGGCAGACAGGCTAAGCAGGGCATAGTACAGGATGCATGAATAGGAACTGCGGACCTCAGTTGCAGAAGAACTGTTCGACATCTGGAGTCGTCCAGAGTTGGACATTTTTGTGTTCCCAGTCAGAGCAAAACTGGCACTTTTCTGCTTGCTCGTTCCAAGGCCTGGAGTTTTCTGGTGAAACGCTGTGACAGGGTTGAATAGAACCCTGTCCCATTTGTTATGTAGAAAGATTTGTTACATAGACAGAGTTAAATGCAAGGATCTGTTTTATCATTGCCTGTTCTGTCTCTTGTCTGTCTGACTGCGCAGTGAAATTTTCTTGTGAGACCTAGGAACTGGCCACTCCAATGGTCTCACTATTCCCCCCAGCTATCTCTCTGCCTTCACTTGCTGTTTCTATCTTTCCTTCCCCCTTGCATATCTGAAGTTAAAAAATATATCTGAATCTTTATGTGAAACTTGGATCCCTGGGTTTGAAAATGTATGTGGTTATATTGTTGAATTGATTGCAAAAAGCTATTTGGTGCTCAAGGGGTTAACCTGAGATGCTGGTTTGCAAACTCTTTGCAGAGCCGTAACAGGAAGTCCATTCTGGGATACCATGTACTGTTTTGTTGCACCTGCAAGGAAGGAACCTGACAAGAACAGTTTCTGAAAAAACAGGATGTCTTCTTAAAGAGATCCTCAGACAAAGGACTTTGTTTTCTGTGTTTGTACTGCCTTTGTAAATAGTTATACTGAACAATTTTTTTTATTTTACTGTTACTGGAAAAAAATAAAACACTACTTGTGAATTTTGTATCTGCTCTTGGTGTTCCTATGCTTCCTGACCTGTGCCTCAATGACAGATGGTGTCAGACTAAGTGGGATTTACGCCGTGCATACTCTAAGCCCGGAGTTTTATGCATGGTTACCTGACCTGGTACCAGGAAAGCATAGCAGAAAAGTATGTATTCTGCAGCAGCAAGCTCAGAAGTCATTACTAGAAAGATGGCAGCCAAACTAGAAGCAGAAACAAAAGTCCAAACTGAGACTGTACAGCCAGAACTAGTGATGGAAGAAAAGGAGGCAGGGACAGAACCTGAAAGCATGTCTGCCTTCTTCAAATAGTGGGCTATACAACAAAGACCAACAGAGAAGCAGAGAAAAGAGATGCAGCGACAGGAGCAGCGGAGAAAAGAGATGTAGTGACAGGAGCAGCGGAGAAAAGAAGAGATGCAGCGACAGGAGCAGCGGAGAAAAGAAGAGGTGCACTTGTGCAGCAACAGGAGCAGCAGAGAAGAGATGCAGTGACTGGAGCAGTGATGGCTGGATGCCTTGCAAGCTGTCAAAGCTGGAGGATCTGGCACAAGTCCAACAGAGCAACAAAACACCAACAACTTAAAAGACCTTAAACTTATAAAGTTGTGTCCTTTGGATGATATCGAAGCATACCTGATAACTTTTGAAAGGGTTGCCGCAGCCTGCCAGTGGCCAAAGCAGCAGTGGGCAATCAGGCTGGTACCTTACCCGATGTAGAAGCCCAACTTGCCTACAGCAATATGGACACTGCACAGTTGGAAAATTATGACCTTGTGAAAAGAGAAATCCTGAAAAGATGCAACATCTCAGGAGAGACTTACAGGCAAAGATTATGGTCCCTTAAGTAAAACTTAGTCGACAATCCTCGAGAAGCCTTCACCCAGCTCAGAGAACTCCTTATTAAATGGCTCCAACCAGAGGGTAAAACAGTCCCATAGATTATTGACACATTTGCAGTGGAGCAATTCATCAACATCCTGCCTACAGACTTACAGCTTTGGGTAAAAGAACACTGACCAGAAAATGGGGAAAAGGCCATTTCTTTGGCTGAGGACTATCAGATGGCCAGACAGACCATGCAGCAGCGAAGTAACAGCCAAAGACCAGTAAGAGCCACTTTTTCCCACTCTAACTCCAAATCAGATAAAAACTATGGCGGGGGTAACAGATCTGCACCCAAAGACTTTATTTGCTGTAACTGTAACAAGCCAGGCCATATCGCAAGAAACTGCCAAGAAAATAAGGAGGGTACTGTCACAAACCCACTCAGCAGGTCAGCCCTCTACTCCCAAAGTGCCAACCTCTGAGCGCAGTCTTGTGAACAGTTAACAGAAACAGGGTAACCCTCCTGTCTGTTTTTGGGGCTTGAATCAACCTTTGGTCTCAAGTCTTGGAGGGATTCAAACTGTGAACCTGTTGTTAGCATACCCAATGTACAGGCTCAGATAATTCTGTTTTCAGGGGGACAGATATCTTTGCCTACGGGCACCTAACCAGGTGTACAGAACTGAACCCTTAAAAACTGTAATAAAAGACCTCAGATTTAAAACTCTTACCTTTTTCCAGTTTGGTATCACCATTCAAGCTTATGTACAGTGTCTGCTTTAACATATATACTCCACTTGTAAAAGAAAAGAAATCAAAGACAGACCAAGTAGGCTCTAAAAATAGAGTTTTACTAAAATAGATAAAAAAAATATGTAAAACATAAAATACAGACCTATTATCGCAAGACATACAAATCTATGAAAAGAACAAGATTTTAACAGTACAATTCCTACTACAGTACTTAGATTTGTCTCTTTCTCTCTCTCTCTCTCTAAATACCTGCTTAAAGTGCTCAAAGATGTTTCTTTGTCAGAGTCTAGATAAAAGTGCGTCCTTTGAAGGAAAACAGAGTATTGTTTAAAAGCTGGCTTTGCCCACCTCTTTGCACGAGGTCACCTAGCTCCTCCCTGTCAGAATATATATAAAAAAATATCTATACAAAAACAGGTTATCTTTTCCAGAAAGTAAACCAATATTCTGTGATCTCAGCACAACTCATTTTCTTTTTCAAATGACATGTCTTTGGTCTTTAAGCAGCATCCTCTCTCACACAGACATCAAAGCATTTATGTTCTGCCAGATCTCACAGAGGTGCAACATGCAAGTATTTAACAGATGTCAAGGTGGGAGATGAGACTGAAAAGGAACTTATTGATTCGGGACGCAAACAGACCTTAGTGCATGTTGAAGTGCTGGGAAAACACTCTGTAAAAGGACCAGGCACTGTTGTCCTCGCATCCATGGGGGCACACGATACTATCCCACCACACAAGTGACACTGAATATTAATGCAGTGTCGCACCAAATGAAGGGGGGGAAGTACCCAAGTTACCTGTATCTGTGATTATTGGAAATGACTGTCCAGGATTTACTGAGTTAATCTCAGAAGAACTGAAACCTGCAGTTTCAGCAGCAGTGAAAACAAGAGCACAGGCAAAGAAAATCTCAGATGGTGGAGACACTTTTCCTTTTGGCGACTTTGATGCAGACCTGTTTGAGCCCAGCTGCAAGATCCAGAAGTCCAGGAAAGAAAGAAGACACCTGAAACAACAATGTCAACAAAAGACTGATGGAAATGAGTTAAAATATGAAAATGCTGAAACTTGACTGATAACTGATTGTGATTTTGTTTCAGAGCAAACTAATGTTGCTTCTCTCCAAGGTTATTTTAAGCAGTTGTGGGTGAACCAAATACAGGGTGAACCAATGTTTAAAAAATGTAATGGGTTACTGTACCAAGTTTATGTTAAACCTCAGACACAGGAACAGATAGAACAATTGGTTATACCACAAAAGTATAGAACTGAGTTGTTACAGATAGCACATGATAGTTCTATGCATGGAACGGCCTACCTCAGGAAGTGGTGGATATGAATACAGTGCAGGACTTCAAACAGGCATAGGATGGGCATAAGGGAGCAATACAGATGAATATGAATAGATAGGCCTTTGACAAAAGCAAAGGCCTATGGCACATTCATAAGGTAGAAAAAGAAATGGGCAGACTGGATGGGCCTTGCGGTCCTTATCTGCTGTCAACTTCTGTGTTTCTATGGCTGGTCACTCAGGGAGGGATCGCACCCTTGCCAGATTGCTGTACAGATTTTACTAGCCTGGAATTCATGAAGATGTTGCTGCCTATTGCAGTTCTTGTGCTGAATGTCAGAAAGTAGTTCCAATGACTAAAAAAGACAAGGTGCCCCTACCTTTCATAGATGTGCCTTTTGAGAGAATTACAGTGGGAGTGGTTGGCCCCTTAGACAAAAGTAAAAATGATAATCAGTTCATTCTGGTAGTGTGTGACTATGCCACTCAGTACCCAGAGGCAGTTCCTATGTGTACTGTCACAGCCCCAAAAGTGGCAGTAGAGCCAAAATTTTCAGCAGGGTATGCATCACTAATGAGATTATTACTGATCAGGGTAGTAACTTTGGTGCTGCATTACTGAAGGAGCTGTACTGACTATTTGGTATCTGCCATAAGAACCTCCCCTTATCACCCTCTGACAGGCGGTCTTGTTGAGCGTTTTAACCAAACCCTAAAGTGCATGTTAAAAAGGTTTGTAAAAGGGGAAGGGAAAGATTAGGACCAATACTTGCCATACCTGCTTTTTGCTTACAGAGAAGTGCCTCAAGCCTCAGCAGATTTTCACCATTTGAAATGCTGTATGGTAGACCTCCTAGAGGGCCACTAAAATGTAATAAAAGAAACATAGGAAGATAACCTCACTCAAAAACAATCTGTTATATTTTATATGTGTGCCCTGAGAATGAAACTGGCAAAATATTTTGAAATTGCCCCTAGATATCAGGAATAGGCCCCAAACCAACAGAAGGTGCATTATGACTACGGGGTAAAAGAAAAAGTTTTGAACCAGGTGAAAAGGTCTTGCTACTGTTACCCAGTACAGAAAATAAACTGTTAATGAAGTGGCAAGGGCCTTGTAAAGTGCTTAGATGTACTGGTGCAGTTACCTATGAGATTGGGACCCCTGATAGGAAAAATCCTACCAAGATATACCATGCTGACCTCCTGAAGAAATGGGTTGAAAAAACACCAAAGGCTGCTTTGCTAGTTTTACCAGAAACTGAAAAAGAAGATATTGATATAGCTTATGACAAACTGGAACAGACTATAACTGCTGAATCTGTAAAGGTGAATGTTTCCTTAACCTCCGAACAGACTGCAGAAATTCGTAACTTACTAAAGGCATTCAACAGTACTTTTACCACAGTACCAGGCCAAGCAGAAGGGGACGAGCATGTAATAGTGACAGGGAATGCTTGCCCTATTAGACAAAAGGCATACAGATTACCAGAGCAGTTATGAGCACATGTGGTTAAGGAAGTACAGAACGTGAAAGAGTTGGGTATCATAAAAGAGTCAAGAAGTGCTTGGTCATCACCAATGGTGATGTTAAATAAAAAAGGGGGGATCTGCCTTGATTTTGGGAAACTTAATCAAGTATCCAAATTTGACAGTTATCCTTTGCCAAGGATAGATGATTTGGTGGACAGATTGGGAAGTACCAAGTACATCAGTGCCCTCAATCTCACCAAGGGTTACTGGCAAATTCCCCTAACTAAAGAATCGAGAGACAAAACTGCATTTACCACTCCTGTTGGATTCCGTCAGTTCACCACCATGCCGTTTGGTTTACATGGTGCACCCGCTACATTCCAGCTGTACATGGATGTAATTTTAGCTACCCACACTGGTGATTGTGCTGCTTACCTTCATTATGTCGTGGTGTACAGTCCAGACTGGAAAAGCCACCTGGAACACCTACGAGCAGTTATCCAGGCTATCAAAAATGCAGTTCTGACCATTAACCCTACCAAATGTGCATTGGGCATGCAGGAAACCAGATGTTTGGAATATGTTTTGGGAAATGGAGAAGTAATGCCAGACATTTCGAAGATAGAACTTGTAGCTAACAGTCCTATCCCTAATACAAAGAAACCTATCAGGTCATTTTTAGTGCTGGCTGGTTACTGTTGGAGATTTGTTCCCAACTTTGCCCAGCTAGCTACTCCCATCACTAAACACACAAAGAAACGGTTTCCGAATAATGTGAAATAGTCCCCAGAGTGTGATGAAGCTTTTCAGGCCATCAAGGGTGCATTTCCCTGACCCGTTGGCCCCCTCTTGCACCCCTTGCACTGTCTCCCACCCTACTCCTACTCCCCTCACACCCAGGCCACCCCTTCCTCCCATCCCCTCACCCCTCTGCTGAACCTCTTACACCCCCCCGTTCTCCTTCTCCCCTATCACCCCTGCTTCTACCCTTCAAGCTTTTCTGGCCCTAAACCCTACTGAAGGCTCCTCGCCTGATGGCCTTGACCACAAGCTCCTTCACATCTCTGCTCCAGCCATAGCCTTCCCACTCTCCCTGTTACTAAATCTCTCCTTTGCGACTGCCACTGTGCCCTCTGTCTGGAAACATGCTGTTGTCCTCCCACTCCCGAAGGGTGGCGACCCCTCCTCCCCTTGTAACTATCATCCTATCTCCCTTCTGCCAACCTTAGCTAAACTACAGGAATACTTAGTACTCGATCAAATCTCTTTATTTCTCTCAGACTCCGCTTTGTTCACCCCCTTCCAGTCTGGCTTCAGGAAATCCCACTCTACCACCACCTCACTCCTAAGATTAACTGACACCATCTCCTCAGGCTTTGACAAAGGGAATATTTCCTCAGCTGTCTTTGTAGACCTGGCTAAAGCCTTTGACACTGTTTCTCACCCCCTCCTCCTTCACAGCCTTTCAGCTGCTGGTCTATCCCCGTCTGCTACAGGATGGTTCAGTGCCTACCTGTCCGGCAGGTCACAGTCATTAAGAATTGCTGATGCTATCCCCCCCCCCGCCTATAACCACTGGAGTCCCACAAGGCTCTGTGCTAGGCCCCATTCTATTCTCCATCGTGTTAAATGACCTCCCCTGTGTTTGCACCACATCTAGTATCCACATGTATGTGGATGATACAGTATTGTTTACTTCTGGCAATACTGTTGCTGATGTTACTACGAGGCTTCAGTCCGACTTCACCAAAGTCCAGCTCTGGTTTAGTTCTCATCAGCTCTTTCTAAATGCCAAGAAGACGGTCTCTATGTCCTTTGGCACAAGGCAGAGACTCACTAGACTAACTCACCTCCCTTCCTTCCACACCCTCGATGGGACTGCTTTAGGGGACTCCTTTTTCAGGTATCTTGGCATCTGGCTGGACAGACACTTTGACTTCTCTGTACATATTGATGCTGTTCTGAAAAAGCTAAGGCCTAAGCTTGGGGCACTTTACAGGAAGAGCAGCTGCATCCCGCTCGCCGCCAGGCGTGAGCTGGTACAGAAGATGATCATGCCCATTTTCGACTACTGTGACATAGTCTACGATGCCGCCCCACAGTCCGACCTATCCAGACTGGACTCTCTCTTTAACTCCTTCTGTCATTTTGCTCTTTAGGCCCCCTCCCATACCCATCACTGTTACCTCTACCGTGCTCTCAACTTTCTTCCCCTACACTCCCGGCACACGCTTCATGGTGCTAAATTCATCTCTAAATTCTGGCTTGGTTCTCTTCCCTCATATATCTCCTCCTCTCTTGGCACCCCTACCCTCACCCACTATTCCCTGAGATCCCATGCTGACACTCGCACCCTATCACTCCCCTGCAGCACCACTACCTCTGGCCAAAAAGCCTTCTCCTACCACCTGCCTAAAATGTGGAATGCTCTACTTCCCCAAATCTGTCACTCCTTCTCCCTCTATTCCCTTACCACTGTGTTGCACAACTACCTCACACCCTCTTGCACCTGCTCCTGAACCCCCCTTCCTTATCTCTCCCTCCCATCTCCCTGTCCCCTCCCACCCCCACTTTCACTTATACTTATAGACCAGCTCTTAAAAAGGGGTGACTGGTTCCAACGTGCTCACCCTGCTGCATATTGCATTTGTGTGCTGTCTGTATTTATGCATTGTCAACCGTGTATCCTATGTACTGATTCTACTTTGTATGCTGCTCCTAAGATCTGCTTGCACTGAAACTCTACGGTAACCTTCTCTTTGCCTGTACCCTTCCCTGCCACTCCACTCCATCTTGCTCAGCGGGAGAACCACAAACCTGGCTAAAATCTAGTGCTTTTTCCGGTAAAGCCGTAAGTTTCCCCTACGGCTCTCAGACTCCCTGATCTTTACCCTTTGCTAGTACCAACACTCCCCTGTAACCTCCTTGTACTGTACTGTTGCTCACTATCTAGACTAGCCTACACCATGTTAGCCTAGCTGAAATTGCCTCTGTATTGTTATGAATGTACTCTGTACTGATTGCCTCAATTGTAATGTTGCTTCCCTGTGTTATCCTGTATTGTACTCTCCCGGGTCGTGCCTGAAAATAGTCACCTGCTGGCTAGCGCACCTACCCGGTTAACAAAAGCTAAATAAATATCTCAAGTGCCATGTTCCTGTTTTATAACTATGTATAATTATACCATCTATATGTATTTACCTGAATTTGTACTCTGTATATCTGTACTCTGTGTATTCCTTTCCCCTTCCCCCAGGATGTACCGTGAGACGAGCATTAAGTTGCTCAGTGTATCCTTCCTGGTGAAACAATTCAGAAAATAAATTATTTTCAGCCCCTGTTTTAAGAAGCCCAGACTTTGAGAAACCATTTTTGTTATAGACAGATGCATCTGAGGTAGGCCTAGGTGCAGTTTTGAATCAAAATATAGATGGGAAGGAACTTCCCATTCTATATATCAGTAGGAAGTTGCACAACAGAGGAAAAAAAGATACTCCGCCATTGAAAAGGAATGCCCTTGCAGCCAAGTAGGCCATGGAGTCCCTTAAGTTTTATTTGCTTAGAGCCGACTTTGTACTTCTAACCAATCATAATCCTCTCTGTTGGCTTAACCAAAATGAAGGATAAAAATTCCAGAATCACAAGGTGGTACCTGGCACTGCAGCCATTTAAATTCAAGGTGATACAATTATCCGGAAAAGAGAATGTTGGTGCTGATTTTCTGTCAAGATATGAATCAGGAACTGAGAATTTTGAAGGTTGAAAAAAAATTGTGAGTTTAAACTTCATTGTTTGCTGTACTGGCTGTTATGGAGAAAATAGGTACTGTATATGCTGAAAACTGTAAAGATTATAAGCTAATGTTAAAGGCGAATTTAAAGAAACATTTGGAAACCTGTTTTTTTTTTTTTTTTTATATAACAGGTTCCCTCTTGAAGGGGAAATGTGACATGGTTGAATAAGACCCTGTCCCATTTGTTATGTAGAAAGAGTTAAATGTAAGGATCTGGTTTATCCTCGTCTTGTCTGTTTCTTGTCTGTCTAACTGCGTAATCAAATTTTCTTGTGAGACCTAGGAATTGGCCACTCGGACGGTCACGCTATCCCCGCTATCTCTGTGCCTTCACGTGCTGTTTCTATTTTTTCTTCCCCCTTGCATATCTGAAGTTATAAAATATGTGTGAATCTTTATGTACCTGAGATGCTGGTTTGCAAACTCTTTGTAGAGCTGTAAATAGGAGGTTAGTTCTGGGACACCATGTACTGTTTTGTTGCACCTGCAAGGAAGGAAACTGACAAGAACATTTTCTGAAAAACAGAAAGTCTTCTTAACGAGTTCCAAAGACTTCTAAAAAGAGAACAAGACTGAAACTTGAAATTAGAGCTATCCTTAGACACAGGACTTTGTTTTCTATGTTGGTACTACTGTTGTAAATAATTATATTGAACAATTTTATTTTTAATTTTACTGTTATTGGAAAAACATAACACGTTATTTGCGAATTTTATACCTGCTCCTGGTGTTCCTATGCTTCCTGACCTGTGCCTCGATGACAAACACGTTGTCCGTCTCTTGGAAGGGGAGGTTTCTTTATGCCTTTCCTCCCTTCCCTCTAATCCAGAGGGTGCTATTCAAGCTCCAAATGGAAGGAGCTACTCTGATGCTCATTGCTCCCCTTTGGCCTCATCAGATTTGGTTCCCCTCACTGCAACAGTTGATGGTGGAACCACTAGTGCCCCACCCCTGTGCACAGGCTTACTCTCACAGGAACAGGGAACCCTGGTCTATCCGGATCTCATGTCATTCCATCTACATGCATGGCTCCTGAAGACGTAGCCATTGCTAGGTTTGAGTGTCTCAAAAGGTGGCTGATGTTCTGGTGGCTGCCAGAAAACCTTCCACCCAGAGCCACCTATTCCATGAAGTGGAAGTGGTTTGCATTGTGGGCTGTTTCCCATCAACTGGATCCTTTTACATGTTCAATGAATCAGGTTCTAGAGTATTTGTTGTCCCTATCTGACGCTGGACTGCAGTACTCTTCTATCAAGGTGCACCTGGCTGCCATTGCAGCTTTCCACGTGCCTAGTGATGTTCATATGGTTGCTCAGCTGGAGGTAGCCTGTATGTTTGTGCATGGCATTCTGCAGTTGAAGCCTCCTATTCGCAATCCAGTCCCAGCTCGGGACCTGAGTTTTGCATTAGAGAAGCTTACTTTGGTTCTTTTTGGGACGGCCGTGGTTTGTGGCCTACGCTTTCTTTTTTGGACGGCATTATTTTTAGTTGCTATTACTTCTGCTTGAGGAATTTCAGAGCTTCAGGCTCTAATGTGTGAGCCTCCTTATTCGATTTTTCACTAGTCCTAAGTTTCTACCTAAGGTGGTATCTGAATTTACTTTAGATCAACCATCCACCTGCCAGTTTATTTTCCTGAGCCTGCCAATCCAGGGGAAGCATTGCTGCATACTTTAGATGTACATAGAATACTTAGGTACTATATACACTGCATGAAGGACAGCAGGAAGTCCTCGCAGCTTTCTGTTTCCTTCACCCCTGGGAAAGAGGGTGTACCAGTTTCTAAACAGTGTCTGTCTAAATGGTTACAAAGAGTTTGTGTGCCCAGGGAAATCACCAGTCTTGTGTAAAACGATTCAGTAAGGTGTCTGGTGGAGCTTGTCAAGTTTCTGGTACATTCAAATCCAACAACAGAATTCTGGCCTGCTTGAGCAATGAATGCTACTACACACAAAGTCTTTTAAAGTTCATTATTGTTTTAATTTATAAAGTCCCAACGTTTCGCCTAATATTAGGCTTCTTCTGGGGAACTGTAAAAAGATTTATAAACAAATATTTAATATGTTTCAAACTTGAAAATTATATTCAATTTTTTAATTTTAAATGTTTTAATATCAGTCCATGTTTATTTTTTTATTTATTTATTTTATTTAGTTTTTGTTGACCGGGTAAGTGCTCTAGACAAATCCTGCCTATTTTCAGGCACGACTTGGGGAAGGGGGATACAGATGAATGCCAACTGACCTTGAACCAGATTAAGCTGTTGACGGTATTTTTTGTGAATTTTTAGACCATGCTAGTCAAAATAACTGGGTGTACCATCTTTCTATTGTAGTTATTAAAGCAATATGAAAACCAAAATTATATTTAACCACCTGCTTATCCTTTACATTCATTTACAGTCATAGAATTATTGTACATTTTGCCCAATTATATGCCACCAATATAAATGCATGAAAAATTCATTGCCTTACTTTTTAACAATGTCAGCAAAAGCCAAACATCTGCCAAGCCTCCTTAAGAATTGCCTCCTGTATACTTTTCACTTTAAAAATAAATAAATGAATAGAACACTTAGGTCAAGTACTCCATACTCCAAATTGTGCCATATAATGCTACTTTATCATTTATACTTTAAGTTTCGGTATTCACCTTTTTATTTGTTCTATTATTTTTTTGTTGATTTCAGATATTTTTCTCTTCAACCATTTAACTGATAACTAAATAAAAGGGGGCAGAGAGAGGAAAAGAAGAAGAAAGTTATAATAAAGAACATCAATTGTTAATTGAAATGCTTCTTTAAAGTTATTTGGACACGTTATGCAGTGTTTCTAATATGTTCATACACTCAATTCTAAATATTCATCTTTTTATATATGGTGCTTACTTTGCTTTTTAACACGTTTTTCTTCATGCCTTTTATCTATTGGGCAATGTGTACCAGGGAAAGCTTGGGGGGTTGAAAACAAAAAACAGTTACTTTTTTATTTACCTACATAAGTGTTAAATCATATTTTCATAAACCAAACCATTTTTTATTTCAATCCACCTAATCTCTTCCTATAATAAAACATAAACTGTTATTGCTTAAGAAAATTATTCTAATGTTCTATTATTCAGCGCTATATATTTCTAATGTTTAGCGCTGGTGCGAAATTGCCCGACTGTCCAAAGTTTTAAAGGAGCTTTAAAAACCTATCTTTTTTAGTAAAGCTTATAATGATTTTTGAATATTGTTGCTTAGTTTAATTTTAATGTTGTTTTAACTATTTATTGTTTTATCTTATATTGTACAGGCGCCTTGGTTTCAGAAAGGCGCCTTATATAAATAAAGATAGAATTGAATTGAATTGATAACTTCAGGCCTTCTTCTATTCACATTTTTACGGCTTAAATAGTAATATGCATCTCAATATATTATCTCTAAGCAAGTTCCTTAAAAGCTTAGTAATTCATATAATAATGTTCTCTCATTTCCCTTTAAAGTTCAGATTTCACTTATTTAAACCATGTATGCACAGAACAAACCTAGATCAGTTCTCTAGCGCCACGTGCTTCTGGCGTCTGATGCACCTACATGCAAAGCTTCATTTGTTTCCACTAGTTTTCCTTTTAAGCTTATCAAATAAACATTCTCCTCAAAATGTTACTAAATAATATAATTCACTTAATTTCTAAAACTTTTAATTTACTAATTTAGTCATTCTTTTGCTGTTAACTGTTAGATTCTATGACCAAGTACATTTCTAAGTATAAGTATTTCAGAAAACAACCTTTCAAAAATCGGCCATTTCGGAAGCCCGCAGGACAACAGCCCCATAATAACCAGCCTCAGCAGAGGGGTGGCTACAAAAGAAAGGCCACCTTCCAGACTCCTGGAAGGTCTGCCTTTCAAGCCCCAAAGTCCTCCTAGGCCCCTCTGCCCACTCCCGGAGCAACCCAGTAACTCCTTGCCAGATCCCCTCCTCCAGCGGAGTCAGTAGGGGAAGTCATAGGGGTCACTTCTCCCTCCATCTCGACGAATGGAGACAAATAACAACAGACACCTGGGTTTTACAGCTCATAGAGAGAGGTCATACTCTGGAGTTCAAGCAAATACCTCTGGATACTCCACCAGTGTCCTCCCACTATCCTCCTTCTCATGTCCCCCTGATCAAAGGGGAAATTCAGGCCCTTCTGCAAAAATGAGCTATAGAGCCAGTACCCCCCAGCTCAACAGGGAAAGGGGTATTATTCTCACTTTTTCCTAGTTCCCAAAAAGATCAGGGACCTTTGGCCTATCCTGGATCTCAGCTCCCTAAACAAATTCATCGAATACAGTAGGTTCAGGATGGTCACATTACCAGGTCTGATTCCCCTCCTGCAGCAGGGGGACTGGCTCTGCTCTCTAGATATGCAGATGCATACCTGCACATTCTGATTTTTCCGCCTCACAGGAGGTTTCTGCATTTCCTCTTCTAGGGCCGATATTACCAGTTTCAAGCCTTACCGTTGAGCCTCTCCTTTGCTCCCAGAGTCTTCATCAAGTGCCTAGCAGTGGTGGCTACAGCTCTGCGATGTCAGGGCCATTATATCTTTCCCTACCTAGACGACTGACTCCTGGCAACTCCCATGAGGGAACAGCTAGTCTGCACTCTTGGAGACACCTTTACATACTTCTGAGAGCTGGAGCTCACCCTGAACATTCTCAAGTCATGCCCATGGCCCAGTCAGAGACTCCAGTTCATTGAAGCGGTCCTGGGTATGGTCCAGAGCAAGGCTTTCCTCCCCTTCATTGGGGAGATCGCCTTCGAGATCAGGCCCGAATGGTACCCTCAGCTCCTCAAGTCCCGGTCAGAGTCTACTTGAGACTCCTTGACCACATGGTGGCAGCCATCCCAACGATTCCCATGGCTCACCTCCATATGAGGGTCCCTCAGTGGATGCTCAGGGTGCAATGGGGAGGCAGTATAGCGCAGTGGTTTAAGGCTCTGAGCTGCAAACCTGGAGACCTGGGTTTGAATCCCACAGCCCCCACTTGCATACTGTGTGACCCTGAGCAAGTCACTTAACTTTCTTGTGCTCCCAGGTCGCACCTGTAAACAAGCTTCCAGCTTAGTGTGTCTCTCCTGGTTAAAAAAAAAAAAAAAAAGGTCAGATGACCTAGATCAGGCGGTCTTGGTCTCCAACCCAGTTTGCAGGACACTAACCTGGGGGCTGGACCCACTCAGTCTTTCAGCAGGGATCCTCTTCTGGCAGGAGCCCCTGAGACGAGTTGTGACCACAGATGCTTCGGGCCTCAATTGGGGTGCTCATCTGGAGAACAGGCAGACCCAGGGGACTTGGTCACCAGATGAGCAATCGCTCCACATCAGCGTTCTGGAGATGCGAGCAGTTCTGAATGCCTTGCAGGCTTTTCAGGCGGACTTTTCTCCAGGACCTCTTCTTGTTAAGACAGACAACATGTCCATAGTCTTTTACATCAGCAACCGGGGGGGATGCATTACTACCTCCACTGCAGGGAGGTAATGAGGGTCTGGTGTTGGGCACTGCAACATCGCCTTGAACTCACCGCTGTTCATGTTCCAGGCGTCCAAAACATCTTGGCCAACAGCCTAAGCAGGTCTCGGTCCAAGGCTCACGAGTGGGAGCTCCTTCAGTCTGTGGTAGACCAGCTATTTGATAGATGGGATGGCCAGATTTGAACCTTTTTGCATCCCCACTCAATGCCAGACAGCCCAGTTTTTGCTCGCTAGATCCAGGGCCTGGAGTTTTCTGGCGAGATGCATTGTCCCTCTGTTGGACAGGGAGGTTCCTTTATGCCTTCCCTCCCTTTCCTATTCTACAGAGGGTGCTTCTGAAGTTGAAAATTGAGGGAACAGAGATGATTCTCATCACCCCCTTTTGGCCGAGGCAGATTTGGTTCCCACTACTTCAACAGCTGGCAGTGGAACCTCCAATTCCCCTGCCTCTGAGCTCGCACTTTCTCTCCCAAGGACCGGGGCAGTCTGATCCATCCGGGTCTCAAGTCCCTGCATCTTCATACATGGCTCCTGCAGACCTAGTGATGGCCAGATATGGGGTTCCCCACAAGGTAGTGGATGTCCTTGTGGTGGCCAGAAAATCTCCACTAAAGCCACTTATGCTATGAAGTGGAAAAGGTTTTGCCTGTGGGCTACCGCACACCAGCTTAATCCCTTTTCTTGCCCTCCGAACTCTGTCCTTGAGTATCTCCTCTCTCTATTTGAGCAGGACCTGAGCTACTCCTCCATTAAGGTGCACCTTTCCACCATCTCGGTGTACCATGCACCAGTGGAGGGTAAAACCCTCACTCAGCCGGACGTGTCCCGTACCTTTTTGAGGGGCATTTTGCATTTAAAGCCTTTCATCCGAGATCCCGTCCCTCCGTGGGATCTCTTTTTGTGTTGGAGAAGCTCATGCTCCCCCCATGCAAACCAGCCGCAGATTTTGAGCTACGTTTTCTGTCATGGAAAGCGTTATTTTTAGTTGCAGTTACTTTCACCCGAAAAATTTCTGAGCTTCAGGATCTGATGTGTGAAGACTCCTATTTAGTTTTTCATAAGGACGGGGTGTCCTTACATACAAATCCTAAGTTTTTGCTTAAGGTGGTATCAGAGTTCACCCTAAATCAAGACATCCACCTGCCAGTCTACTATCCAGTACTCTAATCTGGGGGCCTTGTTGCATACTCTTGGCGTCCATAGGACGCTCTGTTTCTGTTTGAACTGTATGGCCTCCTTTTGGAAAACGGATCAATTGTTCATTTCGTTTGTTCTTAAAACTCAGGGTGCACCAGATACCAAACAGACCTTGTCAAAATGGTTGGTTAACTGCATCATATTTTGTTACAGCAAGTACAGTAAGCCCTTACTGGGTCCGGTAAGAGGCCATTCCACCAGGGGGTGACTATCTCCTTTTCCTCTCTCCGAAACGTCTTCACAGCAGACATCTCTGCAGTGGCTACCTGGAGTTCTGTACACACTTCTGTCAAGCATTATAGCTTGGATGTGGCTTCCAGATGTAGGACTGGGTTTGGCCTGGCGGTTCTCCAGGGCCGCCTCCTGAGTCTTTAGCTGCCAGTTTTCAGCCTTCTCCCACACTTACCTAGTCCTTATTCTTTTATTGCTTGGGACACTGTCCTAACAGGTATTGCCTGCTGTAAGAGCTTTCGCTCAAAGTAAATAGTATTGTTACGTAAGAACTTAACCGTAACAGTAGATCTTCGAGAAGAGCTCTTGCACCAGACATTGCTTTCCCTCCCTCCTTCCCCCTGGCTCTCTTTCTGCTGTTATTTTTAGGTAAAGAACCTGCCTGGTTCTCCTTCCATCCTAGCTCCAGGTCTCCGGTGGGAGAACTGTGGTGGGGCTGGGGACTGCCCCCTTTATACCATTGGCTGACGTTGGGCAGAGCCGACGTCAGGGGAGGTCCCCTGCTGAAGACGGCTAGCTAGAAGGTTTCCATGGGGTCCTGGTGCCTGGTGGCTTAATCCTAACGGTTATTGCCTGCTGCAAGAGCTCTTCTCAAAGATCTACTGTTACGGTAAGTTCTTGCGTAACTGTACTGTCTAGGCTAGGGGCGTCTGAGCTCAATATCCCTGTGCTTGTTGGGTCAGAATAGAGATACCTTCTACTTCTGCAATAAGTCCCATAAAGGGGAGTCAAGTGTCTTTGAACTTATCTGTTTGTAATCTTAAATCAGCAGTCAGCTTTTCCTCCCGGTATATTTGCTTAATCAAGTTCATCCACTGTGTTATAGAAGGTGGTTCTGGAAGTAACCATTTTTTTGTTATGGCTTTGCCTGCTGCTGCTAAAAGAATCCCCAAAAATAATCTTTGGCTGTTACTTCGTTTGCCTTTAGGGGAAACGCCCAAAATTAGATGAGTGAATTCAGGTGCTTCTGACGTCTGAGCCAATTGTTTGTATCTACGTCCTAATTCTGTCCAAAAAGGACGAAGAATTGGGCAGTCCCAAAAAATATGACATCTATCCCGCCACATTTACTCCAGCAGTATTCAGATTAGTTTTGGGAATAGTGTTTTGTGCAGGTGGGAGTGAGAAAGTACTGGGTCATTAATTTACAATGGAATTCTTTCCAGTTGTTCGAAGCAGAGGTTTGGAATGCATCATACCAAACCAGTTTCCACTCTTGAGGCGTAAGATTCCAACCAGACTCCTTTTCCCATGCTAGTTGAAAGTCCAGAGGGGAGGAGGAGGTATGGGCTTGAATATATGTTTGAGTAAGCAAGGATATAAATTTCTTTTTTATTAACCCTTGGGCTGCTTTAAAGATTATTACGGACAGGGAATGAGGGTCTTTCTGTGCTTCCTGCAGGTGAGAGCCCATTCTAAGGAAAGAGACCACCTGCAAATAGCAAAAAAAGTCAGTTTGTCTCAATAGGAATTCTGTTTTCATTTCCATAAAAGATTTAATGACTCCCTGACGGAAGAAATGACAGAAATATTGTAGGCCTAAAGCCCTGCATCTGTGAAAGGCAATGTCCAGTTAAGGAGATTTAAATTGAGTAAAGTAGATTCTAGGAGCATGGATATGTTGTTCATCCACACTCTTTAGCATGTCCCCTTCCACTTTAAATTCAACCGGAAGTCTTCAGGCTGGCTCCTTCCACCCACCCGGGTGGTATTTACTTCGGCTCCACCCCATGACTCCAGATCTTCCTTTCCGCTGGAAGATTCAGGTTGCCTCCCTCGTGCTTATGCATTTCGTAGGCCCTGACTTTCAAACCTTCGGTTTTGCCAAAACTTCGTATCTTTAGAGTTGGCGATCACTTTTTCGCATCTTCGATTATGGAATAAAAATCTTCCCCCAGATTTTGCCTGTGCTCGTGCGGTCAAAAGATGTCGCATACCGATCCCCACTCTGCTTGTGTCTACTGCCTCGGTGTCTGCCATGACACCTCATCCTGCAGTTTCTTCATGGCCTTCCATCCCAAAGTACTGGACAGCCGTCTTGCACGCTTACAACTGGGGAGACCGGAGAAGAGGAATCCCCTGGTGAAATCTAAAGAGGCTAAGAAGTGGCTCGCGCTGTGTGCTCTTCCCGGAGCTTCTTCATTCCACTCAACCTGGGCTCCACCTTCTCAGGTTCCTTCAGGGAACTGTGCCAGTCTCTTCCCACCAAGAGGAAGGCGCCTGCGGGCCCACACTCTTCTCAATCCCATAATCGGGATAAGGATCCGAGCAAGTCTTCCCCGCTGGCTTCTCGGACCTCCCGTTGGGCCAGTCAACTGAGGGTGTGGTCGACGAGGTCGAAATAGTTATCAACCCAATCAATCCCCAGTTGCCGACTCTTTTGAGAGGACTCCAGTCCTTGTTTTCCCCAATGAGGAGACCCAGCCTGCTGGAGTCCCCATCGAGGATCCGGTTCCGGACTCCGGGAAGTCACCGGCCCCCCGGGTGTCTCCCAACTGACCAAGTTGGCCTGCCCGATCTCGGTCGAGGTCTAGGACCCCCTCGTCCGACAGGCCGAGGAAGAGCCACAAGCGCTCTAAGAAGAGGCGATGCCATCGGTCGTCCTCGTCTGCCTCAGATGAGGAGAGGATCCGGCGGAAACTCCGGCGGCACTACGAGGACCTCATGTGGCAACAGCTGATTCTGTCCGGGCACAAGCCTACCACGGCTTCCTCCCCAGCCATTACTTGGCTTTCGCCTCCCAGGCTGAAGCCGACTCCTTTGGAGCCGATCAAATCAGTTCCCCAGCCCACGGAGCCAGCAAGACCACCTGTTCAGTCCATATCGGTCTCTCCACCTATTGTGGTGGAACCACCTGAAACAGCCTGTGGGAGGCTTCTTCCAGAGACAGACCGGACACTGGGCTTCCCCGGCGATTGTCAGTCACGGTCACCCCAGACCGCCCCGGGCGAGTCGAAGGTGATATGGGCAGTAGGCCATTGTATCCGGACGTCACTGGTCTTCATTCACATCCAGGGTATGATGATTTGACCGCTGGCCTAGAGACGGAGGAAGGTTCCTCATCTTTTCAAGGGATCCTCCACCTCTTCTCTGTCTACAGGGATGCCCCTGGAGCCTATCCAGAAAAAGGCGGAGTACCCTCTGACCGACATCCTCAACAGAGGGGATACCCCGTCGGAGGCCTTTCCTGTGGCTAAGGCCATTCTTGGACCGGCCTTAGAACTTTGGCAGCATCCTGCCTCTTGTCCAGTTCCATCTGCTCACATGACCCACAAGTACGTGGTGCCCATGGGGTCCCTTGCAGGGTTCACAGAGCACCCTTCGGCCGAGAGCCTGGTGACTGCCTCTGTGTTCAGGCGTACTGGCAGTTCTGCCGACACTGACTGACCTCCTGATAAAGAGTCCAAGCTATTGGACCATTCAGCCAGGAAGGTCTATGCGGCTTCCTCCTTGGGCCTTCGTCAGGCAATTTCGTCAGTCATCATGGCACATTTCTCTCACGCCCTTCTGGGGTCATTGGACGAGTTCCTCCCACATCTCCCCGAGGACATGCAGACCACGGTCAAGCAGGTCCTGGATCAGGGCCAAGCTGTTGCCAAACAGCAGCTCCAGACGGCCCTAGATCTTGGGGATTCTTGTGCCCATTCGATGGCTGCCTCAGTTGCCTTTCGTCTTTGGGCAAGAACCAGCAGAGGAAAAAGAAAAAGCTCTTTTGGCATTCTGCCCCTGTGACTCAGCAGTCCTCCTTTCAAGGCGGACAGCAGCACCAGCAACAGCAGCAGGCTCAAGCTTGGAGCCCTCGGCCCAACAGGCCTGTAAAGGAGGCCGAGGTTCACGACCTGGATCCTCCTCCTCCTCCAAGCCTGCTCAGTGACTGGATGGGGGCTGCCATCCCCTTTCCCGTCACACCAGCTCTGGGTCCTCCCATAGGGGGCTGGCTCCACCACTTTCTTTCTGCCTGGTCCGTTGTCACCACGGACAGGTGGGTTCTGGAAGTGGTCGGTCAGAGACTGCCTCTGGAATTCAAGCAGTACCCTCCAAGCAGAGCCCGCGCTGCCCCTCAGGAGGACCGAGTTACCGCTCAGACTCAGTCGACTCTCAGAGACGACATCGCTCAGCTCCTTCTCAAGGAGGCAGTAGCTCCAGTGGCAGATCCTCCAGCAGACCCAGGCTTTGTCTCCAGGTACTTCCTGGTGCCCAAGTGGACAGGGGGCTGGCGCCCCATTCTAGATCTGCACGACCTGAATCAATATCTCAGGTCATACACCTTTTGGATGGTCACTGTGTTCCAGATCATACCATCCTTGGAGCAAAACATGTGGTTCTGTTCACTGGATCTGCAGGGCGTGTTCTTTCACATCCCAATCCCTCCGTTCCATCAGCTGCTTCAGGGTCGAAGGGACCCTATACGAGTTCCGAGCCATGCCATTCGGTCTGTCATTGGCCCCACGGGTCTTCACCAAATGCATTGCAGTGGCGGTGGCCCATCTCTGGCATCGGGGGGGTGTCAGAATTTACCCCTATTTCGACGATTTGCTCCTAGCAGGTTCCATCCAACAGGAGGTGGAGAGGTCCCGGGACTTGGCCTTCCAGACGTGCTCTCAGTTCGGCCTCCTGATCAACGAGGCCAAGTCGGAACCCGTGCCCTTTCAGGTGATGGGCTTCATCGGGACAGAACTTGACTCTTGTTAAGCCAGAGCTCGGCTCCCAGCAGACAGGGCGGAGGTTCTTTCCTCCTTTGCCCAATCATTTCTGGTTGATCACTTGCTCCCTGCCCGGGACTTTCTGCACCTTCTGGGTTACATGGCGGCGTGCACCTCAGTGGTCCATTGGGCCCGTTTGCACATGCGCCCCCTTCTGTGGGAGCTGGCCGTCCAGTGGACTCAGCGACACTGTCATTTTGACCAGCTGTTCACTGTAACCCAGAAGATGTGGGACGCTCTTCAATGGTGGACCCCCCAGACCAGTTGCAGGAAGGGTCGGGATCCCGTTTGTCCACCCCGAGCCAACAGTCCTCACAACCAATGCCTCTCTCATGGGTTGGGGAGCAGCCCACATGGGGGACGAAAGGGCCCACAGGCTCTGGACCCTCGAGGAGTCCCCATGCCACATCAACCTGTTGGAGCTCAGAGCAGTCAGACTGGCATTGTCAGCTTTCACTCCTCAGCTCTGGGGTCAAGTGGTTCAAGTCCAGATGGACAATACCATGACCATGTACTACCTCAACAAACAGGCCGGCACGCACTCCCGTTTGCTGTGCAAGGAGGCGCTCCGCATCTGGACCCTCGTGAGCTGGTTGGCGGCGGATCTCCTAGCCATCCATGTGGCAGAAGCCTCGAACCATCTGGCAGATGCTCTCAGCCACTTAGGCCAGACATCCCATGAGTGGTCTCTCCATCCAGAGGTAGCTTACAGCCTGTTCTCCTGTTGGGGAAAACCGATGGTGGACCTCTTTGCCTCAAGGGAAAACACCAAGCTAAGGCTGTTTCATGCTCACCCCCCTCAACAGGGTTCGCTGCAGGGGAATGCCTTCACAAGGCCGCATGGACCCCAGGCCTCCTCTACGACTTCCCTCCATTTCCCTTGATCTACAAGGTGCTCCTCAAGATGAGGAGGGACAAGGCGAAGGTGATTCTGGTAGCCCCAGACTGGCCGTGCCAGTTCTGGTATCCAGATCTCCTCAGCCTCAGTTGCAGGCACCCAGAGCGGATTTGCACATGCCCGGTCCTGATATCACTCAATCAGGGGAAGGTATTCCATCCGGACCTTCAATCCCTGCACCTCACAGCCTGGTACCTGAGCGGCTAGAGTTCCAGGCTTTGGGTCTTTCCGAAGATGTCTACACCGTGGTAGAGGCATCCAAAAAGGAATTGACCAGGAAATGTTGTGCCTTCAAATGGAAAAGGTTTTCCATTTGGTGTCAGGATAAGGGCCTGGACCCTTTATCCTGTTCAGTGGCTAACATTCTTGACTACCTTTGGTCTCTCACCAAAGGGGGTCTCCGGTCATCGACTATTAGGGTGCACCTGGCAGCCATCTCTGCTTACCGGGCGCGGGCCAGTCAGCCGACGTTGGCGCAGGAGACAGTAGTCAGGCGCTTTTTCAAAGGCCTAGATCACATATCCCCTCCAGTGCGTGAACCTCCACCTCCTTGGGATCTACTGCTGGTACTGTCAAAGCTCATGGGCAAGCCATTCGAGCCAATGCACAAGTGTGCATTGTCACACTTGTTGTGGAAGATGGCCTTCCTGGTGGCTATCACATCTGCCAGAAGGACAGGGTTGCTCTGGGCGCTTTCTGGGGACTCACCTTATCTGGTCTTCCACAGGGACAAGGTTGTCCTACGCCCCCACCCAAAATTCCTTCCGAAGGTGGTGTCAGAGTTTCACCTTGATCAGGTGTTAACTCTGCCTGTATACTACCCTAACTACACCTCAGAGGCCGAGTACAGGCTCCATACTTTGGACCTGAGATGTGCTCTCTCCCATTACAACGAGAGGATGGTGGAAATTCGGGGAGAGGTTCGCCAGCTGTTTACCTACGCTGAATCCGCTTCTGGCAGACCTGCAGCAAAACGGACTATTGCAAGACGGATTACATCATGCATAGGTCTGTGCTATGAGTTGGCGGGCAAGGAGCCTCCCAGAGGGATAAGAGCTCATTCTACCGGCAATACTGCTGCATCAGTGGCTGCTTCCAGGGGCATCCCTATCCAGTAAATCTGTTGGGCTGCTACCTGGAAGTCAACAAACATCTTCAGCACCCACTACCACATCAACCTTGAGTCATGCCGGGGTGCTGGTTTTGAGGCCTCAGTTCTCCAATCTCTGTTACCTAAGTAGGGTGTGTGTGCCTTGCCTCCCTCCTCACGGAGACCTGCTAGGAGTCTGCCAAAGAGTGTGGATAAACAACATATCCACGCTTCTAGAAGAACAGGTTAGTCACCTGTAACAGTAGTTTAAGGAGTGGTATATGTTGTTCATCCACACAGACCCATCCGACCTCCCCGGCTGCGGACGCACACAACCTGGTTTCCAGCGGGCTAAGATCTGGCGTCATGGGGCGGAGTCGAGGTATATACCAGCCGGGTGGGTGGGAGGAGCCAGCTTGAAGACTTCGGTTGAATTTAAAGTGGAAGGGAACATGCCAAAGAGTGTGGATGAACAACATATACCACTCCTAGAACTACTGTTACAGGAGAGTAACCTGTTCTTATTTGAGTATGTGTGGTTATCTGTCCTTGAATATTTAGATCCTTCTTCACAAGTTTCCAGGTCTGGTATAAATGTTGTGTCTATGGATTGGATATTGCAACACCCTTATTCTAGGGACATGGATATGTTGTTCATCCACACTGTGTGGCAGGTTCCTTGCCGCTTTAAATCTTGCCGGAAGGTCTTCAAGCTGGCTCCTCCCACCCACCCGGGTGGTAAAACTCTCAGCTCCGCCCCATGACGCCTGATCTTCCTTACCGCTTGGAAGCTCAGGTTCCCTTCTTAGCGCTCTGCATTTTAGACTGGATCCTAACTCTTCAGTTTGTCCGAAACTAGTTTTGAAGTTTTCTAACTTCGGTCTTCTTTTCCCTCACGGCTGCGATGGACAAAATGATTCCGGCTTTCGGAGGTGCTGACTTGAGCAAAGATGTCCAGGACAGATCTGCACTCACGTGTGTCTACTGCCTGAAGCCTAGACCATGACCCGCAGGTCTCACCGGTTATGCCGCTCTTTTTCGACCACGTCCTGGAGGATCGCGCTGCCCATTTGAAGCTCGGGCGCCCCGAGAAGCGTTACCCGCTGGTTAAATCCAAAGAGGCTCGTTGGGCGGTGTCCGCGGCGGTTGGCTCGGCTGAGCAGCTTGAGCACATGATCGCCGTCGAGGAGGAGGTGGCCCAGGCCGCATCTTCCTCCTCGGTCACGGTGTTTATCCCACTCTCTCTGAGTTCCTCTTATTCGGCATCATTCAAGGAGCTTCGCCAGTCCCTTTCCACGAAGGGAGTGGGGCCATCGGGACATTCCGCTCGGCCAAAGAAGAGGGAGTCGAAGGGTAAGTCCCATCGTCGGCGTTCGGGGGAGCGGGAGAGCTCTCCTTCCCCGGACAGCCGACCGTCGACTTCGGTCAAGGTTGTGGCTCAGGCCGCTGGCTTCACGGCGTCCCCGTCAGGCCAGCCTGCCGAGATACCCGTCCTGTCGGCAGGGCGGTTGACTGGTAGAGCCGACAACCCCTCTTCGCTGGTTTCACCGGTGGAGACCGAGGATCTGCCCGCGCCTTCAGGGCGGCAGTCCCCAGTTAAAGTGTCCGAGCCGAGGGAAGAGCGGGTGTCCCCGGCCCCTTCCCAGGCCCGCCCTCGGTTTCACCGAGGGTCTCGGTCTCGGACTTCATCTCGGTCAAGCCGCTCCCGCCGACATCAGCGGTCTTGGTTTAGGCACCGAAGTAAGTGGCGACACCGCTCCTCCTCGTCGTCCTCCTCGGATGAGGAGAGGCTTCGACGCAGATTGCATCGGCGTTATGAGGAGCTTATGTGGCAGCAGTTGCTGTTGTCCGGGAGTAAGTCGACTCTGATTCATTCCCCGTCTATCAAGTGGCTGTCGCCCGTACGGCCGAAGCAACCATTTGGCGCAGTCGAGAGGCCCATTTCTGGTCCGGTTGTTCGGCCAAATCTAGCTACCCCACCGATTGTGGTGGAACCTCGGTCGGGTCACGGCCTGCCCCACAGGCTGTCTGTCACCCTCACTCCCGACTGTCCTCGGCAGGTGGAGGGTGGCTCAGGCCTGAGGCAGCTCTTCGCAGACTCTTCGGAGTCCGATGACGACTCCTCCCTGTTCCCCAGGTAGGTCAGCCTGGAGTTCTCCGGGGGCCAGTCTCTGGACGATAGCCCATCGTCCTTCATGGGTCTGCTTCGGCTTATCTCGGGGTCCACCGGGATGCAGCTTGAGCCCGTGCCCAAACGGGCTAAGTATCCCCTGACGGAGATACTAGACCCAGGGGATTCTCCCACGGAGGCCTTCCCTGTGGCTGAGGCCATTGTCAGCCCAGCCTTGGAGCTCTGGCAGCGGCCCGCTTCCTGTCCTGCGCCCTCGGCCAGGATGGCCAGGAAGTATGCGGTCCCTACCGGCTCTTTGCCCGGTTTCTCAGAGCACCCCTCTGCCAAGGGGTTAGTCACCGAGAGCGTCTTCCGGCGTTCCGGAAACGCTCCGTATGTGGATAGCCCCCCCGACAAAGAGTCCAAAAGGCTGGACTATGCCAGGCACAGGGTGTACGCTGCGTCCTCCCTTGGCCTCCGACAGGCCAGCTCGGCCGTGCTGATGGCACACTTCTCCCACGCCCTCATGGGCTCCCTGGATGAGGTGATCCCTCATCTCCCGGCCGACCTGTGGACTACGGTCCGGCAGGTGCGGGACCAGGGTAAGGCGGTGGCTAAGCAGCAGCTTCAGACTGCTCTAGACATGGGTGATTCCTGTGCCAGGTCAGTAGCGGCCGCGGTGGCCATGCGCCGCCGGGCGTGGCTGAGGATATCCACCTTCATGGCGGATACCCAGCACAAGTTGGCGGACATCCCCTTCTCGGGGACTGACCTTTTCGGCCCTGGAGTGGAGGGACACCTCCAGCGGTTCGAAAAGTCCAACGCCACTCTGGACTCTGTCACCTCCGCCCAGAGGGACAAAGGCTGCCGGCAACAACAGCGTAAGTCCTTTCGTCCTTCGGCCCCTGCGGCATGACCAGCCCAACTGCACCAGCACAAGGGCCAGCAGGCTCGCGCTTGGTATCCCAAACCCAGGCCAGCGGCTTCCTCCAATAGGGAGCAAGGAGGTAAAGGCCCAGGAGGTCCCTTGGGCGGTCCCTCCTCCAAGCCTGCCCAGTGACGGGTTGAGGGGTGTCGCCCCCAACCTCGTCGCCCTTCCCTGGGTCCCCGTGGGAGGACGGCTCCGCCACTTCCTTTTGCCCGGTCCGCTATCACCACGGACCGTTGGGTGTTGGGGTGGTAGGAAAGGGCCTGCCTCTGGAATTCGAGCAGACCCCTCCCTTTCGAGCCGTCAGCCCCCGGGGGGCCACGGTGTCCGAAGCCTCGCTGTCGGCCCGCCAAGCCGATATTGCCCTGCTTCTCGAGAAAGAGGTGATCAGGAAGGTGGCGGATCCTCCTCAAGACCCGGGGTTTGTGTCCAGGTTTTTCCTGGTCCCAAAACGGATAGGGGGCTGGCGCCCCATTCTCAACCTGCATGACCTGAACAGGTTCCTAAGGTCTCGGACCTTCAGGATGGTCACTCTGGCTCAGATGTCCCATCCTTGGAACTAGGCGTGTGGTTTTGTTCCCTGGACTTCCAGGACGCATTCTTCTCGTCCCGATCCGTCCGTCTCATCAGAGATTCCTCCACTTCAGAACGGAGGGACCTCTTTACGAGTTCCGGGCCATGCCCTTCGGCCTCTCTCTAGCTCCCAGGGTCTTCACCAATTGCAAGGCAGTGGTGACAGCATTCCTGCGGCGCCGAAGGGTCCGGGTGTACCCCTACCCATTTGACTGGCTCTTTGCAGCCCCCTCCAGAGCGGAGGTGGAGCGGTCCAGAAATCTGGCCCTCCAGGTTTGCTCTCAGACTAGCCTTCTCATCAATGAGGCCAAGTCGGAACTCGTGCCAAAGCAGGTGATGCACTTCATCGGGGCAGAGCTCGACTCTCTTCGAGCCAGAGCTCGGCTCCCGGCGGACAGGGCCGGGGTTCTTCCTCCTTGCCCAGTCATTTTTGGTTGGGCAATTGCGCCCTGCCCGGGACTTCCTGCGCCTCCTGGACCTCATGGCGGCCTGCACCAGCGTGGTCTGTTGGGCCCATTGGTACCTGCGTCCCCTTCAATGGGGACTGGCCAGCCAGTGGTCACAATGCTATGATCCGTTGGATCGGTTGGAGACAGTGACCCAGGTAATGTGGAACGCTCTCCAGTGGTGGACCATTCCGGCACATCTGCAGGAGGGCGTCCGCCCCGAGCTGACGGTCTCTCTATCGACCGACGCATCTCTGATGGGTTGGGGTGCCCATCTGGGGGAGCACAAAGCGCACGGCCTCTGGTCCCCTCGGGAGTCCCGATGCCATTTCAACCTGCTGGAGCTCCGAGCGGTCCGCCTAGCTCTCACCGCCTTCGCTCCGTTTCTACGGGGTCAAGTGGTTCGGGTCCAGACGGACAATACCACGACCATGTACTACCTAAACCGCCAGGGCGGGACGCGCTTCATGCTGTTATGCAAGGAAGCTCTCCGCATATGGTCTCTCATGCGCAACCTGGAGGCAGATCTCCTAGCCATTCACGTGGCAGGAGCCTCCAACACCCTGGCCGATGCTCTAAGCCGGATAGGGGCTGCGTCTCACGAGTGGTCTCTCCTGCCGGAGGTAGTGCAAGATCTCTTCTCCCATTAGGGCACGCCTCAGGTGGACCTGTTTGCCTCCAGGGAGAATGCGAAGCTGAGACTGTTCCATGCCCGCCACCCTCAGCAGGGCTCGCTGCAGGGGGATGCCTTCTCGAGGCCGTGGACCCCGGGCCTCTTCTACGCCTTTCCTCCATTTCCCTTGATCCACAAGGTGCTTCTCAAGGCGAGGAGGGACAAGGCGCAGGTGACTCTGGTAGCCCCAGACTGGTCCCGTCAGTTCTGGTATCCAGATCTCCTCAGTCTCAGCTCCAGGCTCCCGAGGCGGCTTCCAGCCGGCCTGGACCTGATCTCAGTCAACCAGGGGAAGGTATTCCATCCGGACCTTCAGTCCCTGCACCTGATGGCCTGGTTCCTGAGCGGCTAGAGTTCCAGGCCTTGGGTCTTTCCGACAAGGTCCTCAACGTCGTTGAGGCATCCTGTAAGGAGTCGACCAGAAAATGCTATGCCTTCAAATGGAAGAGATTCTCCATTTGGTGTCAGGGAAAGGGCCTGGACCCTTCCTCCTGTTCCTTGGCAAGCATTCCGGACTACCTGTGGTCCTTTTTCTCAGCAAGGGCTTCGGTCGACGACCCTTAAGGTGCACCTGGCAGCCATCTCTGCTTACCGGGCATGGGCTGGAAAGCATTCGATGGCGCAGAAGAAGGTGGTCTGGCACTTTCTAAGGCCTTGATCACATTTCCCCTCCGGTGCGAGAACCTCCACCTCCGGGGGATCTACTGCTGGTACTGGCCAAGCTCATGGGCAAGCCATTTGAACCATGCACAGGTGCGATATCTCCCACCTGTCGTGGGAGACCGCTTTCTTGGTGGCTATATCGTCAACCAGAAGGATGGGAGAGCTCCAGGCACCTTCCATGGAGTCTCCTTATCTGGTCTTCCACAGGGACAAGGTTGTCCTGCACCCCCACCCGAAGTTCCTTCCGAAGGTGGTGTCGGAGTTTCACTTTAACCAGGTGTTGACTCTGCCGGTGTTCTACACCAATCACACCTCGGAGACCGAATATAGGCTCCATATTTGGACCCTAGCAGAGCGCTCGCTTACCTTAAGGAGCGGACGGCTGAAGTTCGGGGATAAGTTCGCCAGCTGTTTGTCACCTACGCTGAAGCCGCACCTGGCAGACCTGCAGCCAAGCGGACGATAAGCAGGTGGGTCACCTCCTGCATAGATCTCCGCTATAGGTTGGCAGGCATGGAGCCTCCCAGAGGGATAAGAGCTTATTTTACCCGCCATACCGCTGCATCGGTAGCTGCTTCCAGGGATGTCCCTATCCAGGATATCTGCAGGGCTGCTACCTGGAAGTCGGCACATGCCTTTATTACCCACTACCACATCGACCTTGAGTCACGCTGGTTTTGGGGCCTCGGTTCTCCAGTCCTTATTCCCTAAGTAGGGGGTGTGCCCCTTGCCTCCCTCCTCCCAGAGAACTGCTAGGAGTCTGCCAGACAGTGTGGATGAACAACATATCCATGTCCCTAGAAATACATGTTACTCACCTGTAACCAGGAGTTCTATGACTGTTCATCCACACGACCCACCGACCTCCCCGGCTTTGACGCACAACCTGGCTTCCAGCGGGCTAGATCTGGCGTCATGGGGCAGAGCTGAGAGTTTTACCACCCGGGTGGGTGGGAGGAGCCAGCTTGAAGACCTTCCGGCAAGATTCAAAGCGGCAAGGAACGTGCCAGACAGTGTGGTTGAACAACATATACCATTCCTAGAACTCCTGTTACAGGTGAGTAACCTGTATTTATAAATCATGCTTCAGCAGTAGGAACTTGAAAAAGCGCCTGGCTAGAAAAAACACTACCAGTCTTCAGTTCATGAATGAGTAGCTACCAGAGAAAAATAAATTCTTGTCGATGAAAATAGGACAGTGGAAAAACAGCTTTCACTGGCATGATGCTCACTTTCTCAACGATGGGAGAAAAGGAACCGAAGTGGTTGGGGCCCACCCACATTACATAGGCAAAACTGTGTGCCAGCAACGTGCTCAGCGTCACGTTGATATGGGTGGCCCCATTGCGTATACGTTTCCTGGGAGGTCATGACACCAGTGGCTTACAGCCAGATGTATTATTGCTTTACTGAGCTACCTTTGAAAAAAATGTGGACCCGTTTCTGTCTTCAGACAAGACACATTTGCCTTTTTGGAGTTCCCGTGTTCAGGTTAAAGGACGGCCTGCAATTCTCATTTTCTGAGATTCCTCCCACACTCATGGCATTCTGTTCAGAGAAGAAAAAAGCAAGCTACCAACTTGAGAAGCCAAATCAGCTTACCCTGTAAGGTACGGAAGGAGAGATTCCAGTACTGTCATTCTAAACTTTGTTAATCATATGCCCTGGTGACAGATAATCCTTGGGTCCCACTAGCCTTCAACTCTGCTGTCTAGGGGTGGCTTGCAATGGGCTTTACCCTAACCAAGAGACTCATTCCATAAGCCTTACTTGTCACTTCAGAGACCATCCATTCCTGACATTTTTTTCCCCCTTCTCCTCAGCTGGACCTCTTCCACATTGTTACTCCCCCGTCACCCACTGTCCCTGAGGCTTACAGCCCTGAAGCTTTGCACTAACCCAAGGATTCCCCCTGTGGTTGCGCCTCCTGGGTTCCCCAGGCCTGGAAGGAGACTAGGTAACAGATGCGATAGCAGACATCCAGTACAAGGTGCAGAGCCTACAGGGGAGTGCAGCATCATTCCTCAATGGCTTCCGCTTATTCCGCCATTTTCTCCCCTCGGGCAAGGACTGAGTCGATGCACTCTTAAAACAGTCATTACCAATTACCAGTGAAAAACACAACCAGCCGGAGGTGTGGCTTAACCATAGCCAAGATGGCAGCATAACTTTCTCCCGCTGTTCTTTGATGGCCTTCATCCTTAGTCATCCGTGGTTCTACACCCTCTCTAGCTGACTCAGTGTAATGTGCCATAAAATACTTAGTGCCTAGTACAAGAATATTTCTTTTTTTTGTTTCAGCTTACGATGCGCTGACATTGGTTATGTGAAATCTGTTTTGGCCCTGGGCTCCTTCCCCACAGTCGTGGTCGGCATGGCGACAGTACTCCCACTCGATCAGGTTAAACAAATGTTCTCTTAGTTCCTAAAAGAAATTAAATACCTAAAATAGAAGCCAGAGCCAACTCTCAAACCATCTCTAAACTAAACTCACAAGTGAAAACTACTGATCAACAAAGTTTATCCACCAAGCTTTCCTGTCAGACTCTCCAGGCATAGTTACAGGAGCAGGCCAAGATCGTCCACAGTGTACAAGACAAGGTGAATGATTTTGACAATTGGGGACACAAGAACAATTTGCGCTTTGAGGGGTTCCTCGGGAAGATCGAAATGAAGGCTACAATCTGTTTTTTCTTTCATGCCTTGCCTCTATTCCTCAGGCTACCAGGGGACCCCTGATTTAATATTGAGCAGGTCCATAGAGCTCAGTCACCAGTGCCAAGAAAAGGGGAGAAACTGTGTCCGACACTGGCCAAGTTCCTCAGATACCAGGTCAAAGAGGACATTTTATGAAGTTCACAGGAGCTGGGCTTGCTGAAATGGTAGAGCATCCTCTTGTGATTTTTTCATGATTTTTCTGGAGAGCTCACAGCAAAGCAGAGGGCCTACACAGAGATCAGACAGGTTCTCCACCAACTTTGGGTTCTAGTCAACCTCTGCTACCCAGCCCAACTTTGTCTGATTCACAGTGATATTCCAGTTATATTTAACTTGCTGGTGGTGGCCAAAACATACATTCAGACACACTGGCCTGCGTTATCTTGAGGCCCTAGAAAATGGAACATTGCAGTAGCAGTGCCACAGAGCCCGAGCAACAGGTGGACATGGCCCCACCAGCACTGCCTGCAGCATTGGAGTCCCCCTCAGCAGTGCAACTGAAAGAAGAGCAATGGCTGCCCCTGAAAATAAAACTGAGGAACCGCAACTGGAAGAAATCCAGAAAGGAAGCTGTTACTGCCTTAGTAAAGTGTGGTCCCCGCAGTCACAGTGGGAAGTCAGCAGATAATGAAGAAGAGATGGCGTGCTTGCTGACTGCAAACAAGTTTGCTCCTCTCTGACTGGAATCTCATGAACCTCACCCCAGAATCGAGAGGCAGCCTGTTTGTCAGCTCACTCCTTGCACACCCTCAACCATCCAAGGACAGCCACTCCCGATGCCAAAGCCTGCAGCCTTCTGGGCTACAGTAGTCGCAGATTACATCCCACGTCCAACACTGAGCTCATCAGGCCCAGAGGATGGTTTGCTGCAGACCACTTGCCAACACGCTTCGGCTGGATCTCCTAATGCATTGACCTTAATCTAAGGGACTTGATTAGGTTAGACTGCTATTACTTTGCTTACAGACTTTGTCAGGGGAGGAGGAGGGGGGAGGACCTGTTGCTCAGTCCCATATCACCAGACTTCAGTGGGACTTCTGTTTGGGCATGCAGTCTACTGACCCGTGATGCAAGCCTATCTCTACGTTTGGGGCAGCTGTAATCTCACAGTCTTTGCCAACTACCTAATGTTGCAGGGGGCTGGGACATAAACCTAATATGGACTTACTTTAAAATGTATCCTTTGCCTGCAGATTTAGTGTGATTTGAAAGGGAGAGGGGGAGGTGGACAGGTTATTTGGGTATGGCCCACCATTATATAGTGGGCAGAATCAACATAATATGGCTATTGTATCAAGATGATCCTTCTTCTAATGGGTCCTTGACATGTTGCCTATCATGACCACACCACAGCTTACATCAGGGAACTACAGCCCTTCCCCACCCCCACCTTCATTCCTGCAACGCTGTTGTAAACTGACAGGGGATAGCTTGTCCTCACAGCAGCACTGCAGACCAGCACTGGGATGCGCGGACTGTTTGTGAGTCCCCTTCATCCCTAACTCTCTGTCTAGAGTGCTCTGTACCTGTATGGAGGCCCTTGCTACACAGCTGTTTGTGTAGCCAGAGCATTCAGTAGCCCGGACTTGATGCATACAGCCCACCCCTCACCACGGCACATTCTCAGCCTCAGCATGCTTCTGCTGGGGTAATGTGCCTAGCTGGTACAGAGTGACCACTCATAATGGGAGGCTAGTAGAGGCTGAGCCTGCCATTGCACTGTGGGAGAGTTTGCAGTGGGGCTGGGGGTGGTGCTCGGGACTGGACTGGACCTGCCCACAGATGCCACTCTGGGGGGCCTGGGGGCAGCTCAGGGTGCCAGCACAGCCAGCTGCAGTGGTCTCTCCCTTAAATAGCCCTCCCTGGTGGACCCTATATGTCAGAGTACCCTGGGAGTGCAGCTGCCGATAAAGCATCACCCCTTACAGCTTGCTTTCCTTTCTTACCATTCTTTTTACTGTGGGTCCCCTCCTGTCTCTCTCCCTAAGCCGAGCCCTTACTTTGAGCGGTCCCCAGCTCCAATTGTTGGCTCTGGGTGATGCACCCTTACCCTTGTACTTTGCCGGTTGCAATGCTCAGTGGCCATGGCCAGTCACAGATAAAGTTGAGGCATGAGAGTATAAATGTGAGCCTGCTCTGTTACTGCATAGTAACAGCACTCTAGCTTGGGAGATCCCTTGCATCCCCCTCCAGCGATATGGCCCCTTGGTACATAGCAGATCTCTTGCTGCACTGCCAAGTGAATTGTCTCTAGGTCAGTTCTTCCCCTTCATCACAGGGCTCTCTCTCTCCTCAACTACTGTGAACCGAGTGTACCAGGGAGCACCTCTTTAGGCTCAAGGGCTGGGGGGAAGAACTGGTGTTTTTTCCTCCAGGGACAGTCACTCAGTCTGAGCAGTTACATGCCGCTGGGGCTCTTTGGTATGCCCAGCTAGAACTCTCCAAGGTTCCAGAGCATCTGTTATGTGCATACTGTATGTTGGTTTGTTTTTCTTTGTTTCTTGGTTACTTGGTCAAAGGGACAAAAGAAGGCTAAAAGCCCATAGACATTGTCCTCCACATATGTGGATCATTAATAGTGGCCCCTATCTAGTTAACCATTTATCCAGTTTGAGTTTAAAATTAATAAAGGAAGGGGCATCAACAACATCCTGTGGAAGTGTATTCCAAAGTCTCGGGGTTCTTATTGAAAAAGAATTTTGTCTTTTTTTTGTTTTACATATAGCTATATCTAACTGTTTATTGTTTAATCTTGGTCCAATTTTCCTAGTAGCAAAGGAAATACCACATTGCCTCATTAAAGTTGGATTTTGAATAATCTTAAAAAGTTGAAGTAAGTCCCCTCGCTGTCTTCTTAGTTTGAGAGAATGCAGCCCCGTTTTGTGTAATCTGGTTTTATAGTCCAACTGCAACAGGTGGGGTATAGATTTGGTGACTCTTTTCTGTATCCTTTCTAACCTATCCACATCTCCACAAAGGTAGGGACTCCAGAATGGTGAGCCATAATCAAGATATGGTCGGATGTGTGACCTATACAATGGTATAATGCATTGCTCGATTCTGGAGACAAAAGTACCATTGATTCTACGAAAAAGTGAATTTGTTAGATTTGCTATCTTATTGCAGTGCAAAACATATGTAAGTTTGTTGTTGATTAAAATCCCTAGGTCTTTTTCTAGGCATGAAGCCTTAATTGTGCTATTGTTCAATGTATATATTTGTTTAGGGTTATTTTTCCCAAAGTGCATAACGGCACATTTGGTTGTATTAAACTCCATTTTATTGATACGGGCCCAATGCTCGATAGATATAAGATCATTAAGTAGGATTTGTCTGTTTTCAGCATTATTAACAGCACCACCCAGTTTGGTATCATCAGCGAATTTAATAAGTATGTTGGAAGAATAAATTTTCATGTCACTAATGAAGATGTTAAACAAGGTGGGCCCCAGGACAGAGCCCTGGGGAATCCCACTTGTAACCCATCCCGTGTCTGATAACGTGCCGTTTACCCTAACCCTCTGTGATCTATTCGTTAACCAGCTTTTTATCCATAAAACTAGAATTTCAGAAAAACCTAAACAGGTAAGTTTGGAAATGAGGATACTATGAGACACTTTGTCGAAGGCCATTGTAATCCAGTAAGATAACATCAGAGGGAATGTTTGAATCTAAATTAGAGCTAATAAGGTTATAAAAGGTCAATAAATTAGTGGTGCATGACAAACCCGATCTAAACCCATGTTGGGTAATATCTGTAAGATTTAGGGATAAAATCTCCTTGTCCAAGAGTGATTTGATAATTTTTTCAAGTAGTTTGCACGGGATAGATGTTAAACTAATGGGACGATAATTATTTACTAGTGAGTGGGAGCCCTGCTTATGTATGGGGTGATTATTGCAGCTTTCAGTCAGGAGGAACTACAGATTAGTAAAGTGATTTGTTAAAAATCATTGTTAGTGGCAATGTAACTATTTTTTTTGTGCCCAGAAGAAATTTTGGGCATATACCATCCGGACCCGGGCTAGTAGTTTTCTTCAAAGCTGTGAGTAAATTGTAGACATCATTTTGTTGAACTAGTTGTTTATTGGTAATTGTAGATGGTCTAACTGAAGTGGGTTGTGGGAAATTGTAGACATCGTTTTGTTGAACTAGTTGTTTATTGGTAATTGTAGATGGTCTAACTGAAGTGGGTTGTGGGGAATCTTGAGTGAATACTGAAGTAAAGTAATTGTTTAATGTAGATGCTATAGCCAGATCAGAGTTTATTGTTTTATTATTGAGCATAAGGGGACCAATTATTTTATTGTTACCTTTTTTACTGTTTAGGTAGGCATATAAAGATTTATGTGAGTCTTTTGTATGTGCTATATGAAACTCAAGATTTCTTTTTGCTGTTAATATAGATTTTTTAAGAAGTTTTACTGATTCTCTATACTGTATTAATAACTTATTGTTACTTGTCGAAGTATTGTTGCTATTCTTTTTTAAACGTGTGAATAATTTCTGTTTACGCCGTGTTTGTTTTTTAATGGAAGCATTGAACCATGGGGGGATCTTACCTTTACAGTTATGAGTACATTTATTTGGTACATATTTATGTTCAATTGAGGCTATTTGTGATTTTAAAAGGTCCCATGCCTCGATAGTATTTAGGGGAGTTAAGATGTAATCCCAATTGATTTTACCTAGGTGTTCATTTATTTTTTGAAAGTCTGCCCTCTCGTAGTGTTTAATTATTTTTTTGCTGGGGGCTGAACTTGCTGGGGGCTGAACTGTGAAGTGAAATTATGGAAAAGAATATTGATTTGTGATCGCTATTACCAAGGGAATCAGTTATATGTAAATTATTTATGAGTACATCTTGGCTAGCTATAACGAGGTCAAGAATATTATTACCCCGAGTGGGTTCTTTGACTAGTTGGTATAAACCCAAGTCGATAATAGTTGTGAGGAAATTGTTTTCAATAATATTAGAGCCCGTCAAAGTATCCCAGTTAATATTTGGGAGGTTGAAGTCTCCCAAAAGAAGAACAAGGCCCTTACTGGAGAACTGGGAAATATCCTCAAGTAATTTAAGATTTTGAGTACTATCTAGTGAAGGGGAACGATAGCAGGTACCTACCAAAACTTGGGGGAGACCTTTAGGTTGGATATATACCCATACACTCTCTGAGTTTTGTTCAATAGGAGATTGGTATGAGGGGAAACTGTCCTTAACATAGAGACTGACTCCTCCCCCTGATTTTGTATCTGGCCTATTTTTAAAGAAATGTTTATAGCCTGGAATCTCCGATGACCAGTTCCTATAGGAGTTACCCCAGGTTTCAGAGACAGCAATCAGTGACAGATCTAGAAGATGGGCTTTTAGTTCCAATTCAGCTTTTTTAGCAATATTCAATGATCGTGCATTAAGAGATAAAGTGTTTAGATGTGAGTTAACAAGTTCTGACCCCTTTTCAAGAGTTTTGGATGACCGTCCAGACTCCCCCTTATTGGTTAGTTTAAATGGGAGTTAATATGAGAAGCAATCTTTTTCCCAAGTATGACACTTCCTTTTCTGCTGAGGTGTAAGCCATCCCAACAGTAAAGGGAAGGATTAAGATGAAAGTCCTTCCAGTGGGCTAGACAGTGAATACCCTGTCTGAGGCACCATGTCCTCAACCATTCATTTATGATTTTAACTTTAGAGTTAATGGTGTCACTTGCTCTTGGGATAGGAAGTATTTCTGAAAGGCAGATGTCACAGCCCCTTTCAACCAATAGATTTCAAAGGGAGACAAAGTCCTGTTTTATACCATGCAAGGGTTGCTTAGTAATATCGTTAGTTCCCCCGTGGACAACAATTAGTGGATTTTTCCCTGCGGACTTTAAAATGGGTTTAAGCATAGCTGTGATGTCAGAAATCCTGGCACCGCAATAGCTCAAACTAGAACGATGTTCTTTGTCCTGGTTACAAACAGTGTGGTCAATATATTTTGTTATGGAATCTCCAAGTATGTAGACTTCTTTGTGGTTAGTTAATGTGTCTAATACACAAGGGGGTTGTATGGGGAGGGAGGTGGGGCTCCGTTGGATAAATTATTAGATGATGTATGTTGCAGGGGACTATTCTCAGCAGTTTGACTAAGTTTGGGACTGATTACTACAGATTCCTCAATGAGGTTGGTTAAATGCTCAAATGAGTTATGGGTAGAAATTGCATAAGTGCCTGAGGGAGAGAAATCATTAACCACTGACTTAGGCTTGGCTTTACATTTTTTTGGTAACCAGAGATTTGCTTTGTCAGCTGTGGACCGTTGTTGAGTTGATGTGGAGGGAGTAGAGGTGGAGGTAGGTTGTTCAAACATTGAAGAGTGAATGACATTTAGTTGGGACTTAGGGTTAGTTTCATTGCCTATTTTTGCTGAGATTGGAGTGTTGACCTACACCATGTTTGTTGTGATTGAAGCGTTGGCTTCCACTAATATTGACATTTGGTCAATATAATCCTCCAAAGCCTTAATTTCAGGATTAACAGACAATTTAGGTTGAAGTCTATAGACTTCGTTTTGTAACTCAGTAATTAGAATACACTTGTCACACTTAAAGTCAACGATATGTTTACCCACGGCATACATTTTACATGTAATGCAATATTTGTTTGCCTTCTTCATAATGAAAATTGGAACTTACTCAGACAAACTCTGAGATCTTTGTGGTTGTTGGTATTTTATTAGTATTACCTTGTTGTCCCCTTAGTCCACGATGGACCACGATAGTACTGAAGACGCGTGTCTCTGCGTCTTGACCACCATGCGCTCGCCCCGCTCGCTAGAGCTGCTGTTTTAGGTCGAAACCGAAGTGCTATTATGCTTTACTCTGTTTCGCGATGCTCCAATTTTGGTATCAAACTTCAGAAAAGTCTTCAAAAAGGCTATCTTAGCTGTTGTATAATGTTTTTTTTTTAGACAAAAAGTCTCACTGGTTTGCAAATAACGCTCGGTATTAACTGATTTACTGGGAGGAAGGGGAGAAGGTGTAGCACAGTCCTCCAGCACCCCACAATCCCTTGCAACAGCCACTAACAAGCTGTCAGTGAAGGGAAGGTACTCCAGCAACAGACAGTCACAAAAGTGTATTTCACTGATAAAAGTATTCAAAATAACACTCAAGTTCCATATAATGGTTATAAACCTCTCTCCAGAGGCAGGCTGTGTGGTCACAAAGTTTATATGAAGCCCCGCTCGCTAGAGCTGCTGTTTTTAAGGGCCGAAACCGGAAGTGCTATTGCGTTTTACTTCCGTTTTCGCGATGCTCCAATTTTGGTATCAAACTTCAGAAAAGCCTTCAAAAAGGCTATCTTAGCTGTTGTATAATGTTTTTTTTAGACAAAAAGTCTCACTGGATTGTTGCCTGTTTTCTTGTTATGGTGCTGCATACAGTCTCTAAATGTTAGCATTCAGCTCTACACTCTTAAGATGTACATCCTCTACCCCAGAACCCTGCTACCTTCCCTACTTGCCTCTGTTGGAGATGATAGTTCACAAACCCTCCCATCTGTACTGAGATGGACCTGCTTGTGTCTTCCAATACATCTCCCTAGGCCAGATCTCCCCCCGCAGTCCTCCATAATGGCTGATCTTCTCCAGTGTCATTTTTGGAATGTCCACGGACTAAACTCCCTGGTTAAACAAAAGTAAGTCCTGGCTTATTTGAAAAGGCTGACAACTCAGGTGGTGCTTCTTCAGGAAATCAAACTGTTATCTGCAGACCCCCAAACCCTTCACAGAGAATGGATGGGTATAGAAACGCACAGTTCCGCCCCAGGATTTCGATCCTAATACACAAAACCCTTCATTGAAAGTGCTTCAAACTGCCAAGGATACAGATAGAAGAGGGGTGTTAGCCCTCCTGGAAACCCAAACTGTGCCTTTGGTGATAGGCAGTTTATATGCACCCAATACCTTCTTTTCCTACACTTTTGCAGACCATCTTGTGCAGTTTAACGCAGTTAGTGCCCCTGGTTTTACCATGCTGCAGTGACTATAAAGTTGCCGACATCCCCGACTGTGCCGTGTCTCAACACCGATGGGAAATAGAGCGATACTGGTCAGGAAGCAGTGCGGGGAGGCTGCGCCGCACCCCCTGGACTTAATGATTGTCAACTCCAGGGGGTGTGGATCATGGGAGAGAGCAGCTCACAGCAGCATTGCTGTAAATATCCATCGCTGCAGCAACCCGTTCGACACTGTGGATGCCGAACAGGTTGTCGCTGTGATGGAGTCACTGGGGGGGGGGGGTCATTGTTTGAACGGCATACCAGTGCCCCTCCATTGATAGGAGGAGACTTTAATCTCACCTTGGACTCAACAATGAACCACAGCATGGGCATGGTAGAACCTCCTGCTAAAGCAGTCCAGGCAGTCTCTGTATGGTCAGAAGTCCAGGCCCTCACAGATATGTGGCGTCTTCATCACCCCTTTGATGAAGACTACACGTGCCACTTGCTAGTACATGGAACATACAGCTGGATTGATCTCTACTTTCCACACCAGTTCTACAGATGGTGATAGCTGTGGCGTCCAGCTCCTCATAATTTCCAGCCATGCTGTGGTACAACTGGACCTGTTGTGGGGCTTGACACCTTCCCAGCCCTCCTCATGGCACCTTGACCCAACATTTCTAACATGGGCGCAAGCAGCAATGGCTGAATTTTTCTGCCAGAATGACAGTGCAATGTCGGCAGCCACCCTCTGGGAATAATATAAAGCTGATATGAGGGGGCACATAATTGGATATGCAACCCGTTATCGTAGGGGCAGAGAGATAAAGTTAACTGATCTAGAGGATCAGTTACGGAGACAAGAAGCGGGGCTTAAACCATTGCATTGGTGCAGTACCACATCCTCTCTTCAACAATCCATCATCAAGCTATGCTTGGATTGGGGGGAGGAGGAGAGAAAAGCAGAAAGGTGCTGTCATACCACCTCAAAAAGCAGCAAGTGGAGCAGCATATAGCTGGCCTGAGGAACTCAAAGGGCAACTCAGCTCCTCCCTAGATCACATTAGCAAAGTCACGAGCCTCTTCTACTAGAAATTATATAGTTCACCCCCCAAAGGCTGCTACAGATACCTTTCTGAACCCACTTAAGCTCCCCCTGGATGTCACAGAGACTGGGCAGTCACGTAAGGCATTGAAATCTCACAAAGCCCCCAGACAGGATGGTTTCCCCACCATGATGCCTATCCCCTCATTGTCTGAACTGTGTTATGCCAGTTTATGCAAACTTGTCGTACTGTATGTAGATGTTGTCTATCTTCTCATTGTCTGAACTGTGTTTTGCCAATTTTTATTGCACTGTATTTTGATGTACCATATTGTCCTACCAGGACCTCCTTGTAAATGAGCATGCTCAAAGGAGTTAGCCTGCAATAAACTTGAACTTGTTTCTGCAAGCCACATCTCCTGTAGTCTGCCCTATCTTACAAAATGCTGTATGCCGAAGCCACGCAGGTAGGAGGCTTCCCACAAACCATGCGGCAGGCCATTATTACAGTCTTACCCAAGAAGGGGAAAGACTCCTCCCAACTGATCAGCTACCAACCCATCTTCTTAATCACGACTGACAGCAAGATCTGCGCTAAGGCCTTAGCAGTCAGACTAGACTCCCTGTTACCCTTCCTGACCCCCCATCTCAGGCTGGCTTTGTGCAAGGTCAACGCAGCTCGGAACACCACAGAACACTAATTAAAATCATAAATGCATCTAGAGGTAGCCCCACTCCATCTGCAGCTATTGCAGTAGACTTCAGAAAAGCTTTTGATTCAGTTGAGTGGTGGTATCTTTACCTTGTGCTGCACCATATGGGTTTCAGCCCAACATTTCTAAGTTACTTGTGTGCCCTGTACTGCGACCCTCAGGCCAGAGTGCTCACCAACCACACACTATCTTAGCTAGTCTCCTTGGCGAAAGGAATGAGACAGGGATGCCCACTTTCACCTCTCCTTTTTGTTGTGGCCATTAAGCCCCTAGTTGTGGCCATCTGCCTCTCCAAAGACATACATGTGACCCAGGTGGGTCAAGAACAGCACAAAGCACCAAAGCACTCCTATACACTGATGATACACTAATCTTCACAAGCCACACACCCTCATTACTTCCTCATCTTATCTCCCTGTTACAGGAGATCTTACTTCAAGAGTCAGCTCTTGCAGCAGGTAACACAGGTAGGACTAAAGGCAGCAGGACCCCATGGAAAACTTCTAGCTAGCAGTCTGTGGTGGGGATCACCCTGATGTTGGCCCGCCCTGACGTCACACATGGTATGAAGGGAGGGCGGTCCCCGGCATCCCTCAGTTCTTTTCCTGCTGTTGATTCGCATTCATTGGCTCCACGGATCACCTCTCACTAGTTCGACTGCCATTTTGCTAAGATTTCTTAGTTGGATTTCTTGTTTTTTTCCTCAAAAAATTTCGCTTTTTCTGCCCAGATAGTTGTGTATGCCATCTTCTCCAACATCCTCCATTGAACGGCACCTTCCAAGTGTGCCTGTGGCAAACAAATCCCGTCCAAGGATGGCACTCTGCCTGCCTGCTGTGCCTAGGCCCCGACCACGATACCCAGGCCTGCCCACACTGCCAAAAGTTCAACAGCAGGACGAGGATCCGCCGACAGAAGGTTCTTCCAGCTTTCTTCACAGAGCAACGTTTAGCTGCCATGCCGAAAGATTCCTCTTCAGGGAAGGGGGGGGTTCCTCCCATCAGAAATCTTCAGGAAAGCACCTCAAGTAGAAGAGGAAGGAGAGAAAAAAGGAGAGCTCTCCCTCCAAATCTAGATCCTTACGCTCCTGCTCTGCCTCCCGTGGCAGCTCTGACTGACTCCCAGGTGACCCGTTCTCCTGGATGACTAACGGTTGTCAAACCCCCCCCACCCTAGTCAGGAGCTAAGGACCACGGCTCTGGGTCTTCGGGCCCCACCCTACAGCCGCTTAAAGTCTGGCCGCCTTATCAGGCCTAAGGCCGGCACTCTGACCTCAGCAGGCTCTCCTCAGGACCGAAGTCAGTTCACTCCTGGCCTCTGTCTCTGGTACCGACTCCTGGGATAAACATAAGGATTCCAGGCATTCCTCCAGGAGATCTGCCTCTCGGCCACCCAGGCCATCGAAGCCGCCATCCGAGAAACGTCGGGCATCACATCATTCATCTGGTGGCGACACCCGCCAGCTACACCCGACTGACATTGCTGCTTTGGCAGCACCGCCAGTCTAGTCCCGAATGTCACCAGTTTCTCCCCCCCCCCCCCGCCACTAGCTGACGATTGCTTGTGATGCAGTCTTCCCGAGGATGGCTGGACAACGGCCTTGAACCAGGTGTTTGCTACCGACATTGGGCCTGCTACTACAGCGCCGAAGTTGCCCCAGGTCACCCGTTGTCACTGGATCACGGCTCCAGACAACCGATTCAGAGCCTAAGCTCCACCTATTCCAGATCAAGGATATCTTTGGTTATTGGTGGGAAACCATCAGGACGGACCTCCTGCCACCAAAACTTCCTGGGACAGAGGCTCCTCCATTGATACCGAGGCCCCTCCTGTGACTGAGCCTACTCCGGGTAAGGCTAGCCACAAATGCTGCTCTAAGTCCCAGTCCAGGAGCCAAAGCTCCTCTGGCTCCTCCGAGCGCCATAGGCACAAACGCCATTGTACTAGGTCACGGTCCTCCTCCTCCGTGGACTCGGACTCGTCCTCCTTGGTACCCTCATCTGTTGGGGACCTGTCCCCCTAGACCCAAGGGACACTTCCAAGTCACCGCCAGATGATCCCGCCTTCATGGAGACCATGCGCTATATTTAGGCCAGCATGGGCTGGGAGACAGAGGACCTTGACCCGGAGAGACTCCGCTTGACCAAGTACTTGCACCAAAAAGGCCCGAAGCTGGTGGTCATCCTGCCCTTGGTGGACATGTTCGCGGACGTCACCAAGGTGGCCTGGAAATGCCCTCACACCTCTTCCGCAGTACCCAAACAGGCAGACTGCCTTTACAGGACCCTGAAGGAGGAACCCTTTCTGGGTGAGCAGCCTCTGGCAGACTCTGTTGCCATCTCGGCTGCCCATGACAGATCCCAGAGGCTGAGGTATCTCAGCACTCAGCCTCCGGATAGAGTATCTAAGCAACTGGATGTGATGGGGCGTAAGGTTTCTTCATCAGCAACATGTACCAAACCATGTCTTAATTTCTTAACACATATGGTACAATTTCAAAATGTCCTTTGGGAACAAGGGATCGACATCGTCAAAGAGATCCCAGAATCCCGCAGAAGGCTGAGCTGAAAAAGCTGCTGAAACAGGCTCAGACATGGGCACGCATGTCCTCCAGTTTGCCTACGAGTTGACGGACATGGCTGCATGGGCCACAGCCACTGGAGTGTGTGTCCGACGACATTCGTGGCTCCGGGTCTCAGGGTTTGTCCAAGATGTCCAAACAAACATCTTGGTGCACCATTTAATGGTTCTGTCCACTTCAGTGAGGATTCCGACAGGATCATCCTAAGTTGCAGGATTCTGGCAAGGCTATTCAGTCCATACATTCCATGTACAAGCCCGAAACAAAGGCCCTTTTCGAAAGCCTCGATTTTGCGGAAAATGGGGACAACAATCTTGTTTTCAACCACTGCAACAACAGCGTGGTGGCTATGGCCACGAGGACCCCTCGAAGCTCTGCAGGATCCGGGTCTCAGGCTACCAAACCAGCCTGGGCAGCTCTCCCTCCACCCCACCACAGCCTGAGTCCTTGCTAGGCCCACCCCCTCCCATAACCCTGATGGGGGAGGTGGTCAGAGGTCACTTTTCTCTCTACCACAAGGATTAGCGAGAGATCACCTCCGACCAATGGATCCTGCAAATGATCGACAAAGGGCACTCAAAGTCTAATTCGTCCAGATGCCACCGGACAGGCCTCCACTTCCCTCCTGCAAGTTCCGCTGTTCCCCGGCCCACGCATAGCTCATCCAGGGCAAAATCCAGCCTCTTCTACTCAAGAGGGCCATAGAGCCTGCTACCCCCACTCAGAGGGGAACAGGAATCTATTCACATTTCTTCCTTGTGCCCAAAAAGACGGTGGACCTATGCCCCATCTTGGACCTCAGCGACCTCAACCAGTTTGTTGAGTACAAATGGTTTTGGATGGTCACTCTGCAGGGATTACTGCCCATGATGCATCAGGGGGATTGGCTAGCATCACTGGATTTGCAGGAGGCCTATCTTCAATCTTAGTGGCCAACCCTCACAGGAGGTTTCTCAGGTTTGAGTTTCAAGGAAGGCACTACCAATTCAGACCATTGCCCTTTGGCCTATCTTCAGCCCCAAGGATTTTTATCAAGTGCCTGGCGGTGGTCGCAGCAGCCCTCCGAAGGAAAGGGCACCATGTTTTCTCTTACATGGATGACTTGCTCTTAACGGCCCTGTCCAGCAAGCAACTGCAGTGCACGATCCAGGACACCTGTTCTCTTTTCGGAGAACTGGGTGTCACCATCAATGCGGCAAAGTCCTCCATGCTTCCAACCCAATCCCTCCAGTTTATTGGGACGCTGCTCGATACCACTTGAGGGAAGGCCTTTCTCCCAGAGGACAGGGCACTTTGACTCCAAGGTCTGGCCCACTACGTCTTGTCCCTCCCAAGGGTTCCAGCCAAGACACTTCTCAAGCTACTAGGCCACATGGCTGCCTCCATTACTACAGTCCCCCTAGCCAGACTGCATATGAGGGCAATTCAGTGCACTTTGGAGAGTCCAGTGGGACCAAAGATGGAATGACCTGGACCAACCGGTCTCTATCCCAGAACCGGTCCGTCGGGAGCTCAACTGGTGGATGACATTCCCTTCTCTGGCAGATGGGGGACGCCCTTTCAGAGAACAACTCCGGCTCAAGTCCTGTTGTCGGATGCTTCCGGCATAGGTTGGGGCACACATCTGGGCGTCCACAGGACACAGGGCACCTGGTCTGCAGCTGAAGAGCCCCTGCATATCAACATCCTAGACATGAGGGCAGGTCTATATGCCCTACAGGCATTGAGTACGGCACTTCACCCGAGACACCTCCTCATACAGACAGACAACATGGCGGTGGTGTTTTACCTCAACAAACAGGGCGGCACCCACTTGTACCCCCTTTGTCAAGAAGTAATGCTGTTATGGAACTGGGCCATAACTCACCGCTTGGATGTCTCAGCGGTTTACATCCCAGGGGCTTAAAATACCCTGGCCAACATTCTCAGCAGGACACAGTCTAGAGTGCATTAGTGGGTTCTTCTGCAGTTTGTCATAGAAAATCTCTTCAACAGATGGTGCAGGCTGGAACTGGACCTCTTTGCAACGCAGAGTTGCCCAGTTTTTGCTCGCTAGATCCAGGGCCTGGAGTTTTCTGGCGAGATGCATTGTCCCTCTTCTGGAGGAGGAGGTTCTTTTACGTGTTCCTTCCCTTCCCGCTCCTACAGAAGGTACTTCTCGAGCTGCAAGCAGAAGGGGCAGTAATGATCCTTGTGGCCCTGACAGATTTGGTTTCCCCTGCTGCAACAGCTAGCAGTCGAACCATTGTTTCCCCTGTCACTGAGCTTTCACTTGCTCTCTGAGAACAATGGGACCTTGGTACCCCTTAACCTGTGGTCGTTGCATCTCCATGCATGGCTCCTGAGGACCTAGCCAAGTCGTGCTTTGGGGTCTCAGAAAGGTTTGCCAATGTACTGGTGGCCACTAGAAATCCTTCCACCAGAGCCACGTACGCCATGAAATGGAAGCATTTTTGCCTCTGGGCTATTGCCCGCCATCTTGATCCCTTGGCCTGCCCAGTGATCTCAATCCTTGAGTACATGCTGTCACTCTGATTCAGGGTTGGGCTACTCATCAATCAAAGTCCATTTGTCTGCAATCTCTGCCTACCATGCCCCTGTTCAAGTCAAAACCGTGGCATAGCTGGACCTGGTCCACATCTTCCTGTGGTGTATTCTCTATATGAAGCCCCCATCAGGGACCCCGTCCCCTCTTGGGACCTTCTGTTTGTGCTGGAAAAGCTCACTTTACCCATTTGAGCCAGCCGTGAACTGCAAGCGTTGCTTCTTTTCCTGGAAAGCGTTATTTTTGGTTGCCGTTACTTTGGCTTGGAGGATTTCTGAGCTACAGGCTCTGATGTGTAAGGAGCCTTATTTGGTGTTCTACAAGGACCAAGGGGCCTTGAGGACCAATCCTAAGTTCTTACCGAGTTAGTGTCCGAGTTGACCCTGAATCAGGACATACACCTCCCAGTGTATTACCTGGAGGCAGTGTAGTGCAGTGGTTAAGGCTCTGAGCTGCAGATCTGGAGACCTGGGTTTGAATCCCACAGCCGCCTAGGTGCATACTGTGTGATCCTGGGCAAGTCACTTAACTTTCTTGTGCTCCCAGGTCGCATCTGGGGCTCAGGGGTAATGTGAGGAAATTATTTTTCATGGAGAGAGTGGTGGATGCATGGAACCGCCTTCCTGGGGAGGTTGTTGGGTCTAAAACAGTGGGGGAATTCAGACATGCATGGGACAGACATAAGGCAATTGTAGTGGGGGTGGCAGGAAGTAGGCTGTTGGTTAACTAGAATCTGCAGCTTATGCAGTAGGTAGGGAAATGGGCAGACTGGGTGGGCCAAGTGGTCCTTATCTGCCGTCAAAGTCTATGTTTCTAAGCTTCGGCTTAGTGTGCTACTCCTGGTTAAACAGTGTTCCCTTTCCCCTGTTATCCAGAACACTCAAACCGGGGTGAGGCTATTCTCCACATGCTGGATGTCAACTGTATTTTGCATTATTATCTCTCCAGAACTTGAGAGTTTAGACGCTCTGATCAGCTTTTTGTTTCCTTTGCCCCCAGGATCCAGGGGGGCTTCTGTGGCCAAACAGACCCTCTCCAAATGGCTGGTTAACTACATTTCTTTTTGTTACCAGAAATATGACAAACCTTTGCCGGGCTCAGTGAAGGGTCACTTCATGAAGGGAGCACCAGTGTCTGTTGCCACTCTTAGGAACGTGTCCTCGGCTGACATTTGTGCGGCCACCACATGGAATTCGGTACATACTTTCGTCAGGTATTACAGTCTTGACATTGCCTCCAGATGCAGAGCGGGCTTCGGCCTTGCTGTTCTGCAGGGACTTATCTCCTGTGGGCATTCCCATCTTGGCATTTCTCTGCTTCTTATACCTGGGATTAGTCTGGGTCTTCTTTGCTGCTTGGGACTCTGTCCTACCTGTGTTACCTGCTGCAAGAGCTGACTCTTGAAGTAAGATAGTACAGTTACATAAGAACTTACCATAACAGTAGATCTTCGAGAGAAGCTCTTGCAGCAGGTATGACTTCCTGCCCACCTTCCCACAGGGGGAATCTTTCCCCATTAGGTTTGCATTAGCAACATTATTGTTGCTGTCTGTGGAATTCTCCTGAATTCTCTGTTCCTGATCACCGTCCATCCTCAATGCTGGAGTCTCCAGCAGGAGAACTGAGGTACACCGGGAACCACCCTCCCTTTATACCATGTGTGACTTCAGGGGTGGGCCGACGTCAGGGGATGGCCCCGCCATAGACTGCTAGCTAGAAGTTTTCTGTGGGGTCCTGCCGCCTGCTGGCTTCAGTCCTACCTGTGTTACCTGCTGCAAGAGCTTCTCTCAAAGATCTACTGTTACGGTAAGTTCTTACATAATTGTACTTTCTCCCTGAGTCTCAGGATTAAAAATAAAACCCACCAAGATGGAGGTCCTACCCCTGAACAGAAGTTTCCAGACCCGGTTCCAGGACAGCTTAAAACCACACCCATTACAAGAACCCTTCGTACCCATAAACAACTAAATAGTACTATAAGGTGTTCCATGGAAAAGGTCTCCTCGCAGCTTATTTTAGGTAATCCCAACATTAAAATTGGAGGAAGGGTTATCAATTATGTGTTTTGGGCAGGTGGAGCGAGGAAGAAAGTTATAGACATAACAGAGAATTATAGGTTGTTAACATTCCCAGAGATAATGGCAAAATATAACTTGCCTATTACCTTCTGCTTTAAATATCTTCAAATTTCCCAGGTCTTAATAAGGCACTTTGGCAGTGGCCCATGGGACCACCACATGGTTGGCCCCATTCTTAGTACGCTACAAGTGAGGTCCATCTCTCACTTAATTTCCTTTTACTATAAAGAGTTACGGACCTAGAAGGCACTCCCCACTACGTATGGGACAGGATACTCCCCCCAAGTTCCACTGTCCCCCCGACAATGGTCACAAATCTGGAAAAGGCTATATAAGGTTGTTAGGTGGGACCGTTATAGATTGCTTCAATTTCAGATATTACAGGATCTATATTACAGCCCTGTAAAACTTTGTAAAATGGGTAAGCTTCAGTCGGATTTGTGTACCAGGTGTGGGATCCAGTGGGGCACACTGTTTCACATTCTGTGGGAATATGATAAGGCATCCCCGGAAAGTATCTGCTCTAGACTTCACCCATTATTAGGACTACAAAATGCTTTTCAGCCAGAAATTTGTATCCTAGGGGACTCTGGGAACATTCTCATTGGAAACCAAAGGAAACATATGATAATCTCTTTATGTGCTAAGAAAGTGATATTCAAACAACATGAAGTCTTGCTGCATTCTGACATATGGAGTGAGTCCCAACCTTCGAACTGCCCCGGAGATGAAAGAGTTAACTTTCCATGCCAGGCATGGAACGCTGAGCTCGAGCTCGGTTGAGACTCTGTCTGTTGTTCTTCAAACTCAAACCGTCAGATTCTTTACTCCGCCTCACTGAATAGTCGCTCCGGAAATTTCACCTTCTGCTCGGTTCATTTTGTCGGTTAAAGTACCATTTTTCTTGGTTTTCGACCGAATTTAAACCGCAACCTGTCGGTTCAGTCTCTGTCTGTGGTATTCGTGAGTACTAGATAGGTTTTATATTAATTCTATTCTGTGTGGAACTTGTAAACGGTTTATCGGTTCGGTTTAAACCGATCAAGTTGTTTAAAAAATCTTAATTTGTGATTTAGAGTGTGGTTACCGGTTCTTATTGGTTCTAAAAAAAAAAAAAAATGGATTTTATTACGTTTTTTTCCACGACCGGTGACACAGTTGGGAACCAATAAGAGGGTCTTGCCTGGCGGATTGCCATAAAAGGGTAAGTTTGGTTAGGACTGGCACTATGTCTGAGAAACCCAAAAGAAAAACCGGACCCACTGGGTTTCAACACTGCAGTGTGTGTGGGGAAGTCTTTGCCAAGGCTGATCCCCACACCACCTGTGTTGATTGTCTGGGGTTTGACCACCTCAATGCAGACTGCCAGATTTGCAAAATTTCCCTGCAGCTACCCTAGAAAGAGAGCTGGTAGGCTCAGGAAAGGAGGCCAAAAGTCCAGCTGAACCCGGGGATGGCCAGCCTGGTTCGGTTCAAGCCGAACCAGAAGGAGTGCCCCTCTGACCAGGGCGAAACTTCTCGAACAAGGAGAACCGATTCTGAGGAGTCGGTTCCAGCTAAAAGAACTAGAAAAGAAAAATCAGCTGGTGTGGAGCCAAAACTTTCCTCTCCAACCGCTGAAGAAATAGCCAAAGCGATCAAAATTGTTCAGTTGCTTTCCCTGGTTCCAACCGAACCGGCACCATCAGGCAGGCGCTCGGTTCGGCCGGTTCCACCGGTTCAAGAGTATGAATTAGAGGAATTTTATGAACCGGAGAAGGAGGAAGAGGAGTAGGAGGAAAGTGAATGTGGATTTGAAAGTCTGGATGTGCCCATTGACCCAGACATCTCCCCAGATAGATCTTCAGGAATGTCTCCTCCTAGGCTTTCTGAGTCCCCCTCCTATTTCATGTTTCATAAAAAAGTGGCTGAAACCCTCCAGCTTCCTATGGAAGAAGCTGTGGATGACCAGGAAGAGCCTGACTATGTGGAAATGATGGATATCCCAGAGTCTAGGAGGCTGTCTATTCCCTTGCACAAAGCTTTTGGGAAACAGACATTTAAAATTTTAAAGACTCCTAACACCATGCCTCCTGTGGATAAAAGAATGGACAAGAGGTATACATTGTCAGGCTCAGACACGGAGTTCCTTACACAACAATGCAGCCATGTTGGGGTAGTGCAGGCTGCAGCCTGTGATAAGGCAAACATTCCTTGGCTTCACACCCCCCAGACAAGGACTCCAGGAGGTTGATGCCATGGCAAAGAAACAGTACATGGCAGCATCCTTGGGACTCAGACAGGCCAATTATATGGCCTATACTGCTAGGTATCAAAAATCCAGATGGGACACTGTTATGGCCCTAGCAAAACAGGTCCCTGGCCAGCTTGCCAAGGAGCTGGAGCAGGTGGCTGCTGATGGTATTGAGGCATCCAAGGTGCAATTCCATGCTGCAGTAGACTCCAATGATGTGTCTTCTAGAGTCATGGCTACATCTATGGCACTGAAGAATGGCTTGGCTCAGGTGTACTAGCCTGTCTGGGATACCCAGACTAAGGCCATGGATTTTCCTGTTGTGGGTAATTCTCTGTTTGGGGAGCAAACAGAGAATTACATGATAATGGATGAGTATAGGACCATCTATAGGAGTGCACAGGCCAAGGAAGGCAGGCCACTCCTCAAGGCAGTTTCCCAGGGGCAGGGGCAGGCCTTTTCATAGGCCTTTCTACCAAGCCAGGCCTCCTCTTCTGCTTATGCCCAGAGGGGTTCTTTAGAGGAGGCAGGCGGGGTACAAGCAGGCTTGCTTCCACCCCTCAGCCCAAAGCCCCTGCCAAGCAGGCACCCTGATGGGGTTGCCAGGGCCGATTCTCAGCTACCTGTGGGTGGCAGGCTGGCTTACTTTGTCCAGGACTGGGAGTCTCTGACATCAGACAAATGGGTCCTGGAAGTAGTAAGCCAGGGACTGGTTCTCAGCTTCAAAAAGTTTGCAAAGATGAGAACCAGATCTTTTCCACCTGCAAATCCATCAGAGGCACTTGCCTTAGAGGCAGAGGTCTCTTCCCTCCTAGTGTTCAGAGCTGTGGAAAGGGTTCCACCCCTACACCAGGGCAAAGGGTTGTACTCCAGGTACTTCCTTACCCCAAAAAAGACAGGAGAATGGCAGCCCATCCTGGATCTCAGATACTTAAACAAGTACCTTTTAAAACCAAAATTCAAAATGGTGACTCTGGGAATTATTCTACCCTTTCTAAGGCCAGGGGACTGGCTAGTGTCCCTGGACCTCTAGGATGCCTACTACCATATTCTCATCAGAAGCTCCCATCGAAAGTACCTCGGGTTCGAGCTGCCCTCAGGCCATTACCAGTTCAGAGCAATGCCCTTTGGCCTCACCTCTTCTCCAAGGGTATTCACAAAATGCCTGGCAGTAGTAGTTGCTTCTCTAAGAAGGCAGAAAATTGCCATCTTCCCTCACCTGGACGACTGGCTCATAGTAGGTCAGTCCCCAGACCAAGTCAAGTTGCACTTACAGATAACTCAGCAACTGCTCACTTCTTTGGGTTTCCTCCTAAATCTTCCAAAGTCAGTCCTAGAGCCTGTCCAGCTCCTCACCTTCATAGGCGCAGAGCTAGACACACAGAAGGCCAGAGCCTTCCTTCCCTTGCACAGGGCAAGGACCCTGATCTCTCTGGCCTCCTCATTCACCCTGCAGGTATCTCGACCAGCAAGGCATTTTCTTCAGCTCCTAGGGCACATGGCTGCTTCTACAGCAGTAGTGCAGGGGGCAAGATTTCAGATGAGGGACATTCAGTTCCATTTGAGAGCCTTTTGGTCTCAAAGGAAGGACCCTCTGACCAAATTGATCCCAGTAACTCGAACCCTGATCCAGACCCTACAGTGATGGCAGGATCAGAACAATCTGAGACAAGGGGTTCCCTTTGTCACTCAGTCTCACTCTTTAATCCTTACTACAGATGCCTCCCTCTTGGGGTGGGGGGCTCACATGGGCGACCTCACCACTCAGGGGTTGTGGTCCCCTCAGGAATCTCTGCTCCACATCAATCTGTTGGAACTCAGAGCAGTATTTCTAGCACTTCAAGTTTTTTCCAAATCTGTTCAGAACAAAGTCGTACAGGTTAGAACAGACAACACCACCACAATGTGGTACATCAACAAGCAAGGAGGCACTCGGTCTATGGCCTTGTGCACCGAAGCAATAAAGTTTTGGTCTCTGGCTTATTCCCTGAACACCTCCCTTACGGCAGTTCACCTCCCAGGCAAGGACAATGTCCTGGCAGATGCTCTCAGCAGGATTTCCCAGGGCCATCACGAATGGTCACTGGACCCCCTGGTCTTGGAGGTGATATTTTCCAGATGGGGCACCCCGCAGATAGATCTTTTTGCAGCCCCAGACAATCACCAACTTCCCCTTTTTTGCTGCAGGCTCCCAGTGTTGGGCTCAGTCCCCTGGATGCCTTAGTTCTCAATTGGGAAGGGAAGTTTCTCTATGCTTTTCCCCTTCCCTCTCCTGTTCAAAGTGCTAGTCAAAATCAGATCTCAACCCTGCAAGATGATCCTGATTGCTCCAGACTGGGCCACACAGCCCTGGTATCCACTCCTACTGTCCTTAGCAGTCCATCTTCCCCTGTGTCTTCCCAGGAATTACAACCTCTTAACCTGTGCTCAGGGGAGGGTTTGGTACCCGAACCTCAAATCTCTCAATCTCAAGGCCTGGCTCTTGAAGAGTTAGAATTTGCTGATTTACACCTCTCCCAAGGTGTAATGGATATCCTGAAGGCTTCTAGAAAACCTTCCACCAGGGCTACTTATAATTACAAATGGAAAAGGTTTTCCATATGGTGCTCTGGGAAGCATATTTCCCCAGAATCTGCTGATTTACCCACAGTCCTTGATTATATGGTCCACTTAAATACCTTGGGGCTGAGGCCAGCTACACTGAAAGTACATCTGGCAGCTGTGTCTGGTTTTATTTCAGCAGGTAAGCCCTCTTCTCTTTCTGCTCACCCTATATTCTCCAAGTTTTTCAAGGGATTGTTTCACACCAACCCTCCATTCAGGGACCCTGCCCCCGCCTGGGACCTTAATGTTTGCATTGCTCAGCTTATGCAACCCCCCTTTGAGCCTTTGTCTTCAGCAGAGCTTAAGTACTTGACTTGGAAGACTGTATTTCTGGTAGCCATCACTTCTGCCAGACGCATAAGTGAATTACAAGCTTTGTCAGTGGAGCCTGATTTTATCTCCTTTCACAGAGATAAGGTGGTCCTCTGGACTAACAGGAAGTTCTTGCCTAAGGTGGTTTCAGATTTCCACCTTAATCAATCTATGTCTCTTCCAGTGTACTTCACTGACCATTCCTCCTCTGGCGAGAGGAGGCTACACAGTTAGATGTGAAAAGAGCCCTTAGTTACTACATAGAGTGTACCAAGGGTCACAGGTTTGACTCCCTCCAACTGTTCCTCACTTATGGTGAGATTGGTAAAGGGAAACCTGCCACTAAAAGATCCATTGCCAGGTGGATTGTCTCTTGTATCCAATTTTGCTATGAAAAACTGGGTAAGGTTCCTCCCTCAGGCCTGAGGGCTCACTCTACCAGAGGTATAGCTGCTTCCCTGGCTGCTGCCAGGGACATCCCTATTCTAGAGATATGTCAAGCAGCTACCTGGAAAACAGTTCACAGTTTTACCAACATTACTCCCTGGACATCCAGGCTAGGAGTGATGCTTGGTTTGGCACAGCTGTGCTTCAGAGCCTATTTCCTAAGTAGGTTCTGTCCCTCCTCCATGGAGGTACTGCTTTGTAGTCTGCATATGCTAGAATATAGCAAGACTTCTTGTTGTTTGAAGAAAAAATTACTCACCTTAGTAATGTTGTTTCTTCTAATGGAGTCTTGCTATATTCTGACCTCCCCTGCCTGCCCCTCTCAGAACCTCTGTTTTTGGGATGTGGGTGGGTAGTGCAGTGTTGGCACTTAGTAGGTGCCCACCTTGTTCTTTTCACCCCTCCTTTCTTGGGGTGAGTTGGTGTTGTGTTTTTCATTTTTTGGGTCTCCTGACTTGAGTCTTTGTTTTGGGACCAAAAAATGTGTTTATGTTTAGTAGCCAGTTGGCTAGTGTAGGTTTACAGCTTCCACACAGGACCTTAGTGAATTTAGCTCGTAAAGATCTGCGGTTTGAGTTTGAAGAACAACAGACAGAGTCTCAACCGAGCTCAAGCTCAGCGTTCCATGCCTGGCATGGAAAGTTAACTCTTTCATCTCCGGGGCAGTTCGAAGGTTGGGACTCACTGCATATGTCAGAATATAGCAAGACTCCATTAGAAGAAACAACATTACTAAGGTGAGTAATTTTTTCGTATGTCACTGGTTGGACCAGCAGACTCCCACGTACACAGAATGGCATCAAGAAATCCTTTTCGCCTTACAAGCAGAACACCTCTTAGCGAGTATTTCCAAAAATAGTAAAAAATATCAGAAGATCTGGGCCCTTCTGCAAACCCTGTTATGCATCTAACACTCCCCATACCTATAAATAGGACCGACCTGGCTCCTTGGAGCTTGATCCAATGGACATTAGTTGTCCCAGCTAAAATAATCCATATTATAGACTCGATGAACATACCCCTAAATATATGGAACATAGCTGGAACTAGGTGGAGGTTTCCTTCTCTGTTCCCTTTCCCTTTTTTACTTGTGTTTTTTCCCCCTTGGTGAAGAAATTGGGGGTGGGCGGAGGGAGGATATTGGGTGGGAAGATAGGGTTGTTTTTTTTTTTTTCCTCTTCTCTTCTTTTGCTTTGCTTTTTTTGCACCATTAATTTCCCAATAGTAACATAATTTACTCCTTTTTAAGGTGCCAAATACTGGATATTGATCTGCAATAATGGTATAATGAATGGATCTGTGTTACTGGAATATTGTCTTGAAGCATGCTATGTAATGGTGTTTTGTGTATTGTTTGTTAAATGGTAAACACAATAAAGCTTATTAAATGTTAAAAAAGAAGTTTCCAGACCCAACATATTTCTTCCTGGGGCCTCAGATGGGCACCTCATTCTGTCACATATTTGGGAATAAAGGCCATGCGCCAGGTGGACAAAGTGATCTCAATTTCCCACACTTGCAGGCTGATCTATACACAGATGTGATAGGTGGAAGTCACTCTCCAACTGACTCTGTCTGGTACGATCAAGGCCATTAAGGTGATTATGGTGCCAGAGCTTTTACAGCTACACCACTGATACACTGGATGCAGTATAGCGCAGTGGTCTAAGGCTCTGAGCTGCAAATCTGGTGACATCCAGTAGACCAGACCTGGGTTTGAATCCCACACGGCTTCCACTTACATACTGTGTGACCCTGCGCAAGTCACTTAACCTCCTTGTGCTCCCAGGTCACTCCTGTAAAAAGCTTTCAGCTTAGTGTGCTATACCTGGATAAACAACTAAATAATAATAATAATACACCAACGGTCCTACACACTGCCAAGCTCCTCCGGCACAACAACTGCTGGAGGTTTGGCTCACAAGAAGGTGATCTGTTCCATGTTTTATGGCAGTGCCCTGCAGTACACATCTACTGGTCACACATTTTCAAATACATCAGTGATGGGAGTCTTTTATCCACCCCGGCAGTTGCGTTACTGGACTCCATAAAGGTTACCTTGAGATTAAAGCCAGCTGAAAACAAAAGTGATAGTTTCCTGTCTGGAGGCCATTTGCCACCCCCTGAAATGGTGGGGAACCCCTGCCATCCCCTCACAAACGGAACTAAAATCAAGCCGTACACAATTGAGCCAGACTCGAAAGACTGAGCCACATAGCTTCAGGCTGTATCACTAAGTTTCAAGAAATCTTGGCTTCCTTCCTCACAGCACTCCAGGCTTCCTACAGGAACACAGCTGGTTCACCTGTCACCCCCCAAACTGGTATAGGGTGAGCCATTCAGAATAACAAATGAGTCCAGAACAGTCCAGGTAGGATTGGACACAGAACATGGTACTTTGGGGGGACATTCAGTCAGGATGTACGCCTCCTGTGGTCATCGAGTTTGAAAGCCCTCACCAAGTCACCAAGGTTACATTGCTCAGGCACCACCTTGTATATAGTTAGATAGTACTTTCTTTAGTTTAGGAAGTTCATAGTTATCCTTGTATTACTATCTTGGCATTCAGCCACAGTTGCAGGACAGCTCATTGGCCGAACCTACACAATTTACGAGACTGAGGTGATCACTGGCACACTACATTGGGCTTGATAATATCAGATAGTTCCATTCCTGCTGGAAAACACTGTAGTGTACATCACATGGATGTGGTGCTCAGTATTCTTTCTAAATACCAGTTCTGTGACATGGCTGCGTGATGCAAGGTAATACATACTTGTATGCTTGTTGAAATGCAATGTAACAGTTTAACCATTAAAAACACAACCAGCCAATCTAAATGCCACTGCACCTTTCCCTGCCTCCCCTTTTTAGGATTAGGATAGTAGGTTATTACTGTTCTTAACTAAAGCTTTCCTGACTGCTGTAACTTGTTTGTTAATGTGTTCTTTCACATGATATGTACGTTGAGTTTTTAACTGATATCTTTAATTGGAATATTTATTTTTCAAACTAGGCAATGCAATTATATTTGTCTGGCGCCCAGTCCCATGGGCTCTGGGTGTGGAACATTGTAACAAGATATGATGAGTTTCCTTGTGTTCAGCACACCAGTCCATCTGCTCAGTCAGTGAGGGTTCCTTAGGAGAATTACTCCTTTCATACACTGTTAAAAAAATATGCACAAAGATGTGCATTTTGAAACAGTTGCTGTAGACTGGTCCAAGAAGATACAGCTGGAGTACCTCAGTATTCCTACATTCCCTGCATCTCTGGTGCCCCCTATCCAGCCTTCTCTGAAAAACTTGACAGGAGCAGCATGGGAAAAGCTAGCTTCTGTAGTGGCAGTCCCTTGGCTACTGGACAAGAAGTATTTGTCACCCTAGAATAAGCCTGTCTATTATACTCAGACTATGGCGAATGCTGTTGTGATTATGGCTACTAATGGCAAGTCAGTTGCCCTCCAAGAAGTTTGCGGTATAGCCCCCTGATAAGGGGACTCGCAAGACTGACATTTTGTGAAAGAGGGTGTTTGTATCGTTTACGTAATATCTTAGGGTGGTGAACTAACAATCCTATATTACAAGGGAAGAATATTCCGTCTCAAACAGACTCTGATATGTTCCAGAGTGATCTCTCCAGCTCCTGCCTCAAGGCAGGACTCACTGGTAGTTATTTATTTATTTCTCATGGTTTGGAATCTAAAAACTAACAAGTAAGGGGCTGCTTTAGATGCTACTGCTGCAGCAGCTCTGTCCAACGGAACTCATGAATGTCCCTTTTAAAGGGACATACCTCTGAGCAGAATGTGGAGGAAGCCATCAAGGAATCTTGTGAAAAGTAAAGGACTTAAAAATGTGAAGAACATACACACTACTCCTCACAGGGGAGGTTGGGGGGGGGGGGGTTGAAGAACACTGCTTCTTCCAGTGTCAGCATCCATTTTGTGGCAAGCCTACACAACAAGGCTTCCACCAACAGCGCAAGCCCTTTCAACAGCAAAAACAAAAACCTTGGCAGACCTAGTCTGATTTCTTTTTCTGGCTTTCTTTAATCTCTCTTTGGCTTTCTTTAATTGCCTTGTTGCCTATTGTATATTATCTGGCCTAACCAGGACCTCCTTGTAAATGAGCTTTGCTTCATGGAGCTTTCCTGACAAAATAAATACGCGCACCTGGACAGCCACCAGATCAGCATCAGTGCCTCAGGAGGCAGCACAGTCGCCTCTGAGGGTGGAAGATTGGATGGTTGTAGGTTCTAGTTCCACACCAGGCATTAGTCAGGCACCAGGTTATACCCATAACTAACACTGTAATGCAGTCATTTATTTATTTTATTTATATATTTGTTAACCAGATGGGAACATTGATCCCAGGGGCCGTTTTCAGGTATGACCCGGGCCATAAATATAGCACAAACAAGGTAAACAGAAATAAGTACAAAAGATACAGGGAACAGCAAGTAGTTACAGTACATTTAGTTATCTGAAACAGAAGTTACACAAATGAACGGCCGGGAATAAAATGGCATTATTGCAGACAAATATGGTGCACAGAGTCTTTGTGGCAGCACGGTGCCCAACATATATCATGATAACAGTAGCAATTTCCAGAGTCATTGTAGCAGCCCAGTTATCACAGCAAGGCCGAGGCAGGAGAGCAGATGCATAAGTCCATGAAGATCAGCATCTTCACAGAGCATTGAATAGGTAATGGCAGCAGCGTGGGAGGTCTTGCAGTAGTTTTTAAACTAGCGGTGTGATCCCAGGATCTGTAGTGGAACAGATAGGCTGTTCCAAAGATTCAGAGCAACTGAGAAGGCTTTCTGGTACATCCAAGTGATAGCTTGTGGGCACTCTTATAGTACGCTAGAGGAGGACCGGAGTCCTCTATAACAGAGCTTAGGCCTAAGTAGGAGGAAGGGGGTGACAGCTCCTTTTTCCTGATGGATTTGTGAATGAGGCAGCCCAGGAAGTAGTCTGGTGAGCCTGAGGGGGCCAGCTTAGGGCCTGGAAGACGGAACAGTGTTGCATGGAGTAAGGGGCCATTAGGGGAAACCTACAGATGCTTTTGTAGGTTATGTTTAGTCTGGACAGGCAGGGGGATGAGGTTTGCGTGTAGATGGGAGAACAGTAGTCCAGCTGGGGGAGTAAGGTGCCCTGGGCAGTGGTGAGCCTTACTTTGAGGGTGGCCAGTGAAAATAGCTAAGTCAAAACAGCAACTGAAAATTTCCCCCTCCAGTGCGCTCCCACAGGAGTGGTATATATAAAGGGGCGGATTGTGTGTGGGGGACAAAACTTGCTGTATTTGACCGAGCTGTTTTGTATTAGCTGTTTTTGGTGGTCACTGTTTTTACTTAGCTGTTTTCACATGGCACCACTTTGGGGGTCATAAAATCCTTGAGCCGGAAGTTGGCTTCTAGTCTCTGGTTGATGCGCTGGATTGTAAATCTGATGTGGTCAGGGAAAGGTTGAGGGTGACTCCCAGATATCTGAAAGTAATCACTAACTCAAGGGGTGAGCTGTCGGGGACAGGATGTGGCAAGAGGTATTGTCACCTGCCTACCTAGCTAGTCTGGGTTTCGAGCTGGCAGCATGGCTTTCATCTTCTGTGCATTTGCCAGGAGTCTGTTGGCAAGGCACCATTGTTGGGTGGTGCCAACATTTTCTGTGAGTGTGGATGACATTTCAGCCAGGGTCTTTGCGCTGTAGTAGAGGATAAGGTCATCGGCGTACAGTAATGAGTTGCACATGGTGGTATACTTGGGAAGGGAGTTGATGAACAGGGAAAGCAAGTATGGATCCTTGCAGGACCCTGGTACATCCCAGGTGCTGCAGTCGTTCCCCTCCCCCCGTGCAAACCTCCTCGGTTCAGCTTGAAAGGTAGTCGCAAAACCATGCTGTGGATGTAGCAGAGCACCCAGCACTGCTCAGCTTACCTAGCAGGATGCTGTGGTCCACTGCATTGCACTGGTAAGGTGCTGTCCTTCGGGTGAAACATTTACCCGAGGTCACCTCTGCCCATCTCTGGTCACTGCCTATGTGGAGGTGGAAAATTCCATGGCACTTGTCAGGGAGTGGGGTAGTTTCCCTGGTGTCGTGGCTGATATTTCTTTTGTCAATTAGGGGAAAAAAATTAGGAAAAAAAAATCTGAACAGCCCACCCCCCCGGACACACCTGGATACAAGTTACCATAACTTAGTGTGCCTTTTCTGGTTAAAAATTATAAGTAATTATTACTGTTGCAGATCTTCCCTTGGCTATATATCTTTGCAGTTGTAATGTGGATGGTCTTTAGACTTGACGGAATGATACAGTTAACAAGCATTTGTCAATGCCGAATGTTTGCTTGCTGGCATTGGTAGTGTAGGAGTTAGAGAGCTGCATAATAGGAATGGCAGTGAAGTACTGAACTGAAGCCAACCCCACCAGCACCCTGCAGAGACTGACCGGCTTTGGGGTGTGCCTTTGGGTCGTCAGGCATAACGGCCACGCCATTTCACCACACCCTACCCTGCAGACACTGACAAGTGTCATGGTGTGCCTTGGGGTCTTTGGCCCTTATGTTCATCCCATTCCATCAGGAAATACTGTGAGATGGGTCTTGTATAGGAGAGTGGGGTGGACTTTGGGGTCAAAGAGTCCAAAGCACACCTCAATGCCTCTCACTGGCTGCAGGGTGTGGAATGGAATGAGCATGACAGGCGAGAATCCCAAGTCACACCCCTGATGCCTCTCAATCTCTACAGGCTGGGGCGTTATGGTCAGAAACCCCAACGCCTCAGGCGTTTTTTGGCATTCTCACTCCAAATTTTCAACATGGTTTTTTGTGACCCCCCACCTTATGAAAAGTGGCAATATCAGTTTGTTAGCCGAAAGCTGGTTTCGCACAGCGACTACGCCATTTGGCACCACAGGTGCGAAAACACATTTCAAACAGGATGTGAAAAATGACAGCTGTAGTGTTCATGGGGAGGTGCAAAAAATGGCAATGTTGAAATTCTGCAGTGAAAATATTAAAAAAACTGGTGAAGTCACGAGCATGCGTAGAAAATGCGCAATGCACACCTGTAATGTAATTAGTTTGGGGATTTTTTTTACAGCAGATTGTCAACACAGGGATTTTGTAACCTCTGTTTGTGAACAGTGTCACTGTGATTTTCTTAATCTGTCCCGAACAGCGATTTCCCACAGCGACCACGCATTTCTACGCTGGAAGTGCGAAAACACATTTCGGCCATGGTGTGAAAAATGACAGCTGTATTGTTCATAAGGAAGTGTGGAAAAAATGGCACTGGTGAAAATCTGGACTGAAAATACTAGAAATCCATGAAGTTCCGAGGGTGCGTGGAAACTGTGCAGTGGTCGCTCGTAACACAGTCATTTTATGGACGTATTTCACCAAATTTTTAACATAGCCATTTTAACACCTCTGCCCATGAACAGTGTCACAGTGATTTTCTTAATCTGTCCTGAACATTGCATTCGCACACCGACTGAGCCATTGTGCACTACATGCGCGTAAACACATTTTGGGTCAGATGTGAGAAATGACAGCTGTACTGCTCATAAGGAGGTATGGTAAAATGTCAATGTTGAAAATATGGAGTGAAAATATTGAAAATTCGCGAACTTGCGAGCGTGCGTAGGAACAACACAATGCATGCTCGTAAAACAGTCATTTAGGGGAATTTTTTCACCAAATTTTCAACATAGGGTTTTTGGGGGCCTACCTCATGAACTGTGACACTGTCGTTTCGTAAATCGGTCCTGAAAGGTGGTTCTGCGCAGTGACCGTGAAATCACCTTTCAGGGCCGATTAACACCATGACAGTGACAGAATTCATGAGGTGGAGTCCCAAAAACCCCATGTTGAAAGTTTGGTGAAAAAATTCCCCAAAATGCCTGAGATATGCACTAAAGTTGAAAAAACCCTATTTATTACATTATACAGCTTACGAGCATTTCCTCAGTTCGCGGTCGGTGTTGGAGAGTGCAGATGTGTTCCTGGTCCACCTAAGATTGTCACGCCGAGCTCCGGAGGTAAGTATGGGGTGAGGAGGGGTGTGAGGAGGCTGGAGTGCGCAGAGGGTGGGTGCGGGTGGGGGAAGATTTTTTTCTTTCAGGTTTTTTTTTAACTTAGGCGATCTGGGACCTGTGCCACGCTGGGGTGGGCTCCCAGCATGGCAGCTGGAAGGAAACTGTTTGGGGGTCTGTGGAGCCGGCCCAGAGATTGGGCACCCCTGTCGACCATACGATCTGTTGCCACTCTGGGGTGGGCTCCCAGCGTGGCATCTAGGGCATCTGTTTGGGGGAGTGCAGCACAGCCGACAGAGGATTGGGCACCGCTGTCCGCTATACAGTGTGTGTGTGTGGGGAGAAGCACAAGCACGCAGTATGTGTGTGTGGGGGGGGAGAGCGCGCATGAGCACGCGATATCTTATCGCTGCTCACTGAAGCGTAGCTCTCCCTTTCAACTGTATGGCACTGCACTTTGGATCATTGCACTATGTTTCTTGCACATGCGTGCAAGCAAACATAAAAATACAAAACAATGGAAATTGACCCTGGAACAATTCCGTTCTCTAGGCATAAAACAACTGTATTCCTGCACTGCTGAAACATGTTTTTGGAACCTTTAGTATTTTCTGGGGGACAAAACAGTCTGTAATGGAAATACCTCTCAACTGTCTCTGATTGTGAGGGACATCCCTGATTTTACCCCTTAAAATTGCACTGTCCCTCATGGAAAAGGTGCTGCCCACATGGAGAATGTTCTATAAATTTAGACTTTCGAGCAGAAATTCACATTATTCTAAGATGCTAACACAGAAATAAATGTTGTACAAGTATACACAATGGTTTACACAGTATTTTGAGCTTGTGTCTCCATGTTTGAGGGTGTGACCCTCATTCACAGCATCTGTGTCCCTCATTTTGAGTGTTCAGCAATGCCCATGTCCCTCATTTCAGTGACAAAAGGTTGAGAGGTATGATGGGAACAGTCAAAGAGCTAAATAACCATAGGATTCCTATACATAAAGTGGGACACAGTCTGGCTGTGTTGTCACTGGGGGATAAACATTAGGAACTCCCATAAACACAAAAAAGTCTAACTGAACATTACTGCCTTCTGGACACATGTAATGGTGATCTAGGAGCACGGTTTCATTTATATCTGGAATGTCCTTTTGTACAGTCCTTTTACAGTAAATTAGGGGATGTCTGTAACACATCTGAATTTAAAAAGCACCTTTCCTGATCTTTTTTAAATTTGCACCCAGACACACCAAAGGAGCCTTACCTGCCAGCATGCATGGAATATGGGGGTCAGTGGGTCTTATATTCCCTTAAAACTAGCTAGGTAACCGTGCTATTTAAAAAAATATATATATATATGTTTTCTTCTGCAGCGTATTTGTATGACCTGTGATGAAATTGCAGTGTTTTTAGCATACTGTAATGGTGTATTTGCTGAACAATAAAACTGAACTGAACCCGAACCAGCTTGTATGGGAGTAGGGTGTGGTGAGGTGTGACAGCATGCATACATATAGTATAGAGTCGGAGTGTATGAGACTTAATGTGTGTATGTGGTGAGTGGGTGTGACAGTGTGCATGGGAGTATGTGGTTATTCGGTGGTTGCGACAGCATGCGAGGGGGTATGTGGTCGTGAGATGTGACAGCATGCATGGGGTCAGCAAGTGTGACAGTGCACGGGGACAGTGGAGTCGGCTGAAGGACATGATAGCATAAAGTTTGATAGCGTGCTTGGGGGTATGGAAATGGGTGTGATGGTGTGCATGGGGTTGTGAAGTGCAACAGCATACATGGGGTTACAGGGGTCAGTCACCACAACACTTGCAGCTGGCTATTGAGTCCCTTTAGCCTTGGCATTTAGGATCCTAAGTAACACCCCCCCACAACTCTCGTGTTTCCTCCCCCATCATAGCCACAGGTTACCATGCCCACTCCCAAGAAATGGGTGGCATACTAAATGACAGCCCCCACCTCCTCACCCTGGCTCACTACTGGGCACACTTTATTTAGTTATTTTATTAATTCGTTTCCAGACGCGTCCTGGAGGGAGGGGAAAAAGAGAAAAAGAGAATATATACAAGTACAATGCATTAAATAGCGCAATAATATTGAAACCTACTATATTAAAGTATGCACTCCATGAACACTTGATAATAAACTGTCAGACAGTAAAATTACAACGAATGCAGCAATACAGATATTAAAATATAGGCTATATTACTTATTTATTGTTTTTAATATGGACATATGCATATTAAAATATAAGCTATTTTTATTGTTTTTCATCCTTCCTATCACTGAAGACACTGACAATACACAGGAGCAGCTCATATACACCAGGTACACCCCATACTTTATCCTATATTTAATAAATCCCCAAACCTGTAATCCATAGTGCTAACTCGGATTAGTAATGTCTGCTGCAATCGTTTGTTTCCTGGCTCAAAAATGCTTCTCTCTAGTGTTTTGCCATAAAATGCTTTAATAATAGTTCCTGCTCGTAAAACAGAGTGGACTGCAAAGTTTTAGCACTGCGCTTCCGGCTCTGTTTTGCCATCCACAGCATGGAGCGTGCACGTTCGTACTCACGTTCAGCATGGCAGAGGGGCATTGCCATGCTAGGCTTTCACATTCCGTGGTGTGAGCCGTAGTACTGCTGTAATTCTATGGAGCAAGCAAGGAACAGCCAAGCACCTCCGACGGGAAATGATGTTGTGATTAGCACCCCAGTTTTCTCTCGTGAGACAAGGGACGGCCATTTTTCCATTGATTACTGCTGCCTGTTAGTGGTGTAGTTGTGAGCTACAGCTAGGCTGCTGTCACTGCATTTATTTTTATTATCGTTGCTGTTTTATTTTAGCATAATGACCGGCCTCTCTCTCCGCTGCTGACTCACGGCCCTGGGGTATTTCAGTCCGTCAGTCTCACTGTGAATGGAAATGGTGCCCAGCGAGGAGAACCAACTCCTACCCAAAGAGGTAAGCCCAGACTCCGAACAGGACTAGCACAGGAGAGGCCCTGTCTGTGAGATTGTTGCTGGAGAGGGGGACACAAAGTAACCGGGCTGCTTAGCAGTTGCCTGATAGGACTTTCAGATCGGGGGGAATATCATATCTGCAGTCATTGATCGTACAGTTTTCGGACACTTTCTCGCTTTCCAAACGGGTTGAATAAGAGAGAATATCATATGTATGCTACTTTTACCTATTTCCTATGATTGAAACTTACAGCTGCAGTGCTATATACCACGGAGCCAGCCAGCACTTGACAGGTCCGAGTAAATGTTGTTAAAATTGTTTAATGACCAAATGCGAACGGATGGAGAAATTGACACACCAGAAAACAAAGTATTGTGCCTGTCAGTTACCGGCAGGTGGGAGCGGTGTCATACTTACTACAGTAAGCTTAGAAAAAGTGCAGTGTTGTGTTTTGAGGCACCATCACGGGAGCTGTCACTTGTGTGGAGAGGCTAGTGAGTGTGAAAACCGAGGCCACTGGCCCTGACACGAGCACACAGTATGCGTGCGTGTGTTTGTGTGGGGGGGGGCGCGCATGAGCACGCGATATCTTATCGCTGCTCACTGAAGCGTAGCTCTCCCTTTCAACTGTACGGCCCTGCTTTTTGGATCATCGCACTATGTTTCTTGCACATGCGTGCAAGCAAACATAAAAAGGAAGGCTGATAGTCTGGTGGCACTGAGGTGTGTTAACCTCCCCCAACCCTCCCTCCACAAGTAGTTGTAAAGAATCATTTACAAAGTTGAGATAAGATAATGGTAGAGCCTATGAAGGAGGCATGACACCTGGTGCCATTTTGGTTGTGCCCACTGTGGTCTGTGGACCAGAGGATGAGTAATGCATTTATAATAAAAATAACTGTTGAATCCTTTTGAGGTTATATATTTGCGACACAAGGCAAATAATTTTCATATTTGCCATAGTAATAGCCGTAAACAAATATCTGGGGACAATGATACAACCTACCAAGGAAGACACCCTCTTTGGGTTGAAAAATGCCTCTATTTATGGCTGCCTAATACCGTGGCTGCCCCAGGTGATTTTTTATTTATTTATTTATTTTTTGAAACTTCTTTTTCCCTCCGATCGTCACCTGCTGGGGCCCCATCAGCCAGCTCCACCCATTTTTCCCATCCTGCTTGGTTCCTCTATACCGGCTCCCCCTTCCTCCAGCCCACCCACGACTCACCTGTGTGTGGCACCCACGGGGCGGGTCACTTTCAGTGCCTTGGCGATTGGTCCTCACATCTAGGCCACCACAGGTGGAGGTGAAGGAAGCAAGCAGTCGGGGTCCAGCGAGCAGGATCCAGTGACTGATGTGGATGGGTCGGAGTGGCGTCTTCCTCCCAACCAGTGAGTTGTTTCCTATGTTCAGCACCCCCCAGGCACGGATGTGCAGTGATATCCCATGCCGATACAAACGCATTCCAGCACACCTTCTGCAGATGTTCGCCATTGCCTCCCCCGATACTTTTGTGGCCCAAGCTGTAGCACAGCACACCTCCACGTGGTGTCGCTGTTGCATGGAATCCACGACCCACCTCTCACCGAGAGAGAGAAGAGCTGTCCACCGGATGCTCAATTCTCTCTCCCCCGGCCAACCCCCAGTAACCCGAGCTGACTTCCAACCCCAGGTCGCCAGCATGGTGTGAGCCCTCTGCACCACTGGGCCATCCCTGCTTCAGGTGATTTACCGGCCCTGGTGTTACCACTCACCTACCCCATGATGTTTATGGCTTACCTCCTGTAACATGGCCATCTGGCTGAGGGCATCCCCCTGCTCTCCCAAAGTACACAGTTTGTTTGCTTGAGGATGTTATGGTGCAGAGCCTGAGAGTGCCAGTACTGTGCCATTATTCTGATGGGCCATTGGGGAAGTTTAATCCTTGTAAGTCTCATCTCTGTACACGTGCCAGTTGAGTGCTTGACTCCCTCCCCCATGAGAGAGCAAAACTTCTCACCCATCGTGAAGGGTCGCTGCTGCAGCAAGCAACAGCACAAACCCACCCCAACTGGGACGTGCTGCTACGTTGCAGTGCTCCATCCAGCCCGTCTCCTCACCTGCACCCAGATCACTGCGTGACGAGGTTCTTCTTCACCAGGGGTTGGTCTCGTAATCTGGATTTTAGCTAGCATTTTGCTAGTTCTCAACCTAATATTGGGACCCTGACTTGTAGATCACTTTCATAATTTAACTTTGGCAACGTTCCTAATTATCTATACGTTTACTGTAATTTAATATTTTTAAACTGCATTCTAGTAAAAATGGTAATGGTTTATCGAACACATTGGACACAGTGGAGTCTTTACCAAGGGAAGAAACTGATGGCCTTCCTGGAGGGAAATGGGCCACCGGACCCCAGAGAACATGGGTTCACAATGGGAGGATGTTGCCAGATAAATGTGGTTAATTTATTTGATTGGGTGACCAGGGCAGCAGATAGGGGACAGGCAGTTGATGTTGTATACTTGGATTTCAGCAAGGCCGTTGACTTGCTCCCCCACTGGAGGCTGGTCAAGGAGATAAGGGACTTAGTGGTAGGGGCAAAAATTGGCAACTTGGATGGGAGAACTAGCTGAGGGAAAGAGCACAAAGGCTAATAGTTAATGGGGAATTTTCAGAGGTAATGGAAGTAACAGATGGAGTATCTCAGGGGGTCAGAGGTGGGCACTGTCCTTTTCAATGTATTCATTTGTGATTATAAGGGGAAGCCATCAAGGACAAGACCGGCCTTTTTATAGATTACACAAAGATCTGCCTATGGGTGAACACAGAGAAAGGGATAAGGGAACTCAGAGATGGTCTGGGTAGGTTAGAGAGCTAGTCAGAGATCCAGCAGCTCAGTTTCAGTGCAAAAAAGTGTAAAGTGATGCACATTGGGAAGATGAACCAAAGAGTGTAGTATGAAATAGGGGCAGTGGTGCTGAAAAGCACCACGAAGGAAAAGGACCTAGAGGTCGTGATATTGGAGAGCCTTAAAACAACAGCACATTGTAATATGGCTGTGGGCAAGGCAAACTGAATGGTGGGTTGCATGGGGAGGAAGATAATTTGTTGAAATCGGGAGGTGGTGCTCCCCTTGTACAGGTCGCTGATGCAGCCACATGTGGAATACTGTGCAAGTTACTGGAGTTCACACCTGAGGAGAGACTGCGATAGGGTGGAAGCAGTGCAGCGCAAGGCAACCAAGATGGTCCGTGGAGTAGGGACAAGACATGAGAGGAGAGGCTGCAGGACTTGAAAATGTACACCCTTAAGGAATGGAGGGAAAGGGGCGACAGGATCGAGACACACAGATACCTGCATTGGATAAATAGGGTGGATGCCTTGGAACTTTTCTACTTGAGTTCAGTTACAGGGTGAGAGGGAACTCACAGTGAGGGGGATTCAAAAGGGCCATCTGTAAGCACATTTTCACAGAAAGAATGGTGGACAAGTGGAACAAGCTGAGAGGGGAAGTAGTACATGCCTAATCAGTGAAGATCTTCAAGCAGGGATAGGGTCAGCATATGGGGTTAATTAGAAAAAGGGTGGGGCAGAAACAAAGGGAAAGGCTGGCCACTAGGGCAGTGCAGTGTAGTTAAGTAGGGTGGGTGCACTGGATAAGCCATCAGGCCTTTGTCTTCTGTCATTGTCTATGTATCTAAGTTAAGGTCCTGACTCTGTACCTAGGAATGTAAATATCCCTGTGCTATATGACCTGTGTATTGCACTGTTACTGTTATGTTACTTTACTTTCTTCTCTTTCTGACGTGGCGCCTTTGCAAAGGAGTCAGTGACGTGAAGGGTTGTAATTCCGATTATCTTCAATAAATAAGTAAAATAAATCTATGTAACAATTTTTATAGGTAGTATGTGGGTTCATAACTCTTAAGACTGCCGGCAGAATTAGAATGTATAGGAATTTTGTACAGATACTGTATCTCTGTCTGTGGCACACGAAGGGTTAACAATGCATAATTGCTCAACTAGTAAGAAAAACAAAAAACATTTATAAACAGCAGCTGTAGCAGTCTGTCTGAATATGCTATTTGACACATGAAAATTAGAGTGTAAGTAGTAGGATTATAGGTGAAAAATAAAACACTTTTATAAGACTTAAAATTAATAATTGGCTCCATTAGGATAAACATGCAAAAAGATTCTTATAAACTGCTGTCATGAGTCAGTCAGAATGTGCTAAACTTGCCATTCTACTCTTCAGTATGCCTTGTGGTCTGTGCCATCGTAGTTTAAAATAAAGCCCACTCGTTTCATAACTGTTGGCATATTACAAATTCAAGTCAAGAGAAAAACTAGCATTATTGCGGCATTGTGAGAAATAGTAAAGTCATGAAAAAGAAACCTCTTACTGGACTTCCCTAACCCAAGTCAAAATTGGAAATAAACACAGTCATTTAATTTTCACCAGCGTTCAGCCAGCGAGTTTGCTCCGGACACTGTTAAATCTTCCTCTTCTGAGCTTTCATTGTGATATTGGTCCTGGTATTCCTGCTCTGAAACTTGGTCACAGTCATGTCCATGTGCTTTTTTGTTGCTCCTGGATCAGTAAATTGAAAAATTTTACCTCCGCATATGTGATCCAGTGGCATGCAAGTGCTAAGAGAAAATGTGCCACTCCCAGTACATGGAGCTGCTGCTGCAAAGGGTTGAACAGCTTGTGAAGACTCCGAGTGCAAAATGACCAGTCTAGAAACATTTTTACACCTTGTCCTTCTATTGAAACCTTGTGATGGGCTTGTGCCTACTGCAGGATCAAGTCTCGTCTCTCAGGACCTGCTGTTACAAGTAAAATGGTACCTCAAGACTCACTGTTTGCTTGTGCTCTCCAACAGTTGACCTGGTGAGCCCGCTTCAGGGTGTCTGGGTTGAGTCATGGGTCCTTTGGCACAGCGTTCTGGATCCATTGCTGGAAAATTGTTAGTAAGTGTTCTCCCTCAGTAATTTCGATTAGGCCTACAGTTCTCTCTTTCATGGCCCTATTTGTGTTCTCTGAGGTTTCAGTTCAGTCCCTTAGAAGACTGGATTCAGAAGTCTTTTTAGCAAAAGCGGCCTGCATCCTTTACGAACATTTGTCAGCTTCAGTCACCATTTTAACAGCCCCCTCAATTTTGAAATCCTGGGCACTCAGTCTGTATAGGATCTTTTCAATCCTGCGGTCCATCTCTCTCACCATCTGCAACATCGAGTCCCACGGCGGGGGATCACCCGCTCTGCTCGGGAATACTGTAATGGTTTTATCTAGTGCTCCCTGTTGAGCCTGCTCCAACTGCTCCTATGAGTTTGGTTCTGAACTCCAGGCATGGCTTTTTGGATGTCCCATCATTAAATGTGTTATCTATGTGCTTCAGACAGTACTTTAATGAATGAAAAAGTTGCTGTTAAAATGTAAGTTTTAAAGTTTTTTTTTACAGAGCTTAATGCAGAGCTGCTCAGAGACACATGCAAGCGCAGCTGTCTTGTTGCCCCAACAATTGCTGTTTTGTCACTGCATATGTTTAACAACATGTATTCTGGCTCAAAAGCTTGTCTTCATAATTCCAGAGTGATTGAGTGACTGCTGTAGTTGTTAAAGCTGTGCACTAACTGACCAGTTGAAAACATGGGGTTACTGCTCCCCCCCCCCACATGCCTGGTAAAGTATCTGTGCATGACACCTTAGACATGTCCTTGCCCCACCATGTAATAAACATGGAACAATGTATGAACAACCATACACAGCAAGGCTTTGTTTGTGTCCATCAAGGGGTGAGATGATACCATAGACTTAGAGAGCAAAGCTGGCGAGGTCTCTACGATGTCATCTCATCCAGAGATGGAAACATTAGCCTTGTTGTCTATGGTTACCCATTTAATGCAATTTAAGTAATCGCTACATGAACTGGCATCATTTCTAGTAGTACATCTTGTAACAAACAGTTCACTTGGGGTGTTTTTAGTCTTGCTGATGTCTTCATTATGGGGACCCTAACCCTTAACTAGGCTAATGGTTAATTGAAACACAAAGCTTACTAGTACACTAGCTTTTTAATCTATCCCTCCATGTGAAAGTGACATTCTTAAATTAGGGTTTACCTGCAGTAATCGAACATCAGTGAGGATGCCTACATTGTGCCCAACCCCACTGAGGCCTTCTTCATAACTAATAATAACCTACATTTATGTTGGTAAAGGAACTCATTGACATTAAAATCATGTTCAAGAGTGACCTGGCCAAGAAGCAACTTTACAATGTAATTAACACATAGAGAATATAGACACAGGGACAACAGGACAGTGTATGTACAGTAGCATCTAGATAAATTTCCATGAAAGTTTTAAAGTGGCCAGACTTCAGATATAAACAGGAGTCAAACAGAAGAGTAAACAAATTTAAACTGCATGTTGAAACTGTAACGCATTCGTGCCCCGAGCTTTGAATGTCTGGTGCTGACCAGTGAGATTTGGTTCCGTTCCATGTCCTTCTTGGATGCCGTCTGCCTTGTAGAGGGAGAGCACCTCCTTCCGGTACACAGCCTCTTCCTGTTGACCCAGGGAGAAAGGGATGTCATGAGGAGGCAGAACATGTGGTCCCTTATAGGGCGGCCTTATGTCGGTGCACACCCATTCACCTGACGTGTGATGCAAAGGCGATGAACACCCAGAGGGAGGTGGGCAGGAGAATCTCTAAGGAGGGCTTAGACTTGCTTGTTCTTACAACAGTCCCAGTAGGCAGAAAGCCGGATCCCTTCACAGGAGCACTCCCTATGGCAGGGATAAAGGGTGAGGTTGGGGCCAAAAAAATGGATGATGGACCTTGGACAGATGAAGGCCTCTCATTTCACCATACCCATCTTTTCTTCCTGGCCATCCTTGTTGCCAGCTTTTCCCTCTGGTTACCCATCCAGTAGAAAGGTAATATGTCTTTGGACTCCTGGTTCCACCTCCAGGTCCACCTGTGGGGGATGAGCTGCAGGTTACTGGTTCAGGGGCAAGAGTTAGAACTGAGTGAAGGCAGGAAAGGCGTGTCAAGAAAGGGACATTGAAGTAGACAGAAGAATGTCTCAGGTTAGCCCATGAGTGCTAGAAAAAGTTCTGAAACTGCAGTGCAGAGTACCATAAAATGTAGTAACATACATCTTTTCCCTTTTGAAACTGGATGCTTCCTTAATCCTGACTAACAGAGCAATGTGCTTCAGTTTTAAATTGTCTGGCAGTAATGCCTTAGGAGTTAGAGCAGTGAGCTGTGAAGAAGCTTGGTATTGTCAATCCAGCAGATTTAGGGTTGATCCCCACAGCCTCTACCACTTGCATACTGTGTGACCCTGAGCAAGTCATTTAATATCCCCACCCCACCCCCACCCAGTGCTCCCTGGATACACATGGAAATGAGCTTCAGCTCAGTATGCCTTCCTGGTCCAAAATTGTAAAATAAAACAAAATAACTGGCCTACTGTATTTACTTTTTGTCTCTGCTTAGGTTTTTAACTGCACTGTTTTATGTTTCTTACAGTGTGGAGCGTTTTCTGGAGCAGCCAGAAATACATACGTAAGTACAAATTGGTTTGGCTTATTTCGTGACATAAAAGAAAAAAATACATTTCTCTCATTATAATTTGTTTTAGCAGCAGTTATTAAAAAGCACCCTGGGAGTGGTGCTGTGATGACTAATTAGTGGGAGCTTAAAGAGATACTGGCGTTTCTGAGAAAACGATCTTTCAAACCCCAGGAATCCCTCACTTATGGGTAATGAGCAGTAATTTTTTACATTAAGAATTAAAATTATGGAATTTAGAATGAAATTCAAACTCTGCTGTGTGGTCCCACTGTTCCCTGCATTGTCAGATTTTTCGTCTGAAGAAAGTAGTTGCCCCAAAGTCTTCTCTACATTTCTGACCGGTTTACGGTTTATTGTTTTATTATTTTATAGTGTAAACTGTTGTAGTTAAATGTTTAATACTCTGTAGTAAGGTGATATTTATAATTTATTGTGTAAGCTTTCACTTTTTCTCCAGTTCCTAATTGGTTCCCAGGAACCAGAGAGGGTTGTTTTTAGCGCGGTTCCCGCTTTTAGGGAACCACTATATTCTAGAGGCATAGGTATGGTTCGCTTATCCACAGTCTGGCAATTCCACAGGAATGTTATTGTCCAGATGTCTTTGAGTTAAGCTCCTCCCACCATCTGGGTGGTATTTACCCCCGACTCTGCCCTGTGATGTCATATCTTTTTGCTGGAAGAACAGGTCACCTCCTGCATTGCTCCCCACTTACAGTGGCGTGAAAAAGTATTTGCCCCCTTCCTGATTTTCTCTATTATTGCACATTTGTCACACTGGATGTTTTCAGGTCTTTAGACAAAATGTAATATTAGATAAAGGGAACCTGAGTGAACAAACAACACTTGTATTTTTTTTGCTTATTTCATTTATTTAATAAAAACAGTTAACCAACACCAACTGGCACTGTGAAAAAGTAATTGCCCCTCACACTTAATAACTGGTTACCACCTTTAGCTGCAATGACTGCAACCAAACGCTTCCTATAATTCAATATCAGTCTTTCACATCGCTGTGGAGGAATTTTAGCCCACTCTTCCTCGCAGAACTGCTTTAATTCAGTAACATTGGTAGGTTTTCGAGCATGAACTGCTCGTTTCAGGTCCTGCCACAGCATCGCTATTGGGTTTAGGTCTGGACTTTGACTAGGCTACTCCAAAACTTTAATTTTACTTTTTTTCACCCATTCTGATGTGGACTTGCTTTTGTGTTTTGGATCATTGTCTTGCTGCATGACCCAACTATGCTTCAGCTTCAGCTGATGGACGGATATTCGGACATTCTCCTTAAGAATTTTCTGGTACAGAGCAGAATTCATGGTTCCTTCAATTATGGCAAGTCGTCCAGGTCCTGAGGCAGCAAAGCATCCCCACACCATCACACTACCACCACCATGTTTGACTGTTGGTATGATGTTCTTACTGTGGAATGCTGTGTTTGCTTTATGCCAGACATAATGGGATCCGTGTCGTCCAAAAAGTTCCATTTTGGACTCATCTGTCCATAGAACATTTTCCCAAAAGGCTTGTGGATCATCCAGGTGCTTCTTGGCAAATGAGAGACGAGCATTTATGTTCTTCTTGGTTAGCAGTGGTTTCCGCCTTGCTACTCTCCCATGAAGCCCATTTTTGCCCGGTCTCTTTCTGATTGTGGAGTCATGAACACTGACCTTAGCTGAGGCAAGGGAAGCCTGCAGTTCTTTGGATGTTGTTTTAGGATCCTTTGAGACATCCTGGATGATTTTACGCTGCACCCTTGGAGTAATTTTGGCAGGCCGTCACTCCTGGGAAGATTCACTACTGTTCCAAGTGTTCTCCATTTGGAGATTATGACTCTCACTGTGGTTCGATGGAGTCCCAGAGCCTTAGAAATAGCTTTGTAACCCTTTCCAAACTGATAGATAGCAACAACTTTTTTCTGATCTTTTCAGGAACTTCCTTTGATCGTGGCATAATGTGCTTGTTGAATCTTTGTGCTGTGAGCGTGACTCTGATGGTAAGGGTCAAAATAAGTGAGGTTTATATTGAGCAGGGCTGGCTGTAATCGAGCCTGGCTGTGTTCAATCAGCTGACTCTAATTATCCCTTTAATTGGGTTGATTTAACTAGGGGGCAATTACTTTTTCACACAGTGCCAGTTGGTGTTGGTTAACTGTTTTCATTAAATAACTGAAATAAGTAAAAAAAACAAGTGTTATTTCTTCACTCAGGTTCCCTTTGTCTAATATTACATTTTGTCTAAAGACCTGAAAACATCCATTGTGACAAATATGCAATAATAGAGAAAATCAGGAAGGGGGCAAATACTTTTTCACGCCACTGTAGCTTAGGTTCTAGCTCCACTGTATCCTCTTGCAGTGAGGATTCTGTGGTGTACACACCCAGCTCTCCTCCTGAAGACCCTACCTTCTAAACTGTCATGCAGCAAATGCAGTGGACTTTTCTGTGGATGAAGAGGATTCAACCAAAAACAACCTGATGGATTTCTTGAAGGTATCACGTACTCCATCCACCCTTGTTCCTCCAGTTTACCCTGTATTGGAGGACGCCACATTTGCCGCTTGGTACAGACCAAATTCTATACCAGCTATACCCAGAAAGGCTGACACGCAGTAACCTGCTCCTACTGCCATGCCTTATTATGCCAACCAGCTTGAAACAAACTCTGTGGATCTTTGAGGATGTCTCTTTCGTCAGACCACATGGAAACTTTTGCAAGCAGTCAGCCATGGGCTGTCCATGTCGACGTCAAGCATCGGCAACAGCATAAACATGGGCAGCCCCTCCTCTCCTCAGTTCTTTTCCCACCACTGATCAGACTCGTTGGACCCACCATCGGAAGTGCCACTGTAAAGCCGCTGTTTTCCTTTTTTACAGTTTAAAATCATAATCGCTGTTTTCGATGATGTGTATTTCCACTGAAAGAAACATCTAAGCTTTTCCATTATTGCGATTACAGAGAAAAAAATTGCCAAGGACAGCACACACATGTTGTGTGTCTGCTGCCTAGGCCCCACTCTCACTGCTGAAGACTATGAGATCTGTCACAGGTTCAACTCTGTTACCAGGCAATGCACAAAAGTGACTCTGGAAACTTTTCTCCTAAAGCAGGCCTTGGCAGCAATAGAACAGCAGTCTGTAGGAAAAGTGCACATTGCCTGGCCCGTTGACTGAATCGCAGTCGTCGCAGTTCTGAGAAGAATTTTCCTTGGGAAGCCATAAACACCAGAACAAGGACAAACCTCCCCCAGTGAGATCCAGGTCGCCACTGCGCAATGCAGGTATGACTTCAACTATGAACATGAGCACCATCACCCTGTCCAACCCCCTTGTCAAATTCCATCTCTGCACGGACAATACAGTACTCTACATGGCAGGTACGGACATCACAGAAATTCGAACCCAGGCTACACTCAGCCTTCGACGAACTTCAGAACTTCTACTTACACTCAAAGCTAGTCCCGAATGCCAAAGAAGCCCAAGTGATGTGCTTCAGCAGAACAACAGGCCAAGACACAGCTGGCTACACACTACGAATCAAACCGGTAGATCTAGCCACTTTCCAGCAAGTACACAGCTACCTGGGTGTATGGCTGGATGAGAAGAACAGATGGAACATACACATAGAAAATCTAAGAAAAAAACTGTTGAAACATCTAGGAGCACTATATAAAATCAAACACTCAACAGACACCCTAACCAGGAAAAGAATAGTCGAATTGATGGTCCTCCCAGTCCTTGACTATGGAGATCTGTTGTACAGAGGAGCTCCCAGTCTGACCTTGGCTAAATTGGACACCATGTATGGCAGATTTGTCTGCTTCATAATGGGTGCCCACCGCAGAGCACACAGGTGTGAACTCTTTAACAGACTAGGCTGGCAAAGACTAGAAGACAGAAGGAACTTGCACCACATAATATACATGCACAAATGCTGCAGGAAAAAAGCACCAGATTACGTAACACACAACATCCACACAAGAACTACCATGAGGTCACTAAGGTCGTCGGAAGGGTTAGAATTCACACTCCCAAACAAACACCGGGAAGTGGGTAAGCAATACTTCCTCTACATGGGCCCCAAACTCTGGAACACTCTATTCATCCACCTCAAACCGGCAGACAAACCCATAAGCATGGGAAAACTCAGGCAATGGCACCTGGAACACTACAACAGGCCACGACCCTGCTGCTCAGCCCCACAGTAAGCCACTATGCCCTCATCCCAAAACAAGGCCCCCCCATCACGTACCAAGCCTGCAAACTCAGCGGAACTTTGACTTGTCACTCTAGACTTATCTGCTGCAACCCATTTTAACCTTTCCAAGAGCACTGTACACAACCTGAATGTAAATACTATTAAAGTTGATAACTCACTGATTATACATGTTGTAAACACAGCCTATGTATGTTCATATCTGTGTTAAACTTGTACTTTCAGCCCTACACTGGGACCTCATTGAAAATGAGCTCTGCTCAACTGAGTATCCCATCCAATCATACTTTGATGATGAATAAAATATTGAGTGATTGATTGCTGGAACTGTGGAGCCATCCATTCTGCCAGCAGCGTCAACTGACCCTCTGACCACTGAACAGACACCAGGATTGGGGCTTGGCTTAGGCACAACTAGGCCTATTACAGCTGGTATGTCACTGTCAATGCTGGAGGTCCAGACTCCACCGTCAACTAGTGCAGTCATGGTCACCACACAAAGTGATGTCGATGCACAAGCAGTGCTCCTGTCATTCTCAGACATGATACAGCAACTACAGTTCAGCCTACCTGCTATAGTGGGCCCGTCAACAGGGACTAACACTACTACCCTGTTGACACCACAGTTCAGTACATTCTGGAATAGACCTCTTCATCCACTGCCGATGTCATCCATTCCTGTCAACATGAGATGTGACGACGAATGTGAATACAGTCCTGACCTCATATTGGAGGAGAAGGGGGAAGGAAACAACTCCTGGTGGGGGACTCCATTGTTAGGAAGGTAGAACTGGGGGAGGAAGGGGAGAGGGAGGTAAGGTGCCTGCCTGGCGCCATGGCTTGGAGGGACAGGGAGCGAATCCTCAGGATTGCCGGAGCAGCTGCACAGCGGAGGGAGCTGGATGTCATTGTCCACCTAGGGACAAATGACCTGGCTAAGAAAGGATTAGAGAAGTGCAGGAAGAGTTTGTGGAATTGGGAAGGGCCTTAGTCAAGTAGCATGCACGGTAACCTTCTCGAGGTGCTGCCCATCTGTGGCATAGGAGAGGTCTGGGTGTTCCGCACCATGGGATTCAATCAGTGGTTGAAAAACTGGTGTGGAGCTCAGGGATTTAGCTTCATTGGGGACTGGGGTCCACCTGGAGTGATGCAAGCCTATACTGGCATGAAGGGCTGCATCTGTCCGGGAGGAACCAGGATCCCTAGGTGATAGCTTTAAATGCTTCATTGGCAAGCTTTAAACTAGCCAAGGGGAGGCACTGGAAAGGGCAGGAAATCCTAGCCCCCCAAATAATCATGGTAGTAAGTGCGGCAAACACCAACATAGAGGTGTCGATAGGGAGAAGGGCAGGGGTAAATGGAGAAAGTGACAAAGGCAAGAAGGACAGGGATGGGCCAAAAGGGAGTAAGGCCATCAGGAAATGGAGGGTAATGAGTGCCAGTGCCCGTAGTTTGGGCAGCAAGCTCCCTGAGCTGGTGGCCTTGATGGAAGAGGGATGCCTGGATATCGTAGCAGTCACAGAAACATGGTACACAGAGAACCATGACTGGGATGTTAACATACCAGGGTACATAACCTACAGGAGAGACAGACAGGGGAAAAGAGGGGGAGGAGTAGCTCTCTGTGTAAAGGAAGGGATAAAAGCAACTGAACAAAAGAGTAAACAGGGAGGAGAGGAGGCACTGTGGGTCACCTTGGAGACTGGAAAGGCCACCACAGTCCGCACAGGGGTTGTGTACAGACTCCCATGTCAGGGGAAGGGAATGGACAAGGATATGATAGAAGGCATTCTTAGAATGGCAGAGAAAGGGGAGATACTGTTGATGGGAGACCTGAATATGCCAGATGTTAAGTGGAGCACATTTGCTGCAGCCACATCCAAGAGCAGGGCCATTCTTGATGCCCTACAGGTGGCAGGCCATAGACAGCTAGTTTCGGAACCCACTCATGAGGGAGCAATCTTAGACCTCGTACTCTCAAACGGGGGCAGTGAGAGGATCTCAGATCTAGAAGTGGGTTGCCATCTGGGGACAAGTGACCATCAAACAGTGTGGTTCATGTTAAACTCAGCTACAGAGTCAAGCCATACAAAAGTGAGGGTACTGGACTTTAGCAAGATGGGAGAGTGCCTCAGAAAAGCACTAGCAAACAGGCTAGAAGGAGGTGTGGAGCAACAATGGGGAATCATCAAAACTGCCATCACAGAGGAAACAAGCCTTTGTGTGAAGCAAATAAACAAATCAAAATGAAAGAAAAAGCCACTATGGTTCTCAAAAGAGGTGGCTGTGAAAGTCAGGAAGAAAAAGATAGCATTCCGGAAGTATAAGGAAACAGAGAAGGAGCAGGACAGAGAGCTGTACCAGTTAAGGCAGAAGGAAGCAGGGAGGGAAGTCAGAATAGCAAAGGCCCAAACTGAGGAAATGATAGCCAACTCAGTTAAGAAGGGGGATAAAACCTTTTATAGGTACATCAGCGGCGAGAAAGACAAAGGGAGGGATAGTGAGGCTGAATAGAATGAGCGGTGGGTGGGCAGAGGGGACAGTGAAAAGCAGGGATACTGAGCGAATATTTCTGCTCAGTATTCACAAAGAGGAGGAAGTGCCTAATCCAGTTAACAGAAGCACTCTTGATAGGGGGTCGATCCAGTCCTTTCACAGAAGAAAGGGTTCTACAAGAACTCCTAAAACTGAAGGTGGACAAAGCAATGGGTCCTGATGGAATTCACCCCAGAATTATAAAAGAATTAAGGGAGGAACTAGTGAAACCATTGGCTACTCTTTTTAATAAATCATGGGAGGATGGTGTGGTACCCGAGGACTGGAGGAAGGCGAATGTGATTCCCCTTCACAAAAGTGGGACCAAGACAGAGGCAGGAAACTACAGACCTGTCAGTCTGACCTCTGTGGTAGGGAAAGTGATGGAGTCACTTCTGAAGGAAAGAATAGTTGAGTACCTAGAGGCCAGTGGAGCCCAGGACCCAAGGCAGCATGGGTTCACAGCAGGGAGATCATGTCAGGCAGATCTAATAGATTTCTTTGACTGGGTGACCAAAGTAGTAGACCAGGGAGGGGCTGTGAACATGGCCTACCTAGACTTTAGCAAGGCATTTGACAAAGTCCACAAAAGATTAATAGTCAAATTAACCAGCCTGGGAGTGGGTCCCAGGGTGGTAGCCTGGGTAAAACATTGGCTGCACAACAGGACACAGAAGGTAATTGTAAATGGAGTACACTCTGAAGAAAGAGGGGTTACTAGTGGGGTACCGCAGGGTTCAGTATTGGGTCCAGTCCTTTTTAATGTCTTCATCAGTGACATTGCAGAGGGACTGGAAGGAAAAGTATGCCTTTTTGCAGATGACACAAAGATCTGCAACAGGGTTGATGCACAAGGAGGCGTGGAAAGGATGAAAAGGGACTTGGCAGGTTGGAGGAATGGTCAGAAGTATGGCAGCTAGATTCAATGCAAAGATGTGCAAAATAATGCACCTGGGAAACAGAACCCAGGGAAGAATACAGTGGGTGGGGAGGTAGTAACAACAACAAAAAGGAAAGGGACCTAGGGTAATCATATCAGGTGACCTTAAGGTTAGCAATCAATGTGAGAAGGCAGTAGGGAGGGCTGGGGTATACTGGGATGTATAGGGAGGCATCAGCAGCAGAAAACAGGAAGTTGTTATCCTCTGTACAGACAGTTGGTGAGACCCCATCTGAGTACTGTGTCCAGTTCTGGAGACCCCATCTCTGCAGGACATAGACAGGATAGGGTAGTGGTCAGAGGAGGCAACTAAAATGGTGCAGGGTCTGCAAGAGAAGCCGTATGAGGAGAGACTAAAGGAGCTTAATATGTATACCCTTGAGGAAAGAAGGGAGAGGGGGGACATGATAGAAACTTTTAAGTATCTCAGTGGAGTCAACAAAGTCCAAGAGGGTAGCATCTTTCAGAAAAAGAGACTTGCAAGAACAAGGGGACACAATTTAAAGATAGAAGGAGGGCGGTTCAGGGGCAATGTGAGGAAGTATTATTTCACAGAGAGGGCAGTGGATGCATGGAAAAGCCTTCCTGAGGAGGTTATGGGGTCTAAAACTGTGGGAGAATTCAAGAATGCATGGGACAGACATAAGGCAATTGTTGTGGGGGGTAGGAAGAAATAGGCTGTTGGTTATCTAGGATCTGCGGCCTATCCTGTAGGTAGGGAAATGGGCAGACTAGATGGGCCAAGCGGTCCTTCTCTGTCATCAAAGTCTGTGTTTCTATGACTATGCTGAGGATAGCCAGTACCTATATGGCACCAGCTCAGCAGTCTCTTCCTGCAGCGAGGACTCTGTAGTGAATACACCCAGGTCACTGCCAGAAGATCTCTGATTCTAGGGACGTGGATACTGTATGATGTTCTGTCCACACTTGTTGACAGTTGTATTTCCCCTTTAAGACTTCCCTGAACGTCTTCAAGCTGGCTCCTCCCACTCACCCGGGTGATAACTCCCACAGCTCCGCCCCATGATGCCAGATCTTCCTTTCCGCTGGAAGAAGCAGATTCTGTCCTGATCACTTTTGTGCTGAGTAGGCCCTTTTGTTACTAAATCCTTGGATTTACTTCCAAAATGAAAAAATTTAGTCTTCAGGCTTTTACCTTCGGACCACAATGGATGACGACAAGTCCGCTCCGGGGTTCTTTCAGTGCCTATACAGTCAAAAAATGTCCCGAACGGATTCACACACCATGGGCGTGTACTGCCTGGGCCACGAGCACGATCCCCAGGCTTGGGACATCAGTCATTCTTTTTATCCAGCCGTTCTAGAAGACTGTTATGCCTGACTCACATTAGGCCGTCCTAGTGAACGGAACCCACCGGTCAAATCAAAGGATGCCCGCTGGGTGGTCTCCGTGGCTGCGGGGTCCGCCGAATAGCGGCTATGGAGTAGGCGGCAGCCCAGGCCGCAGCTCGGTCCTCCTCGGCTTCCGCCTTTTTGTCACTCTTTTTGGACGCCTCTTTCACGGGGGCATTCAAAGACTTGAGCAAGGCTCCCCGGACTCATGGTCAGGGCCCCTCATCGACGCACAAGGCGAAATCCAAAAGAGTCCAAAAAATGGTCTCGCCGTCAATCATGGGATCGAGAAAGCTCTTGGCTCAGGGCTTCTGATTCCCTCGTTTCTCCTAATACAACTTCAGTCACATCTTCGGCCCAGGCCGCCGGCTCCACACAGTAACCCCATCGGGCCAGTTGGCTGAGATGCTGGTCCATCTTCGGCCGAGATTTTTCTCGAGCTGATCGACCAAGGAGGCCAACACTACTCTGTCCAGGACTCTGGTCCTGACACAACTGGGAGGGATGGATCAATCCACTGACCCACCTCCTCTGGTCATCAGTCAAGACCCAGAGGTGCCTTGATGCTCGCCGATACCCTTGGAGACCCCCTGCCGGTCGCGGTCTCAGTCTTACTCCTGGTGAAGTGACCCACGTCGACATCAGCGCTCCCACTCCCGACGCCCGGGAAAGCAGCGCCACCGCTACTGTTCATTCTCGTCATCCTCTGGTGAGGAGAGGCTTCGGCACAAGTTGCGTCAATGCTATGAGGATCTCATCTGGCCACAGCTGCTGATGGGAGGTATGAAGCTAGTTTTGGCCCCAACCCCTGCCATCACTTGGCTCTCTCGGCAGAGACCGACGCCTTCTCAGATTCAGGAGCCAATCAATACAGTCCTGGCTCAGCCTACTCCGGTGTTTCTGCTGATTACAGTGGAGCCGCCACCTAAACAGCTGAAAACCGGCACTCTGACCAAAGAGTGTAGGCTGGCCTCGGGTCTTCCCCATCATCTGTCAGTCACTGTCACCCCAGACCATCCATGGAGGGTCAGTGAGGACTCTGGCGGTCGACCCCTCTTCAACTCCTCAGAGGCTGAAGGTTCCTCCTTAAACTCCCACCCAATGGATGTTGAGTTGGCTGTGGGTCTCTCTACAGACAAAGACCCTACTTCTTTTACAGGCCTCGTCCGCCTGATCTCAGAGTCCACGGGTCTCAAGATGGAGCTCATTCAGAAGAGGGCTCAGTACACTCTTACTGAGATCTTGGACCAGGGTGACTCCCTTGGGGAAGCCTTCCCAGTCGCAGAGGCCATTCATGGTCCTGCTTTGGAGCTTTGGCAGTGACCTGCCTCCTGCTTAGTGCAGTTTGCCCAGATGGGCTGCAAGTACGCAGTCCCTACTAGCTCCCTTTCAGATTTCACAGAGCATCCCTCGGCTGAGGGCCTGGTGGGCGACTCTTTGTTTAGGTGCTCGGGCAGTATGGGGGATGTCGACAAGTTGCCTGATAAGGAGTCCAGGAAATTGGATCATTTGGCGAAAAAGGTCTATGCTGCCTCCTCGCTTGGCCTTCATCAGGCGAGCTCACCCCTCCTGATTGCCCACTTCTCCCATGCATTGTTGGGCTCTTTGGATGAGGTGCTCCCTCATCTTCCTGCGGACCTCCGGACCACGATCAGACAGGTCCGAGATCAGGGTAGGGCTGTGGCCAAGCAGCAGCTTCAGACGGCCACGGACATTGGGGACTCCTGTGCCCGCTCCGTGGCGGCTGCAGTGGCCATGCACTGCAGGGCTTGGCTGAGGATCGTGACCTTCATGGTGGATACCTACCACAAACTGGGGGATGCTTATTTAATTATTTATTTATTTTATGTCTTTGGTAACCAGGTAGGTGCACTGATCCAGAGGACCATTTTCAATCATGACCCGGGCCAAACAGTGGCAAAAAAGTACATATACATACGGTACATACAAGCTATAGTACAGTGCAATAGAACAGATGGTACAGGTTACATACAGTAACAGAATACAATTACGGTAGCTCAGTTTCCGTATGGTTTGTGCTGCAATACGTTACATACAATGCCAGTTTGCAATTACAAAGGTGTAGGATTCTTTTGCAGTAGCAGCAACAATACGCTGTGCAATACCAGACAGTGTAACACATTCAGTAGAGACAAATGGTATAAAAAGGAGATGGGGGGGCTAGGTAAGAGAGGTAAGGGATAGCGCAGGTGGGTAAGGGACAATACACAGTGCAGATTTAGATAGATAGAGCATGCTGAAGGGAGGTATGAAGCCGGTTTCGGCCCCTGCCATCACATGGCTCTCGCCGCAGAGGCCGATGCTTTCCTGGGCACTGACCTGTTTGAGCCGGGGTCGAGGGTCACCTCACCCACACTGAGACATTCAGTACCACCTTGAACTTTGTGATATCCACTGAGAAGGACCCCAAGGGCTCCAAACAACAGGAAGAAGAAGCCGTTTTGGTCCACCTCCATTCTTGCGCCCCAAGCTAGGCAGCAAACTAAGGCCTGGCGACCTCGGTCAAAGTCAGTGGCTTCGGTCATCTGCAAGCCTGGAGGGAGAGGCCCCAGTTGTTCCTCTGCCATTCCCTCCTCCGCCTCCAAGCCTGCCCAGTGACAGGATGAGGGATGCCTCCCTCGTGCCTGTCACACCACCCCCTGGGTCTCCCCATGGGAGGCCGGCTCCGCCACTTCCTTTCCACTTGGTCCGCTGTCACCACGGACAGGAGGGTTCTTGAGGTGGTAGGTCAGGGTCTGCCTCTGGAATTTGAGCAGTACCCACTGTGCTGAGCCCATGCACCACAGGAGGACATAGTGCCAGCAGACATTCTCTTGGCCCCAGGGATGACATTTCCCTGCTCCTCCAAGTTTCTAAAGTCGCACACTTTCAGGATGGGCCTCCTCTCTCAGATCATTCCATCTTGGAGCAAAACAAGTGGTTCTGTTCTCTGGATCTTCAGGATGCATTCTTTCACGTCTTGATCCATCCATCTCACAGACGGTGCCTCCGTTTCAGAGCAAAGAGGGCCCTCTACAAGTCCCAGGCCATGTCATTCAGCCTCTCCTCGGCCCTCAGAGTCTTCATCTAGTGCATTGCAGTGGTAGCAGCCTACCTGAGGTGCCAAGGAGTCCGGGTCATGGGGCACATTTCCAGACTCCAGAGAGGTGTTGAAACAGGTCTGCCAGGGGACCTGCCAAAACCTCTGCCAGTTCTGTTAGGACCCCCAGGTGCATGCCATCTGACCCTGATGATCTGCCCACCTTTAAGGCTCTTAGGCCCTTGAATACCCTGTTGGCTTGAACTGCGCCATCTGTGACTCACTCCAGTCCCCACACCCTGCTCCCCAGTGTCCAGTGGGGTCCAGAGAGGTCCATGTGGTCTTCACCCCCTACGAAAGCACTCGTCCCACCAGACAAGAGAGATGAGATTGTCAGGTCAAGGGACCCTTCCCCAGACTCTATGGGCTGCCCCTGAGGGTTTGGCAGATTTTTGTGCACCACTTCCTGTTTTTTTTTAATAAGAGAAGTACAGTTAGCACAGGGGGTACAAGTGGATGAGAAGGCATTTTTGTAGTATATAAGGGAGAAAAGAAACATAAAGGACGATATTGTCAGGCTACGAAAGGGGGGGGTTGGACAGAGGGGCGTGAAGAAAAATTGGAGGTGTTTAACAAGTACTTCTGTTCAGCCTTCACTAGGGAGACGGACGGACTAGTACCACAAGGGAGCTGGGGGTAGGGACTGGAGTGAGTCACAGATGGCACAGTTCAAGCCAGCAGGGTATTCAAGGGCCTAAGAGCCCTAAAGGTGGGCAGATCATCAGGGCCAGATGGCATGCACCCGGGGGTCCTACGAGAACTGGCAGAGGTTTGGGCAGGTCCCCTGGCAGACCTGTTTTAACACCTCTCTGTAGTCTGGAAACGTGCCCCATGACTGGAGAAAAGTGCACATGGTGCCTCTCCATAAAAGTGGACCGAGGGATGAACCAGGGAACTACAGGCTAATCAGCCTAACCTCAATAGTGAGTAAGCTGATAGAGACCATCCTAAAAGAGAGACTGATCAGCTTTCTGGAGGAAAATGGGTTCCAGGGCATAAGGCAGCCTGGGTTCGTGTCAGAGAGGTCCTGGCAAACTAACCTAATTGACTTTGATTGATTCACTAGGGCAGTGGACAAGTGCAAGGCTGTCAGTGTCCTTTATCTGGACTTAAGCAAGCCTTCAACTCGGTGCCCCATAGGAGATTGGTTGGTTGGTAAGCAGGAGGACCTGGGGGTGGGGGTTAAGGTCGCAGGATGGGTCAGAAGCTGGTTGCAGGACAGACGCCAGAAGGTGGTAATTGGGTAAGAATTCTCAGAAGCGAGGCCTGTGACCACTGGGATTCCACAGGGCTCGTTGCTTTGTCCGGTGTTTAACATCTTCATAAGGACATCACGGATGGGATCAAGGGTAAAATCTGCATGTTCTTGGATGACACCAAGCTCTATGGGAGGGTGTACGGGGAGGGGGGGAAACAGGAACTCAGGGAGGGCCTGGCTGGGCTACATTAGTGGTCTGGCATTTGATAGCTGAGGTTCAACGCTAAATGTAAAATTATTCACTTGGGAGTGAAGAATCCAGGGACCAAATACTGGTTGGGTGGCATGCAGGTAGTAACCAGATCAGAGGAAGAAAAGGACCTAGGAGTAATCATCACAGGTGACCTAAAACGCTTTGTACACTGCAGGAGAGCAGCAGCAAAAGCAAGTCGGATGCTGGGCTACGTAACCAGGGAAATTATCACCAGGAAGGCAGAGGTCATTCTGCCACTGTACAGGTTACTTGTAAGACCATACCTGGATTGCAGTGTGTGCAGTTTTGGTGCCCATATCTTAAGAATGATATCAGCGTACTAGTGACAGTCCAGGGAAGGGCAACCAAGATGATCCAAGAGTAACAGGGCAACCCCTGTAAGAAGAGGCTCGGGGGACATGATTGAGACCTTCAGGTACCTTAAGGGTATTATCAGGGTGAACACTGAGGGCCTTTTCAGCCTTAGCAGGAACAAGACCACTAGGGGGCACAGCCTAAAGCTGGTGGAGGAAGGTTCAGGAGGACTGTAAGGCCTTTATCTGCTGGCATGCTCGTATGTTCCTATAAATGCATAGTGAAGATTGATTCCTGGAAAATATGAAAATTACGTACTCACAGTAATTGTTGATCTTCCAGAATATATTCACCATTCATTCACAGACCTGCCCACCATCCACCGCTGAGATATAAGAGTCAGAGCCTTTGGGCAGCTCACCTTGTTGTGCCTTTGCAGACTGGCACCCTTCTTGCCACTTCCTTTCAGGAGCTGTTTTTCACCCTTTAAGAGTGAACTCATTTCTTTTTTCATAAAAGACAAAATGGGGATGTGGGTCTCCCTACACTCTTCCCTGAAAAAAAAATCCTTGGGATGTATATTCTTCTTTTTCTTCTTAAGTGCTCCTTCCTCTCTTTACTGGGGATCTTTCTTACAATATATCCTTTCTGCTGCTGTTGCGACTTGGCTCCACCTTGTCCGTACCTCCAAGCATTCGCTGTGTGGCAGTACCTGGTACTTGCGACAAGATGCAGCCCTTCACTACTCCTATATTGCAGGGAGAGGCAGATGCACAGGATTTTCTGCAGTATGCTCTTCAGTCTGTTGGGCTGGGTGCTTCTGTTCCACGCTTAGCTGTTGGAATTCATATTTTTTTCATACTCACATTTTTCACATTCATTATCTCCTTTCTCTTCGCTTCTTTTGGAGTGGCAAGAAGATTGTTTTTGTGCTCCCGGACTCTGTCCTGTCACACCTGCTATGTACTCTTCTTGAGGAGTTTAAGGTTCTTGCCCTACTAAATTTTATTGTCCTCTTGGGAGTAAAAAACGCTTTTTTGGTTATGTTTGCATTTTGCTATCTTAATTACACAGAGGTCTTCTAGGCCCCTTTGTATTAGCCAGAGCTACATACCAGGGCTGCTGACCCTCTCTCTACCTTCCTGTCCAGGTAAGTGATATAAGGTTCTGGCTCTTACACCCGCTACCCTTGTGCCACCCTTAGGCCCATCCCTTAGTTCTGCTAAGTTTATAGTTGGGTTTTATTGCGTTGTTATTTTTATATCCTATATCCTTTTCCTATCCCTTTGGGCTAGGAGTCTGTAGCCTCTCTCCCCTTTTCTCTCTCCCACTTGTTTCCTTTCTACTAGCAAACAGAACTGAGGAAGGGAGGAAGGGGGCCTTCGTCATTTACTGGCTGGCACACTTGCACAATGTGAGTACGTCAGCCTTGTGGGCAGCACCAGCAGCGTCAGTCCCTTCCAAGCTGCAAAAGACGTTGCTCCCGCAGGGTCCCAGTGCCTCTGGCTTAGACCCATCAGTGTGAATCAATGATGAAGATATTCTGGAAGATCAGCAGTTAGTGTGAGTATGTAGTTTTCATTTCTTCGGGTACATAAGGGAAAAAAGGAAGACGAGAGGGGGAATTGTTAGGTTGACAGAGAAGGACAGGGTAGTAGAGGAGGAGGAGCAGGGGGCCGCCGTTATGAACGACTACTTCTGCTGAGTATTTACAGTGGAGGATAATGGGCCTCTGCCCAAATGTGGCCTAAAAGCTGCTTCAAGGAGGATCTGAAATGGGACAGTTGGTAATTACAAGAGAAAGGGTTAGAAAAGGACTTGCAGCCCTTAAAACAGAAAAGGCTTTAGGGCCAGATAGGATATACCCAAGGGTGCTCAGTGAATTGGCATTAGATTTGGCTGAACCCCTGGCAGGGGCTGCTCAATAGCTCAGTGCAGTTAGGTGGTTCTTAAAGACTGGAGGCTAGCATAACTGGTGCCGCTCCACAAGGGGGGGGGGCAGGTAGGAACCTAGAATGTACAGGCCTGTCAGTCTTACTTCCATTGTAGGTAAACTGATGGAAAAAACAGTCAAAGAGGACCTAGAGGATTACCCGGAGAGAAATGGGCTCCAGGATAGTAAGCAGCATGGATTTGTGACAGGAAGGTCTTGTCAGACCAGCCTGATAGCATTCTTTGACTGGGTAACAAGGGTGGTCAATAAGGCAGCAACCAAAGCCAACACTAAGAAGCACTTACGAGATTACACACAGAAAAATATGTAGCTAGTGCTATGCTTACATTTAATTGTGCTGATGCACCAGTTCCCATTAGAGGTTAGTAATGGTACACTTAAATCTAAACTTAAGCGGCAGTTGGAGGGCTAGTTGGATGCTGGAGTGCATAGGGAAGGGATATCACCAGCAGAAAGAGGGAGGTGGTGGTGTCTCTGTATAGGTCGCTGGTCAGACCCCACCTGGAGTACTGTGTCCAGTTCTGGAGACCACATCTCTGGAAGGACATAGGGTGGAGGCGATCCAGAGGAGGCCAACTAAAATGAGAAGATACTAAAGGACCTCAATATGTACACCCTGGAGGAAGGGGGGGGGATATGATAAGAGACCTTTAAGTACCTCACGGGGGTAACTAAGGTACAGGAGGGAAGAATTTTTCAGAAAAACAGGTGCTCAAGAACAAGGGGATGTGCTATGAAGCTGGAGGGGGTAGATACAGGAGAGATGTGAGGAAGTACTTCTTCACAGAAAGAGTGGTGGATTCTTGAAACAGCCTTCCAGCGGAGGTGGTGGGGGCAAAAACAGTGGAGAGGTTCAAGAATGCCTGAGATAGGCATAAGGGAATCATAGGAACAAAGGCATTACAGACAGGAGGTAGCTTTGTGCCCATCTGTCCTTTTTTTTTAATTTTATTTGTGTTGCCATTGGGTAGTGCATTTGAGAAAGAGTAATGTGCTCAGGGATGGCCAAGGTTCCAGTTGTCTCAGTGGTGCAGCTGGTTAACACAGTCGGAATGGTATTCCGGTCGGCCTAGGTTCAAGTCCCAGCTGAGGCACTTCTTTCTCACCTCTGTTTGTATGTGTTCCATAAATATGCACACCGCATTCCAGTGTGATTGTTAAAAGTAAATATTTGTGTTACCATTGGGTAGTGCATTTGAGAAAGAGTAATGTGCTCGGGGACGGCCCAGGTTCCAGTTGTCTCAGTGGTGCAGCTGGTTAATGCAATTGGAACGGTATTTCGGGTGGCTTGGGTTCAAGTCCCAGCTGAGGCACTTACTACTTTCTCATCTCTGTTTGTATGTTATCCAAGCAGGCCAAAGAGTCTGTCCTTCCCGATCAAAGGGGAAAAGGCTACTACTCTTACTTTTTTCTTGTCCCCAAGAAGACTGGGGACCTTCGGCCCATCCTCGACCTGAATTAGCTGAACCAGTTTGTGGAGTACAAACAGTTAAGAATGGTCACCCTGTCAGGCCTGCTCCCCCTCCTCCATCAGGGAAACTGGCTTCGTTCTCTGGACATGCAGAATGCATATCTGCACATTCAGATCCTTCAGCCCCATAGACGGTTCCTGTGGTTCTGCTTCCAGGACTCCCATTATCAGTTCTGTGCCTTCCCCTTTGATTTGTCCTCAGCTTCTTGCATGTTCACCAAGTGCCTAGCCATTGTGGCTGCGACCCTGAGAAGGCAGGGACTCTACATCTTTCCTTACCTCGACGACTAGCTCCTGGTGGCCTTCACTGAGAAGCAACTTCTGAAGACTCTGGAGGGAGACCTTCACCCTCTTCTGGTCTCTGGGTATCACCCTGAATCTTCCCAAGTCCTCTCCATGGTCCAGTCGCAGGTTTCAATACATGGGATCCGTTCTGGACACAGAACAGGGGAAAGCTTTTCTGCAGAGGGACAGGGTGGAAAAGCTCCAGTCCTTAGCCCTTCTGGTATCTTCGTCTCATCGGACTCCAGCTTGGACATACCTCAAACTTCTGGACCACATGGCGGCTGCTATACCCACTGTCCCTCTGGCGCACCTTCATATGGGGGTACCCCAATGGACCCTTTGGGTTCAATGGGATCAGTGATTGGACGACCTGGATCAGCACGTGCTGGTCTCACAGGCAGTCCGAAGGACACTCGGGTGGTGGCTCGACTTGCTCGGTTTGATGAATGGGGTCCCCTTCTGCAAGGACCCACCTGCTCAGATCCTGACCACGGATGCCTCCATCCAGGATTGGGGATCCCATTTGACTGGCAAACAGACCCAGGGGGCTTGGTCTCCACTGGAGCGAGATCGCCACATCCTGGAGATGAGGGCAATCCTTCATGCTATACAGGCCTTCCAGTCGGATCTCCTTTCAGGCACACTGTTGATTCAGTCAGACAACATGTCCATGGTGTTTCACATCAGCAAACGGGGGCTTCCACTCATATCCTTTTTGCAGGGAGGCCATGAGGGTTTGGTATTGGGCCATTGCTCACGGGCTGGAACTGAAAACCGTCCATGTTCCAGGTGTCCAAAATGCCTTGGCCAACAGCCTAAGCAGGTCTCGGTCCAAGGCCCATGAGTCGGAGCTCCTGCAGACTTTCGCAGACCTCTTCAACAGATGGGATTGTCCAGAGTTGGACCTCTTTGCGTTCCCATGCAATGCCAAACTGCCCAATTTCTGCTCGCTCGATCCAGGGCCAGGTGTTTTCTAGCAAGACGTATTGTCCCTTGCTAGGCAGGGAGGTTCGTTTACGCCTTCCCTCCCTTCCCTGTGTTACAGAGGGTACTTGTCACAAGGTGTGGGATTTCAAGTAACACACAAACAGGCAGACAAAGATCAAGTGCATAAAAAATGCACAGATGCATTCATCATTTTCTTTTCTTTTTTAGAAAATCAAAAATAAAATAAATATTTACAGAAAGGAAAATAAAAGGTGTTAATGCAGCACACCAAACAAACAGGCTTCCTTCAGCTACTTCCTCAGACACCGTCCTGTGTCCTTTATCAGCGCAGAATTCAACACAGTGTGTAAACCTGCACACCTTCTTCCTTTAGCTGGCAACACACTGGACCCACCTAGCTACTGGATTACACTGGAGTCTTATTTATTTATTTATTTATGTCTTTGGTAGCCGGGTAGGTGCACTGATCCAGAGGACCGTTTTCAGGCATGACCCGAGCCCCAAAGTGGCAACAAGAAAACATCACATTCACAAATTGTAAATACACACATTGTATATACAGTACAGTGCACACCGAGCTAGCGGTGGTGAGGAGAGAGTATACATTGCACACCGAGCTAGCGGTGGCAAGGAGAGAGTATAAAGTGCACACCGAGCTAGCGGTGGTGAGGAGAGAGTGTACATTGCACACCGAGCTAGCGGTGGCAAGGAGAGAGTGTACATTGGTAATCAGGTTATACAGGGTCATAAGTAAATCACATTCACAAATAAATAAATAAATAGAGACCACCACAATTATGGGTATCAGAGTGCCCCAATACCGACACTGGGCCTGCCCCTTACGCCACTTGCTGGGCACCTATTGTCACACGGACCACCCAGGCTCCTACTGATCGCTCTTACTATCCTACTTCTTGGACCCCTCAGCCCTCCCCTCAAGGGCCTTCTTCCCACACCTCCCACCCCCACGAACCATCACCGACTGCCGCTCACACTGGCACTGCCTGTCGTGCATCCCCCATCATATCTCCCTGCAGTCATGCGCCAACATCAACCTCTATGCCGGATCACATGCCTGTCCTTTCCAACCCTTATCACCCTGGCCATCCCATGTACTACCTGCACTATATCTAGGCGACAGCTATCCTTGACAATGAGGCAACAGTCTTTTGCTCTCCTCAGAGTCTTTGCCATACTCCTACTAATTTCAGGAAATGTTCATCCTAACCCAGGCCCCGTCTCGCCCAGCCTTAGCCTCTTGCACCATGGGCTTAGAATAGCTGCAATGATCATTTGCAGCTTTCCCAAAAAGACAGCAGGTCTCCATTGCTGGATACTACAACATCAGCCAGATGTGCTAGCCCTCACAGAAACCTGGCTCTCCCAAAAAACACCTGACTCCTTGGTCACCCTCCCTGGCTTCACCCTTCACAGAGCTGGCAGAGTGTGCGAACGTGGTGCGGGATGTGCTGTGTACATCCGTGACTCCATGATATGCCATGCCCTTCCAACACCTCCACTAGACCATGGTGCCAAAGCCTTATCGTTAAAACTTACTCCAGATCCCTCCAGAGCCCCTGTAACTCTTACTATCACATATGTCCCTCCCAAGAAATCAAGCTTCTGCTATACAGTCCCTTGCTAACTACATCTCCGGCTCCCCCCCCCCCCCAAAACAGAACACATCATAGTTAGAGACTTTAATGTGAGCTGGCTTGCCAGTTAAGCTTCCCATGCCAAGGACACCTTCGCTGCGCTGGACCTGACCCAGCTGGTCAGTCAACCTACCAGAGTGAACCCCACTAATGGCTCTAGCACCCTGATCGACCTTCTCCTCACCAACCATCCCCACAGAATCTCTGACCTGGTGGTCCTTCCGGACTCCTTAAGCGATCACTCATCCATCCTCTTTTCCTGGTCGTGTCTTCAGCAGAAACCCAAACCAAACTATATTGCCTGGCATTGTCTCTGATCCGGAGGCCTTTCAAAAGTAAGAAAATACTTAACTCAATGGGATTGGTCCCCATCTCCTGGGCCCCTACTATAGATGAAGCCCTTGATTATTTCACCTGTTCTTTTAATAAAGCATGTGACATCTATGCCCCACTAGCAAAAATGCAATCCAAGAAACGTAATGCCCCCTGGATCACGCCTGCACTGTTGCAACAGCTAAAGGACAGAGATGATCTCTGGCATAAAGCAGTCGCATCCGGCACGTAGGCGGACAGGCAAGCCTATAAAGTGGCTCGTAACAGATGCACTTGGGCCATAAAACAGGCAAAATCGGGCTACTACAAGACGACCCTTGCCGCCTCCTGGGGGAATGCTTGGTTGTTCTGGGACAATATCAAGGAACTCAAAGGCAAATCCCGGCTCACACACACACACACTAACTGTCAACAGTGTCCCTACCACCGACCCACTGGCCATTGCCAACTGCTTTAACTCATCATTCCCTGACCTTAGTGCAGTACTCCCAAATAACTTCTTTGACCCCACTCCTGCAACCCTGCCCCCTAACACCCAGCATCCCCCTTCCATCTCAGGGTGATCTCTACAAATGAGGCAAGGCCTTATCTCATTAAAGTACTCAGTGGCTCTTGCTATTGCAAAGATTCTTTTGATATGAGAATCCTACATCTAGTACTGCAGTCCTCTCGCCACTGACTGACCTCTTTAACTGCTCCCTAAGTCTGGGGCAGTTTCCGGCAGCCTGGAAGACTGCCACAGTCACCCCAATACTGAAGAGTGGTGACAGCACCTCCCCCAATAACTACCATCCCATATCCATTCTACAATCTCAAAAGCCCTCAAAAAAATTATAGCCACCCAACTCGCTGAGTACCTGCTTACTCATAACCTACTTTGCGGGGAGCAGCATGGCTTCAGATCTGGGCTCAGTACAACTATGGCTTTCACTGAGTTCTCTAATTTTATTCACCCTGCCCTGGATAGAAAACATCTAGCTGGAGCTGTCTTCATCGACCTGTCAAAGGCCTTTGATACAGTCTCCCACCCCTTACTCTTAAGCACACTCCACCACATACGTCTGTCCCAAGGACCCGTCTCCTGGTTTACCAGTTACCTCACAGCTAGATCACAATGTGTCAAAATAAACAACACCCTCTCAACCACCCTGCCAGTCCACTCTGGGGTTCCCCAGGGCTCCATCCTCGGCCCTCTATTATTCAGCATCTACCTTAACATCTTGCCCAATTCCTGCTCCGGCAACCTACTACTCTATGCGGACGTCGCGGGTTTTTTTGCCTCGCACCCAGATCCCACGGTACTGCAGTCCTCCCTCCAACACGCATTTAACCAGATTGAAAACTGGTTCATAGACCAAAGACTTGTGGTCAATGTAAAAAAAGACAAAGACCAAGCTGTTTGCCCACCAACAGAATAAGGCCAAGAATGCGCAGCTAACAATCCTCTCCCACTCTCTCCTTCCTCTAGAACAGGTCCATACATACAAATACCTGGGCCTTGCATTTGATTCTAGCCTCTCCTTCCATTAACACATTGACACTCTATCATCAGCCATTAATGTCCGTATAGGCCTATTGTATTGGCACAAGGATTGCCTACCTCCGGAAGCCCTTAATCTGGCTGTCACCTCCTCAGTCCTTTCCCTAGTCGATTATGGGCGCATTATCTACTCAGCTGCTGACCACATAGCCCTTAACAAAATCCACCTGGCCATAAACAAAGTGTGCAGACTCCTCTCTGGGGCAGACAAGCGTACCCATACTTGTACCCTATATGCCCTGACAAATCTCCTCACCCTGGATGAAAGGCTATTTTATCAAACATGTCTCCTCACAAAGAAAATACACCTGGGGCTTACCCCCTGGGGGGTTCTGTTTCTCTTCTATCCTTCCACACCTTGGTGAACACCCGCACTGCCAACCGACAGGTGTGGTCCATCCCGAGGGTTAGAACCTCCTTAGCCCAAAGGTCATTCCCACACTGGGCCCCAGTCTGGTACAACGAACTTCTCTCCAATGTCTCCTCCATCTCCAAATTAGGACCTTTCAAGTCAGCCCTCAAAGAGCACATTCTCGCTTCATGGCATTGCCAATGTACCAGCTAGTGCCGGGTCATCTATCTATCATCTTACTGGACCACCCCGCCACTGAGATCCTACCGATAGGGCTACCAAATATTACCTATTAACAATGCCTCCTTTGGCTGCACTCACAAGATATCTGTCTAATTCTCTACTTCGCTATCGATATCAAACCTGTTACTACCTCCCTCTATCAGCAAACTTATTGTTCTCTTGAAAACTGTAAAATACAGCTCTTGGTAACACGTTCAATGCAATGTGTAGCTGATCTTGATTCTGCAATATTGTATAACTGAAAAAACTGTAACCTTTAGCTGCCATTCTATGTCTGTATGAATTAAGTGTTTGTATTTGTTTTTTCTGACACTGAGCCTTTGTAAATGAGTCCCTGACTCAAAGGTTATAATCCTAAAGTCTGTTAAATAAATAAAATAAGTATATAAAAAGAGCAAGAGACAAGTGAAAACAACGATGATGGTACAGTATCTAACAGCATACAACAACAGTTAGGCTACAGTTGATTCAGGTTCAATATTTAACAGCATACAACAACAGTTAGGTTACAGTTGATTCAGGTTCAATATTTAACAGCATACAACAACAGTTAGGTTACAGTTGATTCAGGTTCAATATTTAACAGCATACAACAACAGTTAGGTTACAGTTGATTCAGGTTCAATATTTAATAGCATACAACAACAGGTTACAGGTGGTTCAGGTTCAGCACAGTTCCATAACCATTGTGGCAACAAAAATGCTGAGCAGTAAATTACAGGATAGTTCAGCACTTTCACTAGAATGGGTTGGTCTGACAGGTTAAGATCGTGGGGGCAGTAGTTGTAAAGGTAAGGCAGGTGGAATGTATGGTGTGAGGTGGGATGGGGAGACAAGGGTTAGAGTCAGTCCTTTTATACCTGCCTTATGGGGTCATGTGATCTCAAACTCCTTAAAAATAACTTCTTTATTTGGTTCCTGTTTTATTTTATATAAAGCTAAGGAACCAGGTAATGGTTATAAAAACACTCCCAATGCAAGAGAGGAAAAGAACATTTCCATTAAAGTTATTTTAAACCTATTCCAAACACCAAAGTTTTCCATTGTACTTTGAGTGGCAGGTGCAGTACTATAAATTCCTATACACTAGGGGCCGCTGCTGCCCTATAGGGCTCAGTTCCACAGGAGCCTTCCGCTTAAAACAGCAGAGTCCACATTTGTTTGTAGACTAGGGCCTTTGGAAAAAGTTGCTACATTGGATCTCCTTCCATTCACTAGAGACTCACTTATTGAGCTGGGTAAGTTCCGATTTATACAACATGACAGTATGCTGACAAGATACAGTAGCTTTTACTAGTTTGGCTGAGTGTGTTCTGTTGGAGGTGTGTCCCCAGTTAATATTATAAATTTGCCAGACTGTGGGCTGCCAGCCCTATAACAGCATCCAATACAGCACCACAGGTAAAGAACCCATTTTTTTATATACATGAAGTACTGCATTCTGTAACCCTGCTGCAAGTTTCTGGGATGGCAAAGGGAATGGGAGCATGAAGGATATATATATTTATGAGACAGGAACTGGCTCCTGTTTTAGTAAATGTGCCATCTTTTTAGTTTATTTTCTCTCAGCCCTTTATGGACATATAATACTTCTGTGGGCAACAGGCACATGCTTACTTTATAGGGACATCCCTGTCCCTATCTCACAGTTAAGGAACTCATTTCCAACAATATGAAGAGCAGGGCGGCTTTTTGGCAAAAGAAAAGCAAAGTAGTGATGCTTGGTGACCGCTACTCCTGCTCTACTAAACAAATTATTTTATAACCACGGAGTGGCGGCAAAGAAAAAAAGTAATCAATTGCCACTCCGTGAAATAACTTGCTCCTTTTTATTTTAATATAGCCCATAATTATTACCAAGGGCTTCCAAGCTGCTTCCTTAGAGGAAAAACTAAACACATAAGACAGCTCATATATCTTGACGGGGCATTTCATCTGTTCATTGTACCTTTTCCAAATGATCATCAAGGTCACCGGTTAAAATAACCTTTTACCATGTTACTTCCATCCATACGTTCCACTGTATTAGTTCCTTCTACTGCTGGTACAACAATTAAGTATAAACACTGCAGCATTTTTGCACATTTCTCTGCACTCGGGTACTTTATATGTTTCTAAAATTCTTGCTCTTTAAACAACAATGTTTATAAGCACTTCAGCACCTTTTCTGCCCTACAAATAGCCAGCCAGCATGCTGGTCATTATCCAAAACATATATATTGATAGGTGCTTGCTCCATAGTGGATAAGCAGAGCCGCTCACTCTAACTAATGACATGTATCAACAGCCACATGGCTGTGTCCTTATAAATCAGGGGCTTCTAAAGCCTTTTTCACAACCCCTCATCTTTATTCAGGTGTTACCCAAAGTATACCCAGATCGGTTTTATTCTGGTATCAGTTTCCATTCAGACTCAGAGGTTACCTAATTTAACCTCCCTAATTACTCTACCTTGGAGTGGAAAATAAGGAAACTAAAGTGGGACATAGTGAAGGAGGAGAACGCCTGAAGGTGGCCAACCTTCCAGACTAGAGACACAGGGATAGAATGTACAGAAAAGAATAGAAGAACTATTGCAACAGAAGTTTTCACAAAAAGTATGGTCCAAAACAGTGGCAGGGAAGACCTCTGTCACAGTACTTCTCAAGCTTCAGGCGGAGGGAGCAGACATCCTCATTGCTCCTTACTGGCCACTGCAGATTTGGTTTCCCCTGCTCTCAACAACTAGCAGCGGAGCCTCCAGTTCCTCTGCCCCTGAGCTTGCGCTTACTGTCCCAGGACAGGGGCACCTTAATCCATCCGGACCTCAAGTCTCTGTATCTACATGGTGGCCTCCTGCAGACCTAGCTGTTTCCTGTTTCGGGATCTTCCCAAGGGTGGCGGAGGTTCTGGTAGCTGCTAGGAAGCCTTCCACATGAGCCACCTATGCTATGAAGTGGAAACGGTTCTGCCTGTGGGCTTCCGCCCATTCCCTTGAACCCTTCACTTGTCTGGCGACCTCAGTGTTGGAGTACCTCCTTGCCCCGTCCGAATCTGGCCTGGGTTATTCCTCCATTAAGGTGCATTTGTCAGCCATCTCTGCATGCCATGCACCTATCGAGGGCAGGACCCTTGCCCAGCTAGACCTATCCTGCACCTCAAACCTCCCATTCAAGACTCTGTGCAAGCAATAATACCCGACAGGGTGGGCGGTATTGGGCAATACCGGACCGCCTAGAAGCGTAATGAAGGCCAGCGACACGCGGGGCGGAGGGCCTTATAGCCCCTGGGTGGTCTGGTATTCCCATACTGCCACCCTGGAGGGTATTATTGCGCTTAGAAAATGGGTACCATAAAAAAATAAGTTTAATAAAAAATGTTAATGAAAAATTAGTTCAAAGTTAGTTTTGTAATAAAATAGTTCCTCCACTGCATTAGAATGATGTTTAGAGGGTACTACAGTAGTGTGTTCAAGTTTTTTCTCTTAGTTTCCTTTCTGATGTTTTTTCCAAGTGCCCCCCATACACACACACACACACTGGCAAAAGGCAAGAAGGACAATCATTATATTAGTTTGTTTTCTGTAGTCAGTGCTGCATCTACGGTATCCTTGCCCCAGTAGCGATCGGGTGATCTGAGAGACTGTGTGTTTGAAGAGGTAATAAATTTAGCAGGACTTCATTTTATTTGAAAGAAATAGTAATTAAAAAAAAGGTTAACAGGTCTGGTATTGTTTTGTGGAGTGGGATTTCAGCCAGAGTGACACAGTTACAGGAGTTGATTCGGAATTACAGGAGTGGAGCTTGCGGTACAGCCCCAGAATCGCTCTCAAAGGTGCTGCGTTGGAAGGTTGAGGGCCCCTCCTGGTTGGATGCTTCAAGATGTGTGTCTTTGCTGCTACCCACTCAGATTTCCTTTTGGCGGGTTCCCTCTGCAGCCGCACCCGCTCTGTTTGTGCAACCCATAGTTGTTTAGCTGAAGAGCGCACAATTGAAATTTTTAGCCCACTAAGTAGCTTAAAGGAGTTCTCTCATACAAGACCAGCCAACAATAAATTCTAGCTTTTAAATGTTATTGTAGTGCAAAAATAAACTCCTGGGCATGAGCTGTGCTAGGATGCAGTTCACAGCTCAGGCTGATACCCCCGCTGCTCTTTAAACTAGAAAATGTAGTTGTCTTGTCTCACGTTCAGTGTGTTATTTTTTCCACAAACATGAACTCTTGCAATCATCGTCACCCCCCCCACACACACACACACACACACCCGATCAGAGGGACTTTCAGTGACCGGAGATGGAGGCACCTGACTTTCAGTGACCGGAGATGGAGGGACCTGAATTCTGAGGCTGACTGAAGAAAAATAAGCCTGTACAACTGTGTGCTGCTTTTCCTGTGCAGTTTTCAAGGGTAGTCTTCAAGCGCTGCTGTTTATAGTTAAGGAATCAGGCGAATCATTGAGCCCAAGGCGACTGCATTTCTTTTCTGAGCGTGAGAATGAACAGCAGTGGGAGAACAGAGGCTGAGCTGGTGATGGGGAGTTTGTGTTAGCATTGGGAGTATAAAAAAAAAAGTTTTGTGTGAGCAGGTTGACATCGATTTATTTAAACCGACAACTGTTTGGGAGGAGCACTGCCTCCTATGTTGACTACTCAGTGTTTCCTATGCCCGTGGCGCTTAGCACGCGCGAGGTACTAGTGCTATGAGTTTAAACAAAAACTGTTTTCACAGGTGAGAAAATGGTAAATTTGACGGGGGCATGTACAGGACAAACATCTCAAATGTCTGCTTTTGTTTCATTAGGTGCAATGTGATTCTGAAGTGAGCCCAGCGGAGGTTGGTGTGTGTGGGTTCATGAGGCAGCTGTCATTGGAATCGGGAGTGTTGGAGGCGGGCAGTATCTCTTGCTAAGCGAGAGAAAAAATGGCGTCAGTTTAAAATTGATTTGGGTGCTTTGGGCCAGTGAGCAATGAGGGTAGGCACAGGGATATTTTAATGGGTGAAGTGGCCCTTAGACTGGCTCTTATTTTTAGCTGGGCATCTATTGTCTGATAGATGCCCACCTAAATAAGTGCCTCAGCCAGTCAGGAGAGAGAATTGTCTTTGCCCATTTTCTAAACCTCCTTGGGACCTTTTGTTTGTTAGAGAAACTTGTGCCTCTCTTTGACCTGGCCACAGATTGCGAGCTATGCTTTCTGTTGTGGAAAGCATTATTTTTAGTTGCCGTTACTTCTGCTTGAAGGATTTCCGAGCTTCAAGCTCTGATGTGTAAAGAGCCTTATTTAGTTTTCCACAAGGACAGGGTGTCCTTGCGGACTAATCCTAAGTTTCTGCCCAAGGTGGTGTCCAAATTTACGCTTGAACCAGGACATCCACCTACCTGTTTATTATTCGGAGTACTTGAATCGAGGGGAGGCCTTACTTCTTACTCTGAATGTCCATGGAGTGTTCCGTTATTATCAGAATTGCACCCATTCTCTTAGGAAATCTGATCAGTTGTTTGTCTCCTTTGCCCCAAAAACCTTAGGGGCTCTGGTTTCGAAGCAGACGTTATCCAAATGGTTGGTGAACTGCATTGTGTTCTGCTACCAGAAGTATGGCAAGCCTTTACCGGGCTTTCCCACAAGGGGAGTGCCTGCGTCCTTCGCTACACTGTGGAGGGTCTCCGCAGCAGATATCTGTGCAGCTGCCACTTGGGAGTTCTGTCCACACCTTCAACAAGCACTACAGTTTGGACATTGCTTCCAGACACAGGGCAGGCTTTGGCCTTGTGGTCCTACAGGGTCTCCTTTCCTGAAGGATTGACTCCACTGTTTCTTTCCTCCTCCCTGTTGACGGGGTTTGTTTCCGGGTACTGCTTGGGACTCAGTCCTACCGTTGTTGCATGCTGCAGAAGCTGTCCTCAGTAAGATAGTACAGTTACGTAAGAACTTACCGTAACAGTAGATCTTGAGAGAAGCACCTGCAGCAGGCGCTGCTTCCCTTTCTCCTTCCCTCTGTGCTTGCTCATTCCTAAATTCCTCCTCGGTCTCCAATCTGTGCTTGCCAGGTCTCCAGCAGAACTGAGGTAGGGCTGGGGGACTGCCTCTTATATACACCATTGGCCAGTGTTGGGGGCAGGCCAACTGGGTGCAGTCCCCCGCTGTGTACTGCTAGCTAGAAGTTTTCCTTGGGGTCCTAGCGCCTGGCGGCTTAGTCCTACCAGTGTTGCCTGCTGCAGGAGTGTCTTTCGAAGATCTACTGTTACGGTAAGTTCTTGCACAACTGTACTTTCATTTGTCTGTAACTCTCCCAGGTCATGCCTGAAAATAGGCAATTCTGTTGTCTAGTGCACTTACCTGGTAAACAAAAACTAAATAAATAGTTTTATATAGTGTGATATGATTCCCCCCCCCCATATTCTTCTCTTCTCCAGTGAATACATTCCTAAGCTACTCAGTCTTTGTTCATATGACTCCTTATCCAAACCCTTAATAATTTTTGCTCTCCTCTGGACCCTTTTGAGTTTATTGATGTCCCCCACATTTTGCAATGACCAGAACTGACCACAGTACTCCAGATGTGGCCTCACCAATGCCCTGTACAATAGGTAATACCACATCTCTACTCCTACTATCTCTAGTCTTCCTAATGCATCCCATTATCCTGTAACATTATGTAACTGCCTCATAACAGTGCTTAGTACATTTTAGATTATCTGTTACAGTTATTCCCAGATCTCTTTCAGTTTTGATGGCTTTTAGAACTGAACTGTATCCCTAGTATGTATTCAGTTCTAATATTTTTATGGCCTAAGTGCATTACCATACATTTTTTTGATCAAAACTCATTTTACACTTAATTGACCAGTCATGGAGCTTATCCAGTTTGGCTTGCAATGCCCTAACATGTTCCATCTGCTATATGTCCTAGCTTTGTGTCATCAGAAAATTTGGATAGCCAACCCCCTCAGTTTATTATCATACTGGATACATAAATGTTGAACAGAGTTGGCCCTAGCACTGACCCCCTGTGGGACCCCGTTGGTCACCTCCATTATTTTGAATCTTGCCCATTAACTCTCACCGTCTGTGATCTGTTACTAGCCAAGATCTCGTCCATGCCAAAATCCTACTTTTTATTCCTACTTCTTCCAGACATTTAATTAGTTTGGCATGCAGCACTGTGTTGAATGCCTTCCTAAAATCCAGATGGACCACATCCATTAATTTTCCTTCATGCAGTGGTAGACTCACCCTGTCAAAGAAGCTAATTAAATTTGTTTGGCAAGACCTCCTTTCCTGAAGCCATGTTGATGATGGGGGACTGAACTGTAGATCAACTTGGGTCTGCAGTGATTCTGTAGGTAGGGATAAATGGGCAGACTGGGTGAGCCACTCTTTATGCCATCAAAGTCTATGTTTCTGTTGTGCGGTCTGACAGGTTTTCCTTAAATACAGAACAAGCAGCAGGTAGTTTATGTGGTAAATTCAGGTTACATAAAAGCTCACAGTAGTAGACCACAAGTAGTGGTAAGAATGTCCAAAAGTCGCATAAGTTCTGCTGCAGAAAAGCATGCTGAAATGCTATGGATAATGGACAAGCAGTAGCTCTACTCTGTTTCGACTGCAGCAAGGCATTTGACTCTGTGCCACACAGAAGGTTGTTGAAGAAATCAGAAGACTTAGGGCAGCAAAGGACCTAGTTAAATGGGTGGGAAGTTGGTTAGGTTGAAACAGCGAAGGTGGTGGTAAATGGGTTGAATCTGGGAAGCGGGCGCATGAGTGGGTACCACAGCAGGTCAGAGCTGGGACCAGTCCTTTTCAGTATGTTCATCAGTGACATAGGAGAAGGAATACAGGGAAAGATGTGCCTCTTTGCAGATGACACTAAACTCTGTGGCAGTGTAGGCGGGGGGGTAGGGAGTTGCAGAGGACCTGCAAATGTTAGAGAGGTGGTCCAAGGTCTTGCTGTTTAAATTCAATGCCAAAATGTGCAAGGTGTTGCACATAGGGAACAGGAACATGAGGAAGGAATACTGGATGGGAGGGGTTAAACTGGACACTGCTTCAGAGAAGAGGGACCTGGGGGTCATCATAAGTGACAACTTATTTATTTATTTATTTATTTAAGCATTTAACCAGGAAGGCATGCTGAGCAGTCTACTGCTCGATTCCAGATGCGTCCTGGGGAAGGGGGGAACATAGGTAGACAGTTGAAGACAGTATAAACAAGTGAATACATAGTGGGAGAACACTAACATTTGGTCCTGATTACTAGACAGTAGTGGGTTGAGAGAATCAGTAGGTAGCCACAGTAATTACAGCATGAGTACAATAAATACACAGTGCAGGTCACTAGCAAAATTGGACCTTGTGAGAAACAACATAGAGTGAGAGAACAATAGTTAGGCACCGATTATTGCAGTTACTAAGTGCGGACATACACTGATATTCTACTTAGAGACTGGGAAATGCCTAGACACAAGCACAGGTGGGGCGAAATGAGCTTGGAGCATGGAGTTAAGGTGCGAGAGGGAGGAGAAGTGACGACGTTAGCTGGGAGGAGTTCTACAATGTGGAATGCAGTAGCTGAATGCCGACTGACCGATGGTAGTAGACGGTATGGGACAGCTAGGGACCGAGTCTGAGTTTCTGAGAGAGTATGCATGGGTGCTGGGGTTGGTTAGGGCATCGGTGAGGTTAAAACAAACTAGCCAGTGTAACAAGGCTTACAGCAAGGCAACCAGAATGTTGGGTGTATTGGAAGGGTTTTAATAGCAAGATAGAAGAGGTAATACTACTTCTGTAGATCACTGATGAGACTCCATCTAGAGTACTGTTCCCAGTTCTGGAGTCCTCATCTGAGGAAAGACAGAGGCAGGTTGGAGGCAGTGAATCACAGAGTAGCCAAAATGATTCAGGGCCAACAGGGCAGATCCTATGAAGATAAGCTTAGGACACTGAACATGTACTTGCTGGAGGCCAGAAGGGGAGGGACATGATAGAGACCGTCAGGGTCCCAAAGGAATAAACAAGCTAAATTGTGAGTAACTATTTAACAGGAATAGCTGATCAGAAACAAGGGACATGAATATAAGCTAGTGGGGGAGGTAGGAGGGATGTTAGAAAGTTTTACTTTAGGACCAGCCAGGTGGTGCTGAGGTTGGGCGCTGGATGCCACACCTCGCGCTGCGGCGATCAGGGGTTGAGGCGAGCCGGATCAGCAGGGAGGAGAGGATCAAGCGTCCAGAGGACAGCTCTCCTCTCCCAGGAGGAGGGGCTCCTGCTGGCCTTGGCTGGCCTCTGGCAGAAGCTGGAGACATAGCAAGTGTTGGTGTGTAGAGAGGGTCAGGAGTGGCTGACGTCGGTGGCAAGGCCTTGACATCGGGCGCTAGCCACTCCCCTACAGAACAGAGGAAAAAGACCTTCCAGCTCTGGTGGAGATGGAGCACTGGGGTTTGCCCTCGATTTGCAGCCGCCTTCCTGGCACCCCTCGACCGATGCAACCAGATGTTCGGGGTGTTCGGGCCCCACCTCGTACCCACCCGGGGGGGTAAGCTGAGGCTCCATGGGTGAAAAGGGTTGACCAGGTAGGGCGGTTTGCAGAGGGATGACTCCTAGGTGCACCTGAGGATACCAGAGCAGGTGGGAGGGAGGAGAGAAAATAGAAAAAAAGAAAGGAAAGAAAGTTTTACTTTACTGACAGAGCGGTTGAGCCATGGAACAGCCTAGCAGCAGAGGTGGTGGGTGCAAAACCCATTAATGGGTTTAAGCACGGCTGCAGCAGAGTGAAGGGCTTAATAGTTTCTGGGGGGTAGCAGTAAAGCAGGGAATAGGGGGAGGGCAAAAACTCCATCTGGACAATAGGTCAGAGGGTAAAGTAGGGTAAAACTGGTCAGACTAGTTGGACAAGTGGTCTTTTTCTGCAGATATTGTCTATGTTTCTGTGTTTGAAGATGAGTATGCTGTTCATCCCTAACTCCCCCGCCCCAGCAGCAAAAGGACAAGACCACACAAGCAACCACAGACCACCATCATCAGATAAGACAAACATATGGCTGTTTCCAAATGACATAAATGCAGTAGCACAGATTACTACCTTCATGGATTTGTATCCGCACCTTAAGATATGCACACTCACTTCTGGCTGCAGATAAAACCGCAATACTCAAATCACAACAGTATTTCTATGTGCAGAAGCACAGGCCCTGCAGCTATAGATACAAATCCACAATACCAAAATTACAATAGCTCTTTTGTCTGCAGAAGCGCAGACCCATGCTTCTGTAGCTGCAGGTATCCATGTACACTGTATGACATACAGTTGTGGCTGCAGAAGTGCAAGCCCCTTAGTGGCCTACATTTCTGCAGCCACAGGTGTAAGACATATACACCAGTCTCTAGCTACAGAGGTGCAGCCCCATGAAATCCATGATACCAAAATTGCAACAGTACTCTACGGAAGCTGGAGCCCCTAAGGGGGCCTGCATCTGCTCAGCCACAGGTGTAAGACATGCACACCAACTTCTGGCTGTGGGGCTTGCACTTCCTCAGCTGCAGAAATCCATAATACCTAAATTGCAACAGTATATCTACCTACAGATGCGTGGTCCCCTATGAAGTCAGTGTTTCTGTAGCCACAGGTACACATGCATGCAGTTAGGACATTCACACAGTTGTGGCTGCAGAAGCACAGGCCCTGCAGGGGCTTGTGCTTCTTCAGCTACAAGTCCATGAAGGGAACATAAGTGCTACTACATTTGTGTCATCTGGAAACAGTTGTAGGTTGTTTGTCTTACCTGATAATGGCTGTCTGTAGTTGGTTGTGTGGTCTCGCACTACTGCTGCTCGGGGTTGGGGGGCTGAATTGATCATTATGCTCACTGAAGACCTGTAATAACATGTGATGCATCTTTTGTTTTCTTTAGGGGGCGACTCTTGGTTGGCACTTTTGTGGCTCTACTTTTCAACTTGCTGACTATGCTGTCTGTGAGGAATAAGCCATTTGCTTATGTATCTGAAGGTATGCTGTCAACTTTTACTATTACTTGAGGATTCGGGGGGTGATGGAAATCAACTGAGAAAGAATCACAGGATTTTTTCTTTTCAGAGTTTCAATAATCAACCAGCCTCATATAAATCATTCCATGTGTGCTTTTATATGCAGTACATATGATTACTTTTTTTCTATAAAAATATTTTAGCCTATTAGCTGATGTGAGAGGTATGTGGGGAACTGGCATTGCATTTTCTTTCCATTTGCTTTCCTGGGCCTGAGGGCAAACAATCCTCTGAACTCACCAAAGAATAGGGTTCCATCCCCCCACCAAGAGCAGCAAGCCATGTGAACAAAAGAGAAAAGAAGAGTCTGACTGTGCCGTGGAGGCAAACTGACCATATTGTTGTATAATATATGACAAGAACTTGCTCATATATGTGGACATTTTATATTGCCATTTCCAGTGATGTCCTTTGTATCTGGTGTGTAAATGCTATGGTATGTTTCTTGATCAATAAACATTTACTGAGTTTAAAAAAAAAAAGAGAGAGAGAAGAGTCTGAATCCACATAACCAGCTCAGCTCAGAGTAGATCTTACTTCAAGATACAGCTCTTGCAGCAGGTAACACCATTAGGACTGAAGCCGGCAGGCATCAGGACCCCACGGAATTCTTCTGGCTAGCTATCTTCAGCGGGACCCATCTAACGTCGGTCCGCCTCCGGCGTCAGGCGTGGTACATAAGGCGGTCCCGCCAGATTCCCCAGTTCTTTCCCACCGTCGACTTGCATGTCTTGACCCTTCGGATTGTTTCTAGTGCGCGACGCACGGTTAAGTTCTTCCTTCTGGAAATGTTCATTTCTTCGGCTCAGTTGCTGTCTGATGTCCTCTCCAACCTCCGTTGAAGGCCATCCCTCGAAGTGCGCCTGTGGGAAGCAAATCCCGTTCAAGGACCGCATTCGGCCTGCGTCCAGTGCCTAGGCCCAGACCACGACACCCGGTCCTGCACTTTCTGCCAGGGGTTCAACAGCCGGACCCGGATCCGTCGCCAGAAGGCCCTGCAGGCGTTCCTGCTCGAGGGGAAGATTAAGGCCATGGACACCTCCAAGGGGGATTCAGCAGAGAAGGCCTGGAAACACTCTGAAAAGCACAGGGAGAGGGTTCCATCCAAGTCCCCGTCTAGGGCCTCTGACTCCCGTAGTTCTGGCTCCCGGTCCGACCGTTCACCCTCCCGGGCCCGTTCTCAGCCTCCCCCCACTGCGGTGAAGAAATCTTCGGGCTCCTCTTCCTCCTCACAGGCCAAGATCTCCAGGCCCTCTTCGTCATCTTCTTCCAAAGCCCTGGTTAGGTCTGGGGACTGTCATCATCACCACAAGTCAGGTTCCCGCCATTCCGAACCCGACGTCAGGTCTGCCTTCTTGCCTCCTCCTCCCCAGCGGAAGACCAAGGAGCTTACCTTTCTTAAGAAGCCGTCGGACCCGACGTCGGCCACTCATCACAGGTCCCAGGAGCCGTCGACCGCCAGACGCCCGTCGCCGGTCAGGCCTTCGCCCTCTCGGTCGTTGGCAGGGGGGCCGACGTCCACATCTGTACGTGTAGAGAAGAGGACCCCGACGCCTCCTACCGACGTCGGTCAGGAGACTATCACGGAGGAGGAGTTGACGCAGCCCGAGGACCAGACGGGCGAACCCGGTCCTGTCGCACCTCCCAGGGAACCCTCCCCACAACCTGAGGCCCCTGAGGAGCCGACGCCAGAACCTGACGACCGGCCACCGGCACCCGGTCCGTCGTCGGGCCTTTCCATTTCTGAGGTTAAGGAGCTCTTTACTTCCTGGTGGGATATCATTAAAAGGGATATGGTTCCACCACCTCCTCTTCCTCCTCCTCCAACCTCGACCCCTCGGCTCCTGCCCCTTCTCCATCCAGGGCAGCAGGTCGAGTACCTCTCCCCTAGGACCTCACGGATCCTCAAGGGGAGATCAGATAAAGAGACCTCGTCTAGATCTTCTTCAGGGTCACCCAGTCCTAAGAGATCCAGGAGACACCATTGTTCACCTTGATGGAGGATACGGGATCGGAGTTCTCGGCAGGATCCAAATCCCCCTCTCCCCTCCATATCCCCTCTCCAGACCTACGTGAGCTTTCTAGATCTCCTCCGGATGACCCATCATTCTCAGAGATCATGAGACACATCCAAGAGAACATGGGCTGGGATGCGGAAGAATTAGACCCCGAGAGACTACGCCTCGCTAGGTATCTTCGGCAGAAGGATCCTAAGCCTGTGGTGGTACCACCCTTGGTGGACACTTTTGTGGACGTCACCAAGGCAGCGTGGAAGCATCCACACTCGCTCCCGGCGATGCCGAAGAAAGCTGACCGCCTGTACAAGGCTCCTAAGGAGGACCAGTACTTGGCTCAGCATCCTCTGGCCGACTCTCTGGTCATAACAGCCTCTCATGACCGGTCCCAGAGACCACAACATTTGAGCACCCTGCCACCAGACCTGGAGTCCAAACAGCTGGACGCTATGGGCAGGCGCACGTATGCTTCCGCTACTTGCGCCATCAGATCCCTGAACTACTTGACCCATATGGTGCAGTTCCAAAATGCCTTGTGGGAACAGGGACTGGATCTGGGAGAGAAATTGCCAGAAGGTGAGCAGAAGGAGGAGATGTTGCAGCTCCTCCGTACGGGTTCGGACGTGGGAACCCAGGTGCTGTGAGCCGCGTATGATTCTGCGGACTCCTCGGCCAGAGCGGCAGCTTCAGGCGTATGCCTCCGGAGACACTCATGGCTCCGTGTCTCCATATTTACCCCGGACGTCCAGAAGAACATCATGGATGCCTCTTTCGAAGGAGAAGTTCTCTTTGGTGAACCCTCTGAGAAGGTTCTCACCAAGCTCCAAGAGGCCGGAAAAGCGGTGAGGTCGGTCCAGGCAATGCACCGACCGAGGCTCAGTTCATTTCGTAGGAACCAAAGCCGTTTCGTGGGCCGGACACAGAGACAACAGTCGCACCAGTCCACAACAGAGGGCTCCGGTTCCCTCAGAGCCCAGGAAAGAGCCAGCCAGCGGGCGAAGTCAGCGTCCCAGCTGGCTGGCTCAGCCCGCGGGCCCCTCCGCTTCGCCACAGCCTGGCTCCTTCCAGCCCCGCCCCTCAGGATCAATGGGACATCAAGGTCGGGGGTCGTATTGCGAATTACCTGCCAGGATGGCAGTCCATAACCACCGACAGGTGGGTTCTTCAGTTGGTCGAAAAAGGCCACTTTATAGAATTCACAGACAAGCCACCCTCGAGGCCTCCTCTGCTCTCCCGTTACTCGGGTCAGCACAAATTGCTTATCAGGCAAGAAATACTTGCGCTCCTGCAAAAGGGAGCGGTAGAGTATGTCCCAGAGAACCAGAGAGGGTACGGATACTATTCCCACTTCTTTCTGATTCCGAAGAAAACAGGGGACCTCCGTCCAATCCTGGACCTCAGTGACCTCAGTATGTCAGTCGCCTACAAACGATTTTGCATGGTGACTCTGCAGGGTCTTATTCCCATGCTAAAGGAGGACACCTTCTTAGCGTCCCTGGACATGCAGGACGCATACCTGCATATCCTGTAGCTCAAGCGCACAGGAGGTTCCTGAGCTTCGAGTTCCTCGGCCACCACTTCCAGTTCCGAGCTCTTCCGTTCGGACTGTCATCGACCCCCAGGGTCTTTACCAAATACATGGCAGTCATGGCAGCGTCTCTAAGGAGACAGGGCCACTACGTGTTTCCGTACTTGGACGATTGGCTTCTCATGGCCGCTTCCAGAGAAGGGTTGTTGATGGCTATCCAGAGCACCCAGGCTCTGTTTCAGTCTCTGGGCATCATAATCAATTACGAGAAGTCTCTCCTTGTACCATCGCAGAAGCTACAGTTCATAGGCGCAGTTCTGGACACCGTTCAGGGGAGAGCATTTCTTCCAGACGACAGAGCGGAACGCATCAGATCCCTCATCAGGGATCTCTCGGCGAAGAAGACTGTCCCTGCCAGGCTGGTCCTTCGTCTGCTCGGACACATGGCTGCGGCCATTCCGACCGTCCCTTTGGCAAGGCTCCACATGCGGGTAACTCAGTGGATGCTCAAGGTGCAGTGGGACCAAAGGCAAGACCACATGCAGCATCCGGACAGAATCACAAATGCCGTGATTCGAGACTGGCAGTGGTGGCTAGACCCAGGAATGCTCTCTGCGGGTGTTCCTTTCTCAGCGCCGTCCCCGGAGGTGATCCTTTCCACAGATGCCTCAGGGCTGGGGTGGGGAGCACACCTGAGCAGGGTGAGGTCGCGAGGACGTGGACCCTCAAGCTCATCTCCACATCAACATTTTGGAGATGAAGGGTCCTTATGCCCTGCAGGCCTTCCAGTCAAAGATCCCACGATTACTCTTATGATCCAAACAGACAATACGGTGGTGATGTATTACCTCCAACAAACAGGGCGCACCTCCTACCCCTTTGCAGGGAAGCGATGAGAGTGTGGGATTGGGTAATCCAACACGGCGCGAATCTGATTGCAGTTCACGTTCCCGGAGTGGACAACACAATCGCAGACGGCCTGAGTCATTCCCAGGCCAGGGTCCACGAGTGGGAACTTCTTCAAGGGGTTGCAGAGGATCTGTTTCTTCGATGGGGCACTCCAGAACTGGACTTATTCGCTTCCCCATCCAACGCAAAACTGCCCAATTTCTGCTCGCTAGATCCAGTGCCTGGTGTTTTCTGGTGAGACGCGTTGTCCCTCTCCTGGTCGAACAGATTCCTCTACGCCTTCCCTCCCTTCCCGTTGATCCAGAGAGTTCTTCTCAAACTGCGCAGGGAGCATGCAACATTGATCCTGGTAGCCCCTTTCTGGCCCAGGCAGATCTGGTTCCCCTTGCTCACGCAGCTGTCCCGGGAACCTCCGGTCCCGTTGCCCTTCAGCTCCCATCTCTTGTCTCAGGAGGAAGGTTCACTGGTCCACCTGGACTTACGTTCACTAAACCTGCATGCATGGCTCCTAGAGACATAGCCATTTTGCGACACGGGGTCTTGCAAGGGGTGGCGGAAGTTCTTTCCGCGGCCAGAAAGCCGGCAACGCATGCGACGTACGCCATGAAATGGCGCCGTTTTTGCTTGTGGTCGCAAGCACGCGGCCTTTCCCCTCTAGGTTGCCCGGTGAAAGCGGTGTTAGAATACCTGCTCTCCCTTTTCCATTCGGGTCTCGCCTACTCCTCTATTAAGGTGCACCTCTGCGCTATTTCTGCTTACCACTCGGTGGGACAGTGCACAGTGGCGCAACTTGAGACCTCTCGAGACTTTCTGAGAGGGGTGTTACACCTTAGGCCACCCATTAAGGACCCTGTTCCTCCATGGGATTTACTCTTTGTCCTGGAACAACTCACACTTCCCCCTTTTGAACCTGCCGCGGATTGCGAGCTGCGTTTCCTGTCATGGAAAACATTATTTTTAGTTGCTGTTACATCAGCAAGGAGAATTTCCGAGCTTCATGCTCTCATGTGTAAGGAACCTTATTTGATTTTCCACCAGGACAGAGTGTCCCTGAGGATGAATCCTAAGTTCTTGCCTAAGGTGGTCTCTGCACTCACTCTCAATCAGGACATTGACCTGCCTGTATATTTCACTAAATATTCTAATAGAGGGGAAGCGCTGCTCCACACCCTGGATGTTCACCGCTGTCTAAGGTATTACCTGAACAGGACTAAACAGCTTCGCAAGTCGGAGCAACTCTTCGTTTCCTTCGCTGAGAGGATGATGGGCCAACCAGTATCAAGCAGTCCTTTTCGCTGGCTTGTCCAGTGTATATCATACTGCTATGATGCAAAGCAGAAACCCTCCGGGTACAGTCGGGGGCCATTCCACTAGGTGGCTACCTCCTTTGCAACACTTTGTAATGTCTCCTCCTTTGCCATTTGTGCTGCAGCCACTTTGAGCTTTGTGCATACTTTTATCAGGCATTATAACCTGAACATTGCTTCTGAAGAGCTGGTTTCAGCCTGGCGTCTACAGAGTCTCCTGTCCTAGAGTCAGGACTTGGTATGGATTTTCCTAGTTTCCTGCTCCCAGAATGCTTACAAGCGTTATTGCTTGGAAATCAGTCCTAATGGTGTTACCTGCTGCAAGAGCTGTATCTCGAAGTAAGATAGTACAGTTATGTAAGAACTTACCGTAACAGTAGATCTTTGAGAACAGCTTTTGCAGCAGGTACCTTCCGGCCCACCTTCCCCCTTGGAGGAGGCATGGCTTTCCAAGCCTTTGGCAGGGGTTTACGCCCTTTTGTCTTCTGATGGTGGATCCTCGGTCTCCCATTCTGATGTTGTCCTGTGGCCGGAAGTCTCTGGCGGGAGAACTGGGGAATCTGGCGGGACCGCCTCCTTATGTACTACGCCTGACGTCGGAGGCGGGACCGACGTCGGGGGCGGTCCCTGCTGAAGATAGCTAACTAGAAGAATTCCGTGGGGTCCTGATGCCTGCCAGCTTCAGTCCTAATGGTGTTACCTGCTGCAAGAGCTGTTCTCGAAGATCTACTGTTACGGTAAGTTCTTACGTAACTGTACTTTCTTTTTGAGGTGGGCTCACAGAATCAAAGGAATTTCCAGGGTGTGATGTAAGACAGGCAAAGCAGATAATGGGTGCAAAGGGGCTGATCTGGCACGGGTATTTCAGGTACTGCATTCTCCTTATCAAGTCAGTCATAACTTTGAAATTTTTTTTTTTTTAGCTTGTTTATTCACGGGTGAATCTGGGCATCTCTCGGTAGTGCCCATTCAACCACGGCCTCTACTCCTTGCCTGAAACCACCTCTCTCCAGGGAGCACAATTGCTGAGCACCCTCTCCCCGAACCCAAGGAACCTTCCAGCCTCGAGATTACCCCGGGAGGGCCCGCCTCACCTACCTGGTAGCCTTTCTGAAATTAGAGGGTTGGTCCTGGGTCGGGTCGAGGGGCTCGGGAGAGCCCGGTGGAAGGATGGTCCGGCCTCGGGATGTGGGCTTTGGCTCCTGGGGCCTCCGTCGCCTCCCCGTCTCTTCCGGATTTTCTGCTTGTGTTTCCCCCAGAGCATGAATGTGCAATGATGTCTGCGCATTGACATGCTGTCGTCTGCCACCGCTCCACCCCTCATTGTTGGCTCTGCTCCTTGCAGGGCCCCAGTCTCCAGTAGGGGTCACTGAAGCTAGTGCAGCCCACTACCCACCCAGGGAGAAAGCAGTCCTCTGGATGCTCAGTTCCTCCCTCCCTCCCCTGCCGACCTCCGGCCCAAGTTCGCTCCCGTGCTCGGGTCACTGGTGTGGCGCGAGGCATGGTGTTCAGCGCCTTAACCCTCAGCGCCACCAAGCCAGCTCATAACTTTGGAATATATAGCTGTCAGTCACTATGACTCGAGATCTCGGTTCAGGGTAAGCTTAACTATCTGCTTAGAATACAGTTAAATATTAGGTTGTTCTGTGTGCATTCTTCTTGCTCAGATATGTTTTCTTTTTCTATAGTGTACTGTATTCCACAGAAATGAGTGTGTATAGTACTGTAACATTTGTAAATATGCTGGAGTATTACATTTTATTTTTATATACTATGAGTGTTATGGACCGGTTTTAGTTACCCAACCCCAGACTTGGAAGATGAATGTGCTGGAGGCAACATGATTTACTTTAAACTAGCCCAAGAGCAAATCGTAATTCCAGTCTAGTAGCCCTCACGTAATTTACACAATGTCATGAGTTTCGCAACACAAGCAGATAACAAAAACTGCTTACTATACTGTTCCACTGGTTTTATTCTAAGCAGCACAGCCTTGAAAAGAAGATGATGCTGTATAAGCAAGTAACTACACAGACTTGAAAATAATGCTATATAAGCAATTAACAAGTAATTAAGCAACAGTTTCTTTCAAATACATTAGAAGCAGTACATCTCACTAAAAGAACACTTCATTGTTGACAGTCTTTTGTTTCACAATGGGGGGGGGGTTGCCTGAAAGATATGTTCTTTGAACAGTTCATTTTTACCTGATACCCTTAGTACGAGGGTCCCAGTTTTAGCGTGGCAAACTTGCCATCAGCCAGGGGGCCCTGGATTGGTTCCATGGCTACCTGGATGGCAGACAACAAAGGGTTAGATTGGGCAGTAATTTTGTATCCAGTTGCTTAAATATAAAATCTGGTGTACCACAGGGGTCAGTGTTAGGACCCATTCTATTTAATATATATACAAATGGTGTCGGTCATCTGAAGAGTGATGTCCGGAATCATTTGTATGCAGATGATACAATATTGTATCTTGAAGGAAAATATGTGGGGCATATACAGGAAAATAAAAAAACATTTTAATGTATTACAAACATATTTTTCAGAACATGGATTGGTCCTAGACCCTCTAAAGTCACAGGTAATGCTGTTTTCAAATAAAAAAGTATCCATGGATCTAGATATAAAAACATTGGGTGGTGCAGTCTGGCCCTTGTGGACTGTTACAAGTACTTATGAGTCTGGTTGGACTCCCATTGTAATTGGGACTTCATATTGATGACTTGATACAAAAACTGAATAAGAAGTTGGGGGTATTGTACAAACAGAGATTGCCTTTCATTTGATGCCAGGTTAAAGACTGTAAATTCGATGATAATTCCTCATATTGACTATGGTGATGTTTTATACAATGGGGCTGCTAGAGGCATTCTGGGAAAGCTTGACGTTATTTACAACAGATATGCGCACTTTGTCTTGGACGCACCCTGGAATATACACCATTGCACTCTCTACAGGAACTTAAATTGGATATACTTGATAGAACGGCGAAATATGCATGTGCAGTGTTTGATTCATCGCTGTTATTTTAAAAAAGCACCAGGATATCTAGTGGAGTTCCTGGAGGAGTGGAATGTTAAGGAAGGATTGCGATCTGCAGGGGAAATAAAATTTAGGGTACAATTTATGAGAACAGCGAGGGGCCAACACTGCTATGTATTCAAGGCCCAAAATTGTGGAACTCATTGCCAGGGCATTTGAGGTTATGTACCAACAAAACATCTTGCAATGTATTAAGATCTTGGCTTGCAAAGGAGGCAGTGTCTCCTAAAAGTTGTTGTACTTGATAGATTTGCACATATGGTTAATTATTGTACTTTTTCCTGTCTATGTATGTATTTTGTTGTATGTATATATAATATTTTAGAATGAAACTGATATTTTTGTACAGTAGGACCCCATTGTAAATTAGCTGTTGCTAAATTGGGGTTTATCCTGTTTCTGATATCAGAAATAAACGTTTTACTACTACTACTACTAACCAGTCCATTTGATGACACGATATACAGATCCTAGCAAAACATGCACATGCATTAGCCACTTGATGAACCCCCAGGTAAAATCTTACTGCAGCCCTTAGAGTCTCTTGCCAAAGATGAGATGCTAGCTAGGGAGTTCATTTATCAAGGGCTTACAGTTATTGACAAACGTATGTTTTTACCTGGTCCAAGGCAGCGGTGAGTCTTGCTTGCTTGCATTCTCTTCCTCGATGGTCCGATGCGATGTAGATGTTTGGAGCTAGTGGTGTGTGTGGGTGGGGGGTCTTTTTCCTGATCGACTTTTCACATTGTGATTTTAAGGCATGATAGATGGCATAGGATTCTACAAATCTTATTTTCTTTCTCCTGAGGTCCTGTAACTTAGAGTTGTTGCAGATAGACTTGTTACTATTGGAGGGGGTGTGGCCAGCAGCCAGCATGCACAGATGTCTGGCTCTCACCCTGCACTCTGTTAAACTATAAATATTACATTAAAAATAGTTGTTTACGATAAAGAACATAATCTGTGTAAGGAGGAGTACTTACTTTACCCATGGTTGCAGAGCGGGTAACATCGCATCATGGGGAGACCCAAAAATGAGCAGCAAAAGGAAAGTGGGAAGAGGAAGGCCCCAACCCCATCAGCCAGCACTGGTAAAAGTGGCAACCAATGGGAGAAAGTGACGGGGACTTAGAGACCATGGTGAAGGCCATCCTTGAAACAAACAGTGTGCCAACTAGATAAAAAAGTGTATAGTTTCAACTCTAGGGTTGCCCTTGTTGAAACGAAAGTACAAAACTATAGAAGAGAAAGTTGTAGTGGAGACCATTAACAAATCCTAAAACCCTCAGCACTGCGTAGTGGTACACGCCAGGGATGTCCCCTGTCATTTGTGTTGTTCACCCTGGCTATTGAGCAGCTCACAGTTAGTATCAGAGGCAACCCTGACCTTAATGGTATACTTTCGAGGCACAGAAATACCAAAATAACATTAGATGCAGATGATGCCTTGTTATATGTCACGAACCTCCCAACCACAGTACCATATTTGCTATAGCTTCTAGAGCCCATTTCCTTTTCTCTGGATACAAAATTAACTACAGAAATCCTGCCTGATGGCACTGGAGAGAGCAAGAGTGGGGCACATCACTTACAAATTCCCTTTCAGCTAGTTCAAGATCATCTGGTGTACTTGGGTATTTAGGTGGCACCCTCTATAGATAACCTGTATAACCTAATTCTAGGGGCGTGGATATGTTGTTCTATCCACACTGTCTGGCATTGTCCTTTCCCTTTAAATCTTACGGAAAGTCTTCAGGCTGGCCCCTCCACCCACCGGGTGGTATATCTCAGCTCCACCCCAGGATGCCAGATCTTCCTTTCCACTGGAAGAAGCAGGTTCCCTCCTTACCCCTTCCTCATTGAGTAGGCCCTGGCACTCAAATCTTCAGATTTACCTTCCGAACTTCAACTCGTTAGAGTTCCATCTTCAACTCGATCTTCAATCGCGACCACAATGGAGGACCAGTCCTCACCCGGATTTTGTAGTGCTTGTGCAGGTAGAAGATGTCGTGTACCGACCCTTATGCCACGTGCGTTTACTGCTTGGGCCACCAGCACGATCCCCGGGCTTGCGATATTTGCAAATCATTTAACGTGTTGGTCATCAAGGACCGCCTCGCCCACCTGAAGTTGGGCGCCCAGAAAAACGACATCTGCAGGTCAAATCTAAGGACTACTGTTGGGTGGTCTCTGCAGCTGCGGGGCCTGCAGAGTAGCTGGAGCGACTTACAGCCTTCGAGGAGGAGGAGGTTGCTCGGGCCGCCATGCAGTCCTCTTCAGCTTCTGCCTTTGCTCCGCTCAAGTTGGGCTCCACTTATTCGGGCTCCTGCGAGGAGCTGTGCCAGTCTCTCCTGACCAAGGGAGAGGGCCCTTCGGGTTCGCACAGCTCTCACTTTAGCAAGAAGGCATCCAAAAGAGAAAAGGACAAGACTCACCGTCGACGTTCTTGGGACCAAGAATGTTCTTGGTCTCAAAAATCTAAGGTTTTGACCACTGTCAAAACTGCGGTCTTGGCTGCTTACTTCACAGTGCCCCCGTCAGGCCAGTCGGTCAAGACACTGGCCGATGATGTGGCTGAGACTTTTCTCGATCCAGTCATTTGGTTTTCGTCCAAAGAAGCTGACAACTCCTTGTTCAGGACTCCAGTCCTGCTGGTGACCACCAAAGTCGGCTCAGCCTGCTGAACCGGACCCTCCTGTCACTGAACTAGACTAGGAGGAGCCACGGCACTCCCTGACTCCCTCCAAGATCCCCTGTCGGCACCCCGGTGGTCGAAGTCTAGGTCATTCTCATCCTCTGGGTCGAGCAGGTCCCGCCAGCGTTGGCAGTCTCACTCTCGGCACCATGGGAAGCAGCGCCGCCGCAATTCATCTTCGTCCTCCTCGGGTGAGGAGACCTTATGTGGCAACAGTTGGTGTTGTCCAGTCTGAAGCTGACCCCGGCTCCCACACAGGCCATCACTTAGCTGTTGCCCAATAGGCCGACACCCCAGTGGGGCCGACCGACACTGTTTCTCCATCTGCGGGGCCGGTACAGATCACTTCAATTCGGCCGAAGCTGGCCTCTCCATCGATTGTGGTGGAGCTGCCGTCCCAACAGCTGCCGACCGGGGCTCTGACCAAGGAATCTCGGCCATTTCAGGGGCTTCCCCATCGGTTGTTGGTCACTCTTACACTTGACCACCCGTGGCGTGTCTGGAGTGACTCGGGTGGTAGGCTGCTCTAAGCGGACTCCTCAGAGTCTGAGGATTTTTAACTGCAGTACAGTCTGATCGACATGGATTCAGTGAGTGACCTCTCGACGGAGGAAGGTCCACGTCCTTCATGGGCATCCTCCTTCTCATCTCCGAGTCCACAGGGATGACAGTGGAACCCACCATCCAGGCGGGCTCGCTATCCCCTCTGGTTAAGGGATTCTCCAAGAGCTTTTCCAGTGGCCGAGGCCATTGTCAGTCCTGCCTTGGGTTTTGGCAGTGCCCGCCTCCTGCCCTGCACCTCGGCCTGAAGGCCCGCAAATATCAGTGCCCACCAGTACCCTCTTGAGGTTCATGGAGCACCCTTCCGTGGAAAGGTTGGTGGCCAACTCCATATTTCAGTGCTCAGGCAATTCAGGGGATGTTGACAGACCGCCGGGTAAGGAGTCCAAGAAACTGGACTACTCGGCTGAAAAGGTCTCTGCTGCCTACTCGCTCTGCCTCCGCCAGGCGAGCTCAGCTGTCAAGATGGTATACTTCTCCCATGCCTTTTTGGGCTCTCTGTATGAGGTGATTCCTCATTTTCCTGCGGATCTCCAGACTACAGTCAAGCAGGTCCAAGGTCGAGCTGTGGCCAAACAGCAACTTCAGATGGCTCTGGATATCGGAGATTCCTATATCGTCTAGGTGGCAGCCGATTATCATGCACCATAGGGCTTGTCTGCGGATCTCGACCTTCATGGCAGACACTCAGCACAAGCTGGCAGATGTTCCATTCTTAGGCACCGACCTGTTTGGGCCCAGTGTGGAGGGTCACCGCCAGCGTATTGAGAATCCATTGCCAGCGTAAATTCTGTCACATCTGCCCAGAGGGATCCCAAAGGCTCCAAGCAACAGAGGCGTAAGCCCTCGGCCCTCCACTTCTGTGGCAAAACCAGCCCAGCATCAGTCTGACCAGCAGGCTTAGTCCTGGTGACCCAGGCCCTCGTCCCATGACCTTGGTAGTCCGAAGCCTGGAGGAAGTGACCTGGTGGCTCCTCAGCGGATCCTCCTCCTCCAAGCCTGCTCAGTGACAGGATGGGGCTGTCACCCTCATAACCAATCACGCCTCCCTTGGGTCCTCCTGTGAGGGACTGGCTCAGCCACTTTCCTTCCGCCTGGTCAGCTGTCACCACGGACAGGTGGGTTCTGGAAGTGATCAGTCAGGGTCTGCCGCTAGAGTTCTAGCAATACCCTCCCAGCTGAGCCCACGCCCCGCAGGAGAACTTGGTGTCCGCAGACACTCAGTCGGCTCTTGGAGACGACATAGCCCAACTCCTCTGCAAGGAGGTCGTGGCCAGGGTTGCGGATCCTCCGGAATACCCAGGGTTTGTCTCCAGGTACTTCCTGGTACTAAAGCGGATGGGGGGGGGCTGGCACCCCATTCTAGTTCTGCACAACCTGAACAATTTCCTCAGGTCCCACACCTTCAGGATGGTAACTCTGTCCCAGATCATACCATCTCTGCAGCAAGACATGTGGTTTTGCGCTCTCTGGTTCTTCAAAACACATTCTTTCACATCCCGATCTGTCCATCCCACAAAGGTTCCTCTTTGCATCTGAGCCAAGGAAACCCTCTATGAGTTCCAGGCCCTGCCTTTCTTCTTCTCCTCGGCCCCAGTGTCTTCACCAAATGCATAACAGTGGTGGCAGCTTACCTGAGGCACCGAGGGGTCGGGTGTACCCTACCTGGATGACTGGCTGATAGCAGGTCCCTCCAGGCAGGAGGTGGAGCGGTCCAGGGACCTGGCCTCCAGAACTGCACCTCCTTGGCCTCCTGGTCAGCGAGGCCATCGGAACTCATGCCGTAGCAGGTGATCAACTGCATCAGGTCAGAGCTCAACTCTTGCCGAGCCAGAGCCCGGCTCCTGGCATAGGGCGGAGGTTCTCTCTCCTTTGTTGAGGCAGTTCTTGATCTGATGCTCACAAATGGGGAGCATGTACGGGAAATAATGGTCAGGGAGCCATTGGGAGGAAGTGACCATTGCACAGTGTGGTTCCAGTTGGATATGGGCAGGGAAAGCATCACGACTAAGACCAAAATCTTGGCTTTCAGGAGGGCAGACTTCAGGAAAATGGGCAAAGTGCTAAGGAGCCATCTGGTGGGCATCAGAGCAGATATGGGGGTGGCCTAAAGGTGATCCATCATTAAGGAAGGAATACTGGTTGCCATAGATGAGTGCGTTAGGCTTGGGGTAAGAACACAAGGGCCAGCGCCAGCTGGTTCAGTTCTGCGATTGCCCAGGCAGTAAGGGAAAGAGGTTGGCTTATAGAAATTCAGGAAGACCAAGAGAGAGGTGGATAGGAAAATTACCTAAGGTTAGCTAGTAAGGCAAGTAAGAAAGTCAGGTAAGCAGAGGTAGAGAGGGCTGCAGATAGCTGAAGGAATGAAGAAGAGGAGAAGGCTCTTTCACTATATAAGTGAGAAAAGGGATGAGAAGGAAGGAGTGTTAGGCTTAAGAAAGGGGTGGAGTGGGTGGAGGATAATGGGAAAAGCAGAGATACTAAATGAATACTTCTGTTACATCTTCACCAGGGAGAAGGATGGACCAGTGCCTTCAAGAGGGATAAGAGGAGCAGGGAACACAGATGTAGTGATAGAGGAGGAGAGGCGAGGAGGGCTGCTGGCATTGAAGGTGGACAAACCACCAGGCCCAGATGAAGTACATCCAAGGGTACTAAAGTAACTGGCTGAGAGGCTGGCATGGCCACTGGCAGACCTATTTAATAGTTCACTAGAGACAGGCGTGGTACCACAGGACTGGAGAACAGCACATGTTGTGCCGCTCCACAAAAGCAGTCCCAAGGATGACCCAGGGAATTACAGACCAGTCAGTCTGACCTCCATTGTGGGCAAGCTCATGGAGACCATACTAAAGAAAAGGTTGGTGGAATATGTATAGGAGCAGGGTCTACAGGATGCGAGGCAGCATGGGTTCATGGGGGAGAGATCGTGTCAAACAAATCTGATTGACTTCTTTGACTGTGTCACTAAGACAGTAGACAGGGGCCAAGCAGTAAACATCCTCTATCTTGATTTCAGCAAGCCTTGACTCTATGACCCACAAAAGGTTGATCAGGAAGCTGGTGGATCTTGGGGTTGGAGAAAAGATGGCCAGATGGGTGGAAAACTGGCTGAAGGCCAGAACCCAGAGGGTGATTGTGGGGAGAGTTATCTGCACGACAGGTAACCAGTGGGGTCCCGCGGGCTCTGTGCTGGTGCGGTGTTGTTCAATGTCTTCATCAGTGACATTGGAGATGGAATTAAGGGCAAAATGTGCCTATTTGCAGATGACACCAAGCTCTGCGGGAGAGTGGACACTGCTGAAGGGATACAGGACCTACAGGAAGATCTGGCAAAGCTAGGGAGGTAGTCCAGGATCTGGCAGCTTGACTTCACTGCCAAGAAATGCAAAGTTATGCATATTGGAGTCAAGAATCCTAGGACAAAGTACTACCTGGGTAGAGTCCGAGTATCTGCATCAAAGGAGAAGGACCTGAGAGTGATGATCACTAGAGATCTGAAGCACTCCATGCAGTGCAAGCAAGCAGCAGCAGCAAAGGCAAACAGGATGCTGGGATGCATATCTAGGGGATCACTAGTAGGAAGAGGAGGTTATACTGCCCTTGTACAGGTCACTGGTAAGGTCACATCTAGAGTATGGAGTTCAGTACTGGTGCCTACACCTCAAAAGGACAATAACCTGCTGGAGGAGGTCCAGAGGAGGGCTACAAATATGATAGCCGGTCAGCAGGTAAGGCATCACGAGGAGGTTGAGGGCACTGAACATGTACTCCTGGAAGACGGGGGACATGATTGGGACTTTCAAGTACTTGAAAGGGATAAATAAGGTTGATAAGGAGAATCTCTTTAAGCCGAGTGGCAACCATAACACAAGGGGGCACAGTCTTAAGCTGGAGGGTGGGAGGTTTAGGAGGGAGGTCAGGAAGCACTTCTTCACAGAGATGGTGATGGATGCTTGGAATGCGCTACTAGAAAAGGTAATCTTGTTGAAGACAGTGGGCAGCTTTAAGAGAGGCTGGGATAGGTGGGGGGGAGGGTAAGGGTCATGGGTAGGGAGGATGGGAGGAGTGGGGAGAAGGGGGCAGGGACAGTAGCTCAAGCTGTGAGCCCTGCAACAGGAGCAGACTTGATTGACCAAATGGCCTTCTTCTGCTGGCTTCTTCATGTGTTCATAAGTTCCTGTGATAATTTTGGTTGGGCACTTGCGCCCTGCCTGGGACTTCCTGCGCCTTCTGGGTTACATGGCGGCCTTCAGCAACGTAGTCTGATGGTCAATTTGCATATGCGTTCCCTGCAGTGGTCTCAGCACAAAGGTCACTTCGACCAGTTGGTCACTGTGACCCAGAGGACGGGGTATGCCCTCCAGTGGTGGTAAGTCCCAGCGCATCTGCAGTAAGGGATCCCGTTTGTCTACACCGAGACAACGGTCATCCTGATGACCGACGCCTCTCGCTTGGGCTGGGGTGCCCATCTGGGGGAAACACGTAGTCAGTGGCTCTGGACCCTCGAGGAGTCCCGATGTCACATCAACATGCTGGAGCTCCAAGCAGTCCAGCGGGCGCTGACTGCTTTCGCTCCATTTGTTCGTGGTTAAGTGGTTCAAGTCCAGACGGACAACACCACGACCATGTGCTTCCTCAACAAGCAAGGCAGGATGCACTCCCTGCCCCTATGCAAGGAAGCTTTCGGCATCTGGACTCTAGTGCACAGCCTGGAGGCGGATCTCCTAGCCATCCATGTGGCAGGAGCCTCTAGTCGGCTGGTGGGCGCCCTCAACAAGGTGGGTGAGGCATCCTCATGAGTGGTCTCTCCATCCCGAGATAGTTCAAGTCTGTCCTCCCAGTGGGGCACCCCTCAGGTGGACCTGTTCACCTAAAGGGAGAACGTAAAGCTGAGGCTGTTTTGTGCCCGCCCCCTCAGCAGGGTTCACTACAGGGGGATACCTTCTCTAGGCTGTGGATCCCAGGCCTCTTCTGTGCCTTCCCTCCACTTTCCTTAATCCAGAAAGTGCTGCTCAAGGTCAGAAGGGACAAGGCACAGGTGATCTGGTGACTCCGGACTGGCCCTGCCAGTTCTGGTACTCCAATCTCCTCTGCCTCAGCAACAGGCTCCCGAGTCATCTTCCTACATGCCTGGACCTCCTCTCCATCAATCAGGGGATTGTACTCCACCCGCACCTTCAGTCCTTGCACCTGACAAGTTCAGGTTTATTGCAGGAAGTCTCCATTGCGCAAGCTCATTCACAAGGAGGTCCTGAAGCATGTACACAGACAAAGAAACATTACTTAGTAAGACAACCTTGGTTAGCAGTATTCAAAGTGCACACAAAGTTTAAGAAAGGTATTACATGGCGAGATACATCATTGTAAAGATGTGCACAGTTAAGGAACATTTGGTATATAGTGTACAGGCAATACAAGGTAAAGTTTATAAACTTAACACTGGTAGATGCAATAGATAAGCTTGTTGTATTGAGCAAATGATAGAAAGGATAGGATAAGTAGGGTGAACAGGGTTAAGAGGGAGGGGTTGGTTAGCAAGATTAAAGGGGGGGTAATATATAGAAAGGAGGCCTAAGGTAGGAAAGGGTATAGGAGCAAGTAGGAAAAATCCTATAGTTTATTTAGTCATGGAATACATTTTGCAAGCTAGAAGGTTTCAGTTCTGAGTAAGGCTAGTACCAGTGGAAACGATGGAGCACACATATGGGTGGGGGAGGCTTAATAGCAGTTACAAATATCTTTTATTTTAGATGCAATTAGCACTTTATAGAAGTTAACTGAGACAATGCTAGTTAGTTTTAGTACAGATTGGAGTTGGTTCCATACAGTGGGAAGGGCATGCGAGATAGCTCCTTTGCCAAAGGTGGTACGAGTCCTAGATACGTCGAGCATGATAAAGTCTGTTTTCCTGAGAGAATATGCACTGTGGGAAATGCAGATTAGAGATGTTAGGTAACATGGTAGTTTATGCAGAAGCACCTTAAGGGTCCAAAGACCAGCGTGGAGCAGACGTCTGGTGGTGAGAGATGTCCAGCCAACAGCTGCATAACAGACTGGTTCCTGAGCGGCTAGAGTTCCAGGCTTTGGGTCTCTCCAAAGATGTCCTCACTATAGTTGTGGCATTTAGAAAAGGATTCAACCAGAAAATGCTATGCCTTCAAATGGAAGAGATTCAACATTTAGTGTTAGGCCAAAAAATGTCCAGTGGCTAGCATTTTGCACTACATGTGGTCTCTCTCCCAAGGGGGACTTCGGTTGACAAGCCTTAAGGTGCACCTGGCAGCCATCTCTGCTTAACGGGTGCAGGCTGGTCAGCAGTCGGTGACACAGAAGAAGGTGGTGTGGTGCTTTTTAAAGGCCTAGATCACATTTCCCCTCCGTTGCGTGAACCACTGCCACCGTGGGACTTGTTGCTGGGTTTGGCACAGCTCATGGGCAAGCCATTCAAACCAATGCACAGGTGTTATATGTCTCGCTTGTTGTGGAAGACTGCCTTCTTGGTGGCTATCACGTCAGCCAGAAGGATCAGTGACCTCCAGATGCTCTCGGTGGAGTCTCCTTACCTGGTCTTCCACAGGGACAAGGTTGTCCTGCACCCCAACCCGAAGTTCCTCCCGAAGGTTGCGTCGGAGATTCACCTGAATCAGGTGATGCCTCTTCCAGTGTTCTTCCAGAATCATACCTCAGAGGCTGAACACAGGCTCCATACTCTGGACCTGAGGCGAGCGCTCGCTTATTACAAAGAGCGCACAGCTGGAGTTCAAGGAGAGGTTCACCAGCTGTTTGTCACCAACGCAGACGCTGCACCTGGCAGACCTGCAGCCAAGCAGATGATTGGTAGGTGGATCACTTCCTTCATTGATCTCTGCTATAGGTTGGCGGATAGGGAGCCTCCCAGAGGGCTAAGGGCTCATTCCACCTTCATTCTCTAGATGTAAAAAGTGCCTTGCGGTTCTAGCCGGATAGAACGAAGAAATTCGCAAGGCTCAACAACTGTTTGTTTCCTTTGGCACGCCCTGCTGGGTCAACCTGTTGCGATCAGGTGCATTTCAGCATGGCTGGTGGCATGCCTTCACCATTGCTATTCCACAGCACAGGTCAAGCTGGAAGGCAGGTGTATGCTCACTCTACCAGAGCAGTCACGGCATCTCTGGCGGGAAATTCATAATGTCCCCATTGCAGACATTTGCAATGTGGCTACCTGGAGCTCCATGAATACTTTTGTTAATCACTATGCCTTAGATGTCCATGCCAGACAGCATCAGTCATTTGGCAGGACAATTCTTAACGGACTTCTGTCCTAAAAGTGAGCTCCTCTTTCTCTCCTGCCGCCCGTCTCGGGTGATTATTTAGCTCGGTACTCTCCCATTAGGTGTGAATGAATGGTGGAGACTTTATGTACAGGAAGATATGAAGTACGTACCTACCGTGAATTGCCGATCTTCTGGACCGAAGTCTCCACCACTCATTCCCACCGCCCTACCATCCATCCGAGCTCACTTCTCTGTTTCTGGACTGCACTCCCTCAGTGGTTGGAATGTGAGACTTTGTTTTTGACCCTTCTTACACGAGTCACTCGAACTATCTTGTGTCCAGTTTTTAGGTTAGTCCTCTCTAGGTTAGTTACGCTGCACCTCCTCGGGGAAAAAAGGTACTGAGGTGGTTGGAGGGTTGACGCTAAGATAGTCTATACTGCATGAGCCTGGCTCACGGTGCCGCTTCTTCGCGGCTCCATCTCGACGCTGGCCCTCCTGAAAAAGTTTGGCTCCCGCAGGGCCCTAGCGCCTCCGGCGTACTACCATTAGTGTGAATGAGTGGTGGAGACTTCGTTCAAGAAGATCAAGAATTACTGTAGGTATGTAATTTCCATTTCTGCCTCTCTTTTCGGGCCCCACAGCTTCTCTCTGGCTTCTGTCGAGAAGCAGGCCACTGTCGGCTGAATTAGGAGCATAGTGTGGCACCCCTGGCTGTTCCCAGAACACCAGTGGATTCTGGGAGAATGGGGCGCTGACTCGGTCTCCCTTCTGCATGAATTCAGGCAGGGTCCGTAGTTGGTGGGGATAGGGGTCGCCCTAGTGGACCAACTTGGCCCCAGTCTCCTCACCTGGGGGTACCCCCCAAGGGCACCACTCAGCTCACCCCTCTCCGTCTGGGTGTTCTTTGGTGGGCAGTTTGCGCAGCCTCTTCCCTGAGGAGGGAACCCCTGCTCACTCCCCCAGCCCTTGCAGAGGTGCTTGGATGGTCTCTCACACCCGATCTCCCCCTTCCCTACTTCTGCCTTCCATCCTCTCCCTCCCAGGTTTTTCCAGCCCTCCGGGACCCTTAACTTGGGAGCAGTTCAGGGCCATGGCAGCTGCGTACCTCAGAGCCCTGGCATGAGGTCATTTTTAGACCTCAGGTCCCTGCATGGCCTCACTCTGAATCCAGCTCCTTCAAGTCTCCGATTTCCTCCTCTGAGGAAGAGGACATGTCAATCCATTTCTCCTCTGAAGCTGACCTCATGGAGTATCAGCGGTTCCTAGCAGAGATGATGGAGGAGCTGCACCTTTCCCATTTTAATGGACGCAACCCTGCACATGCGACGCTGTAATTCCTGGTGGAATACAGCAGAGAATCCGCTGTGATCCATCTGTGGCCTCAACCTTTCATGGACATGTCGCATAGTGTTTGGCAGAACCCCTCTGCACCTGTTCCAGCCCCGATGGACTGCCGGCACAGGTATTGCACACCCGTGGGGTCTCCAGGTGCTGTGCCCCATCCCACATCAGGAGTGGAACTGTTGGACACCACTCCGGGCACTGTTGCCCAAGGCACAACTGCCCCCAGTCCGACTCTGCCAAGTTTGACCACTGGGGAAGAAGGGTATTTTCGGTGGTGTGGCTTCTCCTGTGTGTCTCGGCACACCTGGCAGACCAAGCTGCCTATGCCTGGCACCTGTGGGCAACGCTGGGACAGCTCCTAGGGTCCATGCCTGATAGTGAGGCAACCAGGCAGGCCATCAGCCTTTCCATGTGTGGCCTGGAGCATGTGAGACACCAATCGAGGGCCTCTTACAATGCCAGTGGGGTAGCCTCCAGGCTTGTGGGAACAACAGTCTGCATTAGGTGGACGACCTGGCTCCACCAATCACGGTTATCACCCATGGCTCAGCATAGGGTGATTGACTCACCTTTCCGGGGTCCACCCCCCGAGGTCAGGTGTGAGTTAGTGTGGCTCCTTCCCTCTCTCAGGTGTCTGGAGCACCCTCCTGCCCCTGACCAATCTCGGGTCTCGCCAGACCTTGAGTGGCCTCTTCCTCTGTGTATCCCCACAGGAGGCTGAGAGAGATTTTGCCTCAGGGAGGTGCCAGCACCACTTAGATGGTGCTTGGTACTCACCACCAGTAATGAATGGTGAAGATTGATCTCTGGAAGATATGAAAATTAAGTACTCACTGAAATTCTTGATCTTCCAAGATATCTTCACAATTCATATGCTTCCTCCACACCTTCCCTCATGGCCAGACTTCACCTCCCTGTTTGCCGTTCTCCTTTAAATAAAGGTGCTGATATCCAGCTGGCACCACCAGAGGGCTCCTTTGGATTTTGGTTTTGGGGGTTCTCCCTCTCCTTGAGTTCAGGAGGAGAAGGCAAACACTGACAGCTTTGCCTCTAAGAAGAGGTCCTCTATCTAGAGGTTCTCCAGGCTCGTGCTGGCTTAGTACCAGAGGCACCAGTTCACCCTCTGCTTGTTGGGGCCAGTTCTGAATTTCAGATCATTACATCTGTAGTGCCATTATACGGCCTCTCCTGGCACTTCTGCCAATTTTAAATGCACTCCTGCAGTGTGAGGGTCTTTTCTGAAATACAGGTTTTCTGTCATTCAGAACCCTCCGAATTCTTGAGGCCTAAAATATGGAATTAACGCAAGCCATGGGTACTTCATATCTAACTGCCTTTAGCGGGTACATATGCAGTACTCTCCTCAAGCCTTTTGCCTCTACCCTTATATGCCTATAAAGGTATCTGACTTTTTCATAAGCTTCCTCTTGGAGCTCCTTGAGAGAGAGATGCTGTCGGGGATCTACTTGGAGTTCTCCTGCCTCCGGATCAGGTTGCTGTAGGGTTTGAGGACATTTTAGGCTCCTCTGATCCAACAGGGACTAGTGAGACAATTGCGGTCTTGCATCCCACAGCTTGCATTGTCATCCCTCTTCGTGGGGTGTATTTGCCCCTCGGTAGATAAGGTTGTCTTCGCCTTTCAAGTTACATTCCCCTGTGATTTTTTTCCCCTAGGGATAACTCCACTTGTCCTCTCCAGGATCCCTTGCCTCCGCTCCCAGGAAGATACTTCTTCCCTATGAGTTAATAAAAAAAAAAAAAGGCAAGAGTGGGGGGCCTACCCCCTTCTTGGTCCTGAACAAACCGCCATTTATGCATTACAGGGTGGCAGCCCTGGGCAGATCCTCTTCGGACACGTTCAACTCTTCAGGACCCTCTCTTCAGAATCTTATCTGAGCATAGGAGTGCCCTAGCATCCATTCTTTGATCCCGCTACATGGCACTCTTCTGTCAAGATACTCCAGGGACGTTCGTCATTCGTACCTAAATGGGACAGTGCAATCACTCGTCCCTGGCTGAGGTTGGGGAACCCTTTGTGTGTCGGTCTTTCTCGCTCTCTCTTTCTCTCTGGCCTGCCCAGTGGCTGTGGTCACCCCTGGCCTTAAAGTCCCTCCCAGAGCACTTACCTCTTCTCTCACTGGTCAGCGTTTTGAGTTTATATCCTTTCCTTTTCCCTATCCTTTGGGCTTCCTTGCCCCACCCCTTTTTTTCTGTTTTCTATTTTCCTCTCCAGCAAGCAGAACTGAGGGAGATTGGGGCAGCGTCAGTTACTGGCCAACCCAGCAAATGCCACGTAATGTGTCAGCCTTGTGGTGGCGCCATCCCTGACATCGCTCCCTCCCTCAAAGTCTTAAAGCTACTCCTTCAGCTGATAACCCACCAGAAATGAATGGTAGAGATATCTTGGAAGATCAAGAATTATGGTGAGTATGTCATTTTCATTTCTGGACTATCTGGTAGATTTATAGTCCTTAGATCTGAGACCTTTAGCCCAGAAAGTACACCTGGCAGCTGTGTCAGCCTACACATCAGCAGGCAAATACAAGCCATTGGCCTCACAACCTGTTTTTAAAAGGCTTTTAAGGGCATTAACTATCAGTATCTCCTGTAAGTGACCCAGTCCCTCCATGGGACCTAATCAACTGTCTTGCCTAGCTGATAGAGGTTCCTTTCGAGCCTTTGGTTACAGCTGATTTAAAATATGTCACATGACAAACATTTTTCCTGATAGCCATGACATCTGCCAGGAAGGTAAGCTAACCTGCAAGCCTGTGGGCATAGGTTGGAGAAGTTGGAGGAAGACTGGGTCTCTGGAGGACAGACTGGTTCTGACTACTCATTACAATGAGTACCAGAATGCAGTCATCCAAAAAGGCAGCTTTTATGTTTAGGATGATTGTAGCTGGGAAGAACCAGCCAGCTCAACTCTTTCAGGTTCTGGACAGGCTATTACATCTGACCTGCCTGGAACCCGTCAGCTTTTCAGCTCACAAATGTGAGGAGTTCTTCTCAGGCAGAGTGTCCTCTGTGAGGGCTGGGATTTCTCAAGTGGAATACCCTCCTCCAACAATGGCAGCCTTTGGTGGGTGGACACACTCTGTCACCCTGGGGAGTTCTGGCTGGTGACAACTGTGGAGGTCTGTGTGGTGATCTCTGAGCTTAAACCAATGTTCTGCGACCTTGACCTGGGCCCAAAGTGACTACTAATGGCTGCGTCAGGTCCTGGGTCCAGTTTTGCCGAGATTGTCGGGAGTTCCTTGTCAACATGGGTTTTCCGGAGTCCCTTAAACAAGCTCTGGTTAAGCCCCTGCTGAAAAAACATCATTGGACCTCGACATCTTGGCAATTACCATCCGATCTCGAATCTCCCTTTTGGGAAGGTTCTTGAGAAGGTGGTCGTGGAACAACTCGGGGGTCCTCTCATGGACTTCAAATTTATGAACCATTCCGTCCTGATTTAGAGCCTTCCATAGCACATAGGCCACGCTGGTTAGTGTGTTGAATGACCTGCTCAGGGCGAGGGATAGAGGAGAGCGGACTATTCACGTTCTCCTCGATCTCTCCTCAGCATTTTGCAGTGTAGACCATGGGGTGTTACTGGACCGGCTAAGGAAGTATTTAGGACTCATTGGCAAGGTCATCAGCTGGTTTGAGTCCTTTCTCCGGGGCAGGTCTCAGAGGGTGATACTGGGGAATTATTCCTCGGACCTAATGGACCTGCCCTGTGGAGTCACCCAAGGCTCTGTCCTCTCCCCCATGTTGTTTGCAGTGTACATGCTGCCCCTGGGTGAGGTTATAAGGCGGTATGAGCTGAATTTTCATTGCTATGCCAGTAATACTGAGCTCTACTTGTCCTTCGCACCTGGAAGATCTGACGCGGTCGACGTGCTGAATGACTGCTTGCCTGAGATCCAGGCTTCAACGGCGTTGAACTGGCTGGGAACGAACCCGGGGAAGACTGAGGTGCTGGTGGTTGAGCCGGGTCGAAGGGGTGGCGTGTGGGCCTCTGGGGCTAAACTAGGGCTATTTATTGGCCTGACCAACCTGGAGGCCTCACCAAAGGTGAAGAATTTGGGCGTTGTTTTGGACAGCGAGCTGACACTTGATGCTCAGGTGTCAGCCATTGTCCAGAATCAGGTTTACCATCTGGAACATCACCCAAATTATGTCCCTTGTCGCCAGCGACCTGTACGCTGGTACATGCTTTACCGTCACCTCGAAACTTGACTACTGTAACGCACTCTACCTTGGAGTCAGAGGTGGTGCGATGTGGCGCCTGCAGCCTTTGCAGAACGCAGCGGCCCGGTTGTTGACTGAACACTCGCGGTTCAGTCATATGACACCGGTGCTACGCGAACTTCATTGGTTGCCAGTGTGCTGGCGTATCACCTTTAAAGTAGGTCTTTTGAACTGCAAGGCCCTACACGGGTTGGGTCCGGGCTGTATGAAGGAGCTTCTGCATCCCTACACCCCATCTTGCTCTTTCAAATCAGCGGATGAGGCCCTTCTGGAGATACGTTGGCTAGGTTGAAATCTTCCAGCGACCAGGTATTTGAGGTGGCGCCCTGATCCTCTGGAACTCATTGCCGAGGAACCTCCAGGAGGTGCCATCTGTAGAGCTCTTTAAGAAACTCATGAAAACCTTCCTGTTTGAGCAGACCTTTGGAACATGAGGACTAGTTTGGGACTATTCTGGCCATTTATGTAGCAGCTTGTTTTTAGATTTTATTGAATTTAGAAAAGTTTTTATATAGTATATGACTGTTCATTTTCCATTGCTGTATCTGTAATTTTATTATTTGTTGTAAGGGCACTCTGTGCCTGAAATAAATAAACTCTACTCCTCCTCCTCCTCCTCCTCTACTACTCTAAACATACCCAAACCATGTAATTTTCTACAGGGACAAGGTAGTCCTTGGAACCAGTAGGACATTTCTACCTAAGATGATGTCAGAATTCCACTTAAAACCAGTCAGTTACCCTTCCTGTACTCTATCGTAAACATTTCGGTACAGGTGAGCAAAAAATTGCACTGAATGGATGTGAAAAGAGCACTAGGTCACTACACGGACTGGGATTTCAGGTCCCAGAGTATACAGCTTTTTGCTGCCTATGGAGAGGTTGGCAAAGGTAAGCCAGTGGCTAGGAAGACTATCTCTCGTTGGATAGTTTGTTTTTTCAATTTTATTTTATCGAGTCAGACATTGCAGTACAAAACAACCATTACAATGCCGTCCGATGTTCAAATGCACATATTGAACAGCACAGACCACGTGAGGAAAAATAAAGATTTAAAATATCCAGTTATTGTTCTGTTTATTGTAAACCCAGAGCTGTTAAATTATGTAGGTTTCCCTGTTTGTTAATAACGTACCTGAACATTATCCACAGATACTTAGGAGGAATCCATGGTCCATTCAAGATCCCACCCAAGGTATCATGGTCTCTTTGGATAGTTTCCTGCAAACAGTTTTGTTATGAAGTAGCTGGCAACGTATCCCCCTCCCAGAGGACTATGAGGACATTCCACAAGGGGCACTCTGCCTCTGTGGAAACCACAAGGGGCATCCCCTTCAAGAAATTTGCAAAGCAGCTACCTGGAGAATAGGTCACGCCTTCACAAAGCGCTGCTGTTTGGGCATACAGTCCAGAAGGGATGCCAGTTTTGGAACTGCTGTCTTGCAGAACCTCTTTGCTAAATTGGTTCTAGACCCACCCCTCAAGGTATTGCTAGTGAGTCTGCCATTTTGAAGGCATCTCACTGATGGATTCCTGTTTAAGAAAAATACTCATCATAGTAATATTGTTTCTTCTCAGGAGCCATCAATGAGCATTATAAACCCTGAGCTTGCCTCCCTTCTAGAACCTGAGAATTGGTTCATTCAAGAATCGGTTCTTATCTTAAAGTTGCTGGAGCATTTCTTATTACAATTTCTCAACAATTTTATTTTAATTTACTGTACCTTTTGCCCTGACAGCATCCGGACCCTTCTGCCCTGCCTCTGCCCTGCCCGGTCCCATCACCCACCTTCTCTGGGCTTACCTCTCTCCTGTATTCTTTTTTCAAAATGTGATCATTCTAATGCTACATATGTGTCTGCAGTTTGTTTGGGTTTTAAAATTTGTGAAGAAAATTTTAGGGATGTTTGTAGCCATTTAGATAGTTTGCGGTCCTGCTCCCTGGCTACAGAAACAAATCTGACATTGGAACAGCAGGGAGGCGTGACCACAGTGCTGAGTTTGAACTTGTACTCTACATTCTCTAATTAGCATAAGTTCTGTCTCGGGAGCACACTCCTTCCGACTGATGCCATTTGTAAGGCTCATTGATGGGTCCCGAGAAGAGCACTACAGTAATTTTATGTCTCCTTGTGCTTATGCAAGAAACATTTTGTTACAAAGAACGGCATTTCGGAGGTGTGTCAGTGACTAGCCCAATTGCGGGCAAAATACATTGGACTCGTCCCTGACAGACCAGTGACCACCCAAGCTGAGTACGACAGTGGTCACAGTTTCATGGGAAGAAACTTTGTGTACTTGAAAGGACTGAAGCACTCCAGTGAGAGCTCTTTAGTACTTTCGTTTGGATAAAGCTGGCCGGCAAGCAGCTGAGCGGCTTTATGACTTTGTGCATAATGTCCAACTTGTTACTGTCTCCTCCTCGTGTTTTATTTCTCCCTGGGAAAACAGCGTACTGAAAAACACATAAGCTCTGCCCACCACGCCATCCTTGTAGAGTCTGGTTCTGGCATGAACATATAGGGGCAGCCTTCAGCACCACATGCTCCTCCCACCATCCCGAGTACAGGACGATGAAGGTGGGTGGCTGCGATGACAGTATGAGGCTGTCAGGTTAACAACCAGATTCATAAAATAATGATGACTAGTTGTGAGTGTTGACACTGATGCTGGGGTCAAGACCCACTGCAGGTCTCACTCATCAGCATCTGTTTTGCACCTGGGAGAAGATGATGTAATGTTGGGCCCGTTTGCTGCATGCTCATGAACGACTGATCTTACAGATGGCAGCATCCTGCAAAGCTTGAAAGTAGCACCTCAAGAAAGCCCTGAAACCCACATCTTTTCTTAAGTTTGGTTGTGTCTGCAGAAAAGAGACTGACAAAACAGTCACACCGATTCATATACATATGTCAGTACCCAATAGCATTTCATTTTTGTAGTTGCTGCTCTTACAGGCAAGTAAGTAATTCTAAAGAACAAGGTAATCAAATCTTACGGGAGGTCTGCAGAGTTTCTCCACAAAGTGCGTATTTTTGGTGTGTGTGTGTTTTGACTGTGTACTCTTTAGGGCTCCCTTTGTGCACTGCTTTTAATTCCGCGTCATTGCATTTGCGATGTGCCCAAGTCGTGCACTTTCAAAGAAATTGTCTTTACTGTAGACTGGGCCAGCTGTGGTACCATAAGAGCAAGGAATTATTATTATTTATTTATTTTTTTGACATACAGATTCAGTTTTGCCATATTGGTCCTTGTAAGAAGAGATCCAGAAGCAAATAGTTTGATACCTTTTATTGGACCAACATAGATGTTACAAGAAGAATGAAGTCTTTAAGCTTTCGAATTAACAAAGTCCTTCCTCGGAAGCTTATGACAGTTATTCAGAAACTCACCATACTATTAACACCCAGATCATACATAAAACAAACCAGAAAGAATTCTCATTGATTTAAAACGCTCATTTAAACCATCACTGAAGTTAAAAACCGTTGAGCCAGACCTCACCAGTTTGCTATTAGCTGAGATGCTTTAAAGGTCAAATGTCATCTCAATAAGATAACAACCTTCCCAGCAGGGAGTTCAACTATCATAAATTCTAAATGTCACAGCATGTGCAGTGAATACAGTCTTAGTGAACCCTTGGATTCAATTCTCACTTAAGTACATGTTAAAATGTGATATTATTGTATGTTAAAATGTGATATTATTGTATGTTAAAAATGGACAAAACTATATAACCAACATTTTCTGTATATGGCATTGAGGGTTTAAAATAAACTTAACCAAGAGTGAGCAACTGTTACACACCGTTGTACAGTTTAAAACGTATCTGGAGTCATTTTTCCAACTATACACTCAACCAATTACTATATTCCTTAAACCTTAAAACCTTCAGTGTTGTAACAGGATTTTATACAAGGTAATATCACTTGTCAGTATAACTGCCAAACTGGGGGAAAAAAGACAAAAAAAAAACAAACTCCGGGACCTCAAGTAAATGAGACCATGCATCCTGATATGTTCAGAGTTCAATAATGTGTCAGTATATAATCAAACTACTATATTTTTGGGGGCTTACAAAAGCTTGGAGCCAGGGTCACATGGCAGTGGCATGTTAATACACCGTTATGTATGGATACAGTAATATTTACATTGATATTGTCTTTTACGATGCAAGGAAACATTCGGCATTGACAAATGCTTGTTTCTTCTTGACTAATGTAGTGTCTGATTTCATGCTACATTAGTCTGTTGATTTCCCCATATTTATCTCTTCCCCTCAAAACCCTGGGGAAGTGCTGTTGCACACAGAAAGGAAGGCTAGACTCCTACATACTTGAAGTAACACTTGTTTATTTCATCCACCATGGTCTGATTAATATGAATGAAATAAAGTGACATTTCAAGTGTCTTGGGTCAGTCCTTTCTTCCATTCTGCGATTTGGATTTTCACCTGCACTGGAAGTAACTTCCTCTGACAAAATATATACGTATAGCTCACTTTGAGGGGCTCTTGCAGTGGGCAACACTGTTAGGGACTAAGCTGTGCAACCAGCTCAGATATGTACGTGGACCCAAGGTGCTCACTGCTTTACAGGCACAGGCAGTAGATTGAACCTCCATCGGGAGGTGGAGCCTCACATTTATCAAAGTGCAGAATCCAGCGTGGCACGGAGAATCTACTACAAGCCCCAGGTTTAGGGAAAAACACTAGTCTGATTAAAAAAAAAAAATCTGTAATGCACAGTAAGAGCCTTGTTAAAAAACAAATCAGCTGCACAAGGATGTAATGTCTAGAAACATGAAAATGGCCAAGTTAGCAGTAAAGATCATTCACATAAATGAGTAATATCTTCGTTGGAACATGGAAAGTACTTGGGATGGGAGAATTCAGACAGCTACCAGATGCTGTTCCAGATGTCCACTGTCCTAATAGGGTAAAGAACAGTTACGTAAGAACTTACAGTAACAGTAGATCTTCAAGAGGAGCTCTTGCAGTAGACAACACCGTTAGGACTAAGCTGCTAGGTGCCAGGACCACATGAAAAATTTCTAGCCAGCAGTCTACAGTGGGGACCCTCCCACGTCAGGTCTGGTATAAGAGGGCGGTCCTCCATGCCTACATCAGTTCATTTCTGCGTCAACCTGCACTCGTTGAACCTTGCAGATCATTGCTACAGTCACCTGCCATTTTCTTTATTATTTTCTAGTGATTATAGTTCACTTTCGGCTCCATGCTGTCACCAACTTCCTCTGCAGACTCACACAAGTCAAAGTGTGCCTGTGGCAAGCAGCTCCCTGAAAAGGATGGCCACACCACGTGCATCATCTGCCTAGCCCCAGACCACGACACCGAAGCCTGCCAGACTTGCCAAAAATTCAACCAGTTCACTCGAAAAAGATGCCCAGAAGGTTCTGGAGACCCATCTCCTTGAGCAAAGACTGGTTGCATTGGAAAAAGGAGCTGCAGACCAGGGCATAGCATGGACTTCTGCAGAGACTTCATCATCCAAGAAGAAACATAAGAAGCTCCGGGACTGGGACGGTCTGCCCCAGACCTGCCATGGCAGATCCTGAGTCTTCCTTCCGTGGGGGGTCGACTACTACTTCCACATCAGCCTCCTTCCTCTGGGCTCCCTGTGGACAGGCCTACCACCATTACTTCTGTGGTGGGCAGTGCTTGCATGGGTTTACACTGTGGTTTATAATGTGGTTTTAGGACAGCAGAAGGCAGAATGCCCAGAATAGCTGTCCCCCACTGCTCAGTGGATAAGGCAGCTGTAGCCTGGTTCAGAGGATTCTTTCTCTGTCCCTCCACTCCTGTTGCTCAGGCCAGTTCTCCTCCAAGGTCCTGAGCCAGGTGGCCAGGCAGATTCTTTGGGTGACGCTTCAGCTGACTCCATCCATCTGGCCTCGGCACGCCGCTCCTTCTTGGTCACAACCTTCATCTGGGAGCCCCCCCCCCCCAATGGTACCTTAGGCTCCTTAGCCACCGTTGATGGTCTCCTTTCAGGATCCATCTCAGCAGACGCCAGAAAGGGTATCCCTCCGCCAGTCTCCCGACTGAGAACCTGGCACCAAGTCGTCCTTCGTCAGACCCAGTGGGTCCTCCTCCTTTGGATCGGACGTCCCCGGCCTCCTTGCCTCCGGTTGCTGCTTCAGGTCACCAGGAATCTGTCCCTACCTTGGACCCCTCTGAGTCTTTGCCCGATCAACAGCAACAGCCAGTTCTTTTTTTTTTTTAAACCTGGTATTTATACTCCTGACTACCTCGTCTCTCCCTCTCAGACATCCTCGAACTGCTCTCCCCTGGTCTCGCCGTGATCTGCCCCTAGAGTACCACGGATCCACACAGTAACAAGGCACCGGATAACCCCGGGCGGGGTGAGAGGCATTCCCCCTCACCCCCAAAGCCAACATGCTGAGATGCGGATTCTGTACAGTGGGGTCTGTCGTTCTGAGGCCGAGACGAGCAGAGATGTCGTCGCCTGGGAGAGACCGGGGTTTTCCCTTGTTCTCCTAGACATCGGCGTGCAATGGGGCCAGTGGCTGGAAGGCTCCACCCCTGCCAGCGTCTGCTCAATCGCCCATGCTGCTGCTCCACTACACACCTACCCACCAGGCTTCCTAGATGGCAGTATAGTGGCAGGGAGCTTGCAGCGAACCCTCCCCGGAGAAGAAGGCAGCCATTGGGCACTTCATTTCTTCTCCTCCCGGCCTGACCCCGGTGCCCGGGCTCATTCCCGAACCTGGGTGGCCGGGGGTGCCGGTGTGGCGTCCAGCGCCTCAACCCTCAGTGCCACAGGGCCGGCCTTGCAACAGCCAGTTCTGATCTTGGACCACACCTCTGGTCCTGAGCTTGGACCTACAGTCCACGCCTTTTGGGCATTTAAGCTTGTCAGGAGCGGTGTCAGGCTCTGTTTACAGCCTTCTGACCCATGATCTGGCACTGGGTTGTTCTTTCTTCCCAACGCTCCTTTGCCGGACGTCGGCCGACTATACTGCTCTTCTTACTGTGTTGTGGGCATCCGTCCAAAGACTGACCCCCTACTCAGCAGATGCTGGCAATCACCTCTTCCCCCGGTGAGGGACTCCCCTTTGTCCATTACGGAGGCTCCCCTTCCTGAAATGGAACTCCATTTGTGTACTGGAACGGTCACAACTTCTGGCCTTTCGCCACTGCCACACTCTGCATCGGACTTAGGGATTGTTGCATATGGTCTCAGACTCCATTGAATCCTCAATCCCCACCTCCCCGCTGCATTCGCCCTGTGGGGAAGTGTGGCTCACAGACACTCCTAAGTCCCCTCCAGAGGACCCCTCTTTCCTGGCGATGATGAAGATGATCTGGGCTTCTCAGAGGTGGCATATTTAGGAGCAGGGCATTCAAAGATGCTGTCTGGCTTAGCATCTGCACCTTCGGAGGTCAAGTCAGTGGTCATCCCTCCATTAGTGGTATCACACGATGACATTTCATCTACAATTTGGCAACAGCTGGCATCAGACCTGGCTATTCAAAGGAAGGCTGACCGACTATGTCATACTCCTGATGGCAAGTCTCACTTTGCCTCCCACCTAAAGACTGACCCTTCCTTATTATCAGGTGTCCAGGTGGAGTTTGAGGGGTCCAGTGATTACCCTCCGGAAAGAGAATCCAAGCTTCAAACAACATGAAGTCTTCCTGTATTCTGACAGTTGCAGTGATTCCCAACCCTTGAACTGCCCCGGTGAACTAAGAGTTAACTTTCCATGCAGGACATGGAATGCTGAGCTCGAGCTTGGTTGAAGTCTCTGTCTGGAGTGTTTTGAACTTAAACCATCAGATTCTTTACTCCGCCTCACTGAACGGTCGCTCCGGAGATTTCTCCTTCAGCTCGGTTCGAAAGTCGGTTGAAGTTTACAGTTTTCATCGGTTTTAAACCGAAAAAAGTATCCACATAGTCGGTTCAGTCTCTGTCTGTGGTGCTGTGAGTACTAGATAGGAATTGTTCTATTTTTCCTGTGTAAAAGTGCGGTCAGTTCGGCTGAACCGTCCATTTGATTGTGAATTTTGTATACTTAGTGTGTGGTTACCGGTTCTTGTCGGTTCTAAAAAAAACATGTTTTTAACCGTTTTTTTCTAATACCCATGACACAGTTAGGAACCAATAAGGGAGTCTTGCCTGGCGGTTGCCGAAAAAAGGGCAAGTTTGGTTAGGTTGGCCATGTCTGAGAAACCCAAGAAAAAAAACGGTCCCACTGGGTTTCAACACTGCAGTGAGTGTGGGAAGGTCTTTGCTAAGGCCAATCCTCACACCACCTGTGTTTATTGTCTGGGGTTTGACCACCTCGATTCAGACTGCCAAATATGTAAAAATTTTCCCAAATCTACCCTTGAGAAGAGATTAGGTAGACTGAGGGAAAAGGAGGCCGAGAAGTCCGCTGACCCGGATGGCCAGCCCGGTTCGGTTTCGACCGAACCAGAAGGAGTGCCCTCTGACCAGGGCGATACTTCTCCGGGCAAAAGGAGAGCAATCGGTTCTGACAAAAAGAAAGCACAAAGATAAATCGACTGGTTCGGATCCAGAGGTTCATGTTCTGACCGCCGAAGAGATGGCCAGGGCGGTTCAGATTGTGGAATTGATGTATCCGGTTCCGACCGATCCGGCTCCTTCTGGCAGGGATTCGGTTTGGTTGGTTCCCCCGGTTCAAGAGTATACCCTTAAAAATTTTTATGAACCAGAATTTGAAGAGGAAGGGGAATTTGAGGAGGATGATGTAAGTGAAGGTCTGGATGTGCCTGTGGAACCGGACATCTCCCCAGACAGACCTTCAGGTGTTTCCCCTCGTAGGCTTTCTGAGTCCCCTTCTCACTTTATGTTTTACAGAAAGGTGGCTGAAACCCTCCAGCTTCCTATGGAGGAGGCTGTGGAAGATCAAGAGGAGCCTGATTATGTAGAAATGATGGATATCCCAGAGTCCAGGAGGCTGTCTATTCCCCTCCATAAATCTTTTGGGAAACAGACACTAAAAATCTTAGTCTCCTAACACTATACCTCCTATGGATAGAAGAATGGACAAGAGGTATACACTTTCAGGCTCAGACACCGAGTTCTTATATCAACAATGCAGCCATGTTGGGGTAGTGCAGGCTGCTGCCTGTGACAAGGCAAATATTCCCTTGGCTTCACACCCCCGACAAGGACTCCAGGAAGATTGATGCCATGGCAAAGAAGCAGTACATGGCATCTTCTTTGGGACTCAGGCAGGCGAATTACATGGCCTGTACAGCCAGGTACCAGAAGTCCAGGTGCAACACTGTACTGGCACTGGCTAAACAGGCCTCCCCCCAGCTAGCCAAGGAGCTGGAGGCGGTGGCTGCAGGTGGGATTGAGGCATCTAAAGTTCAGTTTCATGCTGCTGTGGACTCTAATGATGTTTCATCAAGAGTCATGACTACATCTGTGGCTCTTTGGAGGATGGCTTGGCTCAGATGTACTAGCCTCTCACAGGACACACAGGCTAAGGCCATGGATTTTCCTGTAGTGGGTAATTCTCTGTTTGGGGAGCAGACAGAGAATTACATGAAGAAAATGGATGAGTACAGGACCACTTACAGGAGTGCTCAGGCAATGGAAAGGCAGGCAACTCCTCAAAGGCAGCAGTCTAGGGGCAGGGGCAGGCCTTTTCAAAGGCCTTTCTACCAAGCACAGGCCTCTTCTTCTTCATTTTCTCAGAGGAGGTTCTTCAGAGGGAGAGGCAGAAGGGGGATGAGCAGGCCTACATCCACTCATCAGCCTAAAGCCCCTGCCAAGCAGACACCCTGATGGGCCTGCCCGGGTCGACTCTCCTATTCCAGTAGGGGGCAGGCTGGCTTACTTTGTCCAGGACTGGATGTCTATTACATCAGACAAGTGGGTCCTGGAAGTAGTAAGCCAGGGACTGGTTCTCGGCTTCAAATAATTTCCAAAGATGAGAACCAGATCTTTTCCACCTGCAAATCTCTCGGAAACCCTTGCCCTAGAGGCAGAGGTTTCTTCTCTCCTAGCTTTAAGAGCAATAGAGAGAGTACCTACCCTACACTGGGGCAAAGGACTGTACTGCAGGTACTTCCTGACCCCCCCAAAAGACAGGGGAGTGGCGACCCATCCTAGACCTAAGATATCTAAACGAACATCTTTTAAAACCAAAGTTCAAGATGATAACTCTGGGAATAATCCTTCCCTCTCTAAGGCCAGGGGACTGGCTGGCTTCCCTGGACCTCAAAGATGCCTGCTTTCACATTCCCATCAGGTGCTCCACAGAAGAAATTGCCTCAGGTTGAGTTGCCCTCAGGCCACTATCCAGTTCAGAGCAGTGCCTTTGGTCTAACCTGAGCCCCAAGGGTTTTCATAAAGTGCCTGGCAGTAGTAGTTGCCTTTCTAAGAAGGCAAAAGATTTCCATATTTCCTTATCTGGACGATTGGCTAATAGTGGGTCAGTCTCCAGACCAAGTCAAGTCTCATCTACAAGTGACCCAGCAAGTGCTCACTTCTCTAGGATTTCTTCTCAACCTTCCCAAGTCAGTTCTTGCACCATTCCAGCTTCTTACCTTTATAGGGGCAGAAATGGACACACTCAGAGCAGAACTTTTCTTCCTTAGAAAGGGCAAGGTTCTTATAGAACTAGCTTCTTCCTTCAGCCTTCAGGTATCTCGACCAGCAAGGCATTTCCTCCAGCTCTTGGGCCACATGGCAACTTCAACAGCAGTGGTCCAAGGGGCAAGATTCCAGATGAGGGATATTCAGTATCACCTGAGAGCTTTCCAGTCTCAGAAGAAGGATTCCCGTACCAAACTGATCCCAGTGACTCTGACATTGATCCAAGCCCTCCAGTGGTGGCAGGATCAGGACAATTTAAGACAAGGTGTTCCTTTTGTTGCTCAGCCTTGTTCGGTGGTCCTTACCATGGATGCTTCTCTCCTGGGCTGGGGAGCCCACCTGGGGTCCCTTACTGCCCTGGGGCTGTGGTCCCCCCAAGAATCTCTTCTCCACATCAATCTTCTAGAGCTCAGGGCAGTTTTTCTAGCTCTAAAAGCGTTCTCACAATCAGTACAGAACAAGGTGGTTCAAGTCAGAACAGACAACACCACCACCATGTGGTAAATCAACAAGCAGGGAGGCACTTGGTCCACGGCCTTGTGCACGGAAGCCATGAAGTTGTGGTCCCTGGCTTATTCCCTGCAAACCTCTCTTGTAGCAGTTCACCTTCCAGGCAAGGACAATGTGCTAGCAGATGCACTGAGCAGGATTTCTCAGGGCCATCGCGAATGGTCCCTGGACCCTCAGGTGTTGAAAGTGATTTTTTCAAGGTGGGGCACTCCAGAGATAGATCTCTTTGCAGCCCCAGACAATCACCACCTCCCACTCTTTTGTTGCAAACCTCCGGTCCTGGGCTCAGTCCCTCTGGATGCTCTGATCCTGAATTGGGAGGGGAAGTTTCTGTATGCCTTTCCCCCCTTCCCACTCTTGTTCAAAGTTTTGGTAAAAATAAGGTCTCAACCATGCAAGGTGATTCTGATTGCTCCACATTGGGCCAGACAGCCCTGGTACCCCTGTTGCTGTCTCTAGCAGTCCATCTTCCTTTGTCTCTTCCCAGGAATTACAACCTGTTAACATCATCTCAGGGAAGGATTTGGTACCCCAGTCTTCAGTTTCTCAACCTCAAAGCATGGCTCTTGAAGAGTTAGAGTTTGCAGATCTGCATCTTTCCCAAGGAGTTCTGGATATCCCAAGGCTTCTCGAAAGCCCTCCACCAGAAAGACTTACAACTCCAAATGGAGTAGGTTCAGCATTGGTGTTCTGAGAAGCATATTTCTCCAGACACTGCTGAATTGCCTCACGGTTCTGGATTATATGGTCCATCTTAATGGCTAGGCCTCAGACCAGCTACTCTAAGGTACACTTGTCGCTGTTTCTGCATTTTTGTCTGTGGGAAGCCTTCTTCACTATCTTCCCATCCTGTGTTCTGTAAATTTTTAAAGGATTGCCACACCAATCCCCTTTTAGAGATCCTCCCCCTGCCTGGGATTTGAATGTTTGCATTGCTCAACTTATGCAACCCCTCTTTGAGCCTATGCCTTCAGCAGAGCTTAAGTACTTGACTTGGAAGACTGTGATCTTACTTCGAGATACAGCTCTTGCAGCAGGTTACACCATTAGGACTGTGCTGAGGCGTCAGGACCCCAAAATCTTCTAGCTACTAGGTCTTCTAGGGGACCACCTCCGCCGGTCCGCCCCGATGTCAGGCGTGGTACATAAGGAGGTGGTCCCACTAGATTCCCCAGTTCTTCCGCCGACTTCTTGCATGTCTCGACCCTTTGTTCTGCTTCTAGCGCCATGCCGGTTAAGTTCTTCCGTTAGGAAAGTTTGTTTCTTCTGCATAGTTGCTGTCTGATGTCCTCCCCTACCTCCGTGGAAGGCCATCCATCCAAGTGCGCCTGCGGGAAGCAAAACCCGTTCAGAGACCCGCATTTGGCTTGCGTCCGGTGCCTAGGCCCAGATCACGACACCCGGGCCTGTTCCTTCTGCCAGGGGTTCAATAGCCGGACCCGGATCCGTCACCAGAAGGACCTACAGGAGTTCCTGCTCGAGGAAAAGATTAAAGCCATGGACGCAGCCTCTAAGGAATCTTCTGACAAGGCCCGGAGGCACCTTGAGAAGCATAGGGAGAGGGTGAGATCCAAGTCCCGTCTAGGCCTCTGACTCCGTAGCTCCGGCTCCGGTCCGACCGCTCTCCTTCCCAGGCCCGCTCTCAGCCTTCCCTGCAGCGGTGAAGACTCCTGGGTTCCTCCTCTCTTCCTCAGGCCCAGACCTCCAGGCCCTCTGCTTCTTCGCTTCCAAGGCCCGTTGAGGTCGGGGACCACCCATCACCACCACAAGTCCGGTTCCGCCCTGGGCAGCCAGGTCAGTCTGCCTGCCTCCTCCTCCCCAGCAGAAAACCAAAGGCTGACTTCACTTAAGAGATTGTCGGATCGACGGCCCACCGGCGTCGTGCAGCCACGGTCCGAGAGCAACCCGTAGCGCCCGTCGCTGGTTAGGCCTTCGCCGCCACGGACGCCGGCCGGGGGACCGACGTCCGCACCTACAGAGAGGAGAACCCTTACGCCCCCCACCGACTTTGGTCAGGAGGTGATCACGGAGGAGGAGCTGACCCAGCCCGAGGACCAGACGGGCGAACCCGGTCCTGTCACACCCCACAGGGAACCCTCTCCGGAACCTGAGACCCTTGGGGAGCCGACGCCAGAACCCGATGACCAGCCATCGGCGCCCGGCCCGTAGTCGGGCCTCAGCATATCCGAGGTCAAGGAGTTGTTCACCTACTGGTGGGATACCATAAAAAGGGATGTGGTTCCCACACCTCCTCCTCTTCCTCCTCCTCCACCTGCGACTCCACCCAGGCCCGTGGGCCGAGTACCTTCCCCCCAGGAGCCTACGGATCCTCCTAGGGGTAGACTAGAAAAAGGAGACCTCCGTCCAGATCCTCTTCAGGTGCCCAGCCCAAAGAGAGAGAAGGCAGCGTCATTCGCCTAGCCGACGGAGGACACGGGATCGGACTTCTCGGACGGATCCAGATCCACCTCTCCGATCAACTTCCCTTCTCCGGACCCGTGAGCTTCAAGATCTCCTCGGATGACCCATCATTCTCAGAGATTATGAGGCATATCCAGGAGAACATGGGCTGGGCGCAGGAGGAACTAGACCCGAGAGAGATTACGCCTTGCCAGATATCTTGGCAAAAGTCCAAAGCCTGTGGTGGTGCCACCCTTGGTGGAACACATTAAGTGGAGCGTCACCAAGGCAGCGTGAAACATCCTTTTCGCTTCCGGCGATGCCGAAGAAAGCCGCCTGTACAAGGCCCTAGGGAGGACCAGTGCTTGGCATCACACCTCTGGCGATTCTCTGGTCATTACAGCCTCTCATGACCGGTCCCAGAGGCCGCAACATTTGAGCACCCTGCCACCGGACCCAGAGTCCAAGCAACTGGACGCTATGGGCAAGCGCACGTATGCATCCGCTACCTGCACCATCAGATCCCTCAACTACTTAACCCACATGGTACAGTTCCAGAACGCCTTGTGGGAGCAGGGACTGGATCTGCCGGAAAAGATGCCAGAAGGTGGAGTTGCTACAACTCCTTCGCACGGGTTCGGACGTGGGAACCCAGGTGCTGTGAGCCGCGTATGATTCCGCGGACTCCTCGGCCAGAGCGGCAGCTTCAGGCGTATGCCTCCGGAGACACTGCGGCTCCTTTCCCGGATTCACCTGGACGCCCAGAAGAACATCCTGGACGCCTGCTTCATGGAGAAGTTTTTGGTGAGTCCTCAGAGAAGGCCCACCAAACTTCAAGAGGCCGGGAAGGCGGTGAGGTCTGTCCAGGCTATGTACAGACCCAAGCTTAGTTCCTTTCGTAGGAACCAAAGCCGTTTTCGAGGCCGGATGCAGAGACAGCAGTCCTGCGCCGGCCCGCAACAGAGGGGCTCCTTCTCCCGCAGAGCCCAGGGGAAGTCGTCCGTGGGCCAAAGCCAGCGACCAGCTAAGCCGGCCCAGCCCACTGGACCTTCAGCCACCACAGCATGTCTCCTTCCCAGCCCCGGCCCCTCAGGATCAACGGGACACCAAGGTCGGGGGCCGCATTGCGGACCACCTGCCAGGGTGGCAGTCCATAACCACCGACAGGTGGGTTCTTAGTTGGTCGAAAGAGGCCACTTTATAGAATTCGTGGACAAGCCACCCACAAGGCCTCCTCTGCTCTCCCTTTACTCGGGTCAGCACAGATCACTCATCAGGCAAGAGGTACTCACGCTCCTGCAAAAGGGAGCGGTGGAGTATGTCCCAGAGAACCAGATAGGATCCAGATACTATTCCCACTCTTTCTGGTTCCGAAGAAAACAGGGGACCTCCGTCCAATCTTGGACATCAGCAACCTCAACATGTCTGTCGCCTACAAACGTTTTCGCATGGTGACCCTCCAAGGACTCATTCCCATGCTGAAAAAGGACGCCTTCTTAGCGTCCCTGGACATGCAGGACGCCTACCTGCACATCCCAGTAGCTCAAGCGCACAGGAGGTTCCTGCGCTTCGAGTTTCTTAGCCACCACTTTCAGTTCCGGGCTCTTCCGCTCGGACTGTCTTTGGCCCCAAGGGTCTTTACTAAGTGCATGGCAGTCGTGGCAGCGTCTCTGAGGAGACTGGGCCACTACGTGTTCCCGTACCTGGATGACTGGCTTCTCATGGCCGCCTCCAAAGAGGCGCTGTTGCGGGCTATTCAGAGCACCCAGGATATGTTCCACTCTGGGCATTCTTATCAACTACGAGAAGTCTCTCCTCGTACCGTCCCAGAAGCTGCAGTTCATAGGCACAGTTCTGGACACCGTCAAGGAAGAGCTTTCTTCCTGACTTAAAGAGCGAACACACTGATCCCTCATCAGGGATCTCGCCTGAAGACTGTCCCGCCAGGTTGGTCCTTCGCTGCTCGGACACATGGCTGCGGCCATTCCAACCGCCCCTTGGCAAGGCTCACATGCGGGTAACTCCAGTGGATGCTCAAGGCGGCAGTGGGACCAAAGGCAAGACCACATGCAGCATCCTGTCAGGATCACGAACACCGTGATTCGAGACTGGCAATGGTGGCTAGACCCAGGACACTTTCTGCGGGTGTCCCATTTACAGCGCCGTCCCCGGAGGCAATCCTCTCCACAGACGCCTCAGGGCTGGGGTGGGGAGCGCACCTGAACGGGGTGAGGTCCCAGGGAACATGGACCCCTCAGGAAGCCCACCTCCACATCAACGTGCTGGAGATGAGGGCGGTCCTTTACGCCCTGCAGGCCTTTCAGTCAGAAATCCCGTCGAGTACTCTTCTGCTTCAGACAGACAACACGGCGGTGATGTATTACCTCAACAAACAAGGAGGCAAACTCTACCCCTTTGCAAAGGAAGCTATGAGAGTGTGGGATTGGGTAATCCGACACGGCGCGAGCCTGATTGCAGTTCACGTTCCCGGAGTGGACAACACAATCGCAGATGGCCTGAGTCGTTCCCAGGCCAGAGTCCACGAGTGGGAACTTCTTCAGGAGGTAGCAGAGGATCTGTTTCTTCGATGGGGCACTCCAGAGTTGGACCTATTCGCTTCCCCATCCAACGCAAAACTGCCCAATTTTTGCTCGCTAGATCCAGGGCCTGGTGTTTTCTGGCGAGACGCGTTGTCCCTCTCCTGGGCGGACAGATTCCTCTACGCTTTCCCTCCTTCCGTTGATCCAGAGAGTTCTTCTCAAACTGTGCAGGGAGCACGCAACAATGATCCTGGTGGCGCCTTTCTGGCCCAGGCAGATCTGGTTCCCCATGCTGACGCAAGTTGTCCCGGGAACCTCCAGTTCCGTTGCCTTTCAGCTCCCATCTATTGTCTCAGGAGGAGGGTTCACTAGTCCACCCGGACTTACGCTCACTGAACCTGCATGCCTGGCTCCTAGAGACATAGCCATTATGCGACACGGGGTCTCGCAAGAGGTTGCGGAAGTCCTTTCCACGGCCAGAAAACCGGCAACGCATGACATACGCCATGAAGTGGCGCCGTTTTTGCTTGTGGTCCCAAGCACGCGGCCTTTCCCCTTTAGAATGCCCAGTGAAAGGGGTGCTGGAATACCTGCTTTCCCTATTCCATTCGGGTCTCACCTACTCCTCCATTGAAGTGCACCTCTGTGCGATCTCCACCTACCACTTCCCGGTAGGACAGCGTACAGTGGCACAGCTTGATGCCTCTCGAGACTTCCTGAGAGGGGTGTTACTCCTTAGGCCACCCATCAAGGATTCCGTTCCTCCTTGGGACTTACTCTTTGTCCTGGAATGACTCGGCTTCCTCCCTTTGAACCTGCCGCAGATTGCAGGCTACGTTTTTCTGTCGTGGAAAACGTTACTTTTAGTTGCTGTCACGTCAGCAAGGAGAGTTTCCGAGCTTCATGCTCTCATGTGCAAGGAGCCTTATTTAATTTTCCACCAGGACAGAGTGTCTCTGAGGACGAATCCTAAATTCCTGCCTAAGGTGGTCTCTACCCTCACTGTCAACCAGGACATCGATCTGCCTGTGTACTTTCCCAAGTACTCTAATAGAGGAGAGGCGTTACTTCACAACCTGGATGTTCACTGCTCGTTAAGGTACTACCTGAACAGAACTAAACAGCTTCGTAAGTCGGAGCAACTGTTCGTTTCCTTCGCTGAGAGGATGCTGGGCCATCCAGTCTCAAAGCAGACCCTTTCTCGCTGGCTTGTCCAGTGTATCTCATTTTGCTACAACAGCAAACAGAAGCCCTCCCGAGTACAGTCCAGGGCCACTCAACAAGGGGGGTGGCCACCTCTTTTGCAGCACTGCGCAACATCTCCACCTCGGCCATTTGTGCTGCAGCTACTTGGAGCTCTGTGCACACATTTATTAGGCACTATAGCCTGAATATTACATCACGGCGGAGAGCCGGTTTCGGCCTGGCCGTTCTACAGGGTCTTCTGTCCTAGAGTCAGGGCTTGTTCAAGATCTCTCCTATTCTCCTCCTCCCAGAATGCTTACAGGCGCTATTGCTTGGGAATCAGTCCTAATGGTGTAACCTGCTGCAAGAGCTGTATCTCGAAGTAAGATAGTACAGTTACATAAGAACTTACTGTAACAGTAGATCTTCGAGAACAGCTCTTGCAGCAGGTACCTTCCCGCCCACCATTCCCCCTTGGAGGAGGTATGGCCTACCAGGCCTTGGCAGGAGCTTACGCTCTTTTCTTCTGATGGCGGATCCTCGGTCTCCCCTTCTGATGTCATCCTGCGGCGGGAGTCTCCGGCAGGAGACTAGAGATCTGGGAGGGGACCTCCTTATGTACTCACGCCTGACGCCGGGGCGGGACACGCCGGAGGCGGTCCCCGCTGAAGACTGCTAGCTAGAAGATTTCCGTTGGGTGCTGACGCCTGCCAGCTACAGTCCTAATGGTGTAACTTGCTGCAAGAGCTGTTCTCGAAGATCTACTGTTACGGTAAGTTCTTACGTAACTGTACTTTCCTGGTAGCCATTACCTCTGCCAGGCGTATCAGTGAATTGCAAGCCCTCTCAGTGGAACCTGATTTTGTCTCCTTTCACAGGGATAAAGTGTTCCTTAGAACCAATAGAAGGTTCTTGCCCAAAGTGGTTTCAGACTTCCATTTAAACCAGTCTGTCTCTCCCTGTTTTCTTCACTGATCATTCTTCCTCAGGAGAGAGGAGGCTACACAGTTTAGATGTCAAAAGAGCCCTTAGTTACTACATAGAGCATGCCAAGGGTCACAGGTTTGACTCCCTCCAGTTGTTCCTCACTTATGGAGAAGTGGGAAAGGGCAAACCTGCCACCAAAAGATCTATTGCCAGGTGGATTGTGTCTTGTATACAATTCTGCAATGAAAAACTGGGAAAAACTCCTCCCTCAGGCCTGAGGGCTCATTCCACAAGAGGTACAGCTGCTTCCTTGGCTGCTGCCAGAGATATCCCTCTCTTACAAATTTGTCAAGCAGCCACCTGGAAAACAGTCCATACCTTTACCAAGCATTACTCTCTGGATATCCAGGCTAGGAGTGATGCTCGGTTTGGCACAGCAGTACTTCAGAGCCTATTCCCAAAGTAGGTTCTGTCCCTCCTCCTTGGAGGTACTGCTTGGTAGTCTGCAGTTGTCAGAATACAGCAAGAGTTCATGTTGTTTGAAGAAAAAATTACTCACCTTAGTAATTATATTTCTTCTAATGGAGTCTTGCTGTATTCTGACCTCCCCCTCCTCCCCTCTCAGAACTTGTTTTTGGGAAGTGGGTGGGCAGGTGCAGTGTTGCACCCCTGGGGTGTTTTTTGCTTGCACCTTCCTCCTTTTTTGTTTGGGTGCTTATTTATTATTGTTATTTTTAGTACATTGGATTTTGTTTTGGGGTTTCCTGACTTGAATCTTCCTTGGGAACCCAAAACTTTTTTCGGCCAGTTGGCTAGTAAGAATTTTTACAATTTCCACTTGAAATTTTTAGTTTAGTTGGGCTCGTAAGAATCTGACGGTTTAAGTTCAAAACACTCCAGACAGAGACTTCAACCGAGCTCGAGCTCAGCTTTCCATGCCCTGCATGGAAAGTTAACTCTTAGTTCTCCGCGGCAGTTCAGAGGTTGGGAATCACTGCAATTGTCAGAATACAGCAAGACTCCATTAGAAGAACTGTAATTACTAAGGTGAATAATTTTTTCATTTGTGCCATCTGGGATGTAGTGTCTATGCCTCTTCGACCCTGGCCTTGCGGACCCAGAACCATCTAGTGCATATGCTGATGCATCAGCAACCCCTTTTTGGACAGGTAAAAGACTTTCTTTAATCCATGCTGGAATCTTTAGCTCGGCCTCAGCTTGAACAACTTTTAGGTTCTGCCTCTAACGTAGGCTTTAATGCACTCCGTGTCTCGTACAACATGGTGGATGTTGCCTCCCGCAGCTCAGCCTCCGCCATCTGTATTAGGCGTCATGCTTGACTCAGCCTGACCTACTTTATTCCAGAGGTTCAGGCTTCCATTATGGATGCGCCTTTCCAGGACCCCTCGCTGTTCAGGGAGGACATACAGGCATTGCTGTCCTCCCTGCAAGACTCCAGAACTGTCCTTTGTACTGGCTCCCGTGGCCAGAAGGACCAGTTGACCTGCCTTCAACCAGTGACCCAAGCGTCCTCAGCTCTCTGGGACTCAGAGCAGGCATCATGCCTTGGTCCCGGCTGCCCCAGTTGCTAATGCCCACAGGGCAGAGGTGCCATCGGCGCCTGCCACTTCCTCTTAAACCCCAGTGACCCCCTTTCGACGGGTAGAAGGACCTGGGGACAATGCGCAAAGCCTCCTCCTCTTCCCTTGTGTGCTTTTTAGCTCCCTTGTTTATGCCCTACTAGGGTGTCTCTTTGCAGGGCACCAGGGTCTCACCTTACAAGTGTATAACCCAGGCTCCCTTCGGTAAGGTGATGTAATGCCTTACTTTCTCTTACCATTTCCGGTAGATCGGGTGCTGCCTTCCCTCTTCCATGGTTATCGGGCCTTACGCTATTCTCAGCCTAGCTGTTCCACACCCATCATTGGGCCCAGATAGGGACGCACGTCTACCAGCGTATGGGTTTATTCCTTCATTCTCCTTTTTCGTCTATGAGGGACAGCACTATCCTCAGTGGAGGTTAAGGCTGGAGTGAGTCTTTCTGGTCCTCCCAGCATGCCCAGGCTGTTTTTTTATCCCCTCCATGTTCCTCCAGGCCTTTCTAAAGTCTGCCAGTTTCCACCAGGGACCATGCTGGGGCCCGACGTAGGCTCATCGCCCTCTCTTATAATCTCTGTCATGGAGCCGCATCTCGTTCTGCGGTGATTGGGTTCCGCCACTCCTTGTGAAGGAGGACGCGGTTGCTCCTGGAGCAAGCTATAAAGGGTTTCCCTCTTTCTCACATTCCTGTAATGGTTACTTTCTTTCTGGGCAGCGACATCTTTTGTCAGGGTTGGGTCTAACCCCACTTAATGGGACCCCTTCCAGGACTCCCTTCTTTCCTTAGGGACAGCTCTTCGAGGATTCGTGGACAGTAGGTCCTTCAGTTTCAACCTTGGTTCGCCTTTCCATACCTGGACAGGGTCTCCTTGGATCACCCCAGTCACTCTTCGATGAGGAGAGCCTCGCGTGCTCGCGGAGCTCTACTATCCCTAGCCTCTTTGGGTGTTCCTAAGTAGGTGAGTGACCCAGAGACTCTCTTAGAGAAGGGACACCTAGCTCAGGTCCTGTTCTCTTAAGGCAGATGATTTATGCCTCAGGCCCTAGGGTTAGGCTTTCTTATGTCAGCCTTCCCATCGCGGGTCCCCAGGGTGGCCTATCCAGCCCCTCCCTGGGCTTTTGGGTGGGGGGTACTCTCTGCACGACCCCTCCCCATGTCTGTTTGTGACAGCTTGTCACAGTCTCCCAATCAGAAGTTATGTAGCCCAGTAGGTGGGCTCCGGCTGTCGCTCCACAAATGTGTCCACATGTTGTCCAGCATTCAGCAGATGACTGTGAGACTCTTCTTCTTTGGGCCTGGCATCGGTCTTTGTTACCCTCACCTTTCCCGTCAGCCTTATAGGGCAGTGATCCGACCTTTTGAGTTCTCACCATTTTCCAGGACCCCTTCCTACTTTCCCCTTCGAGGGATGAGACCTGGGGTTTTTTTGGGGCATCCCTTTTTCAGGGGGAGGTAAGAGGAGCATTTTTTGCCTCACCCAGTCATCTCAAGGTTCCTTCCCATGTAACCTCGACTTTTCACCTTTCCTAGGCAACTGGGGCTTGGGATCTACTGGGGTCTCCCAGTGACTTCTGGAGAAGAGGGGTTCCTTATGATGGTCCCTTTCTCTTCAGGACAGGCCTTCCAGCCAGAACTCTATGCCCTCAGGACTCCGAGGTCCCGGGGGTAAGGGGAGGGTGCCCCCCCCTTTCTCTGCTTCACACAGCCATCCCGGATTTGTGTTTCCCTTTCTTCCAGCCTTCAGACATGAGACGGTACCTTCCCAGGTGACCCTTTTTTCATGCCTCCTGTTGGAGGTCCAGCTTCCTTCCTCTTACAGGATGATCTCTTCCCAGGAGCCTCCCAACCCCCGGGAAACAATTGTGTGTGCTCCTGGAATTTGGGGTCATTACTTTGTACCATGAGAGAAGCCAGTTTGGCTCTAGAGTATTACTGATGTCGGGGAGGACATGGCTTTGTCCCAGTTCAGTCCACATCTGATTGTTTGTTTCCACGGAGTTATCTCCTTGGGGGAGATTAGGCTGCATCTTTGGTTGCTCTCTGGTTCTACATATCCTTGGCTATACTGTCCTGTATGTTTTGCCCTGGTCTATCTCTAATGGGGCATTCCTCCTGCTGTCCTCTTTTCAGAGGACTAGCCTCAGGCTAAGGGTTGGCTTGGGTCTCCTTCCTCTCCCTGCCTATTGCAGTGATTTTTCCTCCTCTCATGGGTTTTACCTCCCTTGTGGCACTGCTTGGGACTCAGTCCTAACAGTGCTACCTACTGCAAAAGCACCCTCGAAGTAAGTTAGTATAGTTACATAAGAACTTACCGTAACAGTAGATCTTCAAGAGGAGCTCTTGCAGTAGGCACGATCTTATCTGTGTCAGTCTTCACCATTCATCACAGATGGGTATCTGCCGGAGGTCAGAACCCCACGGGAGCTCTTTTTTTTTAGGTAGGCGGAGCCGACACACCATCGGCCGATGCACTGCGTGGCGCTCGCGGGTTGGCTGTTAGACTGTGTCGACTCCACCTGCCTGCCAGTTCTTCGTCTCCCGTCGTAGAGGTCACCTCGTGTGGAAGCTGAAGAAATCTGAGGCCTGCTTCGCAGTTTCTCCGTTACGTAGTATATCGTTCCGAAGTCCGTTGGTTATTCCTGCCGGTTCTGTGTTGCTTTACTCGACGTCGCCCAGTAAGATCTTTCCATTATTATTCTTTTTTGCGATGTTGAGTCTGTTTTTGGTGGTTTTTTCCCCGTAGGTCATGTCTCGGTTGGAGGGCAAGAAATCTTCCAAGACAGGTCGGCCCCCCATGCGACGGTGCCCATGTGGCCGAAAATTCTCCGTCACCGACCAGCACGACCGGTGTCTCTCGTGTCTTGGCCCACTTCACGACATGGATTTGTGCGGCGCCTGCTTCTCCATGGACTGCTGGGTCCTCGAACAGTGCATGTGGAAGAGTAGGCGAGCTCCGCCCGACTTTTAGGGGTGGGTGCTCACTCGTCGGGCCAAACCACATCTCTCGGCCTTTCCTCCAGGTCCCCTCCCAGTTCTCTCTGGACCGAGGAGGAGGAGTCTCGGCTGCATTAGCCTTGCCATTACCCGAGCTTCTTCCGCTGGCGCAGAGGCCGCTCCCGCTCCTTCCTGGGAGGCGGGCGGAGGTGCCGCCCATGGCAGTGCCTTCGGGTGAAGGTTCCTCGGTGTCGCCCCGCGGCTCACAAGGCCCGGTCGCCGCCATATCCTCAACGCCGCCGGCTGGTGCCGCCGAGGCCTCGTGCTGTTCGCATGCTGCGTAGGCCCTGGACGGGGCCGCCGCCAGCACCGACTTGTCGCGGCGTCGTGATCTCTGTCGGAGCCATTGCGCGCCCGACACTGCTGAGCGCGCCGTGAGATCTACTCCGACGCCGGCCTTTTCCATGTCTCGCCTCGGCGCCAAGGTTGAGCACGGCGCCGTGTCCTCGAGACTTGGCGATGTGGGGCCTTCATTTTCCTCAGTCAGCACCGTCTTGACGCCGCCCCACCGCCCTCAGCACTGCTGCGCGGCGCGAGAGCCAGAAGCGGCACCGTGTCGCTGCTGGAGCCGTCCTCTGCGCGCCCCCCTTGCCCTCAAGCGCCACTCGGGCCGCCGGGGAGCCTGGCGGCGCCGTGCTTGGCACCGTGTCCGCCTTCAGAGCCGTTCTCAGGGCCGCCCCTGCCCTCGGGTGCCGTTCACGGCGCCAGGGAGCCAGGCGGCGCCGTCAGCAGCACCGATGGTGCCGCCGGGGCTGTCATCAGTGCCATCTCCGTCCTCGGCGCTGCTCGCGGTGCTGTGGGACTGGATGGTGCCATGACTGGTCCCAGCTCTGGATCTATGGCTCAGGCTGGGGCCGCGCCTCCCTCAGATTCCACTTGCAGGGCTGTGGGAGACGCTGGCACCGACTCGGGCACAGCTGTAGTCTCTGGGCCTGTTGGTAAGGATGGCACTGCCCGCTCTCCCACGGTTTGGCACAGGGCCTCGGACTCTACCTCCTCGGAGGCGGTGCGAGCTCTGAGTCGGACGTGCAGTCTGACCCCTCAGGGTTATACTTTCAAAGGCAAATTCAGCGACGCAGCTCAAGCGGGTATAGTGCTGCATTTCAAATAGGCAGCCAGCCGTACATATAAGAACACAAACGAAGAAGCACCAATGAATTTCATGATAAAGATAAATTTACTGTGCATGTAAAGATCACAAACAGCGGTAGCACAAACATCAACTAGACACCCAGCGCTTGACTCTTAACAAGTCTTCATCAGAGGGTGAAGCTAGTCAAGAAAACATCCCTTAAGTACAACATTTAATTAACACCTTTATCAGTTAAATTTAAAGCACATGGAGAAAAACATTTAGAGAAAAACATTTTGAAAAAGACATTAGTTAAAGAACCCCTCACCCTTCAATGGTATAAAAATAATAACAAATTAATAATCAAATATTTATATAAACATATGTAATAAGCTAGCGTTATTTTAATCAAAATAGAAACGTTAAGTTTAGAGTTCTAAACAAAGCAGCAACATCTTGCTATATTAATCAGCGCCAAATACAAAAAGAAGAGATTGCTGCTTTAAATAACAACTCCAAACAAAACTACACCATAACATAGTGAGTCTACCCTTAAAAATCATCTTTTCCAAATGATCATCAAGGTCACGGTTAAAATAACCTTTACCATGTTACTTCCATCCATCGTTCCACTGTATTAGTTCCTTCTACTGCTGGTACAACAATTAAGTATAAACACTGCAGCATTTTGACATTTCTCTGCACTCGGGTACTTTATATGTTTCTAAAATTCTTGCTCTTTAAACAACAATGTTTATAAGCACTTCAGCACCTTTTCTGCCCTACAAATAGCCAGCCAGCATGCTGGTCATTATCCAAAACATATATATTGATAGGTGCTTGCTCCATAGTGGATAAGCAGAGCCGCTCACTCTAACTAATGACATGTATCAACAGCCACATGGCTGTGTCCTTATAAATCAGGGGCTTCTAAAGCCTTTTTCACAACCCCTCATCTTTATTCAGGTGTTACCCAAAGTATACCCAGATCGGTTTTATTCTGGTATCAGTTTCCATTCAGACTCAGAGGTTACCTAATTTAACCTCCCTAATTACTCTACCTTGAGTGGAAAATAAGGAAACTAAAGTGGGACATAGTGAAGGAGAGAGCAGACTGAAGGTGGCCAACCTTCAGACTAGAGACACAGGGATAGAATGTACAGAAAAGAATAGAAGAACTATTGCAACAGAAGTTTTCACAAAAAGTATGGTCCAAAACAGTGGCAGGAAGACCTCTGTCACAGTACTTCTCAAGCTTCAGGCGGAGGAGCAGACATCCTCATTGCTCCTTACTGGCCACTGCAGATTTGGTTTCCCTGCTCTCAACAACTAGCAGCGGAGCCCCAGTTCCTCTGCCCCTGAGCTTGCGCTACTGTCCCAGGACAGGGCACCTTAATCCATCCGGACCTCAAGTCTCTGTATCTACATGGTGGCCTCCTGCAGACCTAGCTGTTTCCTGTTCGGGATCTTCCCAAGGGTGGCGGAGGTTCTGGTAGCTGCTAGGAAGCCTTCCACATGAGCCACCTATGCTATGAAGTGGAAGCGGTTCTGCCTGTGGGCTTCGCCCATTCCTTGAACCTTCACTTGTCTGGCGACCTCAGTGTTGGAGTACCTCCTTGCCCGTCCGAATCTGGCCTGGGTTATTCCTCCATTAAGGTGCATTTGTCAGCCATCTCTGCATGCCATGCACCTATCGAGGGCAGGACCCTTGCCCAGCTAGACCTATCCTGCACCTCAAACCTCCCATTCAAGACTCTGTGCAAGCAATAATACCCGACAGGGTGGGCGGTATTGGGCAATACCGGACCGCCTAGGGGCGTAATGAGGCCCAACGCCGCAGGCGGAGGGCCTTATAGCCCCTGGGTGGTCTGGTATTGCCCATACTGCCCACCCTGGAGGGTATTATTGCGCTTAGAAAATGGGTACCATAAAAAAAATAAGTTTAATAAAAAAATGTTAATGAAAAATTAGTTCAAAGTTAGTTTTGTAATAAAATAGTTCCTCCGCCTGCATTAGAATGATGTTTAGAGGGTACTACAGTAGTGTGTTCAAGAGTTTTTTTCTCTTAGTTTCCTTTCTGATGTTTTTTCCAAGTGCCCCCCCCCCATACACACACACACACTGGCAAAAGGCAAGAAGGACAATCATTATATTAGTTTGTTTTCTGTAGTCAGTGCTGCATCTACTGGTATCCTTGTCTCCGGCGATCGAGTGATCTGAGAGACTGTGTGTTTGAAGAGGTAATAAATTTAGCAGGACTTCATTTTATTTGAAAGAAATAGTAATTAAAAAAAAGGTTAACAGGTCTGGTATTGTTTTGTGGAGTGGGATTTCAGCCAGAGTGACACAGTTACAGGAGTTGATTCGGAATTACAGGAGTGGAGCTTGCGGTACAGCCCCAGAATCGCTCTCAAAGGTGCTGCGTTGGAAGGTTGAGGGCCCCTCCTGGTTGGATGCTTCAAGATGTGTGTCTTTGCTGCTACCCACTCAGATTTCCTTTGGCGGGTTCCTCTGCAGCCTACGCTCTGTTTGTGCAACCCATAGTTGTTTAGCTGAAGAGCGACAATTGAAATTTTTAGCCCACTAAGTAGCTTAAAGGAGTTCTCTCATACAAGACCAGCCAACAATAAATTCTAGCTTTTAAATGTTATTGTAGTGCAAAAATAAACTCCTGGACGCAGAGCTGTGCTAGGATGCAGTTCACAGCTCGGCGCTGGCCACCCCGCTGCTCTTTAAACTAGAAAATGTAGTTGTCTTGTCTCACGTTCAGTGTGTTATTTTTCCACAAACATGAACTCTTGCAATCATCGTCACCCCCCACACACACACACACACACACACCCGATCAGAGGGACTTTCAGTGACCGGAGATGGAGGCACCTGACTTTCAGTGACCGGAGATGGAGGGACCTGAATTCTGAGGCTGACTGAAGAAAAAATAAGCCTGTACAACTGTGTGCTGCTTTTCCTGTGCAGTTTTCAGCAGGGGTAGTCTTCAACGCTGCTGTGTTTATAGTTAAGGAATCGGGCGAATCGGCCCAAGGAGCGACTGCATTTCTTTTCTGAGCGTGAGAATGAACAGCAGTGGGAGAACAGAGAGCTGAGCTGGTGATGGGGAGTTTGTGTTAGCATTGGGAGTATAAAAATAAAAAAAAGTTTTGTGTGAGCAGGTTGACATCGATTTATTTAAACCGACAACTGTTTGGGAGGGAGCACTGCCTCCTATGTTGACTACTCAGTGTTTCCTATAGCCGTAGCGCTAAGCACGCGAGGTACTAGTGCTATGAGTTTAAACAAAAACTGTTTTCACAGGTGAGAAAATGGTAAATTTGACGGGGGGGGGGCATGTAGCACGGGACAAACATCTCAAATGTCTGCTTTTTGTTTCATTAGGTGCAATGTGATTCTGAAGTGAGCCCAGCGGAGGTTGGTGTGTGTGGGTTCATGAGGCAGCTGTCATTGAATTCGGGAGTGTTGGGGAGGCGGGCAGTATCTCTTGCTAAGCGAGAGAAAAAATGGCGTCAGTTTAAAATTGATTTGGGTGCTTTGGGCCAGTGAGCAATGAGGGTAGGCACAGGGATATTTTAATGGGTGAAGTGGCCCTTAGACTGGCTCTTATTTTTAGCTGGGCATCTATTGTCTGATAGATGCCCACCTAAATAAGTGCCTCAGCCAGTCAGGAGAGAGAATTGTCTTTGCCCATTTTCTAAACCTCCTTGGGACCTTTTGTTTGTTAGAAACATTGTGCCTCTCTTTGACCTGGCCACAGATTACGAGCTATGCTTTCTGTTGTGGAAAGCATTATTTTTAGTTGCCGTTACTTCTGCTTGAAGGATTTCCGAGCTTCAAGCTCTGATGTGTAAAGAGCCTTATTTAGTTTTCCACAAGGACAGGGTGTCCTTGCGGACTAATCCTAAGTTTCTGCCCAAGGTGGTGTCCAAATTTACGCTGAACCAGGACATCCACCTACCTGTTTATTATTCGGAGTACTTGAATCGAGGGAAGGCCTTACTTCTTACTCTGAATGTCCATGGAGTGTTCCGTTATTATCAGAATTGCACCCATTCTCTTAGGAAATCTGATCAGTTGTTTGTCTCCTTGGCCCCAAAAACCTTAGGGGCTCTGGTTTCGAAGCAGGCGTTATCCAAATGGTTGGTGAACTGCATTGTGTTCTGCTACCAGAAGTATGGCAAGAACTTCGGGCTTTCCCACAAAGTGCCTCGTCCTTGTACACTGTGGAGGTCTCCGCAGCAGATATCTGTGCAGCTGCCACTTGGGAGTTCTGTCCACACCTTCAACAAGCACTACAGTTTGGACATTGCTTCCAGACACAGGGCAGGCTTTGGCCTTGTGGTCCTACAGGGTCTCCTTTCCTGAAGGATTGACTCCACTGTTTCTTTCCTCCTCCCTGTTGACGGGGTTTGTTTCCGGGTACTGCTTGGGACTCAGTCCTACCGTTGTTGCATGCTGCAGAAGCTGTCCTCGAAGTAAGATAGTACAGTTACGTAAGAACTTACCGTAACAGTAGATCTTTGAGAGAAGCACCTGCAGCAGGCGCTGCTTTCCCCTTTCTCCTTCCCTCTGTGCTTGCTCATTCCTAAATTCCTCCTCGGTCTCCAATCTGTGCTTGCCAGGTCTCCAGCAGAACTGAGGTAGGGCTGGGGGACTGCCTCTTATATACACCATTGGCCAGTGTTGGGGGCAGGCCAACTGGGTGCAGTCCCCCGCTGTGTACTGCTAGCTAGAAGTTTTCCTTGGGGTCCTAGCGCCTGGCGGCTTAGTCCTACCAGTGTTGCCTGCTGCAGGAGTGTCTTCGAAGATCTACTGTTACGTAAGTTCTTGCACAACTGTACTTTCATTTGTCTGTAACTCTCCCAGGTCATGCCTGAAAATAGGCAATTCTGTTGTCTAGTGCACTTACCTGGTAAACAAAAACTAAATAAATAGTTTTATATAGTGTGATATGATTCCCCCATATTCTTCTCTTCTCCAGTGAATACATTCCTAAGCTACTCAGTCTTTGTTCATATGACTCCTTATCCAAACCCTTAATAATTTTTTTGCTCTCCTCTGGACCCTTTTGAGTTTATTGATGTCCCCCACATTTTGCAATGACCAGAACTGACCACAGTACTCCAGATGTGGCCTCACCAATGCCCTGTACAATAGGTAATACCACATCTCTACTCCTACTATCTCTAGTCTTCCTAATGCATCCCATTATCCTGTAACATTATGTAACTGCCTCATAACAGTGCTTAGTACATTTTAGATTATCTGTTACAGTTATTCCCAGATCTCTTTCAGTTTTGATGGCTTTTAGAACTGAACTGTATTCCCTAGTATGTATTCAGTTCTAATATTTTTATGGCCTAAGTGCATTACCATACATTTTTTTGATCAAAACTCATTTTACACTTAATTGACCAGTCATGGAGCTTATCCAGTTTGGCTTGCAATGCCCTAACATGTTCCATCTGCTATATGTCCTAGCTTTGTGTCATCAGAAAATTTGGATAGCCAACCCCCTCAGTTTATTATCATACTGGATACATAAATGTTGAACAGAGTTGGCCCTAGCACTGACCCCCTGTGGGACCCCGTTGGTCACCTCCATTATTTTGAATCTTGCCCATTAACTCTCACCGTCTGTGATCTGTTACTTAGCCAAGATCTCGTCCATGCCAAAATCCTACTTTTTATTCCTACTTCTTCCAGACATTTAATTAGTTTGGCATGCAGCACTGTGTTGAATGCCTTCCTAAAATCCAGATGGACCACATCCATTAATTTTCCTTCATGCAGTGGTAGACTCACCCTGTCAAAGAAGCTAATTAAATTTGTTTGGCAAGACCTCCCTTTCCTGAAGCCATGTTGATGATGGAGGACTGAACTGTAGATCAACTTGGGTCTGCAGTGATTCTGTAGGTAAGGTAAATGGGCAGACTGGGTGAGCCACTCTTATGCCATCAAAGTCTATGTTTCTGTTGTGCGGTCTGACAGGTTTTCCTTAAATACAGAACAAGCAGCAGGTAGTTTATGTGGTAAATTCAGGTTACATAAAAGCTCACAGTAGTAGACCACAAGTAGTGGTAAGAATGTCCAAAAGTCGCATAAGTTCTGCTGCAGAAAAGCATGCTGAAATGCTATGGATAATGGACAAGCAGTAGCTCTACTCTGTTTCGACTGCAGCAAGGCATTTGACTCTGTGCCACACAGAAGGTTGTTGAAGAAATCAGAAGACTTAGGAGCAGCAAAGGACCTAGTTAAATGGGTGGGAAGTTGGTTAGGGTTGAAACAGCAGAGAGTGGTGGTAAATGGGTTGAATCTGGGGAAACGGAGCGCATGAGTGGGGTACCACAGCAGGTCAGAGCTGGGACCAGTCCTTTTCAGTATGTTCATCAGTGACATAGGAGAAGGAATACAGGGAAAGATGTGCCTCTTTGCAGATGACACTAAACTCTGTGGCAGTGTAGGCGGGGGGTGTAGGGAGTTGCAGAGGGACCTGCAAATGTTAGAGAGGTGGTCCAAGGTCTTGCTGTTTAAATTCAATGCCAAAATGTGCAAGGTGTTGCACATAGGGAACAGGAACATGAGGAAGGAATACTGGATGGGAGGGGTTAAACTGGACACTGCTTCAGAAGAGGGACCTGGGGGTCATCATAAGTGACAACTTATTTATTTATTTATTTATTTAAGCATTTAACCAGGAAGGCATGCTGAGCAGTCTACTGCTCGATTCCAGATGCGCCCTGGGGAGGGGAACATAGGTAGACAGTTGAAGACAGTATAAACAAGTGAATACATAGTGGGAGAACACTAACATTTGGTCCTGATTACTAGACAGTAGTGGGTTGGAGAATCAGTAGGTAGCCACAGTAATTACAGCATGAGTACAATAAATACACAGTGCAGGTCACTAGCAAAATTGGACCTTGTGAGAAACAACATAGAGTGAGAGAACAATAGTTAGGCACCGATTATTGCAGTTACTAAGTGCGGACATACACTGATATTCTACTTAGAGACTGGGAAATGCCTAGACACAAGCACAGGTGGGGCGAAATGAGCTTGGAGCATGGAGTTAAGGTGCGAGAGGGAGGAGAAGTGACGAACGTTAGCTGGGAGGGAGTTCTACAATGTGGGAATGCAGTAGCTGAATGCCGACTGACCGATGGTAGTAGACCGGTATGGGACAGCTAGGGACCGAGAGTCTGAGTTTCTGAGAGAGTATGCATGGGTGCTGGGGTTGGTTAGGGCATCGGTGAGGTTAAAACAAACTAGCCAGTGTAACAAGGCTTACAGCAAGGCAACCAGAATGTTGGGTGTATTGGAAGGGGTTTTAATAGCAAGATAGAAGAGGTAATACTACTTCTGTAGATCACTGATGAGACTCCATCTAGAGTACTGTTCCCAGTTCTGGAGTCCTCATCTGAGGAAAGACAGAGGCAGGTTGGAGGCAGTGAATCACAGAGTAGCCAAAATGATTCAGGGCCAACAGGGCAGATCCTATGAAGATAAGCTTAGGACACTGAACATGTACTTGCTGGAGGCCAGAAGGGGGAGGGACATGATAGAGACCGTCAGGGTCCCAAAAGGAATAAACAAGCTAAATTGTGAGTAACTATTTAACAGGAATAGCTGATCAGAAACAAGGGGACATGAATATAAGCTAGTGGGGGGAGGTAGGAGGGATGTTAGAAAGTTTTACTTTAGGACCAGCCAGGTGGTGCTGAGGGTTGAGGCGCTGGATGCCACACCTCGCGCTACGCGAGCGATCAGGGTTCGAGAGCGAGCCGGATCAGCAGGGAGGAGAGGATCAAGCGTCCAGAGACAGCTCTCCTCTCCCAGGAGGAAGGGGGCTCCTGCCGAGCGCTTGGCTGGCCTCTGGCAGAAGCTGGAGACATAGCAAGTGTTGGTGTGTAGAGAAGGGTCAGGAGTGGCTGACGTCGGTGGCAACGCCTTGACATCGGGCGCTAGCCACTCCCCTACAGAACAGAGGAAAAAGACCTTCCAGCTCTGGTGGAGATGGAGCACTGGGGTTTGCCCTCGATTTGCAGCCGCCTTCCTGGCACCCCTCGACCGATGCAACCAGATGTTCGGGGTGTTAGGGCCCCACCTGATACCCACCGAGGTAAGCTGAGGCTCCATGGGTGAAAAGGGTTGACCAGGTAGGGCGGTTTGCAGAGGATGACTCCTAGGTGCACCTGAGGATACCAGAGCAGGTGGGAGGGAGGAGAAAATAGAAAAAGAAAGGAAAGAAAGTTTTACTTTACTGACAGAGCGGTTGAGCCATGGAACAGCCTAGCAGCAGAGGTGGTGGGGTGCAAAACCCATTAATGGGTTTAAGCACGGCTGCAGCAGAGTGAAGGGCTTAATAGTTTCTGGGGGTAGCAGTAAAGCAGGGAATAGGGAGGCAAAACTCCATCTGGACAATAGGTCAGAGGGTAAAGTAGGGTAAAACTGGTCAGACTAGTTGGACAAGTGGTCTTTTTCTGCAGATATTGTCTATGTTTCTGTGTTTGAAGATGAGTATGCTGTTCATCCCTAACTCCCCGGCCCCAGCAGCAAAAGGACAAGACCACACAAGCAACCACAGACCACCATCATCAGATAAGACAAACATATGGCTGTTTCCAAATGACATAAATGCAGTAGCACAGATTACTACCTTCATGGATTTGTATCCGCACCTTAAGATATGCACACTCACTTCTGGCTGCAGATAAAAATCCGCAATACTCAAATCACAACAGTACTTCTATGTGCAGAAGCACAGGCCCCTGCAGCTATAGATACAAATCCACAATACCAAAATTACAATAGCTCTTTTGTCTGCAGAAGCGCAGACCCATGCTTCTGTAGCTGCAGGTATCCATGTACACTGTATGACATACAGTTGTGGCTGCAGAAGTGCAAGCCCCTTAGTGGCCTACATTTCTGCAGCCACAGGTGTAAGACATATACACCAGTCTCTAGCTCCAGAGGTGCAGCCCCATGAAATCCATGATACCAAAATTGCAACAGTACTCTACGGAAGCTGGAGCCCCTAAGGGGGCCTGCATCTGCTCAGCCACAGGTGTAAGACATGCACACCAACTTCTGGCTGTGGGGCTTGCACTTCCTCAGCTGCAGAAATCCATAATACCTAAATTGCAACAGTATATCTACCTACAGATCGTGGTCCCCTATGAAGTCAGTGTTTCTGTAGCCACAGGTACACATGCATGCAGTTAGGACATTCACACAGTTGTGGCTGCAGAAGCTAATAGGCACTTGGGCAGGGGCTTGTGCTTCTTCAGCTACAAGTCCATGAAGGGAACATAAGTGCTACTACATTTGTGTCATCTGGAAACAGTTGTAGGTTGTTTGTCTTACCTGATAATGGCTGTCTGTAGTTGGTTGTGTGGTCTCGCACTACTGCTGCTCGGGGTTGGGGGGCTGAATTGATCATTATGCTCACTGAAGACCTGTAATAACATGTGATGCATCTTTTGTTTTCTTTAGGGGGCGACTCTTGGTTGGCACTTTTGTGGCTCTACTTTTCAACTTGCTGACTATGCTGTCTGTGAGGAATAAGCCATTTGCTTATGTATCTGAAGGTATGCTGTCAACTTTTACTATTACTTGAGGATTCGGGGGGTGATGGAAATCAACTGAGAAAGAATCACAGGATTTTTTCTTTTCAGAGTTTCAATAATCAACCAGCCTCATATAAATCATTCCATGTGTGCTTTTATATGCAGTACATATGATTACTTTTTTCTATAAAATATTTTAGCCTATTAGCTGATGTGAGAGGTATGTGGGAACTGGCATTGCATTTTCTTTCCATTTGCTTTCCTGGGCCTGAGGGCAAACAATCCTCTGAACTCACCAAAGAATAAGGTTCCATCCCCCACCAAGAGCAGCAAGCCATGTGAACAAAAGAGAAAGAAGAGTCTGACTGTGCCGTGGAGGCAAACTGACCATATTGTTGTATAATATATGACAAGAACTTGCTCATATATGTGGACATTTTATATTGCCATTTCCAGTGATGTCCTTTGTATCTGGTGTGTAAATGCTATGGTATGTTTCTTGATCAATAAACATTTACTGAGTTTAAAAAAAGAGAGAAAGAGTCTGAATCCACATAACCAGCTCAGCTCAGAGTAGATCTTACTTCAAGATACAGCTCTTGCAGCAGGTAACACCATTAGGACTGAAGCCGGCAGGCATCAGGACCCGCAAATTCTTCTGGCTAGCTATCTTCAGCGGGACCCATCTAACGTCGGTCCGCCTCCGGCGTCAGGCGTGGTACATAAGGCGGTCCGCCGATTCCCCAGTTCTTCGCCCGTCCGACTTGCATGTCTTGACCCTTCGGATTGTTTCTAGTGCGCGGCCTTGCGGTTAAGTTCTTCCTTCTGGAAAATGTTCATTTCTTCGGCTCAGTTGCTGTCTGATGTCCTCTCCAACCTCCGTTGAAGGCCATCCCTCGAAGTGCGCCTGTGGGAAGCAAATCCCGTTCAAGGACCGCATTCGGCCTGCGTCCAGTGCCTAGGCCCAGACCACGACACCCGGTCCTGCACTTTCTGCCAGGGGTTCAACAGCCGGACCCGGATCCGTCACCAGAAGGCCCTGCAGGTGTTCCTGCTCGAGGAGGAGATTAAGGCCATGGACACCTCCAAGGGGGATTCGGCAGAGAAGGCCTGGAAACACTCTGAAAAGCACAGGGAGAGGGTTCCATCCAAGTCCCCGTCTAGGGCCTCTGACTCCCGTAGTTCTGGCTCCCGGTCCGACCGTTCACCCTCCCGGGCCCGTTCTCAGCCTCCCCCCACTGCGGTGAAGAAATCTTCGGGCTCCTCTTCCTCCTCACAGGCCAAGATCTCCAGGCCCTCTTCGTCATCTTCTTCCAAAGCCCTGGTTAGGTCTGGGGACTGTCATCATCACCACAAGTCAGGTTCCCGCCATTCCGAACCCGACGTCAGGTCTGCCTTCTTGCCTCCTCCTCCCCAGCGGAAGACCAAGGAGCTTACCTTTCTTAGAACCGTCGGACCCGGCGTCGACCACTCATCACAGGTCCAGGAGCCGTCGGCCGCGGCGCCCGTCGCCCGGTCAGGCCTTCCGCCTCGGTGGTTGGCAGGGGCGGCGTCCCACATCTGTACGTGTGAGAGAGGACCCGGCGCCCTACCGGCGTCGGTCAGGAGACTATCACGGAGGAGGAGTTGACGCAGCCCGAGGACCAGACGGGCGAACCCGGTCCTGTCGCACCTCCCAGGGAACCCTCCCCACAACCTGAGGCCCCTGAGGAGCCGACGCCAGAACCTGACGACCGGCCACCGGCACCCGGTCCGTCGTCGGGCCTTTCCATTTCTGAGGTTAAGGAGCTCTTTACTTCCTGGTGGGATATCATTAAAAGGGATATGGTTCCCACACCACCTCCTCTTCCTCCTCCTCCGCCACCTGCGACCCCTCCGGCTCCTGCACCCCCTTCTCCATCCAGGGCAGCAGGCCGAGTACCTCTCCCCTAGGAGCCTACGGATCCTCCAAGGGGGAGATCAGATAAAAGGAGACCTCCGTCTAGATCTTCTTCAGGGTCACCCAGTCCTAAGAGATCCAGGAGACACCATTGTTCACCTTCGATGGAGGATACGGGATCGGAGTTCTCGGCAGGATCCAAATCCCCCTCTCCCCTCCACATCCCCTCTCCAGACCTACGTGAGCTTTCTAGATCTCCTCCGGATGACCCATCATTCTCAGAGATCATGAGACACATCCAAGAGAACATGGGCTGGGATGCGGAAGAAGTAGACCCGAGAGACTCGCCTGCTGGTATCTTCGGCAGAAGGATCCTAAGCCTGTGGTGGTACCACCCTGGTGGACACTTTTGTGGACGCCACCAAGGCAGCGTGGAAGCATCCACACTCGCCTCCCGGCGATGCCAAGAAAGCCTGACCGCCTGTACAAGGCTCCTAAGGAGGACCAGTACTTGGCTCAGCATCCTCTGGCCGACTCTCTGGTCATAACAGCCTCTCATGACCGGTCCCAGAGACCACAACATTTGAGCACCCTGCCACCAGACCTGGAGTCCAAACAGCTGGACGCTATGGGCAGGCGCACGTATGCTTCCGCTACTTGCGCCATCAGATCCCTGAACTACTTGACCCATATGGTGCAGTTCCAAAATGCCTTGTGGGAACAGGGACTGGATCTGGCAGAGAAATTGCCAGAAGGTGAGCAGAAGGAGGAGATGTTGCAGCTCCTCCGTCCGGGTTCGGACGTGGGAACCCAGGTGCTGTGAGCCGCGTATGATTCTGCGGACTCCTCGGCCAGAGCGGCAGCTTCAGGCGTATGCCCGGAGACACTCATGGCTCCGCGTCTCCATATTACCCGGACGTCCAGAAGAACATCATGGATGCCTCTTCGAAGGAGAAGTTCTCTTTGGTGAACCCTCTGAGAAGGTTCTCACCAAGCTCAAGAGGCCGGAAAGGCGGTGAGGTCGGTCAGGCAATGCACCGACCGAGGCTCAGTTCATTCGTAGGAACCAAAGCCGTTTTCGTGGACGGACACAGAGACAACAGTCCCGCACCGGTCCACAACAGAGGGGCTCCGGTTCCCGCAGAGCCCAGGGAAGACAGCCCGCGGGCCGAAGTCAGCGTCCAGCTAAGCTGGCTCAGCCCGCGGGCCCCTCCGCCGCCACAGCCTGACTCCTTCCCGGCCCCCGCCCCTCAGGATCAATGGGACATCAAGGTCGGGGGTCGTATTGCGAATTACCTGCCAGGATGGCAGTCCATAACCACCGACAGGTGGGTTCTTCAGTTGGTCGAAAAAGGCCACTTTATAGAATTCGCAGACAAGCCACCCTCGAGGCCTCCTCTGCTCTCCCGTTACTCGGGTCAGCACAAATTGCTTATCAGGCAAGAAATACTTGCGCTCCTGCAAAAGGGAGCGGTAGAGTATGTCCCAGAGAACCAGAGAGGGTACGGATACTATTCCCACTTCTTTCTGGTTCCGAAGAAAACAGGGGACCTCCGTCCAATCCTGGACCTCAGTGACCTCAGTATGTCAGTCGCCTACAAGCGATTTTGCATGGTGACTCTGCAGGGTCTTATTCCCATGCTAAAGGAGGACACCTTCTTAGCGTCCCTGGACATGCGGGCGCATACCTGCATATCCCTGTAGCTCAAGCGCAGGAGGTTCCTGAGCTTGAGTTCCTCGGCCACCACTTCCAGTTCCGAGCTCTTCCGTTCGGACTGTCGCCACCCCAGGGTCTTTACCAAATACATGGCAGTCATGGCAGCGTCTCTAAGGAGACAGGGCCACTACGTGTTTCCGTACTTGGACGATTGGCTTCTCATGGCCGCTTCCAGAGAGGAGTTGTTGATGGCTATCCAGAGCACCCAGGCTCTGTTTCAGTCTCTGGGCATCATAATCAATTACGAGAAGTCTCTCCTTGTACCATCGCAGAAGCTACAGTTCATAGGCGCAGTTCTGGACACCGTTCAGGGGAGAGCATTTCTTCCAGACGACAGAGCGGAACGCATCAGATCCCTCATCAGGGATCTCTCGGCGAAGACTGTCCCTGCCAGGCTGGTCCTTCGTCTGCTCGGACACATGGCTGCGGCCATTCCGACCGTCCCTTTGGCAAGGCTCCACATGCGGGTAACTCAGTGGATGCTCAAGGTGCAGTGGGACCAAAGGCAAGACCACATGCAGCATCCGGTCAGAATCACAAATGCCGTGATTCGAGACTGGCAGTGGTGGCTAGACCCAGGAATGCTCTCTGCGGTGTTCCTTTCTCAGCGCCGTCCCGGAGGTGATCCTTTCCACAGATGCCTCAGGGCTGGGGTGGGAGCACACCTGAACGGGTGAGTGCAGAGGAACGTGGACCTCAAAAGCTCATCTCCACATCAACATTTTGGAGATGAGGAGGTCCTTATGCCCTGCAGGCCTTCCAGTCAAAGATCCCGCCGATTACTCTTATGATCCAAACAGACAATACGGTGGTGATGTATTACCTCCAACAAACAAGGGCGCACCTCCTACCCCTTTGCAGGGAGCCTGATGAGTGTGGGATTGGGTAATCCAACCGGCTGCGAATCTGATTGCAGTTCACGTTCCCAGTGGACAACACAATCATGAGCGGCCTGAGTCATTCCCAGGCCAGGGTCCACAGTGGGAACTTCTTCAAGGGGTTGCAGAGGATCTGTTTCTTGATGGGGCACTCCAGAACTGGACTTATTCGCTTCCCCATCCAACGCATAACTGCCCAATTTCTGCTCGCTAGATCCAGTGCCTGGTGTTTTCTGGTGAGACGCGTTGTCCCTCTCCTGGGCGAACAGATTCCTCTACGCCTTCCCTCCCTTCCCGTTGATCCAGAGAGTTCTTCTCAAACTGCGCAGGGAGCATGCAACATTGATCCTGGTAGCCCCTTTTCTGGCCCAGGCAGATCTGGTTCCCCTTGCTCACGCAGCTGTCCCGGGAACCTCCGGTCCCGTTGCCCTTCAGCTCCCATCTCTTGTCTCAGGAGGAAGGTTCACTGGTCCACCTGGACTTACGTTCACTAAACCTGCATGCATGGCTCCTAGAGACATAGCCATTTTGCGACACGGGGTCTCGCAAGAGGTGGCGGAAGTTCTTTCCGCGGCCAGAAAGCCGGCAACGCATGCGACGTACGCCATGAAATGGCGCCGTTTTTGCTTGTGGTCGCAAGCACGCGGCCTTTCCCCTCTAGGTTGCCCGGTGAAAGCGGTGTTAGAATACCTGCTCTCCCTTTTCCATTCGGGTCTCGCCTACTCCTCTATTAAGGTGCACCTCTGCGCTATTTCTGCTTACCACTTCCCGGTGGGACAGTGCACAGTGGCGCAACTTGAGACCTCTCGAGACTTTCTGAGAGGGGTGTTACACCTTAGGCCACCCATTAAGGACCCTGTTCCTCCATGGGATTTACTCTTTGTCCTGGAACAACTCACACTTCCCCCCTTTTGAACCTGCCGCGGATTGCGAGCTGCGTTTCCTGTCATGGAAAACATTATTTTTAGTTGCTGTTACATCAGCAAGGAGAATTTCCGAGCTTCATGCTCTCATGTGTAAGGAACCTTATTTGATTTTCCACCAGGACAGAGTGTCCCTGAGGATGAATCCTAAGTTCTTGCCTAAGGTGGTCTCTGCACTCACTCTCAATCAGGACATTGACCTGCCTGTATATTTCACTAAATATTCTAATAGAGGGAAGCTGCTCCACACCCTGGATGTTCACCGCTGTCTAAGGTATTACCTGAACAGGACTAAACAGCTTTCGCAAGTCGGAGCAACTTCGCTTCCTTCGCTGAGAGGATGATGGGCCAACCAGTATCGAAGCAGTCCCTTTCTCGCTGGCTTGTCCAGTGTATATCATACTGCTATGATGCAAAGCAGAAACCCTTCCCGGGTACAGTCCGGGGCCATTCCACTAGGGGGGTGGCTACCTCCTTTGCAGCACTTTGTAATGTCTCCTCCTTTGCCATTTGTGCTGCAGCCACTTTGAGCTTTGTGCATACTTTTATCAGGCATTATAGCCTGAACATTGCTTCACGTCGAAGAGCTGGTTTCAGCCTGGCCGTGCAACAGGGTCTCCTGTCCTAGAGTCAGGACTTGGTATGGATTTTCCTAGTTTCCTGCTCCCAGAATGCTTACAAGCGTTATTGCTTGGAAATCAGTCCTAATGGTGTTACTTGCTGCAAGAGCTGTATCTCGAAGTAAGATAGTACAGTTATGTAAGAACTTACCGTAACAGTAGATCTTCGAGAACAGCTCTTGCAGCAGGTACCTTCCCGCCCACCTTCCCCCTTGGAGGAGGCATGGCTTTCCAAGCCTTTGGCAGGGGTTTACGCCCTTTTGTCTTCTGATGGTGGATCCTCGGTCTCCCATTCTGATGTTGTCCTGTGGCCGGAAGTCTCTGGCGGGAGAACTGGGGAATCTGGCGGGACCGCCTCCTTATGTACTACGCCTGACGTCGGAGGCGGGACCGACGTCGGGGGCGGTCCCTGCTGAAGATAGCTAACTAGAAGAATTCCGTGGGGTCCTGATGCCTGCCAGCTTCAGTCCTAATGGTGTTACCTGCTGCAAGAGCTGTTCTCGAAGATCTACTGTTACGGTAAGTTCTTACGTAACTGTACTTTCTTTTGAGGTGGGCTCACAGAATCAAAGGAATTTCAGGGTGTGATGTAAGACAGGCAAAGCAGATAATGGGTGCAAAGGGCTGATCTGGCACGGGTATTTCAGGTACTGCATTCTCCTTATCAAGTCAGTCATAACTTTGAAATTTTTTTTTTTTAGCTTGTTTATTCGCAGGGTGAATCTGGGCATCTCTCGAGTGCCCATTCAACCACGACCTCTACTCCTTGCCTGAAACCACCCTCTCCAGGGAGCACAATTGCTGAGCACCCTCTCCCCGAACCCAAGGAACCTTCCAGCCGCCCAGATTACCCCCCCCCGGGGGAGGGCCCGCCTCACCTACCTGGTAGCCTTTCTGAAATTAGAGGGTTGGTCCTGGGTCGGGTCGAGGGGCTCGGGAGAGCCCGGTGGAAGGATGGTCCGGCCTCGGGATGTGGGCTTTGGCTCCTGGGGCCTCCGTCGCCTCCCCGTCTCTTCCGGATTTTCTGCTTGTGTTTCCCCAGAGCATGAATGTGCAATGATGTCTGCATTGACATGCTGTCGTCTGCCACCGCTCCACCCCTCATTCTTGGCTCTGCTCCTTGCAGGGCCCCAGTCTCCATTAGGGTCACTGAGACTGATGCAGCCCCTACCCACCCCAGGAGGGAAAGCAGTCCTCTGGATGCTCAGTTCCCTCCCTCCCTCCCCTGCCGACCTCCGACGGCCCAAGTTGCTCCCGTACTCGGGTCACTGGTGTGGCGCGAGGCATGGTGTTCAGCGCCTTAACCCTCAGCGCCACCAAGCCAGCTCATAACTTTGGAATATATCGCTGTCAGTCAACTATGACTCGAGATCTCGGTTCAGGGTAAGCTTAACTATCTGCTTAGAATACAGTTAAATATTAGGTTGTTCTGTGTGCATTCTTCTTGCTCAGATATGTTTTTTTCCTTTTCTATAGTGTACTGTATTCCCACAGAAATGAGTGTGTATAGTACTGTAACATTTGTAAATATGCTGGAGTATTACATTTTATTTTTATATACTATGAGTGTTATGGACCGGTTTTAGTTACCCAACCCCAGACTTGGAAGATGAATGTGCTGGAGGCAACATGATTTACTTTAAACTAGCCCAAGAGCAAATCGTAATTCCAGTCTAGTAGCCTCACGTAATTTACACAATGTCATGAGTTTCGCAACACAAGCAGATAACAAAACTGCTTACTATACTGTTCCACTGGTTTTATTCTAAGCAGCACAGCCTTGAAAAGAAGATGATGCTGTATAAGCAAGTAACTACACAGACTTGAAAATAATGCTATATAAGCAATTAACAAGTAATTAAGCAACAGTTTCTTTCAAATACATTAGAAGCAGTACATCTCACTAAAAGAACACTTCATTGTTGACAGTCTTTTGTTTCACAATGGGGGGGGGGTTGCCTGAAAGATATGTTCTTTGAACAGTTCATTTTTACCTGATACCCTTAGTACGAGGGTCCCAGTTTTAGCGTAGCAAACTTGCCATCAGCCAGGAGCCCTGGATTGGTTCCATGGCTACCTGGATGGCAGACAACAAAGGGTTAGATTGGGCAGTAATTTTGTATCCAGTTGCTTAAATATAAAATCTGGTGTACCACAGGGGTCAGTGTTAGGACCCATTCTATTTAATATATATACAAATGGTGTCGGTCATCTGAAGAGTGATGTCCGGAATCATTTGTATGCAGATGATACAATATTGTATCTTGAAGGAAAATATGTGGGGCATATACAGGAAAAATAAAAAAAAAACATTTTAATGTATTACAAACATATTTTTTCAGAACATGGATTGGTCCTAGACCCTCTAAAGTCACAGGTAATGCTGTTTTCAAATAAAAAAGTATCCATGGATCTAGATATAAAAACATTGGGTGGGTGCAGTCTGGCCCTTGTGGACTGTTACAAGTACTTATGAGTCTGGTTGGACTCCCATTGTAATTGGGACTTCCATATTGATGACTTGATACAAAAACTGAATAAGAAGTTGGGGGTATTGTACAAACAGAGATTGCCTTTCATTTGATGCCAGGTTAAAGACTGTAAATTCGATGATAATTCCTCATATTGACTATGGTGATGTTTTATACAATGGGGCTGCTAGAGGCATTCTGGGAAAGCTTGACGTTATTTACAACAGATATGCTTGCTTTGTCTTGGAGCACCCTGGAATATACACCATTGCACTCTCTACAGGAACTTAAATTGGATATACTTGATAGAGCGCCGAAATATGCATGTGCAGTGTTTGATTCATCGCTGTTATTTTAAAAAAGCACCAGGATATCTAGTGGAGTTCCTGGAGGGAGTGGAATGTTAAGGAAGGATTGCGATCTGCAGGGGAAATAAAATTTAGGGTACAATTTATGAGAACAGCGAGGGGCCAACACTGCTATGTATTCAAGGGCCCAAAATTGTGGAACTCATTGCCAGGGCATTTGAGGTTATGTACCAACAAAACATCTTGCAATGTATTAAGATCTTGGCTTGCAAAGGAGGCAGTGTCTCCTAAAAGTTGTTGTACTTGATAGATTTGCACATATGGTTAATTATTGTACTTTTTTTCCTGTCTATGTATGTATTTTGTTGTATGTATATATAATATTTTAGAATGAAACTGATATTTTTGTACAGTAGGACCCCATTGTAAATTAGCTGTTGCTAAATTGGGGTTTATCCTGTTTCTGATATCAGAAATAAACGTTTTACTACTACTACTACTAACCAGTCCATTTGATGACACGATATACAGATCCTAGCAAAACATGCACATGCATTAGCCACTTGATGAACCCCAGGTAAATCTACTGCAGCCCTTAGAGTCTCTTGCCAAAGATGAGATGCTAGCTAGGAGTTCATTTATCAAGGGCTTACAGTTATTGACAAACGTATGTTTTACCTGGTCAAGGCAGCGGTGAGTCTTGCTTGCTTGCATTCTCTTCCTCGATGGTCCGATGCGATGTAGATGTTTGGAGCTAGTGGTGTGTGTGTGGGTGGGGGGGTCTTTTCCTGATCGACTTTTCACATTGTGATTTTAAGGCATGATAGATGGCATAGGATTCTACAAATCTTATTTTCTTTCTCCTGAGGTCCTGTAACTTAGAGTTGTTGCAGATAGACTTGTTACTATTGGAGGGGGTGTGGCCAGCAGCCAGCATGCACAGATGTCTGGCTCTCACCCTGCACTCTGTTAAACTATAAATATTACATTAAAAATAGTTGTTTACGATAAAGAACATAATCTGTGTAAGGAGGAGTACTTACTTTACCCATGGTTGCAGAGCGGGTAACATCGCATCATGGGAGACCCAAAATGAGCAGCAAAGGAAAGTGGGAAAGAAAGTCTAACCCCATCAGCCAGCACTGGTAAAAGTGGCAACCAATGGGAGAAAGTGACGGGGACTTAGAGACCATGGTGAAGGCCATCCTTGAAACAAACAGTGTGCCAACTAGATAAAAAAGTGTATAGTTTCAACTCTAGGGTTGCCCTTGTTGAAACGAAAGTACAAAACTATAGAAGAGAAAGTTGTAGTGGAGACCATTAACAAATCCCAAAACCCTCAGCACTGCGTAGTGGTACACGTCAGGGATGTCCCCTGTCATTTGTGTTGTTCACCCTGGCTATTGAGCAGCTCACAGTTAGTATCAGAGGCAACCCTGACCTTAATGGTATACTTTCCGAGGCACAGAAATACCACAAAATAACATTAGATGCAGATGATGCCTTGTTATATGTCACGAACCTCCCAACCACAGTACCATATTTGCTATAGCTTCTAGAGCCCATTTCCTTTTTCTCTGGATACAAAATTAACCTACAGAAATCCTGCCTGATGGCACTGGGAGAGGCAAGAGTGGGGGCACATCACTTACAAATTCCCTTTCAGCTAGTTCAAGATCATCTGGTGTACTTGGGTATTTAGGTGGCACCCTCTATAGATAACCTGTATAACCTAATTCTAGGGACGTGGATATGTTGTTCTATCCACACTGTCTGGCATTGTCCTTTCCCCTTTAAATCTTACCGGAAAGTCTTCAGGCTGGCCCCTCCACCCACCGGGTGGTATATCTCGGCTCCACCCCAGGATGCCAGATCTTCCTTTCCACTGGAAGAAGCAGGTTCCCTCCTTACCCTTCCTCATTGAGTAGGCCCTGGCACTCAAATCTTCAGATTTACCTTCCGAACTTCAACTCGTTAGAGTTCCATCTTCAACTCGATCTTCAATCATGACCACAATGGAGGACCAGTCCTCACCCGGATTTTGTAGTGCTTGTGCAGGTAGAAGATGTCGTGTACCGACCCTTATGCCACGTGCGTTTACTGCTTGGGCCACCAGCACGATCCCCGGGCTTGCGATATTTGCAAATCATTTAACGTGTTGGTCATCAAGGACCGCCTCGCCCACCTGAAGTTGGGCGCCCAGAAAAACGACATCTGCAGGTCAAATCTAAGGACTACTGTTGGGTGGTCTCTGCAGCTGCGGGGCCTGCAGAGTAGCTGGAGCGACTTACAGCCTTCGAGGAGGAGGAGGTTGCTCGAACGCCATGCAGTCCTCTTCAGCTTCTGCCTTTGCTCCCGCTCAAGTTGGGCTCCACTTGTCGGGCTCCTGCGAGAGCTGTGCCAATCTCTCTGACCAAGGAAGGGCCCTTGATTCGCACAGCTCTCACTTTAGAAGGCATCCAAAGAAAGGACAAGACTCACCGTCGACGTTCTTGGGACCAAGAATGTTCTTGGTCTCAAAAATCTAAGGTTTTGACCACTGTCAAAACTGCGGTCTTAGCTGCTTACTTCACAGTGCCCCCGTCAGGCCAGTCGGTCAAGACACTGGCCGATGATGTGGCTGAGACTTTTCTCGATCCAGTCATTTGGTTTTCGTCCAAAGAAGCTGACAACTCCTTGTTCAGGACTCCAGTCCTGCTGGTGACCACCAAAGAGTCGGCTCAGCCTGCTGAACCGGACCCTCCTGTCACTGAACTAGACTAGGAGGAGCCACGGCACTCCTGACTCCTCCAAGATCCCCTGTCGGCACCCGGTGGTGAAGTCTAGGTCATTCTCATCCTCTGGGTCGAAGCAGGTCCCCAGCGTTGGCAGTCTCCTCTCGGCACATGGGAAGCAGCGCCGCCCGCAATTCATCTTCGTCCTCCTCGGGTGGGGAGACCTTATGTGGCAACAGTTGGTGTTGTCCAGTCTGAAACTGACCCGGCTCCCACACAGGCCATCCTTAGCTGTTGCCCAATAGGCCGACACCCCAGTGGGGCCGACCGACACTGTTTCTCCATCTGCGGGGCCGGTACAGATCACTTCAATTCGGCGAAGCTGGCCTCTCCATCGATTGTGGTGGGCTGCCCGTCCCAACAGCTGCCGACCGGGGCTCTGACCAAGGAATCTCGGCCATTTCAAGGCTTCCCCATCGAGTTGTTGGTCACTCTTACACTTGACCACCCGTGGGCGTGTCTGGGTAGACTCGGGTGGTAGGCTGCTCTCACGGACTCCTCAGAGTCTGAGGATTTTTAACTGCAGTACAGTCTGATCGACATGGATTCAGTGAGTGACCTCTCGACGGAGGAAGGTCCCACGTCCTTCATGGGCATCCTCCTTCTCATCTCCGAGTCCACAGGGATGACATTGGAACCCATCCAGAAGCGGGCTCGCTATCCCCTCTGGTTAAAGGGGATTCTCCAAAGGCTTTTCCAGTGGCCGAGGCCATTGTCAGTCCTGCCTTGGAGTTTTGGCAGTGCCCCGCCTCCTGCCCTGCACCCTCGGCCTGGAAGGCCCGCAAATATGCAGTGCCCACCAGTACCCTCTTGAGGTTCATGGAGCACCCTTCCGTGGAAAGGTTGGTGGCCAACTCCATATTTCAGTGCTCAGGCAATTCAGGGGATGTTGACAGACCGCCGGGTAAGGAGTCCAAGAAACTGGACTACTCGGCTGAAAAGGTCTCTGCTGCCTACTCGCTCTGCCTCCGCCAGGCGAGCTCAGCTGTCAAGATGGTATACTTCTCCCATGCCTTTTTGGGCTCTCTGTATGAGGTGATTCCTCATTTTCCTGCGGATCTCCAGACTACAGTCAAGCAGGTCCAAGGTCGAGCTGTGGCCAAACAGCAACTTCAGATGGCTCTGGATATCGGAGATTCCTATGTCGTCTAGGTGGCAGCCGCAGTTATCATGCACCATAGGGCTTGTCTGCGGATCTCGACCTTCATGGCAGACACTCAGCACAAGCTGGCAGATGTTCCATTCTTAGGCACCGACCTGTTTGGGCCCAGTGTGGAGGGTCACCGCCAGCGTATTGAGAATCCATTGCCAACGTAAATTCTGTCACATCTGCCCAGAGGGATCCCAAAGGCTCCAAGCAACAGAAGCGTAAGCCCTTTCGGCCCTCCACTTCTGTGGCAAAACCAGCCCAGCATCAGTCTGACCAGCAGGCTTAGTCCTGGTGACCCAGGCCCTCGTCCATGACCTTGGTAGTCCGAAAGCCTGGAGGGAAGTGACCTGGTGGCTCCTCAGCCGGATCCTCCTCCTCCAAGCCTGCTCAGTGACAGGATGGGGGCTGTCACCCTCATAACCAATCACGCCTCCCTTGGGTCCTCCTGTGAGGGACTGGCTCAGCCACTTTCCTTCCGCCTGGTCAGCTGTCACCACGGACAGGTGGGTTCTGGAAGTGATCAGTCAGGGTCTGCCGCTGAGTTCTAGCAATACCCTCCCAGCTGAGCCGCCCCGCCCAGAGGAACTTGGTGTCCGCAGACACTCAGTCGGCTCTTGGAGACGACAGTAGCCCAACTCCTCTGCAAGGAGGTCGTGGCTAGGTTGGTGGATCCTCCGAATACCTAGGGTTTGTCTCCAGGTACTTCCTGGTACTAAAGCGGATGGGGGGGGGCTGGCACCCCATTCTAGTTCTGCACAACCTGAACAATTTCCTCAGGTCCCACACCTTCAGGATGGTAACTCTGTCCCAGATCATACCATCTCTGCAGCAAGACATGTGGTTTTGCGCTCTCTGGTTCTTCAAAACACATTCTTTCACATCCCGATCTGTCCATCCCACCAAAGGTTCCTCTGCATACGAGCCAAGGAAACCCTCTATGAGTTCCAGGCCCTGCCTTTCTTCTTCTCCTCGGCCCCCAGTGTCTTCACCAAATGCATAACAGTGGTGGCAGCTTACCTGAGGCACCGAGGGGTCCGGGTGTACCCCTACCTGGATGACTGGCTGATAGCAGGTCCCTCCAGGCAGGAGGTGGAGCGGTCCAGGGACCTGGCCCTCCAGAACTGCACCTCCCTTGGCCTCCTGGTCAACGAGGCCAAATCGGAACTCATGCCGTAGCAGGTGATCAACTGCATCAGGTCAGAGCTCAACTCTTGCCGAGCCAGAGCCCGGCTCCTGGCATACAGGGCGGAGGTTCTCTCCTCCTTTGTTGAGGCAGTTCTTGATCTGATGCTCACAAATGGGGAGCATGTACGGGAAATAATGGTCAGGGAGCCATTGGGAGGAAGTGACCATTGCACAGTGTGGTTCCAGTTGGATATGGGCAGGGAAAGCATCACGACTAAGACCAAAATCTTGGCTTTCAGGAGGGCAGACTTCAGGAAAATGGGCAAAGTGCTAAGGAGCCATCTGGTGGGCATCAGAGCAGATATGGGGGGTGGCCTAAAGGTGATCCATCATTAAGGAAGGAATACTGGTTGCCATAGATGAGTGCGTTAGGCTTAGGGGTAAGAACACAAGGGCCAAAGCGCCCAGCTGGTTCAGTTCTGCGATTGCCCAGGCAGTAAGGGAAAAGAGGTTGGCTTATAGAAAATTCAGGAAGACCAAGAGAGAGGTGGATAGGGAAAATTACCTAAGGTTAGCTAGTAAGGCAAGTAAGAAAGTCAGGTAAGCAGAGGTAGAGAGGGAGCTGCAGATAGCTGAAGGAATGAAGAAGAGGGAGAAGGCTTTCTTTCACTATATAAGTGAGAAAAGGGATGAGAAGGAAGGGAGTGTTAGGCTTAAGAAAGGGGTGGAGTGGGTGGAGGATAATGGGGGGAAAAGCAGAGATACTAAATGAATACTTCTGTTACATCTTCACCAGGGAGAAGGATGGACCAGTGCCTTCAAGAGGGATAAGAGGAGCAGGGGAACACAGATGTAGTGATAGAGGAGGAGAGAGCGAGGGAGGGGCTGCTGGCATTGAAGGTGGACAAACCACCAGGCCCAGATGAAGTACATCCAAGGGTACTAAAGTAACTGGCTGAGGAGCTGGCATGGCCACTGGCAGACCTATTTAATAGTTCACTAGAGACAGGCGTGGTACCACAGGACTGGAGAACAGCACATGTTGTGCCGCTCCACAAAAGCAGTCCCAAGGATGACCCAGGGAATTACAGACCAGTCAGTCTGACCTCCATTGTGGGCAAGCTCATGGAGACCATACTAAAGAAAAGGTTGGTGGAATATGTATAGGAGCAGGGTCTACAGGATGCGAGGCAGCATGGGTTCATGGGGGAGAGATCGTGTCAAACAAATCTGATTGACTTCTTTGACTGTGTCACTAAGACAGTAGACAGGGGCCAAGCAGTAAACATCCTCTATCTTGATTTCAGCAAGGCCTTTGACTCTATGACCCACAAAAGGTTGATCAGGAAGCTGGTGGATCTTGGGGTTGGAGAAAAGATGGCCAGATGGGTGGAAAACTGGCTGAAGGCCAGAACCCAGAGGGTGATTGTGGGGGGAGAGTTATCTGGCACGACAGGTAACCAGTGGGGTCCCGGAGGGCTCTGTGCTGGTGCCGGTGTTGTTCAATGTCTTCATCAGTGACATTGGAGATGGAATTAAGGGCAAATGTGCCTATTTGCAGATGACACCAAGCTCTATGGGAGAGTGGACACTGCTGAAGGATACAGGACCTACAGGAAGATCTGGCAAAGCTAGGGAGGTAGTCCAGGATCTGGCAGCTTGACTTCACTGCCAAGAAATGCAAAGTTATGCATATTGGAGTCAAGAATCCTAGGACAAAGTACTACCTGGGTAGAGTCCGAGTATCTGCATCAAAGGAGAAGGACCTGAGAGTGATGATCACTAGAGATCTGAAGCACTCCATGCAGTGCAAGCAAGCAGCAGCAGCAAAGGCAAACAGGATGCTGGGATGCATATCTAGGGGGATCACTAGTAGGAGAGAGGAGGTTATACTGCCCTTGTACAGGTCACTGGTAAGGTCACATCTAGAGTATGGAGTTCAGTACTGGTGCCTACACCTCAAAAAGGACAATAACCTGCTGGAGGAGGTCCAGAGGAGGGCTACAAATATGATAGCCGGTCAGCAGGTAAGGCATACGAGGAGAGGTTGAGGGCACTGAACATGTACTCCCTGGAAGACGGGGGGGGGGACATGATTGGGACTTTCAAGTACTTGAAAGGGATAAATAAGGTTGATAAGGAGAATCTCTTTAAGCCGAGTGGCAACCATAACACAAGGGGGCACAGTCTTAAGCTGGAGGGTGGGAGGTTTAGGAGGGAGGTCAGGAAGCACTTCTTCACAGAGATGGTGATGGATGCTTGGAATGCGCTACTAGAAAAGGTAATCTTGTTGAAGACAGTGGGCAGCTTTAAGAGAGGCTGGGATAGGTGGGGGAGGTGAGGGTCATGGGTAGGGAGGATGGGAGGAGTGGGGAAGGGGCAGGGACAGTAGCTCAAGCTGTGAGCCCTGCAACAGGAGCAGACTTGATTGACCAAATGGCCTTCTTCTGCTGGCTTCTTCATGTGTTCATAAGTTCCTGTGATAATTTTGGTTGGGCACTTGCGCCCTGCCTGGGACTTCCTGCGCCTTCTGGGTTACATGGCGGCCTTCAGCAACGTAGTCTGATGGTCAATTTGCATATGCGTTCCCTGCAGTGGTCTCAGCACAAAGGTCACTTCGACCAGTTGGTCACTGTGACCCAGAGGACGGGGTATGCCCTCCAGTGGTGGTAAGTCCCAGCGCATCTGCAGTAAGGGATCCCGTTTGTCTACACCGAGACAACGGTCATCCTGATGACCGACGCCTCTCGCTTGGGCTGGGGTGCCCATCTGGGGGAAACACGTAGTCAGTGGCTCTGGACCCTCGGAGTCCCGATGTCACATCAACATGCTGGAGCTCCAAGCAGTCCAGCGGCGCTGACTGCTTTCGCCCATTTGTTCGGTGGTTAAGTGGTTCAAGTCCAGACGGACAACACCACGACCATGTGCTTCCTCAACAAGCAAGGCAGGATGCACTCCCTGCCCCTATGCAAGGAAGCTTTCTGCATCTGGACTCTAGTGCACAGCCTGGAGGCGGATCTCCTAGCCATCCATGTGGCAGGAGCCTCTAGTCGGCTGGTGGACGCCCTCAACAAGGTGGGTGAGGCATCTCGCGAGTGGTCTCTCCATCCCGAGATAGTTCACAGTCTGTCCTCCCAGTGGGGCACCCCTCAGGTGGACCTGTTCACCTAAAGGGAGAACGTAAAGCTGAGGCTGTTTTGTGCCGGCCCCCTCAGCAGGGTTCACTACAGGGGGATACCTTCTCTAGGCTGTGGATCCCAGGCCTCTTCTGTGCCTTCCCTCCACTTTCCTTAATCCAGAAAGTGCTGCTCAAGGTCAGAAGGGACAAGGCACAGGTGATCTGGTGACTCCGGACTGGCCCTGCCAGTTCTGGTACTCCAATCTCCTCTGCCTCAGCAACAGGCTCCCGAGTCATCTTCCTACATGCCTGGACCTCCTCTCCATCAATCAGGGGATTGTACTCCACCCGCACCTTCAGTCCTTGCACCTGACAAGTTCAGGTTTATTGCAGGAAGTCTCCATTGCGCAAGCTCATTCACAAGGGAGGTCCTAAGCATGTACACAGACAAAGAAACATTACTTAGTAAGACAACCTTGGTTAGCAGTATTCAAAGTGCACACAAAGTTTAAGAAAGGTATTACATGGCGAGATACATCATTGTAAAGATGTGTACAGTTAAGGAACATTTGGTATATAGTGTACAGGCAATACAAGGTAAAGTTTATAAACTTAACACTGGTAGATGCAATAGATAAGCTTGTTGTATTGAGCAAATGATAGAAAGGATAGGATAAGTAGGGTGAACAGGGTTAAGAGGGAGGGGTTGGTTAGCAAGATTAAAGGGGTAATATATAGAAAGGAGGCCTAAGGTAGGAAAGGGTATAGGAGCAAGTAGGAAAATCCTATAGTTTATTTAGTCATGGAATACATTTTGCAAGCTAGAAGGTTTCAGTTCTGAGTAAGGCTAGTACCAGTGGAAACGATGGAGCACACATATGGGTGGGGGAGGCTTAATAGCAGTTACAAATATCTTTTATTTTAGATGCAATTAGCACTTTATAGAAGTTAACTGAGACAATGCTAGTTAGTTTTAGTACAGATTGGAGTTGGTTCCATACAGTGGGAAGGGCATGCGAGATAGCTCCTTTGCCAAAGGTGGTACGAGTCCTAGATACGTCGAGCATGATAAAGTCTGTTTTCCTGAGAGAATATGCACTGTGGGAAATGCAGATTAGAGATGTTAGGTAACATGGTAGTTTATGCAGAAGCACCTTAGGGTCCAAAGACCAGCGTGGAGCAGACGTCTGGTGGTGAGAGATGTCCAGCCAACAGCTGCATAACAGACTGGTTCCTGAGCGGCTAGAGTTCCAGGCTTTGGGTCTCTCCAAAGATGTCCTCACTATAGTTGTGGCATTTAGAAAAGGATTCAACCAGAAAATGCTATGCCTTCAAATGGAAGAGATTCAACATTTAGTGTTAGGGCAAAAAATGTCCAGTGGCTAGCATTTTGCACTACATGTGGTCTCTCTCCCAAGGGGGACTTCGGTTGACAAGCCTTAAGGTGCACCTGGCAGCCATCTCTGCTTAACGGGTGCAGGCTGGTCAGCAGTCGGTGACACAGAAGAAGGTGGTGTGGTGCTTTTTAAAGGCCTAGATCACATTTCCCCTCCGTTGCGTGAACCACTGCCACCGTGGGACTTGTTGCTGGGTTTGGCACAGCTCATGGGCAAGCCATTCAAACCAATGCACAGGTGTTATATGTCTCGCTTGTTGTGGAAGACTGCCTTCTTGGTGGCTATCACGTCAGCCAGAAGGATCAGTGACCTCCAGATGCTCTCGGTGGAGTCTCCTTACCTGGTCTTCCACAGGGACAAGGTTGTCCTGCACCCCAACCCGAGTTCCTCCCGAAGGTTGCGCGGAGATTCACCTGAATCAGGTGATGCCTCTTCAGTGTTCTTCCAGAATCATACCTCAGAGGCTGAACACAGGCTCCATACTCTGGACCTGAGGCGCGCGCTTATTACAAAGAGCGCACAGCTGGAGTTCAAGGAGAGGTTCACCAGCTGTTTGTCACCAACGCAGACGCTGCACCTGGCAGACCTGCAGCCAAGCAGATGATTGGTAGGTGGATCACTTCCTTCATTGATCTCTGCTATAGGTTGGCGGATAGGGAGCCTCCCAGAGGGCTAAGGGCTCATTCCACCTTCATTCTCTAGATGTAAAAAGTGCCTTGCGGTTCTAGCCGGATAGAACGAAAGAAATTCGCAAGGCTCAACAACTGTTTGTTTCCTTTGGCACGCTCCTGCTGGGTCAACCTGTTGCGATCAGGTGCATTTCAGCATGGCTGGTGGCATGCCTTCACCATTGCTATTCCACAGCACAGGTCAAGCTGGAAGGCAGAGTGTATGCTCACTCTACCAGAGCAGTCACGGCATCTCTGGCGGAAATTCATAATGTCCCCATTGCAGACATTTGCAATGTGGCTACCTGGAGCTCCATGAATACTTTTGTTAATCACTATGCCTTAGATGTCCATGCCAGACAGCATCAGTCATTTGGCAGGACAATTCTTAACGGACTTCTGTCCTAAAAAGTGAGCTCCTCTTTCTCTCCTGCCGCCCGTCTCGGGTGATTATTTAGCTCGGTACTCTCCCATTAGTGTGAATGAATGGTGGAGACTTTATGTACAGGAAGATATGGAAATTACGTACCTACCGTAATTCTTGATCTTCTTGGACGAAGTCTCCACCACTCATTCACACGCCCACCCACCATCCGCCGAGCTCACTTCTCTGTTTCTGGACTGCACTCCCTCAGTGGTTGGAATGTGAGACTTTGTTTTTGACCCTTCTTACACGAGTCACTCGAACTATCTTGTGTCCAGTTTTTAGGTTAGTCCTCTCTAGGTTAGTTACGCTGCACCTCCTCGGGGAAAAAAGGTACTGAGGTGGTTGGAGGGTTGACGCTAAGATAGTCTATACTGCATGAGCCTGGCTCACGGTGCCGCTTCTTCGCGGCTCCATCTCGACGCTGGCCCTCCTGAAAAAGTTTGGCTCCTGCAGGGCCCTAGCGCCTCCGGCGTACTACCATTAGTGTGAATGAGTGGTGGAGACTTCGTTCAAGAAGATCAAGAATTACTGTAGGTATGTAATTTCCATTTCTGCCTCTCTTTTCGGGCCCCACAGCTTCTCTCTGGCTTGTGTCGAGAAGCAGGCCACTGTCGGCTGAATTAGGAGCATAGTGTGGCACCCCTGGCTGTTCCCAGAACACCAGTGGATTCTGGGAGAAGTAGGAGCGCTGACTCCGGTCTCCCTTCTGCATGAATTCAGGCAGGGTCCGTAGTTGGTGGGGATAGGGGTCGCCCTAGTGGACCAACTTGGCCCCAGTCTCCTCACCTGGGGGTACCCCCCAAGGGCACCACTCAGCTCACCCCTCTCCGTCTGGGTGTTCTTTGGTGGGCAGTTTGCAGCCTCTTCCCTGAGGAGGGAACCCCTGCTCACTCCCCCAGCCCTTGCAGAGGTGCTTGGATGGTCTCTCACACCCGATCTCCCCCTTCCCTACTTCTGCCTTCCATCCTCTCCCTCCCAGGTTTTTCCAGCCCTCCGGGACCCTTAACTTGGGAGCAGTTCAGGGCCATGGCAGCTGCGTACCTCAGAGCCCTGGCATGAGGTCATTTTTAGACCTCAGGTCCCTGCATGGCCTCACTCTGAATCCAGCTCCTTCAAGTCTCCGATTTCCTCCTCTGAGGAAGAGGACATGTCAATCCATTTCTCCTCTGAAGCTGACCTCATGGAGTATCAGCGGTTCCTAGCAGAGATGATGGAGGAGCTGCACCTTTCCCATTTTAATGGCGCAACCCTGCACATGCGGCGCTGTAATTCCTGGTGGAATACAGCAGAGAATCGCTGTGATCCATCTGTGGCCTCAACCTTTCATGGACATGTCGATAGTGTTTGGCAGAACCCTCTGCACCTGTTCCAGCCCGATGGACTGCCGGACAGGTATTGCACACCAGGGTCTCCAGGTGCTGTGCCCCATCCCACATCAGGAGTGGAACTGTTGGACACCACTCCGGCACTGTTGCCCAAGGCACAACTGCCCCGAGTCCGACTCTGCCAAGTTTGACCACTGGGGAAGAAGGGTATTCGGTGGTGTGGCTTCTCCTGTGTGTCTCGGCACACCTGGCAGACCAAGCTGCCCATGCCTGGCACCTGTGGGCAACGCTGGGACAGCTCCTAGGGTCCATGCCTGATAGTGAGGCAACCAGGCAGGCCATCAGCCTTCCATGTGTGGCCTGAGCCAGAGACACCAATCGAGGCCTCTTACAATGCCAGTGGGGTAGCCTCCAGGCTTGTGGGAACAACAGTCTGCATTAGGGTGGACGACCTGGCTCCACATCCACGGTTATCACCCATGGCTCAGCATAGGTGATTGACTCACCTTTCCGGGGTCCACCCCCCGAGGTCAGGTGTGAGTTAGTGTGGCTCCTTCCCTCTCTCAGGTGTCTGAGCACCCTCCTGCCCCTGACCAATCTCGGGTCTCGCCAGACCTCAGGAGTGGCCTCTTCCTCTTGTGTATCCCCCACAGGAGGCTGAGAGAGATTTTGCCTCAGGGAGGTGCCAGCACCACTTAGATGGTGCTTGGTACTCACCCACCAGTAATGAATGGTGAAGATTGATCTCTGGAAGATATGAAAATTACGTACTCACTGAAATTCTTGATCTTCCAAGATATCTTCACAATTCATTACTGCTTCCCGCCCACCTTCCCCTCATGGCCAGACTTCACCTCCCTGTTTGCCGTTCTCCTTTTAAATAAAGGTGCTGATATCCAGCTGGCACCACCAGAGGGCTCCTTTGGATTTTGGTTTTGGGGGGTCTCCTCTCCTTGAGTTCAGGAGGGAGAAGGCAAACACTGACAGCTTTGCCTCTAGAGAAGAGGTCCTCTATCTAGAGGTTCTCCAGGCTCGTGCTGGCTTAGTACCAGAGGCACCAGTTCACCCTCTGCTTGTTGGGGCCAGTTCTGAATTTCAGATCATTACATCTGTAGTGCCATTATACGGCCTCTCCTGGCACTTCTGCCAATTTTAAATGCACTCCCTGCAGTGTGGAGGGTCTTTTCTGAAATACAGGTTTTCTGTCATTCAGAACCCTCCGAATTCTTGAGGCCTAAAATATGGAATTAACGCAAGCCATGGGTACTTCATATCTAACTGCCTTTAGCGGGTACATATGCAGTACTCTCCTCAAGCCTTTTGCCTCTACCCTTATATGCCTATAAAGGTATCTGACTTTTTCATAAGCTTCCTCTTGGAGCTCCTTGAGAGAGAGATGCTGTCGGGGATCTACTTGGAGTTCTCCTGCCTCCGGATCAGGTTGCTGTAGGGTTTGAGGACATTTTAGGCTCCTCTGATCCAACAGGGACTAGTGAGACAATTGGTCTTGCATCCCACAGCTTGCATTGTCATCCTCTTCGTGGGGTGTATTTGCCCCTCGGTAGATAAGGTTGTCTTAGCCTTTCAAGTTACATTCCCCTGATTTTTTTTCCCCTAGGGATAACTCCACTTGTCCTCTCAGGATCCCTTGCCTCCGCTCCCAGGAAGATACTTCTTCCTATGAGTTAATAAAAAAAAACAAGAGTGGGGGCCTACCCCTTCTTGGTCCTGAACAAACCGCCATTTATGCATTACAGGGTGGCAGCCCTGGGCAGATCCTCTTCGACACGTTCAACTCTTCAGGACCCTCTTCAGAATCTTATCTGAGCATAGGGTGCCCTAGCATCCATTCTTTGATCCCGCATGGCACTCTTCTGTCAAGATACTCCAGGGACGTTCGTCATTCGTACCTAAATGGGACAGTGCAATCACTCGTCCCTGGCTGAGGTTGGGGAACCCTTTGTGTGTCGGTCTTTCGCCTCTCTTCTCTCTGGCCTGCCCAGTGGCTGTGGTCACCCTGGCCTTAAAGTCCCTCCCAGAGCACTTACCTCTTCTCTCACTGGTCAGCGTTTGAGTTTATATCCTTTCCTTTCCCTATCCTTTGGGCTTCCTTGCCCCACCCCTTTTTTTCTGTTTTCTATTTTCCTCTCCAGCAAGCAGAACTGAGGAGATTGGGGAGCCGGCGTCAGTTACTGGCCAACCCGCAAATGCCACGTAATGTGTCAGCCTTGTAGGTGGCGCCATCCCTGACATCGGCTCCCCTCCTCAAAAGTCTTAAAGCTACTCCTTCAGCTGATAACCCACCAGAAATGAATGGTAGAGATATCTTGGAAGATCAAGAATTATGGTGAGTATGTCATTTTCATTTCTGGACTATCTGGTAGATTTATAGTCCTTAGATCTGAGACCTTTAGCCCAGAAAGTACACCTGGCAGCTGTGTCAGCCTACACATCAGCAGGCAAATACAAGCCATTGGCCTCACAACCTGTTTTTAAAAGGCTTTTAAGGGCATTAACTATCAGTATCTCCTGTAAGTGACCCAGTCCCTCCATGGGACCTAATCAACTGTCTTGCCTAGCTGATAGAGGTTCCTTTCGAGCCTTTGGTTACAGCTGATTTAAAATATGTCACATGACAAACATTTTTCCTGATAGCCATGACATCTGCCAGGAAGGTAAGCTAACTGCAAGCCTGTGGGCATAGGTTGGAGAAGCGTTGGAGGAAGACTGGGTCTCTGGAGGACAGACTGGTTCTGACTACTCATTACAATGAGTACCAGAATGCAGTCATCCAAAAAAGGCAGCTTTTATGTTTAGGATGATTGTAGCTGGGAAGAACCAGCCAGCTCAGCTCTTTCAGGTTCTGGACAGGCTATTACATCTGACCTGCCTGGAACCCGTCAGCTTTTTCAGCTCACAAATGTGAGGAGTTCTTCTCAGGCAGAGTGTCCTCTGTGAGGGCTGGGATTTCTCCAAGTGGAATACCCTCCTCCAACAATGGCAGCCTTTGAGTGGGTGGACACACTCTGTCACCCTGGGGGGAGTTCTGGCTGGTGACAACTGTGGAGGTCTGTGTGGTGATCTCTGAGCTTAAACCAATGTTCTGCGACCTTGACCTGGGCCCAAAGTGACTACTAATTGGCTGCGTCGAGGTCCTGGGTCCAGTTTTTGCCGAGATTGTCGGGAGTTCCTTGTCAACATGGGTTTTCCCGGAGTCCCTTAAACAAGCTCTGGTTAAGCCCCTGCTGAAAAAAACATCATTGGACCTCGACATCTTGGCAATTACCATCCGATCTCGAATCTCCCCTTTTTGGGGAAGGTTCTTGAGAAGGTGGTCGTGGAACAGCTCGAGGGTCCTCTCATGGACTTCCAAATTTATGAACCATTCCCGTCTGGATTTAGAGCCTTCCATAGCACATAGGCCACGCTGGTTAGTGTGTTGAATGACCTGCTCAGGGCGAGGGATAGAGGAGAGCGGACTATTCACGTTCTCCTCGATCTCTCCTCAGCATTTTGCAGTGTAGACCATGGGGTGTTACTGGACCGGCTAAGGAAGTATTTAGGACTCATTGGCAAGGTCATCAGCTGGTTTGAGTCCTTTCTCCGGGCAGGTCTCAGAGGGTGATACTGGGAATTATTCCTCGGACCTAATGGACCTGCCCTGTGGAGTCACCCAGACTCTGTCCTCCCCATGTTGTTGCAGATGTACATGTGCTGCCCTGGGTGAGGTTATAAGGCGGTATGAGCTGAATTTTCATTGCTATGCCAGTAATACTGAGCTCTACTCTGTCCTTCGTGACCTGGAAGATCTGACGCGGCCCACGTGCTGAATGACTGCTTGCCTGAGATCCAGGCTTCAACCATGCTGAACTGGCTGGGAACCCAACCGGGGAAGACTGAGGTGCTGGTGGTTGAGCCGGGTCGAAGGGGTGGCGTGTGGGCCTCTGGGGCTAAACTAGGGCTATTTATTGGCCTGACCAACCTGGAGGCCTCACCAAAGGTGAAGAATTTGGGCGTTGTTTTGGACAGCGAGCTGACACTTGATGCTCAGGTGTCAGCCATTGTCCAGATCAGGTTTTACCATCTCTGGAACATCACCCAAATTATGTCCCTTATCCCCCTGGACGACCTCTCCACGCTGGTACATGCTTTCGTCACCTCGAGGCTTGACTACTGTAACGCACTCTACCTTGGAGTCAGAGGTGGTGCGATGTGGCGCCTGCAGCCTTTGCAGAACGCATCGGCCCGGTTGTTGACTGAACACTCGCGGTTCAGTCATATGACACCGGTGCTACGCGAACTTCATTGGTTGCCATGTGCTGGCGTATCACCTTTAAAGTAGGTCTTTTGAACTGCAAGGCCCTACACGGGTTGGGTCCGGGCTGTATGAAGGAGCTTCTGCATCCCTACACCCCATCTTGCTCTTTCAAATCAGCGGATGAGGCCCTTCTGGAGGTACGTTGGCTAGGTTGAAATCTTCCAGCGACCAGGTATTTGAGGTGGCGGCCCTGATCCTCTGGAACTCATTGCCGAGGAACCTCCAGGAGGTGCCATCTGTAGAGCTCTTTAAGAAACTCATGAAAACCTTCCTGTTTGAGCAGACCTTTGGAACATGAGGACTAGTTTGGGACTATTCTGGCCATTTATGTAGCAGCTTGTTTTTAGATTTTATTGAATTTAGAAAAGTTTTTATATAGTATATGACTGTTCATTTTCCATTGCTGTATCTGTAATTTTATTATTTGTTGTAAGGGCACTCTGTGCCTGAAATAAATAAACTCTACTCCTCCTCCTCCTCCTCCTCTACTACTCTAAACATACCCAAACCATGTAATTTTCTACAGGGACAAGGTAGTCCTTGGAACCAGTAGGACATTTCTACCTAAGATGATGTCAGAATTCCACTTAAAACCAGTCAGTTACCCTTCCTGTACTCTATAGTAAACATTTCGGTACAGGTGAGCAAAAAATTGCACTGAATGGATGTGAAAAGAGCACTAGGTCACTACACGGACTGGGATTTCAGGTCCCAGAGTATACAGCTTTTTGCTGCCTATGGAGAGGTTGGCAAAGGTAAGCCAGTGGCTAGGAAGACTATCTCTCGTTGGATAGTTTGTTTTTTTTCAATTTTATTTTTATCGAGTCAGACATTGCAGTACAAAACAACCATTACAATGCACGTCCGATGTTCAAATGCACATATTGAACAGCACAGACCACGTGAGGAAAAATAAAGATTTAAAATATCCAGTTATTGTTCTGTTTATTGTAAACCCAGAGCTGTTAAATTATGTAGGTTTCCCTGTTTGTTAATAACGTACCTGAACATTATCCACAGATACTTAGGAGGAATCCATGGTCCATTCAAGATCCCACCCAAGGTATCATGGTCTCTTTGGATAGTTTCCTGCAAACAGTTTTGTTATGAAGTAGCTGGCAACGTATCCCCCTCCCAGAGGACTATGAGGACATTCCACAAGGGGCACTCTGCCTCTGTGGAAACCACAAGGGGCATCCCCTTCAAGAAATTTGCAAAGCAGCTACCTGGAGAATAGGTCACGCCTTCACAAAGCGCTGCTGTTTGGGCATACAGTCCAGAAGGGATGCCAGTTTTGGAACTGCTGTCTTGCAGAACCTCTTTGCTAAATTGGTTCTAGACCCACCCTCTCAAGGTATTGCTAGTGAGTCTGCCATTTGTAAGGCATCTCACTGATGGATTCCTGTTTAAAGAAAAAAATACTCATCATAGTAATATTGTTTCTTCTCAGGGAGCCATCAATGAGCATTATAAACCCTGAGCTTGCCTCCCCTTCTAGAACCTGAGAATTGGTTCATTCAAGAATCGGTTCTTATCTTAAAGTTGCTGGAGCATTTCTTATTACAATTTCTCAACAATTTTATTTTAATTTACTGTACCTTTTTGCCCCTGACAGCATCCGGACCCTTCTGCCCCTGCCCCTCTGCCCTGCCCGGTCCCATCACCCACCTTCTCTGGGGCTTACCTCTCTCCTGTATTCTTTTTTTCAAAATGTGATCATTCTAATGCTACATATGTGTCTGCAGTTTGTTTGGGTTTTTTAAAATTTGTGAAGAAAATTTTAGGGATGTTTTAGCAGCCATTTAGATAGTTTTAGCGGTCACTGCTCCCCTGGCTACAGAAACAAATCTGACATTGGAACAGCAGGGAGAGCGTGACCACAGTGCTGAGTTTGAACTTGTACTCTACATTCTCTAATTAGCATAAAGTTCTGTCTCCGGGGGAGCACACTCCTTCCGACTGATGCCATTTGTAAGGCTCATTGATGGGTCCCCGAGAAGAGCACTACAGTAATTTTTATGTCTCCTTGTGCTTATGCAAGAAACATTTTGTTACAAAGAACGGCATTTCGGAGGTGTGTCAGTGACTAGCCCAATTGCCGGGCAAAATACATTGGACTCGTCCCTGACAGACCAGTGACCACCCAAGCTGAGTACGACAGTGGTCACAGTTTCATGGGAAGAAACTTTGTGTACTTGAAAGGACTGAAGCACTCCAGTGAGAGCTCTTAGTACTTTCGCTTGATAAAGCTGGTCGGCAAGCAGCTGAGCGGCTTTATGACTTTTGTGCATAATGTCCAACTTGTTACTGTCTCCTCCTCGTGTTTTATTTCTCCCTGGGAAAACAGCGTACTGAAAAACACATAAGCTCTGCCCACCACGCCATCCTTGTAGAGTCTGGTTCTGGCATGAACATATAGGGGCAGCCTTCAGCACCACATGCTCCTCCCACCATCCCGAGTACAGGACGATGAAGGTAGGGTGGCTGCGATGACAGTATGAGGCTGTCAGGTTAACAACCAGATTCATAAAATAATGATGACTAGTTGTGAGTGTTGACACTGATGCTGGGGTCAAGACCCACTGCAGGTCTCACTCGTCAGCATCTGTTTTGCACCTGGGAGAAGATGATGTAATGTTGGGCCCGTTTGCTGCATGCTACGTGAACTGACTGATCTTACAGATGGCAGCATCCTGCAAAGCTTGAAAGTAGCACCTCAAGAAAGCCCTGAGAAACCCACATCTTTTCTTAAGTTTGGTTGTGTCTGCAGAAAAAGAGACTGACAAAACAGTCACACCGATTCATATACATATGTCAGTACCCAATAGCATTTCATTTTTGTAGTTGCTGCTCTTACAGGCAAGTAAGTAATTCTAAAGAACAAGGTAATCAAATCTTACGGGAGGTCTGCAGAGTTTCTCCACAAAGTGCGTATTTTTGGTGTGTGTGTGTTTTGACTGTGTACTCTTTAGGGCTCCCTTTGTGACCTTTTAATTCCGTGCATTGTTGCGATGTGCCCCAAGTCGCACTTTCAAAGAAATTGTCTTTACTGTAGACTGGGCCAGCTGTGGTACCATAAGAGCAAGGAATTATTATTATTTATTTATTTTTTTGACATACAGATTCAGTTTTGCCATATTGGTCCTTGTAAGAAGAGATCCAGAAGCAAATAGTTTGATACCTTTTATTGGACCAACATAGATGTTACAAGAAGAATGAAGTCTTTAAGCTTTCGAATTAACAAAGTCCTTCCTCGGAAGCTTATGACAGTTATTCAGAAACTCACCATACTATTAACACCCAGATCATATAAAACAAACCAGAAAGAATTCTCATTGATTTAAAACGCTCATTTAAACCATCACTGAAGTTAAAACCGTTGAGCCAGACCTCACCAGTTTGCTATTAGCTGAGATGCTTTAAAGGTCAAATGTCATCTCAATAAGATAACAACCTTCCCAGCAGGGAGTTCAACTATCATAAATTCTAAATGTCACAGCATGTGCAGTGAATACAGTCTTAGTGAACCCTTGGATTCAATTCTCATTTAAGTACATGTTAAAATGTGATATTATTGTATGTTAAATGTGATATTATTGTATGTTAAAAATGGACAAAACTATATAACCAACATTTTCTGTATATGGCATTGAGGGTTTAAAATAAACTTAACCAAGAGTGAGCAACTGTTACACACCGTTGTACAGTTTAAAACGTATCTGGAGTCATTTTTCCAACTATACACTCAACCAATTACTATATTCCTTAAACCTTAAAACCTTCAGTGTTGTAACAGGATTTTATACAAGGTAATATCACTTGTCAGTATAACTGCCAAACTGGGGGAAAAAAGACAAAAAAAAAACAAACTCCGGGACCTCAAGTAAATGAGACCATGCATCCTGATATGTTCAGAGTTCAATAATGTGTCAGTATATAATCAAACTACTATATTTTTGGGGGCTTACAAAGCTTGGAGCCAGGGTCACATGGCAGTGGCATGTTAATACACGTTATGTATGGATACAGTAATATTTACATTGATATTGTCTTTACGATGCAAGGAAACATTCGGCATTGACAAATGCTTGTTTCTTCTTGACTAATGTAGTGTCTGATTTCATGCTACATTAGTCTGTTGATTTCCCCATATTTATCTCTTCCCCTCAAAACCCTGGGGAAGTGCTGTTGCACACAGAAAGGAAGGCTAGACTCCTACATACTTGAAGTAACACTTGTTTATTTCATCCACCATGGTCTGATTAATATGAATGAAATAAAGTGACATTTCAAGTGTCTTGGAGTCGGTCCTTTCTTCCATTCTGCGATTTGGATTTTCACACTGCACTGGAAGTAGCTTCCTCTGACAAAATATATACGTATAGCTCACTTTGAGGGGGCTCTTGCAGTGGGCAACACTGTTAGGACTAAGCTGTGCAACCAGCTCAGATATGTACGTGGACCCAAGGTGCTCACTGCTTTACAGGCACAGGCAGTAGATTGAACCTCCATCGGGAGGTGGAGCCTCACATTTATCAAAGTGCAGAATCCAGCGTGGCACGGAGAATCTACTACAAGCCCCAGGTTTAGGGAAAACACTAGTCTGATTAAAAAAAAATCTGTAATGCACAGTAAGAGCCTTGTTAAAAACAAATCAGCTGCACAAGGATGTAATGTCTAGAAACATGAAAATGGCCAAGTTAGCAGTAAAGATCATTCACATAAATGAGTAATATCTTCGTTGGAACATGGAAAGTACTTGGGATGGGAGAATTCAGACAGCTACCAGATGCTGTTCCAGATGTCCACTGTCCTAATAGGGTAAAGAACAGTTACGTAAGAACTTACAGTAACAGTAGATCTTCAAGAGGAGCTCTTGCAGTAGACAACACCGTTAGGACTAAGCTGCTAGGTGCCAGGACCACATGAAAAATTTCTAGCCAGCAGTCTACAGTGGGGACCCTCCCACGTCAGGTCTGGTATAAGAGGGGCGGTCCTCCATGCCTACATCAGTTCATTTCTGCCGTCAACCTGCACTCGTTGAACCTTGCAGATCATTGCTACAGTCACCTGCCATTTTCTTTATTATTTTCTAGTGATTATAGTTCACTTTCGGCTCCATGCTGTCACCAACTTCCTCTGCAGACTCACACAAGTCAAAGTGTGCCTGTGGCAAGCAGCTCCCTGAAAAGGATGGCCACACCACGTGCATCATCTGCCTAGCCCCAGACCACGACACCGAAGCCTGCCAGACTTGCCAAAAATTCAACCAGTTCACGCGAAAAAGATGCCCAGAAGGTTCTGGAGACCCATCTCCTTGAGCAAAGACTGGTTGCATTGGAAAAGGAGCTGCAGACCAGGGCCGCAGCATGGACTTCTGCAGAGACTTCATCATCCAAGAAGAAACATAAGAAGCACCGGGACTGGGAACGGTCTGCCCCAGACCTGCCATGGCAGATCCTGAGTCTTCCTTCCGTGGGGGTCGACTACTACTTCCACATCAGCCCTCCTTCCTTCTGGGCTCCCTGTGGACAGGCCTACCACCATTACTTCTGTGGTGGGCAGTGCTTGCATGGGTTTACACTGTGGTTTATAATGTGGTTTTAGGACAGCAGAAGGCAGAATGCCCAGAATAGCTGTCCCCCACTGCTCAGTGGATAAGGCAGCTGTAGCCTGGTTCAGAGGATCTCTTCTCCTCCACTCCTGTTGCTCAGGCCAGTTCTCCTCCAAGGTCCTGAGCCAGGTGGCCAGGCAGATTCTTTGGGTGACGCTTCAGCTGACTCCATCCATCTGGCCTCGCACGCCGCTCCTTCTTGGTCACAACCTTCATCTGGAGCCCCCAATGGTACCTTAGGCTCCTTAGCCACCGTTGATGGTCTCCTTTCAGGATCCATCTCAGCAGGCGTAGAAGAATTGTCCCTCCGCCCGGTCTCCCGACTGAGACCTGGCACCAAGTCGTCCTTCGTCAGACCCAGTGGGTCCTCCTCCTCTGGATCGGACGTCCCCGGCCTCCTTGCCTCCGGTTGCTGCTTCAGGTCACCAGGAATCTGTCCCTACCTTGGACCCCTCTGAGTCTTTGCCCGATCAACAGCAACAGCCAGTTCTTTTTTTTTTTTTTAAACCTGGTATTTATACTCCTGACTACCTCGTCTCTCCCCTCTCTCAGACATCCTCTGAACTGCTCTCCCCTGGTCTCGCCGTGATCTGCCCCTAGAGTACCACGGATCCACACAGTAACCAAGGCACCCGGATAACCCCCGGGCGGGGTGAGGAGGCATTCCCCCCCGTACTCACCCCCCCAAAGCCAACATGCTGAGATGCGGATTCTGTACAGTGGGGTCTGTCGTTGCGAGCCCGAGACGAGCAGAGAGGTATCGTCGCCTGGGAGAGACCGAGGGTTTTTTCCCTTGTTCTCCCTAGACATCGGCGTGCAATGGGGCCAATTAGCTGGAAGGCTCCACCCCCTGCCAGCGTCTGCTCACTGCCCATGCTGCTGCTCCACTACCACACCTACCCACCAGGCTTCCCTAGATGGCAGTATAGTGGACGGAGCTTGCAGCTAACCCTCCCCGGAGAAGAAGAAGCCATTGGGCACTTCATTTCTCTCCTCCCGGCCTGACCCCCGGTGCCCCGGGCTCATTCCCGAACCTGGGTCGCCGGCGTGTGCGAGGTGTGGCGTCCAGCGCCTCAACCCTCAGTGCCACAGGGCCGGCCTTGCAACAGCCAGTTCTGATCTTGGACCACACCTCTGGTCCTGAGCTTGGACCTACAGTCCACGCCTTTTGGGCATTTAAGCTTGTCAGGAGCGGTGTCAGGCTCTGTTTACAGCCTTCTGACCCATGATCTGGCACTGGGTTGTTCTTTCTTCCCAACGCTCCTTTGCCGGACGTCGGCCGACTATACTGCTCTTCTTACTGTGTTGTGGGCATCCGTCCAAAGACTGACCCCTACTCAGCAGATGCTGGCAATCACCTCTTCCCCCGGTGAGGGACTCCCCTTTGTCCAATACGGAGGCTCCCCTTCCTGAAATGGAACTCCATTTGTGTACTGGAACGGTCACAACTTCTGGCCTTTCGCCACTGCCACACTCTGCATCGGACTTAGGGATTGTTGCATATGGTCTCAGACTCCATTGAATCCTCAATCCCCACCTCCCCGCTGCATTCGCCCTGTGGGGAAGTGTGGCTCACAGACACTCCTAAGTCCCCTCCAGAGGACCCCTCTTTCCTGGCGATGATGAAGATGATCTGGGCTTCTCAGAGGTGGCATATTTAGGAGCAGGGCATTCAAAGATGCTGTCTGGCTTAGCATCTGCACCTTCCGGAGGTCAAGTCAGTGGTCATCCCCTCCATTAGTGGTATCACACGATGACATTTCATCTACAATTTGGCAACAGCTGGCATCAGACCTGGCTATTCAAAGGAAGGCTGACCGACTATGTCATACTCCTGATGGCAAGTCTCACTTTGCCTCCCACCTAAAGACTGACCCTTCCTTATTATCAGGTGTCCAGGTGGAGTTTGAGGGGTCCAGTGATTACCCTCCGGAAAGAGAATCCAAGCTTCAAACAACATGAAGTCTTCCTGTATTCTGACAGTTGCAGTGATTCCCAACCCTTGAACTGCCCGGTGAACTAAGAGTTAACTTTCCATGCAGGACATGGAATGCTGAGCTCGAGCTTGGTTGAAGTCTCTGTCTGGAGTGTTTTGAACTTAAACCATCAGATTTTTTACTCGACCACTGAACGGTCGCCCGGAGATTTCTCCTTCAGCTCGGTTCGAAAGTCGGTTGAAGTTTACAGTTTTCATCGGTTTTAAACCGAAAAAAGTATCCACATAGTCGGTTCAGTCTCTGTCTGTGGTGCTGTGAGTACTAGATAGGAATTGTTCTATTTTTCCTGTGTAAAAGTGCGGTCAGTTCGGCTGAACCGTCCATTTGATTGTGAATTTTGTATACTTAGTGTGTGGTTACCGGTTCTTGTCGGTTCTAAAAAAAACATGTTTTTAACCGTTTTTTTCTAATACCCATGACACAGTTAGGAACCAATAAGGGAGTCTTGCCTGGCGGTTGCCGAAAAAAGGGCAAGTTTGGTTAGGTTGGCCATGTCTGAGAAACCCAAGAAAAAACGGTCCCACTGGGTTTCAACACTGCAGTGAGTGTGGGGAGGTCTTTGCTAAGGCCGATCCCCACACCACCTGTGTTTATTGTCTGGGGTTTGACCACCTCGATTCAGACTGCCAAATATGTAAAAAATTTTCCCAAATCTACCCTTGAGAAGAGATTAGGTAGACTGAGGGAAAAGGAGGCCGAGAAGTCCGCTGACCCGGATGGCCAGCCCGGTTCGGTTTCGACCGAACCAGAAGGAGTGCCCTCTGACCAGGGCGATACTTCTTCGGGCAAAGGAGAGCAATCGGTTCTGACAAAAAGAAAGCACAAAGATAAATCGACTGGTTCGGATCCAGAGGTTCATGTTCTGACCGCCAAGAGATGGCCAGGGCGGTTCAGATTGTGGAATTGATGTATCGGTTCCGACCGATCCGCTCCTTCTGGCAGGGATTCGGTTTGGTTGGTTCTCCGGTTCAAGAGTATACCCTAAAATTTTTATGAACCAGAATTTGAAGAGGAAGGGAATTTGAGGAGGATGATGTAAGTGAAGGTCTGATGTGCCTGTGGAACCGGACATCTCCCAGACAGACCTTCAGGTGTTTCCCTCGTAGGCTTTCTGAGTCCTTCTCACTTTATGTTTTACAGAAAGGTGGTTGAAACCCTCCAGCTTCCTATGGAGGAGGCTGTGGAAGATCAAGAGGAGCCTGATTATGTAGAAATGATGGATATCCCAGAGTCCAGGAGGCTGTCTATTCCCCTCCATAAATCTTTTGGGAAACAGACACTAAAAATCTTAGTCTCCTAACACTATACCTCCTATGGATAGAAGAATGGACAAGAGGTTACACTTTCAGGCTCAGACACCGAGTTCTTATATCAACAATGCAGCCATGTTGGGGTAGTGCAGGCTGCTGCCTGTGACAAGGCAAATATTCCCTTGGCTTCACACCCCCCTGACAAGGACTCCAGGAAGATTGATGCCATGGCAAAGAAGCAGTACATGGCATCTTCTTTGGGACTCAGGCAGGCGAATTACATGGCCTGTACAGCCAGGTACCAGAAGTCCAGGTGCAACACTGTACTGGCACTGGCTAAACAGGCCTCCCCCCAGCTAGCCAAGGAGCTGGAGGCGGTGGCTGCAGGTGGGATTGAGGCATCTAAAGTTCAGTTTCATGCTGCTGTGGACTCTAATGATGTTTCATCAAGAGTCATGACTACATCTGTGGCTCTTTGGAGGATGGCTTGGCTCAGATGTACTAGCCTCTCACAGGACACACAGGCTAAGGCCATGGATTTTCCTGTAGTGGGTAATTCTCTGTTTGGGGAGCAGACGGAGAATTACATGAAGAAAATGGATGAGTACAGGACCACTTACAGGAGTGCTCAGGCAATGGAAAGGCAGGCAACTCCTCAAAGGCAGCAGTCTAGGGGCAGGGGCAGGCCTTTTCAAAGGCCTTTCTACCAAGCACAGGCCTCTTCTTCTTCATTTTCTCAGAGGAGGTTCTTCAGAGGGAGAGGCAGAAGGGGGATGAGCAGGCCTACATCCACTCCTCAGCCTAAAGCCCTGCCAAGCAGACACCCTGATGGGCCTGCCCGGTCGACTCTCCTATTCCAGTAGGGGCAGGCTGGCTTACTTTGTCCAGGACTGGATGTCTATTACATCAGACAAGTGGGTCCTGGAAGTAGTAAGCCAGGGACTGGTTCTCGGCTTCAAATAATTTCCAAAGATGAGAACCAGATCTTTCCACCTGCAAATCTCGGAAACCCTTGCCCTAGAGGCAGAGGTTTCTTCTCTCCTAGCTTTAAGAGCAATAGAGAGTACCTACCCTACACTGGGGCAAAGGACTGTACTGTGGTGACTTCCTGACCCCCAAAAGACAGGGAGTGGCGACCCATCCTAGACCTAAGATATCTAAACGAACATCTTTTAAAACCAAAGTTCAAGATGATAACTCTGGGAATAATCCTTCCCTCTCTAAGGCCAGGGGACTGGCTGGCTTCCCTGGACCTCAAAGATGCCTACTTTCACATTCCCATCAGGTGCTCCCACAGAAAGTACCTCAGGTTCGAGTTGCCCTCAGGCCACTATCAGTTCAGAGCAGTGCCCTTTGGTCTAACCTGAGCCCCAAGGGTTTTCATAAAGTGCCTGGCAGTAGTAGTTGCCTTTCTAAGAAGGCAAAAGATTTCCATATTTCCTTATCTGGACGATTGGCTAATAGTGGGTCAGTCTCCAGACCAAGTCAAGTCTCATCTACAAGTGACCCAGCAAGTGCTCACTTCTCTAGGATTTCTTCTCAACCTTCCCAAGTCAGTTCTTGCACCATTCCAGCTTCTTACCTTTATAGGGGCAGAAATGGACACACTCAGAGCAAGAACTTTTCTTCCTGTAGAAAGGGCAAGGGTTCTTATAGAACTAGCTTCTTCCTTCAGCCTTCAGGTATCTCGACCAGCAAGGCATTTCCTCCAGCTCTTGGGCCACATGGCAACTTCAACAGCAGTGGTCCAAGGGGCAAGATTCCAGATGAGGGATATTCAGTATCACCTGAGAGCTTTCCAGTCTCAGAAGAAGGATTCCCGTACCAAACTGATCCCAGTGACTCTGACATTGATCCAAGCCCTCCAGTGGTGGCAGGATCAGGACAATTTAAGACAAGGTGTTCCTTGTTGCTCAGCCTTGTTCGGTGGTCCTTACCATGGATGCTTCTCTCCTGGGCTGGGAGCCCACCTGGGGTCCCTTACTGCCCTGGGGCTGTGGTCCCCAAGAATCTCTTCTCCACATCAATCTTCTAGAGCTCAGGGCAGTTTTTCTAGCTCTAAAAGCGTTCTCACAATCAGTACAGAACAAGGTGGTTCAAGTCAGAACAGACAACACCACCACCATGTGGTAAATCAACAAGCAGGGAGGCACTTGGTCCACGGCCTTGTGCACGGAAGCCATGAAGTTGTGGTCCCTGGCTTATTCCCTGCAAACCTCTCTTGTAGCAGTTCACCTTCCAGGCAAGGACAATGTGCTAGCAGATGCACTGAGCAGGATTTCTCAGGGCCATCGCGAATGGTCCCTGGACCCTCAGGTGTTGAAAGTGATTTTTTCAAGGTGGGGCACTCCAGAGATAGATCTCTTTGCAGCCCCAGACAATCACCACCTCCCACTCTTTTGTTGCAAACCTCCGGTCCTGGGCTCAGTCCCTCTGGATGCTCTGATCCTGAATTGGGAGGGGAAGTTTCTGTATGCCTTTCCCCCCTTCCCACTCTTGTTCAAAGTTTTGGTAAAAATAAGGTCTCAACCATGCAAGGTGATTCTGATTGCTCCACATTGGGCCAGACAGCCCTGGTACCCCCTGTTGCTGTCTCTAGCAGTCCATCTTCCTTTGTCTCTTCCCAGGAATTACAACCTGTTAACATCATCTCAGGGAAGGATTTGGTACCCCAGTCTTCAGTTTCTCAACCTCAAAGCATGGCTCTTGAAGAGTTAGAGTTTGCAGATCTGCATCTTTCCCAAGGAGTTCTGGATATCCCCAAGGCTTCTCGAAAGCCCTCCACCAGAAAGACTTACAACTCCAAATGGAGTAGGTTCAGCATTTGGTGTTCTGAGAAGCATATTTCTCCAGACACTGCTGAATTGCCTACGGTTCTGGATTATATGGTCCATCTTAATGGCCTAGGCCTCAGACCAGCTACTCTCAAGGTACACTTGTCAGCTGTTTCTGCATTTTTGTCTGTGGGGAAGCCTTCTTCACTATCTTCCCATCCTGTGTTCTGTAAATTTTATAAAAGGATTGCTTCACACCAATCCCCCTTTTAGAGATCCTCCCCCTGCCTGGGATTTGAATGTTTGCATTGCTCAACTTATGCAACCCCTCTTTGAGCCTATGCCTTCAGCAGAGCTTAAGTACTTGACTTGGAAGACTGTGATCTTACTTCGAGATACAGCTCTTGCAGCAGGTTACACCATTAGGACTGCGTTGCGTCAGGACCCCACGGAAATCTTCTAGCTAGCTGGTCTTCAGCGGGGACCACCTCGACCGGTCCGCCCCGATGTCAGACGTGGTAATATAAGGAGGTGGTCCCACTAGATTCCCCAGTTCTTCCGCCGACTTGCATGTCTGACCCTTTGTCTGCTTTCTAGCTGATGCCTGGTTAAGTTCTTCCGTTAGGAAAGTTTGTTTCTTCTGCATAGTTGCTGTCTGATGTCCTCCCCTACCTCCGTGGAAGGCCATCCATCCAAGTGCGCCTGCGGGAAGCAAAACCCGTTCAGAGACCCGCATTTGGCCTGCGTCCGGTGCCTAGGCCCAGATCACGACACCCGGGCCTGTTCCTTCTGCCAGGGGTTCAATAGCCGGACCCGGATCCGTCACCAGAAGGACCTACAGGAGTTCCTGCTCGAGGAAAAGATTAAAGCCATGGACGCAGCCTCTAAGGGGGAATCTTCTGACAAGGCCCGGAGGCACCTTGAGAAGCATAGGGAGAGGGTGAGATCCAAGTCCCCGTCTAGGGCCTCTGACTCCCGTAGCTCCGGCTCCCGGTCCGACCGCTCTCCTTCCCAGGCCCGCTCTCAGCCTTCCCCTGCAGCGGTGAAGACTCCTTCGGGTTCCTCCTCTCTTCCTCAGGCCCAGACCTCCAGGCCCTCTGCTTCTTCGGCTTCCAAGGCCCCGTTGAGGTCGGGGGACCACCATCACCACCACAAGTCCGGTTCCCGCCCTTTGGAACCCGACGCCAGGTCAGTCTCTTTGCCTCCTCCTCCCCAGCAGAAAACCAAAGAGCTGACTTCACTTAAGAGATTGTCGGATCCGACGGCGGCCCACCCGACGTCCGGCCAAGCACCACTGGTCCGAAACTGACGACCGCCAAACGCCTGCCGCTGGTTAGTTTCCCGCCACGGACGCCGGGCCGGGGACCGTCGCCCGCATCTACAGAGAGGGAGAACCTCTACGCCTCCCACCGGATGGTCAGGAGGTGATCACGGAGGAGGAGCTGACCCAGCCCGAGGACCAGACGGCGAACCCGGTCCTGTCACACCCCTAGGAACCCTCTCGGAACCTGAGACCTCTTGGGAGCTGACGCCTAGAACCCGATGACTAGCCATCGGGCGCCCGTCTGTGGTCGGGCCTCAGCATATCCGAGGTCAAGGAGTTGTTCACCTACTGGTGGATACTCAAAAGGGATGTGGTTCCCACTCCTCCTCTTCCTCCTCCTCCACCTGCGACTCCACCCAGGCCCGTGGGCGAGTACCTTCCCCCCAGGAGCCTACGGATCCTCCTAGGGGTAGACTAGAAAAAAGGAGACCTCCGTCCAGATCCTCTTCAGGGTCACCCAGCCCAAAGAGACCCAGAAGACGACGTCAATTGCCTTCGACGGAGGACACGGGATCGGACTTCTCGGACGGATCCAGATCCACCTCTCCGATCAACTTCCCTTCTCCGGACCCACGTGAGCTTCCAAGATCTCCTCCGGATGACCCATCATTCTCAGAGATTATGAGGCATATCCAGGAGAACATGGGCTGGGACAGAGGAACTAGACCCGAGAGAGATTCGCCTTGCCAGATATCTTCGGCAAAAGTCCAAAGCCTGGTGGTGCCACCCTTGGTGGACACATTAGTGGAGCGTCACCAAGGCAGCGTGAAACATCCTTTTCGCTTCCGGCGATGCCGAAGAAAGCCGCCTGTACAAGGCCCTAGGGAGGACCAGTGTTTGGCATCACACCTCTGGCCGATTCTGTCATTATCAGCCTCTCATGACCGGGTCCAGAGGGCCGCAACATTTGAGCACCCTGCCACCGACCCAGAGTCCAAGCAACTGGACGCTATGGGCAAGCGCATCGCATGCATCCGCTACCTGCACCATCAGATCCTCAACTACTTAACCCACATGGTACAGTTCCAGAACGCCTTGTGGGAGCAGGGACTGGATCTGGATGGAAAGATGCTGTGAAGGTGGAGTTGTTACAACTCCTTCCGCACGGGTTCGGACGTGGGAACCCAGGTGCTGTGAGCCGCTGCATGATTCCGCTGGACTCCTCGCCAGAGCGCAGCTTGTATGCGTATGCCTCCGAGACACTGTGGCTCTGCTTTCCCGGATTCCCTGGACGCCCAGAAGAACATCCTGGACGCCTGCTTCATGGAGAGTTTTTTGGTGAGTCCTCAGAGAAGGCCCTCACCAAACTTCAAGAGGCCGGGGGCTGTGAGGTCTGTCCAGGCTATGTACAGACCCAAGCTTAGTTCCTTCGTAGGGAACCAAGTCGCTTTCGAGGCCGGATGCAGAGACAGCAGTCCTGCGCCGCCCTCAACAGAGGGGCTCTTCTCCGCAGAGCTCAGGGAAGTCGGTCCCTGTGGGCCAAAGCCAGCGACCAGCTGCTGCCCAGCCCACTGGACCTTCAGCCACCACAGCATGTCTCCTTCCCAGCCCCGCCCTCAGGATCAACGGGACACTAAGGTCGGGGCCGATTATGGACCACCTGCCAGGGTGGCAGTCCATAACCACCGACAGGTGGGTTCTGCTGGTCGAAGAGGCCACTTTATAGAATTCGTGGACAAGCCACCCACAAGGCCTCCTCTGCTCTCCCTTTACTCGGGTCAGCACAGATCACTCATCAGGCAAGAGGTACTCACGCTCCTGCAAAAGGGAGCGGTGGAGTATGTCCCAGAGAACCAGATAGGATCCAGATACTATTCCCACTCCTTTCTGGTTCCGAAGAAAACAGGGGACCTCCGTCCAATCTTGGACATCAGCAACCTCAACATGTCTGTCGCCTACAAACGTTTTCGCATGGTGACCCTCCAAGGACTCATTCCCATGCTGAAAAAAGGACGCCTTCTTAGCGTCCCTGGACATGCAGGACGCCTACCTGCACATCCCAGTAGCTCAAGCGCACAGGAGGTTCCTGCGCTTGAGTTTTAGCCACCACTTTCAGTTCCGGGCTCTTCCGCTCGGACTGTCTTTGGCCCCAAGGGTCTTACTAAGTGCATGGCAGTCGTGGCAGCCGCCTCTGAGGAGACTGGGCCACTACGTGTTCCCGCACCTGGATGACTGGCTTCTCATGGCCGCCTCCAAGAGGCGTGCTGTTGCGGGCTATTCAGAGCACCCAGGATATGTTCCACTCTGGGCATTCTTATCAACTACGAGAAGTCTCTCCTCGTACCGTCCCAGAAGCTGCAGTTCATAGGCTAGTTCTGGACACCGGTCCAAGGAAAGCCTTTCTTCCTGACTTAAAGAGCGAACACACTGATCCCTCATCGATCTCGCATGAAGACTGTCCCGCCAGGTTGGTCTCCTTCGCTGCTCGGACACATGGCTGCGGCCATTCCAACCGCCCCTTGGCAAGGCTCACATGCGGTAACTCCAGTGGATGCTCAAGGTGCAGTGACCAAAGGCAAGACCACATGCAGCATCCTGTCAGATCACGAACACCGTGATTCGAGACTGGCAATGGTGGCTAGACCCAGGGACACTTTCTGCGGTGTCCCATTTACAGCGCGCCCCCGGAGGCAATCCTCTCCACAGACGCCTCAGGGCTGGGGTGGGAGCGCACCTGAACGGGTGAGGTCCCAGGAACATGGACCCTCAGGAAGCCCACCTCCACATCAACGTGCTGGAGATGAGGCGGTCCTTACGCCTGCAGGCCTTTCAGTCAGAAATCCCTGGCCGAGTACTCTTCTGCTTCAGACAGACAACACGGCAGTGATGTATTACCTCAACAAACAAGGAGGCGCACACTCTACCCCTTTGCAAGGAAGCTATGAGAGTGTGGGATTGGGTAATCCGACACGGCGCGAGCCTGATTGCAGTTCACGTTCCCGGAGTGGACAACACAATCGCAGATGGCCTGAGTCGTTCCCAGGTCAGAGTCCACGAGTGGGAACTTCTTCAGGAGGTAGCAGAGGATCTGTTTCTTCGATGGGGCACTCCAGAGTTGGACTTATTCGCTTCCCCATCCAACGCAAAACTGCCCAATTTTTGCTCGCTAGATCCAGGGCCTGGTGTTTTCTGGTGAGACGCGTTGTCCCTCTCCTGGGCGGACAGATTCCTCTACGCTTTCCCTCCCTTCCCGTTGATCCAGAGAGTTCTTCTCAAACTGCGCAGGGAGCACGCAACAATGATCCTGGTGGCGCCTTTCTGGCCCAGGCAGATCTGGTTCCCCATGCTGACGCAGTTGTCCCGGGAACCTCCAGTTCCGTTGCCTTTCAGCTCCCATCTATTGTCTCAGGAGGAGGGTTCACTAGTCCACCCGGACTTACGCTCACTGAACCTGCATGCCTGGCTCCTAGAGACATAGCCATTATGCGACACGGGGTCTCGCAAAAGGTTGCGGAAGTCCTTTCCACGGCCAGAAAACTGGCAACGCATGCGACATACGCCATGAAGTGGCGCCGTTTTTGCTTGTGGTCACAAGCACGCGGCCTTTCCCCTTTAGAATGCCCAGTGAAAGGGGTGCTGGAATACCTGCTTTCCCTATTCCATTCGGGTCTCACCTACTCCTCCATTGAAGTGCACCTCTGTGCGATCTCCACCTACCACTTCCCGGTAGGACAGCCGCACAGTGGCACAGCTTGATGCCTCTCGAGACTTCCTGAGAGGGGTGTTACTCCTTAGGCCACCCATCAAGGATTCCGTTCCTCCTTGGGACTTACTCTTTGTCCTGGAATGACTTCGGCTTCCTCCCTTTGAACCTGCACCCAGATTGCAGGCTACGTTTTTCTGTCGTGGAAAAGCGTTACTTTTAGTTCTGTCCCGTCAGCAAGGAGAGTTTCCGAGCTTCATGCTCTCATGTGCAAGGAGCCTTATTTAATTTTCCACCAGGACAGAGTGTCTCTGAGGACGAATCCTAAATTCCTGCCTAAGGTGGTCTCTACCCTCACTGTCAACCAGGACATCGATCTGCCTGTGTACTTTCCCAAGTACTCTAATAGAGGAGAGGCGTTACTTCACAACCTGGATGTTCACTGCTCGTTAAGGTACTACCTGAACAGAACTAAACAGCTTCGTAAGTCGGAGCAACTGTTCGTTTCCTTCGCTGAGAGGATGCTGGGCCATCCAGTCTCAAAGCAGACCCTTTCTCGCTGGCTTGTCCAGTGTATCTCATTTTGCTACAACAGCAAACAGAAGCCCCTCCCGAGTACAGTCCAGGGCCACTCAACAAGGGGGGTGGCCACCTCTTTTGCAGCACTGCGCAACATCTCCACCTCGGCCATTTGTGCTGCAGCTACTTGGAGCTCTGTGCACACATTTATTAGGCACTATAGCCTGAATATTACATCACGGCGGAGAGCCGGTTTCGGCCTGGCCGTTCTACAGGGTCTCCTGTCCTAGAGTCAGGACTTGTTCAAGATCTCTCCTATTCTCCTCCTCCTCCCAGAGTGCTTACAGGCGCTATTGCTTGGGAATCAGTCCTATTGAGATTTGCTGCAAGAGCTGTATCTCGGCAAGATAGTACAGTTACATAAGAACTTACTGTAACAGTAGATCTTCGAGAACAGCTCTGCAGCAGGTACCTTCCCGCCCACCATTCCCCTTGAGGAGGTATGGCCTACCAGGCCTTGGCAGGAGCTACGCTCTTTTCTTCTGATGGCGGATCCTCGGTCTCCCCTTCTGATGTCATCCTGCGGCCGGGAGTCTCCGGCAGGAGGACTGGGATCGGCATGGGACCTCCTTATGTACTCACGCCTGACGCCGGGGCGGGACCAACGTCGGAGGCGGTCCCCGCTGAAGACTGCTAGCTAGAAGATTTCCGTTGGGTGCTGACGCCTGCCAGCTACAGTCCTAATGGTGTAACTTGCTGCAAGAGCTGTTCTCGAAGATCTACTGTTACGGTAAGTTCTTACGTAACTGTACTTTCCTGGTAGCCATTACCTCTGCCAGGCGTATCAGTGAATTGCAAGCCCTCTCAGTGGAACCTGATTTTGTCTCCTTTCACAGGGATAAAGTGTTCCTTAGAACCAATAGAAGGTTCTTGCCCAAAGTGGTTTCAGACTTCCATTTAAACCAGTCTGTCTCTCCCTGTTTTCTTCACTGATCATTCTTCCTCAGGAGAGAGGAGGCTACACAGTTTAGATGTCAAAAGAGCCCTTAGTTACTACATAGAGCATGCCAAGGGTCACAGGTTTGACTCCCTCCAGTTGTTCCTCACTTATGGAGAAGTGGGAAAGGGCAAACCTGCCACCAAAAGATCTATTGCCAGGTGGATTGTGTCTTGTATACAATTCTGCAATGAAAAACTGGGAAAAACTCCTCCCTCAGGCCTGAGGGCTCATTCCACAAGAGGTACAGCTGCTTCCTTGGCTGCGCCAGAGATATCCCTCTCTTACAAATTTGTCAAGCAGCCACCTGGAAAACAGTCCATACCTTTACCAAGCATTACTCTCTGGATATCCAGGCTAGGAGTGATGCTCGGTTTGGCACAGCAGTATTCAGAGCCTATTCCCAAAGTAGGTTCTGTCCTCCTCCTTGAGGTACTGCTTGGTAGTTCAGTAGTTGTCAGAATACAGCAAGAGTTCATGTTGTTTGAAGAAAAATTACTCACCTTAGTAATTATATTTCTTCTAATGGAGTCTTGCTGTATTCTGACCTCCTCCCTGCCTCCCTCTCAGAACTTGTTTTGGGAAGTGGGTGGGCAGTGCAGTGTTGCACCCTGGGGTGTTTTTGTACACCTTCCTCCTTTTTGTTTGGGTGCTTATTTATTATTGTTATTTTTAGTACATTGGATTTTGTTTTGGGTTTCCTGACTTGAATCTTCCTTGGGAACCCAAAACTTTTTTCGGCCAGTTGGCTAGTAAGAATTTTTACAATTTCCACTTGAAATTTTTAGTTTAGTTGGGCTCGTAAGAATCTGACGGTTTAAGTTCAAAACACTCCAGACAGAGACTTCAACCGAGCTCGAGCTCAGCTTTCCATGCCCTGCATGGAAAGTTAACTCTTAGTTCTCCGGGGCAGTTCAGAGGTTGGGAATCACTGCAATTGTCAGAATACAGCAAGACTCCATTAGAAGAACTGTAATTACTAAGGTGAATAATTTTTCATTTGTGCCATCTGGGATGTAGTGTCTATGCCTCTTCGACCCTGGCCTTGCGGACCCAGAACCATCTAGTGCATATGCTGATGCATCAGCAACCCTTTTGGACAGGTAAAGACTCTTTAATCCATGCTGGAATCTTTAGCTCGGCCTCAGCTTGAACAACTTTTAGGTTCTGCCTCTAACGAGGCTTTAATGCACCCTGTGTCTGCATAACATGGTCGATGTTGCCTCCCGCAGCTCAGCCTCCGCCATCTGTATTAGGCGTCATGCTTGACTCAGCCTGACCTACTTTATTCCAGAGGTTCAGGCTTCCATTATGGATGCGCCTTTCCAGGACCCCTCGCTGTTCAGGGAGGACATACAGGCATTGCTGTCCTCCCTGCAAGACTCCAGAACTGTCCTTTGTACTGGCTCCCGTGGCCAGAAGGACCAGTTGACCTGCCTTCAACCAGTGACCCCAGCGTCCTCAGCTCTCTGGGACTCAGAGCAGGCATCATGCCTCTTCGGTCCCGGCTGCCCCAGTTGCTAATGCCCACAGGGCAGAGGTGCCATCGGCGCCTGCCACTTCCTCTTAAACCCCAGTGACCCCCCTTTCGACGGGTAGAAGGACCTGGGGGGGACAATGCGGCAAAGCCTCTCCTCTTCCCTTGTGTGCTTTTTAGCTCCCCTTGTTTATGCCCTACTAGGGTGTCTCTTTGCAGGGCACCAGGGTCTCACCTTACAAGTGTATAACCCAGGCTCCCTTTCGGTAAGGTGATGTAATACCTTACTTTCTCTTACCATTTCCGGTAGATCGGGTGCTGCCTTCCCTCTTCCATGGTTATCGGGCCTTACGCTATTCTCAGCCTAGCTGTTCCACACCCATCATTGGGCCCAGATAGGGACGCACGTCTACCAGCGTATGGGTTTATTCCTTCATTCTCCTTTTTCGTCTATGAGGGACAGCACTATCCTCAGTGGAGGTTAAGGCTGGAGTGAGTCTTTCTGGTCCTCCCAGCATGCCCAGGCTGTTTTTTTATCCCCTCCATGTTCCTCCAGGCCTTTCTAAAGTCTGCCAGTTTCCACCAGGGACCATGCTGGGGCCCGACGTAGGCTCATCGCCCTCTCTTATAATCTCTGTCATGGAGCCGCATCTCGTTCTGCGGTGATTGGGTTCCGCCACTCCTTGTGAAGGAGGACGCGGTTGCTCCTGGAGCAAGCTATAAAGGGTTTCCTCTTTCATCATTCCTGTAATGGTTACTTTCTTTCTGGGCAGCGACATCTCTTTGTCAGGGGTGGTCTAACCTCACTTATGGGACCCTTCCAGGACTCCTTCTTTCCTTAGGGACAGCTCTTCGAGGATCTGTGGACAGTAGGTCCTTCAGTTTCAACCTTGGTTCGCTTTTCCATACCTGGACAGGGTCTCCTGATCACCCCAGTCACTCTTCGATGAGGAGAGCCTCATGTGCTCATGGAGCCTCACTATCCCTAGCCTCTTGGGTGTTCCTATGGTGAGTGACCCAGAGACTCTTAGAGAAGGGACACCTAGCTCAGGTCCTGTTCTCTTAAGGCAGATGATTTATGCCTCAGGCCCTAGGGTTAGGCTTTCTTGTGTCAGCCTTCCCATCGGCGGGTCCCCAGGTTGGCCTATCCAGCCCCTCCCTGGGCTTTTGGGTGGGGGGTACTCTCTGCACGACCCCTCCCCATGTCTGTTTGTGACAGCTTGTCACAGTCTCCCAATCAGAAGTTATGTAGCCCAGTAGGTGGGCTCCGGCTGTCGCTCCACAAATGTGTCCACATGTTGTCCAGCATTCAGCAGATGACTGTGAGACTCTTCTTCTTTGGGCCTGGCATCGGTCTTTGTTACCCTCACCTTGACCCTTCCCGTCAGCCCTTATAGGGCAGTGATCCGACCTTTGAGTTCTCACCATTTTCCAGGACCCCTTCCTACTTTCCCTTCGAGGGATGAGACCTGGGGTTTTTTTGGGGCATCCTTTTCAGGGGAGGTAAGAGGAGCATTTTGCCTCACCCAGTCATCTCAAGGTTCCTTCCCATGTAACCTCGACTTTTCACCTTCCTAGGCAACTGGGGCTTGGGATCTACTGGGGTCTCCCAGTGACTTCTGGAGAAGAGGGGTTCCTATGATGGTCCCTTTCTCTTCAGGACAGGCCTTCCAGCCAGAACTCTATGCCCCTCAGGACTCCGAGGTCCTGGGGTAAGGGGAGGGTGCCCCCCCCTTTCTCTGCTTCACACAGCCATCCCGGATTTGTGTTTCCCTTTCTTCCAGCCTTCAGACATGAGACGGTACCTTCCCAGGTGACCCTTTTTTCATGCCTCCTGTTGGAGGTCCAGCTTCCTTCCTCTTACAGGATGATCTCTTCCCAGGAGCCTCCCAACCCCCGGGAAACAATTGTGTGTGCTCCTGGAATTTGGGGTCATTACTTTGTACCATGAGAGAAGCCAGTTTGGCTCTAGAGTATTACTGATGTCGGGAGGACATGGCTTTGTCCCAGTTCAGTCCACATCTGATTGTTTGTTTCCACGGAGTTATCTCCTTGGGGGAGATTAGGCTGCATCTTTGGTTGCTCTCTGGTTCTACATATCCTTGGCTATACTGTCCTGTATGTTTTGCCCTGGTCTATCTCTAATGGGGCATTCCTCCTGCTGTCCTCTTTTCAGAGGACTAGCCTCAGGCTAAGGGTTGGCTTGGGTCTCCTTCCTCTCCCTGCCTATTGCAGTGATTTTTCCTCCTCTCATGGGTTTTACCTCCCTTGTGGCACTGCTTGGGACTCAGTCCTAACAGTGCTACCTACTGCAAAAGCACCCTCGAAGTAAGTTAGTATAGTTACATAAGAACTTACCGTAACAGTAGATCTTCAAGAGGAGCTCTTGCAGTAGGCACGATCTTATCTGTGTCAGTCTTCACCATTCATCACAGATGGGTATCTGCCGGAGGTCAGAACCCCACGGGAGCTCTTTTTTTTTTTTTTAAGGTAGGCGGAGCCGACACACCATCGGCCGATGCACTGCGTGGCGCTCGCGGGTTGGCTGTTAGACTGTGTCGACTCCACCTGCCTGCCAGTTCTTCGTCTCCCGTCGTAGAGGTCACCTCGTGTGGAAGCTGAAGAAATCTGAGGCCTGCTTCGCAGTTTCTCCGTTACGTAGTATATCGTTCCGAAGTCCGTTGGTTATTCCTGCCGGTTCTGTGTTGCTTTACTCGACGTCGCCCAGTAAGATCTTTCCATTATTATTCTTTTTTGCGATGTTGAGTCTGTTTTTGGTGGTTTTTTCCCCGTAGGTCATGTCTCGGTTGGAGGGCAAGAAATCTTCCAAGACAGGTCGGCCCCCCATGCGACGGTGCCCATGTGGCCGAAAATTCTCCGTCACCGACCAGCACGACCGGTGTCTCTCGTGTCTTGGCCCACTTCACGACATGGATTTGTGCGACGCCTGCTTCTCCATGGACTGCTGGGTCCTCGAACAGTGCATGTGGAAAGTGGGGCGAGCTCCGCCGACTTTTGGGGGTGGGTGCTCACTCGTCGGGCCAAGCCACACTCTCTCGGCCTTTCCTCCAGGTCCCCTCCCAGTTCTATACTGGACCGAGGAGGAGGAGTCTCGGCTGTAGCCTTGCCATTGCCCGAGCTTCTTCCGCTGGCGCAGAGGCCGGTCCCGCTCCTTCCTGGGAGCGGGGGGGAGGTCGCCGCCATGGCAGTGCTCTTCGTGAAGGTTCCTCGGTGTCGCTCACCGCGCTCACAAGGCCCGGTCGCCGCCATATCCTCAACGCCGCCGGCTGGTGCCGCCGAGGCCTCGTGCTGTTCGCATGCTTGTAGGCTCCTGGACGGGGCCGCCGCCAGCACCGACTTGTCGCGGCGTCGTCGATCTCTGTCGGAGCCATTCGCGCGCCCGACACTGCTAGCAGGCCGTGAGATCTCACGCCGACGCCGCCTTTTCCATGTCTCGCCTCGGCGCCAAGGTTGAGCACGGCGCCGTGTCCTCGAGACTGGCGATGTGGGGCCTTCATTTTCCTCAGTCAGCACCGTCTTGACGCCGCCCCCGCCCTCAGCACTGCTCGCCCGCGCGAGAGCCAGAAGCGGCACCGTGTCCGCCCTTGAGCCGCCTCTGCGCGCCGCCTTGCCCTCAGCGCCACTCGGCCGCGGGGAGCCTGGCGGGCGTCCGTGCTTGGCACCGTGTCCGCCTTCAGAGCCGTTCTCAGGGCCGCCCCTGCCCTCGGGTGCCGTTCACGGCGCCAGGGAGCCAGGCGGCGCCGTCAGCAGCACCGATGGTGCCGCCGGGGCTGTCATCAGTGCCATCTCCGTCCTCGGCGCTGCTCGCGGTGCTGTGGGACTGGATGGTGCCATGACTGGTCCCAGCTCTGGATCTATGGCTCAGGCTGGGGCCGCGCCTCCCTCAGATTCCACTTGCAGGGCTGTGGGAGACGCTGGCACCGACTCGGGCACAGCTGTAGTCTCTGGGCCTGTTGGTAAGGATGGCACTGCCCGCTCTCCCACGGTTTGGCACAGGGCCTCGGACTCTACCTCCTCGGAGACGGAGTCGAGCTCTGAGTCGGACGTGCAGTCTGACCCCTCAGGGTTATACTTTCAAAGGCAAATTCGAGCGACGCAGCTCAAACGGGTATAGTGCTGCATTTCAAATAGGCAGCCAGCCGTACATATATCAAAGAACACAAACGAAGAAGCACCAATGAATTTCGTATAAAGATAAATTTACTGTGCATGTAAAGATCACAAACAGCGGTAGCACAAACATCAACTAGACACCCAGCGCTTCGACTCTTAACAAGTCTTCATCAGAGGGTGAAGCTAGTCAAGGAAAACATCCCTTAAGTACAACATTTAATTAACACCTTTATCAGTTAAATTTAAAGCACATGGAGAAAAAACATTTAGAGAAAAAACATTTTGAAAAAAGACATTAGTTAAAGAACCCCTCACCCTTCAATGGTATAAAAATAATAACAAATTAATAATCAAATATTTATATAAACATATGTAATAAGCTAACGTATTTTAATCAAAATAGAAACGTTAAGTTTAGAGTTCTAAACAAAGCAGCAACATCTTGCTATATTAATCAGCGCCAAATACAAAAAGAAGAGATTGCTGCTTTAAATAACAACTCCAAACAAAACTACACCATAACATAGTGAGTCTACCCTTAAAAAATCATGTCTTCTTACAACAACATTTCTTAGGACCCCCTAGTAATTAAGTTGATCAAACAAAAAAATCAAAAATCGAGGTCCAAAATGGGTAGAATCCAGGTTCAAGATGAAAATCTAGAAAGAAAAAAGCCAAATCGCAACATTACTGGTGTAACAATTCATAACATAATATCAAAAACATTGATTTATCAAACACTTTTATGCTCGATTACTACCCTTAAGAAAAGGTTTAAGGTGTCCCATTGATTATTCAATCCGTTCGGTCTAACGGAATTTAACTTGTAAATCCATTTACTTTCTTTTTGTAACAATAAATTTGATCTATCACCTCCCATAACTAGTGGATAAATATGTTCTATACCCATAAATTTCAAAAAGCTTGGATCTGATTGGTGAAATTCAGAAAAATGAGAACCTAATGGGGTATTTCTATTACTGTTCAAAATGGAACGAACATGTTCTTGTACACGTTAAGTGGCCTGATAGTTTTGCCAACATATATTAACTCGCAAGAACACCAAAGCACATACACCACATACGGTGTATCGCAGGTAATGAACTCCCTAACCTGAATTTTAACATTAGAATTTTTCGGGTGCATAAATGTTTCATGACAGCTACTAGCAAACTTACATATATTATACCTGAAACATTTGTAAAAGCCTGTTGTTCTCACAGGTAACCATGTATGACTCACATTTTTATCCCTTTTCATGCGACTCTGTATCAATTTGTCTTTCAAGCTTTCAGCTTTTGAAAATGTAACCCTTGGCTTTAAACCAACTGCATTGCTAACCCCACTATCACTCAGCAAAATAGGCCAATTTTTGTATATAATGTTTCCAATTCATCCTGCCAAATAATTATACTGAGTAATAAAAGTGCAAGGCTGATATTCTGTATTATTTTTCATTTTTTTACCTTCCAAAAGACTGTTCCTCGAGATTTTACTAACTCTTATCTTTTGTTCGTTCCAACAAGAGTGGATCATAACCCCTTTCCAAAAATCTTTTAGTTAAATCATTAGATTGTTCCAGAAAGATAGAATCCGAACTGCAATTTCTCCTTAAACGTAAAAATTGACCATACGGAATAGAGTTTTTTAAACTCGGAGGGTGAGCACTAGTAGCTAGTAACAAAGAATTTGTTGCAGTCGATTTACGGAAACAACCTGTTTCTATAGCACCTAATCCTGAATTAACTGAAAGAAAAAGATCCAAAAAAGGGATAGAGGTGCTGTCACACAAATAAGCAAAATGTAAATTCAGCTCATTATTATTCAGCCAATCCAAAAAAGATGGCATCAAATCACTATCTCCATCCCAAATGCATAAAATATCATCCACAAAACGAAACCAACGTGCAACATGACTAAAAAAAGGGTTATTAAGTTCATTAAGAACTGTAATATATTCCCAACGACCGAGAAAAAGATTCGCATAGCTACGGGCCATAGAAGCCCCCATAGCTGTTCCTTGTTTTTGCAGAAAAAAATTCCCTTCAAACTCAAAATAATTATGTGTCAAAATAAATTCTAAAGCTTGTATCAGAAAATCTTTAGTTATTTGATCTCTAAAAGTGGAATTTTCCAAAAAATACAAACCGGCCACAGTGCCCTGGGGGTGAACAATGGATGTGTAAAGTGATTCTACATCAATTAATAATCAATAATGATCTCCAGAGCAGTGGCACAGACTCCGTCTTGGTGGCTCTCTTCCCCAGAATCTGGAGTCTGGAGTCCCTTTCGGAGAGAAGCCCCTTCACAGGTTCTCACAACCGATGCCTCGGGCCTAGGTTTGGGGGCTCATTTTCAAAATTGTTAGATGCAAGGTACATGGTCTTGTCTGGAACTGACCCTCCACATCATATTCTGGAGATGAGGGCAGTTCTGTACGCTTTACAAGCATTTCTTACGGACCTCCGTCCAGGTACCCTCTTGGTGCAGACGGACAACATGTCGGTCGTTTACTATATCACCAAGCAGGGGGGAGCTCACTCCTACCTTCTTTGTCAGGAGGCTATGAGAGTGTGGTTCTGGGCTCTAGACCATGGCCTATTGCTCAACACAGTTCATGTTCCAGGGGTCCAAACGCCTTGGCCGACGCCTTAAGCCGGTCTCGGTCGAGGACTCATGAATGGGAACTCCTGCAGTCTGTAGCTGACAACCTCTTCAAAAAGATGGGTTCTTCCAAAGCTGGACCTCTTCACGTCCCCGTGCAGCACAAAACTGCCCAGTTTCTGCTCGCCCGATCACAGGCCTGGTGTTTTCTGGTCAGCCGACATCTCTTCTCGGCTCTGTCTCCATCCCTCTGCCACACTCTCCTGCACTCCCAGGCATCCTCGGTCCTAGCTGGCATCTCACCTGGGAGCAGTTCAGAGCGGTGGCTGCTCAGTTCCCTGCTTACGTTAGGGCAATGGACAGCCAGGTTTTTCAACCTCCCCCCGTGCAGCCACCCACTGAACAGACACTGACCTCCAGCTCCTCACCCCCCTCTTCAGGGGGAGAGGAACCCTCTGTCCACATCTCTCCGGGTTGCTGATCTCTGAGTATCAGCAATTCTCGTGGAGGATGTTGTAGGATTTGCACCTTACTCCTTCCACTATTAGCAATCCTGGAGCACTCCACGCACTTTCTAGGTGATTTTGAGAGGCTACCCTTGTGGTGCCGCTTCATTGGATCCCTTCGGGAGGCGCTGCTATGTGCCTGGCGGAGGCCCTTCTCCTGGAGTTCCTGCCCCAAGGATCTCAGCCAGAGGTATTGCACACCCCCGGAGTCTCCAGGTTCCATGCCTCATCCACAGTCTAGATTGACGCAGTTGGATACTCCTGATGGGCTTCGCGCCCTTCACCGTGACCGGCCCCCAGATCAAGACTCCTTGGATTTTGATTTCTGGGGTAGGAGGACTTTCTACTCAGCATGGTTACTTCTCTCTATCTCTGCACATCAGGCCCACTATGCAGCCTACGACAGGTTCTTGTAGTCCAGGCTAGGTCAGCTCCTAGCCTCATTGCCTGACACGGAGCAAACCAGACAAGCCATTGCACTCTCTGCACGTGGCCTGGAGCTAGCAAGGCACCAAGCGAGGGCATTCTATGATGCCAACGAGGTAGCTACCAGGGTCATAGGGACAGCGATCTGCACTAGGCGGACGGCATGGCTACATCTTTCCCGGTTGTCACCCTTGGCCCGGCGTAGGGTGATTAACTCCGCCCACCAGGGAACCTACCTCTTCTCCCACAGAGTGAGATGGCGCTTGTCGGGCAACTTCCTTCCCCTCTGGGGGACTCCATCTCTCCCACTCTCGGGCCTCTCAGGCCCTGAAGGTCCCCTTGGTGTGTCACCCACTGGGGCTAAGGGACTTTGTCCCTTAGGGTGTAAAAAGAAACCCCCTTGAGAGCTCAGTACTCACCATCTGTGATGAATGGTGAAGATTGACACAGATAAGATATGAAAAGTGCGTACCTACCGTAATTATGATCTTTCTGTGTCTTCACCATTCATCTAACCTCCTCCATCCCCTGGGGCCTCCTCTCTGTGACTCCCCCTCTCCTCCTTAGGAGTGGGGTAAAATAGGGACACACAGGGGAGTATTTTTCCAGGAAGAGTGGACAGCTCGAGCGGCACTCCTTCTCCAGTACCTTGACTCCACCCCTGTGGGGTGGGAGTTGGTAGTTGCCCTCCTTCTCCTCCCCTGTTTCCATCCAACCTATTTCTCCTAAAAAAAAAAAAAAAAAAACCTTTTTTCACCAAAAAGCTTTCCTTGAGAGGGTGCTGAATCCCTGTATCCTCTCCTTCTTCCAGAATAGCCGACTCTGCTTATCTGGAGTGTTTGCCAGTTATTCCATGCCTTGAATTCTGGCAGAAAGCTTTGCTACTCCTTGCAGTTCCTATACAATCTGGAGACGGACCAGGGTCCGGGATGTCTTATCCTTCTCCCTCTCCTAAATTCTTTACCCACCCTACCCCCCTTCTTCCTCTTCCAGAGATTGGGGCCCTCCCAACTCCTTTAGTTTCTAACCTCTTTCTTTTCTGTCCTCTCAGTCGTTATTTCTCCTTTTAGTTCATACATCTTTTCCTTTTTCTGTCCCTTGGACTCCCTTGTCCCACCCTCCACTCCCTTCCTCTTACCTCTCCGGCGACTCAGAACTGGCAGGCAGGCGGAGTCGACAAAGCCTAACAGCCAACCCACGAGCGCCACGCAGTGCGTGGGCCCTGAGGGCGGCGCCGATGGTGTGTCGGCTCCGCCTACCTTTAAAAAAAAAAAAAGCGCTCCCACGGGGTCCTGACCTCCGGCAGATACCCATCTGTGATGAATGGTGAAGATACACAGAAAGATCATAATTACAGTAGGTACGTAATTTTCATTTTTTTCCCACCCTCCATCCCCCTGCGCTCTTTCCATCTCACCCTTTGTTGGCTACAGGAGTCCTCTTTTCTCTTGTTGGACCTTGTCTCTGGGTCTCTGGTGGGGAGAACTGAGGTGGGCGTGGGGGACCACCCGTCTTATACCAGACCAGACCAGACATCAATGTGCCGACTTCAGGGGCGGTCCCCCGTTGTAGACTGCTAGCTAGACATTTTCCTTGCAGTCCTGGCACCTTGTGGCTTAGTCCTAACAGTGTTGCCTACTGCAAGAGCTCCTCTTGAAGATCTACTGTTACGGTAAGTTCTTAAGTAACTGTACTTTACTCTACTAGGACAGTGGACATCTGGAACAGCATCTGGTAGCTGTCTGAGTTCTCCCATCCCAAGTACTTTCCATGTTCCTATGAAGATATCACTTTTTTATGTGAATGATCTTTACTGCTAACTTGGCCATTTTCATTTTTCTAGACATTACATCCTTGTGCAGCTGATCTGTTTTCTAACAAGGTTGTTACTGTGCATTACAGAGGTATTTTTTTATCAGATTAGTGTTTTTCCCTAAACCTGGGGCTCGTAGTACATTCTCTGTGCCACATAGGATTCTGCACTTTGATTAATGTGAGGCTCCACCTCCTGATGGAGCTTCAATCTATTGCCTGTGCCTGTAAAGCAGTGAGCCTCTTGGGTCTACGTACATATCTGAGCTTGTTGCACAGCACTCAGGGTTCAAAGTTGACACTAGGCCACTGGCCAAATGACAGATTTTGTATTGGAGCAGTAAAATTTTCCTTTAACTAGCATTGCTGGCTAGTATCAGAATAGATAACATTTCAGAAAGTACATTAGTTGGGCTACCGGATTTTCTCAGTCACTGATTTTACCAGCTGGTAGCTACCAAACTTCATTTCAACCCCTAAGTGCTGCATAGTGGTAAGAGACAGAGCTGTGAATCCATAGACTTGGGTTTGAAACCCTCCATTTCTGTTGGCTCACAGTTTGACTTGAGTAAGTCACTTCCATTCGCACCCTTTCTCTCTGCTTAACATCTGTGAGTTTTTCTTGACCTCCTTCAGTCTCACTTATCCTTACTTTGTGCTCCTAATGTCTGCTCCCCAACCGTTCATGAACTGTAAAGTATTTAGGGATACAGTGTGCATGAAAGGTGCTATATAAAACCGGATTCTCACCCCAGGAATCCCTCAGTATGCTTGACTAGTGCAGTTATGTTAGCTAGGTTCAGCTAACGATGCCAAGGAAATAGCCAATCAGGTTGTAGTAAGAGTGTGTTGCGTGCAGATGCTACTGTATTCCAGTCAGGTTCACATTTCCACTGACTGGACAAGTCTGCCCTGGAGCTTTCTCTGCAAACCTTCACTTGCAGTGGTTAATTTTCATTTTATCAGTCATTTCATTTATCTTGTGATGCTTTTAGTGTGTTTTAGTCGATTTTTAGTGCTTTTTGTGTTTTCTGTGGTTCCTTAGTTCCCAGGAACTACAGAAAGTCTCCTCCTATTTCTGCATTCCTGCGCTTTTTTCTGACTAAACAATTAAACATCTGAGGTAAACTTTCCATAGAATTTATAGTTTAACGTAATTTTTTTCCACAGATACGTATTTTTAAAGCGGTTCCACGATTTTAAACCGCATTTCTTTATTTTATCTCAGCTGGGAACTGTTTTTCCACAATTCCACAGCGCTGGGAGCGTTTTGTATTTTCTCTGTGGGAACAAACTTTCCTGGGTCTCCAGACAAATTGGCAGGTCAGACAGACTCAAAAACAAGACTGGTCCTTTTGTTCTTTCCAAATTGCTAAAGCCTTTTAATTTGTAGTCTAGGCAGACTGCCACAAAACTTCATTTAAATATTTTGGGCCAGTCATTGCTTTTTCTGCCTGTGAGCTTTGCATTTTACATTGCTCAAAAACAGTGAGAAATCGGCCATAAGGCTGAAAAATATGGCTTCTCGGCCTGCCTCCCCCTCTAGTAAAAATTCAGAAGAGGGGTCCTCCTCTCATCAAAAGTCTAAAGACAGGTCCTTCAAGGACCCCCATTAGAAAATAAGTCTGATAAAAATAATAATGACCACGCCAAAAAAAAATAAAGATATTCACAGCAGGTTCCTGTTTCAGGGCCTGCTAAAAAGAAACAAAAAGGAAAAACATATCCTTGCCCCTCCCGCTGAAAAGCAAAGGGAGAGACGCCAGTGTTACAACAAGATATACCGTCTGCGGAGGAAATGGCAAAGGCCTGGCAACTATATCAAACCTTTCAGGCTGTGGGCTCTCTTCTGGGTGCCCCAGCTGGTCCTGCTACACCTGTCCCCTCTGACTCTGGTCTCGGCCAGGGCATCTTCTTTGAGGGGGGGTGATGATGAAGAGGAGGGTGAGCCTTTAGAACCTGATGAAACTCCTGATCAAGAATTCAGCTCTCTGTCCCGTGGCCAGGAGGATTTTTCCTCTCATTTTTCCTTTGTCCAGCACATGGTGGACACTTTTGACGTTTCTATTCACGAGTTCCCTGAGGAGGATGAGGAGGCAGATTTTTTGGATATGATGGGTCTTCCTCCTTATAAAAAGTTGCTCCTTCCAATTCATAAGTCCCTTCACAGGGCTACTTTCAAACTTCTTCAGAACCCCACCTCCATACCAGGGGTGGATAAGAAAATAGAGATAAAGTATCAGATAAATCTAATGCTGAGTACCTTTACCTACATCCAGACTCTGAAGGAGTAGTGCAAGCTGCAGCTTGTGACAAAGCAAAGGGGCATCTTACCTCTCAGTCTCCAGAAAAAGAATCCTAAAAGCTGGGTACTATGGGTAAAAAATCTTACACCACAGCCTTTCTGCTGCTTCGCCTCTGTACTTACATGGCATACACAGCTCAGTACCAAAAGGCTCTCTGGAGCTCTGTCCTGGCTATCAGCCAGCAAGTCCCAGATAAAGTGGCTCAGGAACTGGCAGAACTGTTAAAACTGCCTTAGAAGCCACAAAATATCTGTTCCATATGGCTGTAGATGCCAGTGACACTGCCTCCAGGGCTGTGGCTCTGGCCATTTCTCTCAGGAGGTTTGCCTGGTTGAGAGCTACCAGTCTCTTCTGGGACACCCATACTAAAGCTGTGAATTTCCCCTTGAGAACAGTTCTCTTTCTGGAGACAAAACAGAGACATACATGAAAAAGGTGGAGGAATACAAAGCCACCTATCAGGGCAATGCAGCTAGAGAGAAACCCTCTACTTCCTGCAGACCCCAAAGAGGGGGAAGAGTTAGGGGTTACTATCCCAGGGCCTTCTACCCTATGCCAATGCCCATGCCCTTGGATTACTCTCAGATGCAAGGATTCTTTAGAGGAAGAGATAGAAGGGCTCAGAAATGTACTGATCCCACACCTTCAACATTTGTTTATTTATTTAAGTCCAGGATTACATAATACCTTTGAGCCAAGGCTCTTTTACAAAGGTTCCACGTCACAAGTACAGAATAATATACAGTTTATGAAATTACAGACTTAGACTGTCATGACGCCAAGTGGTTATAACAACTTGGTTACAAGTACAAATTACACGACATATTACAATAACAGTAGGAGGTGTATTAAAACATAAGTGGGGGGAAAGAGGGAGAAAGGGGTGGTACAGAGTATAGCAGCCTAGAGGGCTTTGTCAGGTCAGAGTATTTGAGTGTAAAGTTGAGCAAGGGAAAAAATAGGCAATAAAGAAGTGCTGGGAGCAGGGTCAGCATGGGCAGCGGAGGGTAGGGGAGCTGCAGAAATGATGGGTGCTCAGCTAAGGCAATCACAGGTACTAGAAGCCACAAGAACATAAATTCAACCAAAACAAAACTCCTGACTGGAAAGCCCAGGTCACCTCCCCTCTGCCAGTAGGAGGAAGGCTGACCCACTACCTCCACCAATGGCACCACATCACTACAGACAAGCGAGTGCTGGAGGAGATGGATCGAGGACTTACTCTGCTGTTTAAAAAATGTTCCACTCAGCAGGGCCACAGGAGTGTAAACCCCCCAACCCCCACAGAGAAAATTCTGCTAGGTTGGAGGTAAAGTCTCTCCTGGCAGCAAGTGAAATGGAAAGAGTCCATCTCTCCCACTGGGGAAAAGGGCCTCTATTCCACATACTTTCTAACCCAAAAGAAAACCGGGGACTGGCAACCCATTCTAGATCTCAGGTATCTAAAGACCTATTCAATCCCAGATTCAAGATGGTCATCCTGTCAGTGGTGATCCCCTCTTTACAACAGGGAGACTGGCTAGCCTCCCCAGACATGAGATGTCTGTTTTCACATTCCAGTCAGGCCCTCTTCCAGAGAGTATCTAAGATTCAGGCTGCCCTCTGGTCACTACCAGTTTGCAGTCCTGCCCTTCGGCCTTTCTTCCGCTCCCATGATTTTCACTAAGTGTCTGGCAGTGGTGGCAGCCCATCTCAGAAGACAGGAGGTCTCTGTCTTCCTCCACCTAGATGACTGGCTGGTAGTGGACAAGTATCCCCAAAATCTCAGTGACTCTCTCAGCGTCACACAGTGCACCCTGGAGTCCCTGGGTTTTCCAGTCATCATAGAGAAGTCCCAATTCAAGCCATTTCAACTCTTAGAGTTGATCAGAGCAGAGCTGGACACACAGCAATGCAAAGCCATGCTCCCTCTGGACAGGGTGGAAAACCTCCAGACCCTGGCACACTCATTTTGTCCTGGCCAACCAAGACCAGCCAGGCACTTCCTCAGACTTCTAGGCCACATGGTATCTACTACAGCTGTAGTGCCAGGGGCCAGGTTCCTGATGAGGGATATTTAGTACCATCTCAGAGCCCATTGGTCTCAAAAGAGGGACTTCCTATCAAAACTGGTTCCAGTCACAAGGACACTCTCACAAGCCCTGGACTAGTGCAAGAACAGGCACAGCCTCAGGGAAGGAATTCCTTTCCAGCAGAGGGAACCCTCCAGAGTGCTCACTATAGATACTTCCCTCTTAGGATGGGGTGCACCCCTGGCAGACCAATCCATAAGTAGGGTATGGTCTCCCAGTCCAGGTGTTACATAAATCTCCTCAAATTCAGAGCCGTGTACCTCAGCACCATGGACATCGGTGGGAGGGAGGTGTACACTATCCCCTTCACAAACAAAAGGGTCCTACAAGAGCTCACTAAATGCAGGGTGGACAAGGTAATGGGACCTGATGACATACATCCCAGGGTACTAAAGGAGCTAAGGGTGGAACTAGCAGAGCCATTGTCAGAACTGTTTAGTGAGTCTCTTGAGCACAGGAGAGGTCCCAGAAGACTGGAGAAGGGCTCATGTGATCCCACTCCACAAGAGTGGTAGCAGGTAGGAGGCAAGGAACTACAGACCAGTCAGTCTTACCTCAGTAGTGGGCAAGATTATGGAGACATTCCTTAAAGAAAGGATAGTGCAACATCTGGAATCCATAGGAGGACAGGATCCAAGACAGCATGGGTTTACAACAAGAAGGTTCTGTCAAACTAATCTCATAGATTTCTTTGACTGGGTAACCAGAATGGTGGACCAAGGGGGTGCAGTTGATGTCGCCTACCTTGACTTCAGCAAAGCTTTCGATACTGTTCCACATAGAAGATTGATTAATAAGCTGGGTAGGCTCGGGGTGAGTCAGAAGTTGGTCAACTGGGTGGCAATCTAGTTGGCGGGCAGGAAACAGAGAGTGATAGTAAATGGTATACAGTCAGAAGAGATGCAAGACACAAGTGGGGTACCTCAGGGATCAGTTCTGGAGCCAGTCGTCTTCAATATCTTCATCAGTGACATTGCAGATGGACTGGAGGGTAAGGTTTGTCTGTTTGCTTATCAAGATCTGCAACAGAGTAGATGAGCCAGATGGGGTGGGCAGAATGAGAAGAGATCTGGATAAACTGGCAAAATGGTTGGAAGACTGGCAACGTGGGTTTAACACAAATAAGTGCAAGATAATGCACATAGGGAAGAGAAACCCTGAAGCCACCTATAGGTTGGGAAGGGAGTTGCTGGCAATCACAAGGGAAGAAAGTGACTTAGGCATTATCATCACAGATGACCTGAAATCATCCACGCAGACCACTAAAGCAGTAGGTAAGGCTAGAGGGATGTTGGGTGTGTTAGTAGGGGTATCTCAAGTTGTAAGAGGGAGGTAATAATCCCTCTTTACAAGACACTGGTTAGGCCCTATCTGGAGTACTGCGTGCAGTACTGGAAGCTGCACCTGCCCAAGGACATTAACAAAATGGAGGCAGTCCTCCAGAGAAGGCCAACCAAAATGGTGCAGGGACTGCATCAGCAAACATATGAGGACAGATTAACGGAGCTCAATATGTGTACCCTAGAGCAAAGGAGGGAGAGAGGTGATATGATCGAAACATTCAAACATCTTAAGGGCATTAACAAGGTGAAAGAGTCTAACATGTCTAGCATGAGATTAGAGGGAGTCCGATTAAGGGGTAATGTGAGGAAGTTCTTTTTTACAGAAAGGGTGGTGGATGCATGGAACGGCCTACCTCAGGAAGTGTGGGATATGAATACAGTGCAGGGCTTCAGACAGGCATGGGAAAGGCATAAGGGAGCAATACAGATGAGTATGACTACATAGGCCATTGACAGAGTACAGGGCTGTGGCACATTCATAAGGTAGAAAAAATGGACAGACTGGATGGGCCTTGCGGTCCTTATCTGCCGTCAACATCTATGTTTCTGTGTTACCTGGCTATCCAAGCCTTTGCCCCCAGCTCAAGGGTCAATCTGTCCAAGTCAGGACAGACAACACCACTGCTATGTTCTAGATCAACAAGAGGGGGCACAGGATCCACACAGCTCTGCATAGAAGCCATGAAGATCTGGTCTCTGGCCTACTCCTTGGACATGCAGCTCACTACCATTTACCTGCCAGGCAAGAAAAATGTGCTGGCAGACTCGCTGAGCAGTATCAATCAGGGCCACTATGAGTGGACCCTAAACAAACAGGTGCTGGCCACAGTCTTCAGGAGGTGGGGCACTCCAGAGATATATCTGTTCGCCTCCAAACTCAACTTCCAGATTCCCCTGTACTGTTGCAGTCCTCTGGCTCTAGGCTCAGTGCCAGTGGATGCCCTGTCCCTGGATCGGACAGGGAGGTTCCTGTACGCTTTCCCTCCCATTTTCTCTGATTCTCAGGGCCCTGCTAAAACTCAGAAGCCAGCCAGAAACCATGATGCTGGTAGCTCCAGACTGAGTGAGGCAGCCATGGTACACCCTACTTCTAAATGGCCCATTTGCCTGCCCCCCACTCACAGCCTCCTGACCCTGCCTCAGAAGGGGATAACATATCCCAGCATAGAGTCTCTTCACCTTGAAGCTTGGTACTTAGAGCTAGAATTCCCTGACTCAGTATTCAGAGCAAGTCCTGAGTATCCTTCGACTGGTCAAGAACCCAAGTACCAAAAAGACTTATGCTTCCAAATGGAAGAGATTTTCCCTCAGGTGTAAAGACCAGCAGATTAACCATCTGCAAGCTAGCCTGTCCTCTGTACTAGACTATTTGGTACACTTGCAAGCATCAGGTCTTAGTGCCTCATCTCTGAATGTTCAGTTGGCAGCCATTTCGGCCTATATGTCTGTTGATAAGGAAAAATCTATAATTTCTCATTCCATTTTTAAAAAAATTCTTTAAAGGCCTACTGCACCTTCAGTTCCCACTTAGGGAACCTGTTACCCCCCCAGGACTTGAACCTCTGTATAGCTAAGTTGATGGAGTCTCCATTTGAGCCCATGGCTACTGCAGACTTAAAATATGTCACTTGGAAAACTGTTTTCCTAGTGGTAGTCACTTCAGCCAGAAGAATTTAAGAGCTGCAGGCTCTTCGTACTGCAGGCAACTACATTATTTCCCACAGGGATAAAATAGTTTTCAGGGACAACAGGAAATTTCTTCCCAAGGTAGTATCTGAATGTCACCTGAACCAGTCCATAATGCTCCCTGTCTTTTTCACAGACAAATCCACTCCTGGTGAGCACTGGCTTCATAGCCTTGGATGTCAAAAGGGCACTGACCTGCTGCCTGGAGCACACTAAGCAGCTCAGGTCTTCCCACGCCCAACTTTTCCTCACCCATGGTGAGGTGGGTAAATGCAAGCCAGCCTCTAAGAGGACCGTCTCATGTTGGATAGTCTCCTGCATCTAGTTCTGTTACAGTAAGGCTGGTAGACGGCCACCTCAAGGCCTCAGGGCCCATTCCACCAGGGACACTGCAGCCTCGGTGGCAGGAGACATACCTTTGCTCGACATCTGCAAAGCAGTTACCTGGAAGACTGTACACACCTTCACAAAGCAATACTGCTGGGATGTACAGTCCAGATCAGATACCAGATTTAGCACTGCAGTCCTGCAGAACCTCTTTCCAAAGTAGGTTCTGTTCCCTTCTCCCAACTACACTGCTTTGTAGTCTGCGTTAGTCAAGCATACTGAGGGATTCCTGGGGTGGAAGAAAAAATTACTTACCATAGTAATATTGTCTCTTCCAGGGGATCCCCTCAGTATGCTTGACCTCTCACCCAGCCTCCCCTCACATAATCTGACTGAGAATAGTTCTGCAGTCCATGTTAAAGGCCACATTTTATTCTGTAGAGCAATAAAACGTGTAGTGTTCCACAGTGAAGCATGATGTATGTAGTTTGCCTATGGGCGACTTCCTTTCTCCTTGTTCTTTCCATTTTCCCTATAGTACTAGGATAGATTTAGGGTTTGGGGCCTTTTGCCCCTCAGGTTTCAAAATGAATCTGACTGAAATACAGCAGCACCTGCAGGCAACACTCTCTTACTACAACCTGATTGGCTAATTCCTTTGCATCATTAGCATAACTCCACCTCTGGGGCAGCTGAACCCAGCTGGCATAACTGCACTAGTCTAGCATACTGAGGGATCCCCTGGAAGAAACAGTATTACAATGGTAAGTAATTTTTTCTTCCTTACCAAACAAAGAGGCACATGATCTGTGGGTGTGCATCCTTACATATTTGTTCCATCATGATGCAACACACCTGCAATACAAGGGATATAGTAGCTCACTGCAATCACACTTTGGAGCTACACTCTATTAATGTGACACCAGCAGTTCTGTCACTGAGCACAAGCCATGAGCAGTGATATTCATTTATTTTAAATTAACAAAAAGCATAGTACAGCTCTCCACTGTAAAAGAATACTGTCAACCCCTTCCAGGTTCGTACTGGCCATTTAAAATAAAAGTGGGTGATAATGTCTTAAGCACAAAGTGAAACATTGTGTTTAAGACGTAAAATAGGTCAGTGGGCCCGGTGGCACTGAGAGTTGAGGCGCTGGACGCCGCACCTCACGCCACGCCGGTGACCCTGGTTCGGGAGCAAACTCGGGCTGCCGGAGGTTGGCAAGAGAGGACAGTATCGAGTGTCCGTGGACTGCTCTCCTATTGTGGGAGGGAGGGGGGCATAGATCCTGGGCTCTGGGGACTCGTGGCGGCGGCTAGGGGCACAGCATGCCCAAGATCCAGCAGTCATGGGATAGGCTGCGGCAGTGACCCTGGAGGCACGCACGGAAGCGTACGTGCCCACGCTGGGACATATTGCATGTCTGAGCCTAGGGGAGGGACCACAACACAAGTAGAAAATCCCCTCCCATTGGGGATAGGTGAAGGTGCTTCCTCCTTGTCCACACTCTCAGTGCTGGGCGCTCTCCTCTCCATCCCCTGCCACTCCAGCTTGGTACTCTACACTATAGAGCGAGCACCCTGGGTGGATAGGGCAGCCGTTCTTCGGGGGAGGGGTTCAGATCCGAGGGATTTGCCAGGTCGGGGTGAGGAGTAAGGTGCAGCATCACAGTGAGAGGCAGAGACCGAGGTAAGGAGGTCACTGGAGAGAGTTCCCCAGTGGGAAGGTGTGGAAATAGAGTAAAAAAAAAGACATAAAATAGGTCTAGGTTTTGAAATAATTTTTTAGCGCAGTAGTGCAAAGCATGTTACCAGCATTGTTTACATACCAGGAATGCACGCAGTACAAGTGCATGGGGCGCCTTCGTTCTGGTGTTACCATACCATACCAATGTGGCATCTGCTGTTTATTTGTTGTGACATTTTAGAACTGGTCCTCACTAGCAGTGCCCCATATTAGTTTAAAAGAAACAGCATTAGGCTGGCCTGATAGTGCAGTGGTTGTGCTACTGCTCGCTGTGCCGCTCACCCGGGGTTGGGAATGGACTTGAGTTGTTCGGAGTCTGGCCGGGAGAGGGAGGATCGAGTGTTCCAAGGACAGCTGTCTTCCCTCAGGGAGGAGGAACACATCATTCCGCTGTTTGTGCACCACCTGGTAAAGGCTCGGTGGCAATAAAGTGCAATTGCAGCAAAGGGAAGGGCAGACGCCGACACTCATGCACGCCAACACAGACGTGTGTGCACGCCACTGCATGCTTGCACCCTTGGTGAGAAAAACCAGGACCTGCAGGAAAAAGCCCTAGCCCACTGTTACACTGGCACCCTCGCAGATCCCTGCATGGCCGACAGGGTAGGTCACCCACCACTATCATGGTTTGGGGCAAGTGGTGGATAATGTCTGTGAGAGGGCTGAAGGGGTATTGTTGTGCGAATCTGGGAAATAAAAAACATGATTAAAAAAAAAAGAACATTGGCTTTGGGTGAATTGACATTATCCCTTTAAACACAGTCCCATCCCATGCCATGCTGTGGTAACTGAGTGAAAGCTGGCATCTAACAGTATCGATCATCCTTGCATTACCTAGCCGCTGGTGCTTTGGCGGATGGTTTTTGATTACACACTAATTGAAGCAGCATATGCTGCTCTTTTTAAGATCAGATTTACAATGCTGAAATTTAATCACTGCCTTCTGTTCCCATACAGCTGCGAGCACAAGTTGGCTTCAGGAGCATGTGGCCGATCTTAGTCGAAGGTAAGGTTCTGAAATGATGGAAGTTCTTTTAAGTCTATTCTACATAAGTCTCAGATTATTTTTCAGCTAGAGCCCCCCAACCCCCACCCCCATTTAGGAAGGATTTATTGTGTTTCACTACAAAGTCCAAGGCAACAAATGAGCAGATCTTGAGGGAGGGGTGTCCCAGGTGAGTTTCCTTGCCCAAAGTCATAATTAAACATAATAAGTGCCCATTGTTGTCACAAGCCCCAGGCAAGGCCATCCCGCCACAGAATAAACCAACCCATTGTGATCCAGGCTTTTCAGCTTGACTGGTCCTGAATGCCGAAAGGTGGGGTTACCCAAGCTGCCAAATTAAGTGCTGTGAGTACAAATTAGGGGTCATTGTAATGAGCTCTTTATTCTGATGGCCTGTCAGTTTTTAACCATATCGAAACCACAGGGTGCCAGATGGCCATGTAATAGCACAAGATGCTGACGATAAGGAAAACTCTCACAAAAGGTCATAGGTCTGTGGAAACATGTTTATTTGACCTAGTGAGGATTCCTGACAGAGTCGACCATCAGGAGCGTTGTCTTGTTTAGAAAAATGCTGGTGATGAGCCTTCCTTTGGTTGGTTGGGTTTGTTGTTATATCTGTGTTTTCTCGTAGTTTAAGCCTAAAGCAGTTATGGCTAATAATCAGAAGTATCGTTTCACTGTGCAAGACAACTGCCCTTTGGCGTTTACTGCAGGCGGTTAGAGATACAGTAGTCTCCTGTGGCCTGGCTCAGGTAGTATCAAAAACTTTCTCACACAGTACTTTGTATCTTCTTTTAAAAGAGGGGCCTGAAGCTTTGAGGTGCAAGTGCTATGCTGGTTTCTAGGTATAGGCGCCAGGCTCTTCTGGGTATTATAAGAGTCCTTTGCATGTCCTTTGGGTAGCAGTTTGCCCCTGATCACAGAACTATGAGTCTGGAGACCCAGGTTTGAATGCCACTACTGCCATGTAGTCAGCGTGTGACCCTGAGCAAGTCACTTAACGTCCCTGTGCTTAACCTCTCTGCATGCTGTAATCTCTGAACTGTTTGAATGTCACTGTGCAACTAAAATGGCAGCAATATTCTCTTACTTAATGCATTGAACCACTTGCAACAAAAATAGATAGCTTTATACAATACCAGTGGAGATAAAAATGACAAGACAAAAAGTGATATACTCAAGTCACAAGATATGATGCTGTATTGTGATTGGTGTATGCCACAGATGGTATCTTGCTCTGTTGGATACATACGTCCCAATGAATTCTGGACCAGTCAGAGAGCAGCTTTCACAGTCATGATGACATTACTGTGGCTACATACGATATTGATGGCAGCAGTTGGAATTAAAGGGAAATCCTTACATCTTCATACAAACAGTAGATTTAAAAACTGGCTAGTAAACTGATGTTACATTTATTTATTTAAGAGATTTACCAGATAAGCATACTGAGCGGGGACCGCTCGTTTCCAGATGAGACCTGGTACATAAATCGAACATGCACTAGTCTGACTCAAAATATGCAGTTTATCATCTCTTTTGCAGGGTGGGCAGTATTTTCATAAATCAGTCGTGACTCTGCCACTCGTGTTACGGTCCTGCCCCCTCACATATGAAGATTGCATATTTTAAGCCAGCATGTGACATATCCCGGCACCAGGCATACTGCAATATGTTGTGTCTCACATTTTGCACCTACACCTTGCTTATCATTTTAGGTTGCCCTTTTTCTCCTGTCTTGCCTAATGCCTCCATTTCCAGGTTTTAGCCTGCTTTAGCATTTTGTTTAGATTTGAAGTAATTAAAGGAGTCCTCCTTTAGTAAATATGGCTATTCCCCAGATTTCCTTCACGTATTCTCAGCTGTCTTTGAACACCCATCGTTTAATATCACTCTTTTTGTTTGCTGAAGTGGAAGAGGAACAGGGTTGTAATAGACAACTGGCTAAAGCTTGACTGGCAGAGGGTGGGTTCTGTCAAAGAGGCTAGAAGAATGCTGGGGTGCATCGGGGGTAGGGGTGACGAACAGGTAAGGGGAGGTGATCCTGCTTCCTGCCACTTTACAACATCCTAGTAACCCCCCCACACACACACAGTACTGCATGCATTTCTGATTTACCCAATTTAACAAGCATTGGCCAACTGCCTTAATGTTTACATTATAGTTTTATTGGTGAAATTGCTATGCTTGGGTAGTGACGGTACATTTCTTTTAAAGAAAGGCTTGGCTGGTAATGAACATTTGTGCTTAGCAGGGATTGAACCTGCTATCTCTCCGTTCTCAACAGTGCTGTAATTGTTAGACCATACTGCAAGCCACTGCTTGCAATGTGTTTGTTTTTCTCTTTTGTTTTTTCATTGCATTTATCAGGGATATTTTTTACAATGTATTTACACAGGATAGCCCAATTGAGATGCAAAATCCCATTTCTGCTGGGATCCTGCTTCTACCCATTTTTGCATCTGGGTGGACTGGTGCACTGGGAGGTTAACTGACTTGCTTAGGGTCACACAGTGAATATTTGGTGCTAGCAGGGGTTGAACGTAATTTTATGGTTCTCAACAGTGCTCTATTAGATCACACTGCCTACAAAGGGGGTGGGGAGCAGAAAAGGCTAGCATTTGTCCACAATTTTTTTACTACATAGTATTTCCCAAGGATAGCCCAGCTGAGATGCAACATCTTATTTCGAGTGGAGTCCTGCTTCTATCCATTTTATCAGCTGTGTGGCTTGGAACAGTGGGAGGTTAAGTGACGTGCTTAGGGTCACAGAGCGAGTGTTGGCTCCAGCATCATTTGAATCTGCGATTTTCTGGTTCCCAGGTTGCACCTGGAAACGGGCTTTTGTTTGGTATTCCTTTTCCAGCCATGCAGTACTCCAGCCACTAGTAAATACTGAACAGAAAAAATAAAAGTCAGCATCAAACGCCACCAGTAAATTATATCAAAGTTTAATATACAGTAACTTGGCCAGCATATCAAAACAACAGCCGCATAGCCTAGGGTACAAATTACTTCCCTGCTGGTTTCGCACTGATGTGCATCTTCGGGGGAGCATATACCACGTAAAACCAGTAGGGAAGTCATTTGTACTGTCTTCTACACTCCTGTTGTTTTGATATGCTTGCTGAGTTATATTAAACTTTGATATCACTTACTAGGTGCCAGTTTTTGCTTTTTCTTCTGGTTTGTCTGTGAACCGCGGCACACTCAATGAGTAGAGTAGGGATTGTTGTTTTGTCACTAGAAAATACTGCCTACGCTGCATGTGGGTGGGAGAGGGGGCTTGAAAGCCCAGTGACTGACTGGTTTTGTTTTTTTTAAACAATATATTAACCAAGAATAACCCAGTTGATATGTGTCGTCAAGGCACAGGTAAGGAAGCATAGGAAAAACCAGGAGCAGTTGTAGAATTCACCAAAATTATTTATTTACACTAGCAGTAAAAAAAATAAACTTGTTCAGTATAACCATTTACGAAGGCCAAATAAACAGAAAAAGTCCATCTGAGTTTTTCTTCAATCTCTGTGTCCATTCTTCTCTTCTTAAGCAGTTGCAGCTCAGCTCTCTTATAAGTCCTTCCAACCCCCATTCTTAACAGGCATCCTGTTCTTGTATGTTTCAGGCAGGTGCTGCAAGAACACAATGTCCCTGAGCTGAGGTTCCATCTCCAGAGCTCTTCTGCAAAAGGCCTAAAAATTGAACTCTGGTAACCTCTTGAGTTTCCAATAGCTTTTTGCAATCATCTCAAATTATAATTATGTGTATTTCAAAAGTTAACACTATATAATTTCTAAACAAAGGGATCCCATTATCAGTTACATTTCCACTTACTGTTCTGCATATGCTTCTATATCAGCAGATATACAAGGGAGGAAAAAAAGACAGCAAGGGAAGACTGAGGGACAGCGAGAGGCAAAGAATTGTGAGACTGTTGGGATGATAAAATCCTAGGTCTCACAGAAAAATCTGGTTGCGCAACCAGACAGAAAAAAGACAGGAAAGGACAGAACAGATCCTTGCATTTAAACACTTTCTCCGTAACAACTGTGACAGGGTCCTATTCCACCCTGTTACAATATGCAATGTCTCATTTTCAGTGAGGTCCTTCATTTACCCATATGTACAGTGTATTTACAAAGGATAATCCAGCTGAGATGCAACATCCCATTTCCAGTTGGGCCCTGCCCCGGGGGGGGGGGGGGACTTATGACTGCCGGTAGCGGGTTTTTTTGTTTATTGTTAAAAATGTATTTACCCAGGATAGCCCAGTTGACATGCAGTATCTCATTTCACATGGGATCCTACTTCTTCCTGTTTCCATAGCTGGATTGACTAGAGCACAAGAAGGTTAAGTGCCTTGCTCAGGATCATGCAGTACTTGGCCATCAAAGGCTTTGAACCTGTGATCTCCTGGTTTCCAGTGCTACTCAAAGCACTAGACCCACACTTCCTTTGGGGTGGAGGGACCATGAAAGGCCAGTGGCTGCCGGCAGTGTTTCGTCGTCGTTGTTTTTCTATATTTTATTTACCCAGGATAACCCAGCTGAGATACAGTATCTTGCTGCCAGTGGATCCTGCTGTTATTTTTCTCACACACCTGCTGTGGCATAGCTAATATGTAGGGATCTCTTACCTGGGGAGCCTGGGATGGTAGCCATGGGCCGAAGTGCAGTCCTACCTGTAAAATAAGAATAGAGATGAGGTCACAAAGGATCTGTTGTGTAGTCCTTTAGGGAGAAACTAGGACAAATATGTAAGGGTAAACATAAAAACAATACTTATCTGATAGGCAGAGCATTGACTTCCTGTCAAATATATAGAAATAGTTGTAGGAGGGAGAACGGGTTAGACATCATGACTAACAAATACTCATGCTTTAAAAATTGAAAAAAGAAAGAAAAGGAAATATACAATCTTATTCGAGGATGTCTCTTTCATCCAGTCACACCAATGGCAGTATAGCCACCAGGCACGAGGACCACAGGGAAACTTTTTAGCTAGCGGACTGCTAAGGGTCACCCACGATGACGTCAGCCAACAACATCCCTCCCATGTAAGCGTAGGCAGCCCCGCACCCTCCTCAGTTCTTTTCCTGCTGTCGACCATCACACGTTGGACTCTATGGAGACAACGCTGTGTCAGTCGACCACCAAATCTTCAATTTTTCATTTTATTTTGTTTTCTCGCCCGAGTTCGTTAATCACTTTATTTTTAAAGTGCTTTTCACCTTCGTTTATACTGGCCAACCTCAAGGAACTCTTCAGATACTGCTGGTGCAGTAAGATCATCTACAATAAAAATGATCATTATGCCTGCATCCACTGTCTCTGTGCTGGTCACAACATTAAGGCTTGCAGGGTCTACTGCAGATTCAACCAGGCGGTGGTGCCGTTAGAAGGCTCTAGAGTCCTTCCTCCTGGAAGAAAAGGTTGCCAGAATGGAGAATGAGCTGCAGGCAAGAAGCTTCTCCACGTTGCCAGCTCCATCCACAGGCTCCCACTCCTCCAAGGCCCAGGACAAATCGGCTGGTAAACACAAGCACTGGAAGAAGTAGAAATTCCCCCTGTGCGCTCCAGGTTGCCGCATTGTGCCCTGGACACTGCTGGATCGTCAGCAACCCCCACTGCTGCTCACACCCTCTCCTCCATAGGGTTGGCTCTGGCAATGCTGTCCACCGGTCCTTCTTTGCCCGGTGCTGGCTTATCAGTGCTGGGCGTCCTGACGCTCCCACTGACGTTCAGCCCCTGCCATTCAGACCCCTTCTTGTTCAGGAGCAACATTCAGGGAGTTCCACTGGATCTGCTTCAGCCAGCAGTGGCAAGTCAACTTCGGGATTTCTGTAGCGCTCCACATTGTCAGTGGGTAATCATAACAACAGAGTATAATGCACCTCTACCAGGGGAATGGCACAACCCAAGCTTTAGAATGTTGGGCATATGAGAGGATTCCATGCAGCAGCAACTCCCCAGTTAAGCTCTGCCATTCAAACAGAACAGGGCTATTTTTCTCCTCTGTCAAGATTTTCAAGATTCAGGACTTCTTTGGGGCTGCAGTTCTGCACAGCAAGTTGGGGCTACCTGTTTTTCAGGGTGCACCCCTAAATTAAAATTGTGCAGCCTGCCCGCCGGCACAGCGGTTGGACTTCTGTTTGCGACGCCGACAACCCATGTTTGGGAACGGACCCGAGAGTTGGAGAGCTGGTCGGGGAGGATTGAGCATCCTCCCGGGAGGGGGGAGTGTGTCCAGCGACATCGTTTCTGGCGGAGGCTAGGGATCCTGTGCAGCCAGAGCATTGGGGAGCGGGTGACGCTGGTCGAATTGCACGCCCCACCCCCGGGCATCAGCATTGGAAAAACTGCCTGCTCCTGGCATGACACCCTGCCTGGCCACACTTCTCACTGCCTTAGATGTCCATCGGGGAGGAACTCTCCGTGGTACTGACTGGGGGTAAGCCACAGCATTGCCTGCCAATATCCTGTGGTGGTGACTGCTTAGGCTTGGGGGAGTGCGGACAGGGTACGAGCTGACCTCCGGAAGGAGTATTAGGGGGTCCGGCACAAAAAAAAAAGTTTTAATCATGCTTGTTAAGCTGCGGCTTTCAAATTGCATTACCTGCATTCCCATTATTCACATTTCCCTGTGTGGTTAGGGAGCCTTTTCTGCCTTGTTAGGGTGTTTTAAAGAGCACCATTCATTATGGTCCAAAAAGTTACAGCTTGTAGTTATTATGTGCAGTACTAGCCCTGAAAGGGTGTGTGCATTTGTTATTTTTGACCAAGGTTTACTCTGCCTTCCATATTTTGCATTTGCTTTTGAGCCCTGCGGCACTTGCCTTTGCTGTTCAGCTGCTGGCTCCCGGTGACATCACTATATGGCAGAGGAGTGACTCACACTGTGCAGTACAGTGCAGTTGCAGCAGTTTTGCAAGAGAAAACTACCAGTACTAGGTGTACATACTGTTCTCCCTTCCCCAAGACATCCTGTTAGCAATGCATTATGCCAAAATCCAAATACCTCGACAGTATGTCTTTCTTTTGTAAAACTTACTTCTGCCTTTGTAACAAAGCGTGGGTTGAGAGAGAAGATCTAGTTGCTGTCTGCACCTTTCCCAGTCCTTTTGACCTTTTTTATGCATAAATTACCCCTTCTTGCATTGGTTCTATAATTGTATTTCATTACTGTCCTCTGCCGTTAGTTTTTGCATTCTGAGCTGCTAAAAACTGCAGGGTGTACCAGAGCTTCTATAGCAAGCCTGGTGTTGCTGTGGACCTAGGGCTGTACTGCTGACATCACTATATGACAGAGGAGTGACTCACTGCAGTACCATGAAGTTGCAGCAGTTTTGCAAGGGAAAACTACACTATTAGGTTTACATACTGTGGTCCCTCATCACCAAGACACCTTGTTAGCAGTGCATTGTGCCAAAATCCATATGCCTTGTCAGTATGTTTTTTTTGTAAAACTGACTTGCTTCTGCCTCTGTAACAAAGCATGAGGAGTGAGAGAAGATAGAGTTGCTGTCAGCCGAGACAGCTGACAGTTTAGGCATCAGTGTGATTAGTGTCTGTACCTTGATCATTTGAAAGCAATGATGCCTCCTTACCCATGCCATACTGGTACCTTCCATGTCTTTCTGTAGTAAAGCGCCTGGCAGTCACTCCGATCGAAAAACCCTTATTGCTCCTCCGTCCCGCACCTCCTTGACGTCAGCATGGCACCTGCTACTAAACCTCTGGATTTACTTCCAAAACATTTACAAAACTTTGTCTTCAGGCTCGATCTTCGATCGTGACCGTGATGGACGATGACAAGTCTTCTCTGGGGTTCCATCGGCTTCTGTGTGCAGAAGATGTCCCGAATGGATTCGCACACTGTGTGCGTCTACTGCCTGGGTCACGAGCATAATCTCTGGTCTTTGACATTTGTCGGTCTTTCCACCCTTCCGTTCTCGAGGACCGTCAAGCCCGACTCAGTTTAGGCCATCTGAGTGAATGGTACTCCCTGGTCAAATCTAAAGATGCCCGTTGGGTGGTCTCTGCGGCAGCGGGGTCTGCCGAACAGCTAGCGGTGTTTGAGGAGGAGGTGGCCGAAGCCACAGCTTCACACCTCCTTGGCTTCAGCCTTCGTTATGCTTTTGCTGGGCACCTCTTTTATAGGGTCATGTAAGGAGTTGTGCCGGTCTCTACCGACTCTCGGTCAGGTCTCGTCTTTGGGGCACAAATCCAAGTTGAAAAAAGACCAAAAAATGGTCTCACCATTGATCGTGGGATCGGGAATGCTCTCGGTCGAGGGCTTAGGATTCCTGTACTTCTCCTGATCTGACTTGGTGGAATCTTCAACCAGGCTGCTGCCATGGTAACTCCATGGTAACTGCATCGCCGACCTCCGCCGACCAGTTGTCGACTGAAGAGGCCGAGTCCACTTTCCAGGACTTCGGTCCTGACAGACTGTTGGTGGGATGAATCAGTCCACAGACCCGCCGCCTCTGGTCACTGACCAGGACCTGGAAGTGCCTTGACTTTCACCCGTCTCCCTCCGAGACCCACCACCTGTCCCCCTGGTGGTTGCGGTCAAGGTCTCGGTCCTACTCTCGGGGGTCGAGCAGTTCCTGCTGACATCAGCGCTCCTGCTCTTGATGCCCTGGGAAGTGGCACCACCGCTATTCTTTATCCTCATCCTCCTCAGGTGAGGAGAAGCTTCGGCGCAAGTTGCGTCTACACTACGAGGATCTTGTGTGGCACAGCTGGTGTTCTCTGGTATGAAGCCAGTCCTGGCTTCTACAGCGGACATCACTTGGCTTTCGCCTCCACGGCTGACACCTTCTCCACCTCAGGAGCCGACCAAGACGGTCCCGGCACGGCCGACCCTGGCATCTCCACCGATTCCCATGGAGCCGCTACCTTTACAGTCGAAAACTGGTGCTCCAACCAAGGAGTCCCAGCCGGCCTAGGGGCTTCCCCATCGACTGTCGGTCACCGTCACTCCTGACCGTCCATGGAGGGTTAGCGGGGACTCTTACGGTCAACCCATTTTTAACAACTCCTCTGAGTCAGAGGGTTCATACTTGCACTCCCATGTGGTCAACGTGGAGTCAGTTGTGAGTCTGTCGACAGATGAAGGGCCTACTTCCTTTATGGGCCTTCTCCGCCTGATCTCTGAGTCCACGGGTATGAAAATGGAGCCTGTCCAGAAACGGGCTCAATACCCCTTGGCTGAGATCCTGGACCAGGAAGATACTCCTGGGGAGGCCTTCCCGGTGGCAGAGGCCATTCTTGGCCCTGCTTTGGAGATTTGGCAGTGCCCCGCTTCCTGCCCTGTCTGCCTGGATGGCCCATAAGTGTGTGGTCCCTACAGGTTCCCTGTTGAAATTCACAGAACACCCCTCAGCTGAGGGCTTGGTGGCCGATTTGGTGTTCAGGTGCTCCAACAACACCAGGGACATCGACAACAGCTAAAAAAGTCTACGCTGCCTCTTCACTTGGCCTTCGCCAAGCGAGCTTAGCCCTTCTCATGGCCCACTTCTCCCATGCCCTGCTGGGCACCCTGGATAAGGTGCTTCATCTGCCGGTGGACCCTCCAGACCACGGTCAGACGGGTCCAGGACCAGGGCTGGGCTTTAGCAAAGCAACAGCTCTAGACAGCCATGGACATTGTGGACTCCTGTTCCTGCTTCATGGCAGCCTCAGTGACCATGCGCCACAGGGCTTGGCTGCAAATCTCTACCTTCACGGCAGATACCCAGCACAAGCTGGCGGATGTTCCTTTCCGGGCCCTGACTTGTTCGGGCCTGGAGTCGAGAGCCCCCTCACTCTCATTGAGAAGTCCAGTGCCACCCTGGACTCGGTGGCATCCGCCCAGAGGGACTCCCAAGGGCTCCAAGCAGCAGAAAAAGAAGCCTTTTCGGTCCACCTCCAATCCTGCTGCCAAACCAGCCCAGCCCCAAACTGAGCAGCAGGCTTAGACCTGGCAATCTCGGCCCAAGTTGATGGCCTCAGTCATCCGCAAGCCTGGAGGGAAAGACCCCAGTGGTGCCTCAGGTGGGCCGACCTCCTCCTCCACGCCTGTCCAGTGATGGGATGAGGGATGCCACCGTCATGCCCGATGCACCTCCCCTGGGTCCTCCCGTGGGGGTCTGTCTCTGCCACGTCTTTCCACCTGGTCTGCTGTCACCATGGATAGGTGGGTTCTCAAGGTGGTTGGTCAGGGTCTGCCTCTGGAGTTTGAGCAGTACCCTCCTTGTTGAGCCTGCAGCCCACGGGAGGACTTGGTATCTGCAGACATTCTGTCGACTCTTCGGGACAACATCGCTCAGCTTGTGGTTCCTGTCATGAATCCTCCAGAACACCCAGGGGTTGTCTCCAGGTACTTCCTGGTGCCAAAACGGACAGGGGGCTGGCACCCCATTCTAGATCTGCATGACCTGAACAAGGTTCTCAAATCGCACACCTTCACAATGGTAACTGTCACAGATATTTTTTTTTTAACCAGGAGAGAGACACTAAGCTGAAAGCTTGTTTACAGGTGACCTGGGAGCACAAGGAAGTTGTGACTTGCTCAGGATCACATATTATGCAAGTGGGGGCTGTGGAATTCAAAACCAGGTTTGCAGCTCAGAGCCTTAAACCACTGAGTTATACTGCCTCCTCAGATCATACCATCTCTAGAGTGAAACATGTGGTTTTGCTCCCTGGATCTTCAGGACACGTTCTTTCACATCCCGATCAATCCATCTTACAGAAGTTTCCTCCATTTCCAAGCAGAGGGAGCTGTCTACGAGTTGCAGGCCATGCCATTCGGCCTATCCTCGGCCCCCAGGGTCTTCACCAAGTGCATTGCTTTGGTAGCAGCTTACCTGAGGCACTATGGGGTCTGGATTTACCCCTACCTGGATGACTGGCTGATCGCAGGTCCCTCCAGGCAGGAGGTGGAGTGGTCCAGGGATCTGGCCCTCCATACCTGCATCTCCTTTGGCCTCCTAGTCAGTGGGGTCAAGTTGTAACTGGTGTCTTTGCACTTTATCAGCTTCATCAGGGTGGAGCTCGACTCTTGCAGCGCCAAAGCCTGGCTACTGACGGACAGGGTGGAGGCTCTCTCCTCCTTTGCCCAGTCATTTCAGGTTGGGCAACTGCGCCCTGCCCGGGACTTTCTGTTCCTGCTGGGTTACATGATAAGAGACGGGTGGGTTCAGGGGACTGGAGAAGGGCAAATGTAGTCCCTCTCCACAAAAGTGGAAACCGGGAAGAGGCTGGCAACTACAGGCCAGTCAGCCTGACCTCTGTACTGGGGAAATTAATGGAGTCACTGCTAAAGGAAAGGATTGTGATATTTCTTGAATCCAGCGGAACACAGGATCCAAGGCAGCATGGATACACAGTGGGAATGTCTTGTCAAACAAATCTGTTGATTTCTTGTACTGGGTTACCAGGGAGATAGATAGGGGAGGGGCGGTAGATGTGGCCTACCTAGATTTCAGCAAGGCCTTCAACACTGTCCCACATAAGAGGGTGGTAAATAAGTTGGGTAGCCTGGGAGTGGGCACCAAGGTGGTAAACTGGGTCAGAAACTGGTTGCGTGATAGGACACAGAGGGTGGTGGTAAATGGCATTCAATCCGGGGGTGAGCAGCGGGTGCCACAGGGATTAGATGCTGGGGCCAGTCCTCTTTAATGTCTTCATAAGCGACATTTCAGAGGTGCTGAAAGGAAGGTATGCCTCTTTGCAGATGACACTAAGATCTACAACAGGGTCGACACTCCCGGGGATGATGGAAAAATGAGAAAGGACCTAAATATACTTGGTTGAGAATGTGGCAGCTAAGATTCAGTACAAAGAAGTGCAAAATCATGCACTTTGGGCACAGAAACCTGGGGGAGAAGTACTGATGGCAACCAGTCAAGAAAAGGACCTGGGGTAATCATATCTGATGACCTAAAGGTAACCAAACAATGTGAGAAGGCTGTGGGGAGAGCCAGTGGGATGCTAGGGTGGATAGGGAGAGGTATCACCAGCAGAAAAAAAGATGTGGTTATGCCACTGTACAGATCACTAGTGCGACCTTATCTGGGGTACTGTGTCCATGGCCTCCAGAAGAACATAGACAAAATTGAAGCAGTCCAGAGAAGGGCAATAAAAACGGTGCAAGGACTGCACAAAAAATATCATATGAGGAAAGATTAGAGCACAATAAATATAGTACATCATTTTACACAGATACACAGAAGGTGATGGCAGATAAGGACCGAGTGGCCCACCTAGTCTCCCCCTTTTCCCTACCTAATGCATTACCGTGGACCCTAATTGATCTATGGCTTAGCCTCTCTTCTCTATTGCTAGAGTACTCTTATGTCTATCCCATGCGTTCTTGAATTCCCCTACTGTTTTGGCCCCCACCACCTCCAAAGGGAGGTTCTAAGCATTCACTACTCTTTCTGTGAAAAAGTACTTCCTCACATTGCCCCTGAGCCTACACCCTCTAGCTTCATATCATGCCCCTTGTTCTCGTACACCTTCTTTTCTGAAAAATGATACCCTCCTGTACCTTGTTTATACCCCTGATGTACTTGACTGTCTTTTTTATTTAATTCCATTTTTTTTTCTCTTTTTGTCACCTCAGTCTGCCAGCTAGCCCTCTTTATGTCCTGGCCCTCTCAGCCCTGTCATCCACCTTCCTTAGGACTGGGCTTTACTCCGGAACATCTCCCACAGACTATGCCTGGCACTAATTCTGTTTTTATACATTGTAACCTACCTCCTTTCCCCCAGGACACAGCTGTATACAAGCCGTTTCTGCTCAGTTTGCCTACCTGACCAAATATTTGAATAAATGAGCAAATATGAAGTATATTTCTTTACTACCTGGAGACGCTTTTTGAAGTCCGATCTTTTCATTGATTAACCTTGATACAGAATGGCCACCCAGGCATAGTTGAGATGTAGTGAACTGTGAATAAGAATTAGGATTTGCTGAAGTATCCCTTAAGATGTTCAGGGTTCTTTTTTGTGGTTAAAGATTTTTATTGTTTTCAACATTGTGACACAACAATACATTCTTACAGCAGACAGTTAATATATCCTGACTGCAGAAACAGGGAAATACTGTGGATTGGTGGAGGCCCCCCTACTTAGACGTACAACAGCTGCCTGCTAAGTTCTATTTACAGGTGGTATCCAAAAGCTGGCATCACTATGTAGTAAAAACAAAAAGGCTGTAAGGGACCTACCTGGTAAGACCCAGAGTATCCACTCTACGAGGTGATTCTCCCTAAAGAATGTATGCTAGCCATAGTGCTCACCTGGTAGTGCGCTGATCTGCAACAAAAACAAACGTAACACACACAAAGCATCTTGTAAAACATAACCTGGGTTGGTAACAGTGATTGATCATAAATATACATTGTTTAAATAGTTGTCAAAATAGGGTACTAGGCCATGGAGTTCTACTGACATGCCCCTCGTCCAAAGGGTTTGTAGTGCTCATGGGGAGGAAAAGTGCCTGATAGGTTCAGTTTAGCTGATCCCCTCTCTAGGCTTCAGGAAGGTAATAAACGGCTGCCATAATGTAGTGAATTGGGGGAGGGTATTGGCCACGACGTGTGTCATTCGTGACAAGTTAGCCACCTGTGTGAAAGCGTTGTGAATTTCTGTTTCTGAGGGTACCTCCTGCGACCTCCGTCTACAGAGGAGGAGTCACTTGGTCTGCATACTGAGGATAGCAAACCATTTCTGGTCATGCGAGTTGAGATGTGGGGTACTTGTGTGAATGCCTAGCAGCATCACACCTGGTGATGTAGGTATTGGCTTTTGAAGGATTTAGGAGCCCAGAGCACATACTCATTGCCACAATAGCTGGATTAATGGGCACTGCCAAATTATGTGTAATAGGTCTCCATTCACCCCCTTACACCTCCAGCAGACATCATCCTGGGTCAATTTGGCCCTTTGTAAAACCACCGGGGTCTGATACCGTGAGTGGATGATCTTGTTCTGTATTAGTACACTCCTGGTATCGGGGTATGCCCTGTGCACCAGCTTTAGACAGGGATTCCACTCCAGCTCCAAGATTGGGGTTCCCAGGGCTGTTTCCCCACTTGGTTTTAGAGGCCAGGGATTGTAAAGGGAGACTAGACCATAGTGCTGAGTATAAACAGCTGGTTTGGTCCCTTTTTAGGGACAACCAGTGAGCAAGCGGTGTGGAGAGTTTCAGGAGCGTTCTTTCGGGAATTGCTGGTGACAGCACTCCTTAGCTGCTGGAAATGCCAAAAGTCCTTTGAAGGGATCATATATGTATCCCTCAAGCCTTGGAAGGAGTCTAACGAGGTAGAGCCCATGATATATAAGTCCTGGAGGCACTTCATACTTGCCTCGTCCCAGGATGGGCCAGTGTATGGGTTTTTTATCCACCGTGATTTCTACATTCCCTCAGTGGCATTAGGCCCATTGGGGTGGGGTTGATTTTCAGTTTCTTGTGGAGCTTACTCCAGTATTTCAGAAAGGGGCCAATCATGGGATGGGAATGGATCCCCCTAGGAGGGCAATTGTACAACAACAGGGGAAGGTGTGCCACCTTACAGTGTACCATTTCCATGCCCAGGCATTGGGGAGCACTCTGGCTAGGGTCGGTGAACCACTTGAGTGTTTGGGTAGTCTGGAAGGTCCATTTGTACCCCTCGAACCATGGGAAGCACCATCCCCCTTCAGACCAGTGGGACATCAACTTATTTCTACTGTACTTTGATTTTTTTGCCCTCCCAGATGAAAGCCCCCATTGTGGAATCAAACTTCTTGAGCCACTGAGGGGGAAGTTTTAAATGGACATGTGATAGTAGGTACATAATCTTGGGGTCAGTGACCATTTTAATGGGCAGTATTTTGCACGCCATGGTCAGATGGCGTGCCCTCCATCTGTCAAGCTCCGTACGGATGCTGGTGAGTAAGGGTTTAAAAATCTAGCTCCCATAACCTGTTTAGATCTGGGTTTATGCAGATACCCAGATATGTGATGCCCCCTGGTGACCAGCGGAGACTGTGAGCCGTGATCATGTTGGGGTTACTTTTGCTGTTCAAGGGGAGGACCTCTGTCTTTTTGGTTCGGCCTTAGGCCGGAGAAGATGGCAAACTCCGCAAGGGTGTGTAATAGTGGGCGAATAGCGACAGTAATGTCAGCCAGTGGAATCAGAAGATCATTTGCATACATAAGAGTGCTGTACTCCACCCCATCCCCCCATTAGTTACCCCCTGAAAAGTAGGATTCTGTCGGATTGCCGCGGCTAGGGGTTCTGCTAGTACGAAGAGCAGTGGTGACAGCGGGTAATCCTGGCATGTGCCCCTGCCTAGAGGAAAGGGGGGATAGCTTAGAGTTAGTGAGGACTCTTGCAGTGGGGGACAAGTAGATTGCTCTTACCCAGGATTTAAAACCTTTCCCAAATCCCACTGTGGCTAGGACTTGTTGCACAAAGTCCCACTCAAGGGAATCAAAGGCTTGCTCAAAATCGATTGCTATAGACGCAGCTGGTGTGGGAAGGGTTTGGGCCTTGTATATCAGATTAACCAGCGACCTGATGGGATCCGCGCTGTATCATCCCTTTATGAAGCCCACCTGCAATGGATGAATGAGGGCTGAAAGGAGGGGGTTAAGCCTGTTGGCGAGTATTTTAGCCAGAATCTTGCAGTCTGCGTTCAGCAACGATATAGGCCTGTAACTGGCCACTTTCAGGGGGTCCTTTCCCTTTTTTGTGAGAACTGTTGTTATGGCCTCCCTGAAGGAGGGAGGGCACCAACCTCCAGTGCCTCTGTGTATACCTGTTGAAGGATCGGGGTGATTATGGGTTGCAGCATTTGCCAGATTTCCAAGGGAAGCCATCCCCTCCTGGAGCTTTGCCCTTCCTTGGGGATTTCAGCATGCAGGCCACCTCAGCTGAGGTCAGGGGGGCAACTAGGTCTAAGGCCTGCTGTTTTGATATGGTAGTGAGGTGTTGTGCCTGCAGGAAGGGGAGAACTCCTTCAGCATCTGGGCTTCTAGAAGAGGTATAAAGTGTGGCATAGAAATCAGCCATCACCTGGTTGATGTCCTCAGTTTTAAGTTGGACTACTCCCTGTTTATCAACCAGCGCAGCAATGTGCCTTACAGCTTCTGTTTCAGCCGGTATGCGAGGACTTTCCCACCTATCTCCCCTCCCTCCCCATATTTGTGTCTGAGGCATATGATTGAGACTTCTGCCTTCCTGGATAGCAGTTCATTTTCTTCCATCGTCAGGGTGGCCACGTGTCGACTGATCCGGGTTTGGAGCGATGTACTTTTGGGGGATTTAAATTCCCTTTCCGCCTCCTTTCATTGATTCTTCAGTTCCTGGAGACTGAGTTCCCGCTTTTTCTTTCTTCTGTGAGCATAGCTTCTGATTGCCTCCTGGAGGGTGGCCATAAATGCCTCCCATGAGGTAGCAGCAGAGGTGTCTGCAATTGGGTTGTTTTGAAAATATGCAGTGGCCTCTTGCTGCAGTCATGTGGCAAATTCAGGGTCTCGCAGAAGTAGGGGGTCCAGTCTCCTGGACGGGGACGCAGCAAGGGGGTGGGCCCCATGCGTATGTCAGTTGGACCGGTGCATGGTCATAAATGACCAGTGAAAGGATGGTGGTGTCCACGGTGCTTTGGGTGATGGCTGGGGAAGTGAGCCAAAAATCGATCCGGCTGTGGATGCTAGACAGGGAAGTGAAATGAGTAATCTCATTCCTTAGGGTGGAAAATTCTCAAAATGTCTGAAAGGCCCATATCCTTCTACAGTTGTGCAAGAGCATGGGCACCCCTTGAGTGGGGTTCTATGTTGGAGGGGCATGTATCTAGGAACAGGTCAAGGGTTAAGTTAAAATCTCCCCCCAGAAGCAGGGGGAGGCCAACCAGTGCAGCCTCTCCTAGTTGCTGAGCTAACCTGTGAAAGAAGGACGGCGAGTCTTCGTTAGGACCGTAGATGTTGCCTAGCAGCAAGGGTCCCTCTGGCGTATCCATCAATGCTATGACCCACATACCGTTTGGCTCCTTAAACCTCTTCCTAAGAGACCAGTGCAGGTTTTTATGTATAAGTATTGCCACTCCCCGCTTTCGCAAGTGTGCTGACGCATGATTGATCTGGCCCACCCAGTCCCTCCTTAGCCTATTCTGATCTCCCTCGATCAGTTTGGTTTCCTACAAAAAGGCCACCACTGCTGTCAGCCTCTTCAAATGCGCGAGCACCTGCTTCCTCTTATTGAGGGTATTAAGTTCCCTCACGTTCCAAGTAATGCGTGACACGTCACCCATAAGGATGTGAAAGCAGGTACACTCTTAAGGAGTATGTTAAAGAGGACGAGGTTGAGTGCAGGGCAGTAGCCCCACACTGGGGACCTGGGCTGTTTCTGTGAGCGGGGCATGCATTGGGGACAGTAAGTGGCACAACCCGATCTATACCAACTGATACATAGCCATTACAAATAATATCCTTCATGTGTGAATGAACAACAACATTAAACAAACAATGAAACTATATACAACGTTAGATACATTCCTGTCATTTGGGAAGTGCAGAGGCATCACGGCAGTTGCCCTCTCCAGGTGCAGGCCTACCTCTATTCCCTGGGTACCATTACTAAGCACTGAGCTCTGGTACTCAGTACTACTGAGTCCAGGGTGGGGGGAACCCCTGGAGTGCTGCAGGTTCGATATAGTGAACCTTGGTTTGTAGCTCAAAATTGACTTCCAACCTTGAGGGAGGGCTGTAGAAGAGAGGGGTAGAGGTTGAGGAGACACAGTTTAGGAGGGATGGGGAGGGGGATCTGTCTCCGCCAGTTGCTAGGGTGTGGAGAAAGAACCAGGGGGAGGGGGTAAGAGCCTGTCTGTTTACTGCAGAGGAGGTTGCACTATATGCTTAGGTGCATAGGGTCTCCTCCTCTGTGTGCAGAGCTCTGTGTAACAGAACTTTGTAAGGGGAGGCGGTACAGGAGAAACTCCACATCCCTGGTCTCTTGCGTGGAGAACTCCGAGGGGTGAGAGAGCTGGAGGTCCAGTATCGTGGGCTATTTTTGTATGCCTTGGGAGGGTGGACCCGTGAATATCGGGGATCACGGGAAACCTGATCTGAGGGTGCTAAAATGACAGCTGCCCATTTCTGCCTGGTTCTGGTTCACTCCCCAGGTGTGCTGCATGCAGTAACTGGGCACCTTGCCCTCCCTCCTCCCTCAGGAGTGCCCCTCTGTCCTACCATGTAGGGCCTGTGTGGAGCATCACAAGTACTGTGCCATACCCCCCAGATTGCAAGAGTTGCATACCTTACAGTCGGCTTCTGGATAACTGAAGGGGGGAAGGAGGGTCGCTGGCAAACCGGAGTGTGGTTTGTATAGAGAGAGCTCAGCGACCCTCTCCCCTGATTTTGGCAGAGCCGTGTGGCTGTGTTGGCCCTTGTGATATCCCTCCGGGTGTGGGAGCAGGGCATGTGGCTTGAAACCAAGCCGTCACTTGGTGGGGGGGCAGGCTGCACCTTTAAAGAAATCTAGGCCCAGGCTTGGCCTTACCTAGGCAGCCCAGACAGTCTGGAGGTACAGCTTGAGCTACGCCCCCAGAAACCCCTGCCCAAGTCAGCGGTAATCAGAGGCACAGAGAAATTTTACTGGTGATATGTGCTTCGGCTGTGAATTAAGAGAGCAAGAGAGGAGTCACTGGGAAACAAGAGTATAGTTAAGTCAGTCGAGCTGAACGACCCTCACCCTTGCAGCTGGCTCTGTTCACCCCTGAAGATTCCCTCCTGATGTGGGAGCGGGGCAGTAAAAAAAATGCCAATCAGCAATGCTGTGGATACTACAGGCTTGGGAGGGGGAGGTGCCTTGCACTACTTGGGGGACCAGGAGGCTTGGCTGGCCTGCTCAGAAGTCCACGCGGCCAGAGATAGATGTGTAGGTGCGCCCCCCAAGTAAAACCCTTTCCCCTCCCATCCCCAGCCTGCATCAAATAACAAGGAAAGAAACTGCAAAATGAACCGTTTACTTATCTGACCCTGACGATCGGTCCAGTGAGTGTTGAAGGCCTGGGACGGCCTGGGTTGGGCTGCTGCCTGGTTTGCTGCTTCTCGGTTGGGCTTCCTGGTGCATGCAGAGTCTCGATCCATCTGTGGAGGTGGTACTGGAGCTGCTGGTCCTGGCGGCAGTTGTTGCAACAGGTCAAGGGGCTGGCTGACTCAAGGGAGTCGGGAGACATTCCACTGGAGCCTTAGAGGTCTTCTGATACTGCTTCGGGGTTCTCGGACATAGGGCCTCATATCTGTTTTCGGAGCAGTATTCCTGCAGTGGGTCGGGCTCCCCAGTTTCCATCTTGCAGCACTCGGGGGACTCGCTGAGCCATCTGTCGGAGGGGTGCTCCCTCTTTGCATGCCTTCTCGGGGCGTTTCGCTTTCTGTTGTGTTTAGTGGGAACCTCCCTGGGAGTGTCCAGGCTCTCCATCCAGTCCTCCTTACTCTCGTTCTGGATGAGCGACGACCTGTCCAACCTACTGGAGGCCTCTCTGGGGTAGACTTGCTGATGGGCTGGGGAGCTCAGTTCCTTAGGCCAGGTGTGCTTCAAGAAGTCCATAACGGCTTCAGGAGAGGCTAAAGTTAGCGGGACCCCATTGTGCTCGACCCTCATGGAAGCCGGGTTATCGCATGGAGAAGGAAAGTCCTATTCTATGCATAAAATGCCTGGTCTCCATGTAAGCTTTTCTCCTGTCCGACAGGTCTTTAGAAAAATCATGGTAGACACTAATTTTGTGCGAGTGCCACACTACCTGCTGCTGTTCCCTTGCTCTGGCCATTATCATGTTTTTTACCCTGAAGTCCATGAATCTGGCTATTATAGGATATGGCCTGTCCTGAGGCTTAGGCATTGGAGCCAGGGAGCGATGTGTTTTCTCCACCTGGGGAGGGTGAGCTGTGTCGAGCTTAAACATTTAGATTAGGGCATTCTGCAGGAAGCTCTCCATGTCTCTAGATTCTGCCCTTTCCAGAAAACCCAAGAATATTAAATTGTTCTGACGACCCCAGTTTTCGAGGTCATTGAGCTTGCTGTGCATCTGTAGGATGGTGCGCTGCCCATCCCTCAGGGCTGAAGTCAAGTGCTGAACTTTAATGTCCGTGGCATGCACCTTCCTTTCAGTTTGGAAGATTCTTGCTTCCAGTGTTTGAACCACCTGTGTATTTCTGTTTGTTGCAAGCATTACCTGGGCCATTTGCTCCAGTAAATGACCAAACATAGCTTCCACTGAGGGATTTCCACATGTTGCCGGCTGCTGCTGCACCATGCTTATGATGAAAGTAGGCCCCTCTCCGGCATGCCAGGAGCTGAGTCAGATTACCGGCTACAAACTGCTGATTGGGCTAAAATAGGTAAATATTCTGAGTCCTGATGTTCCTTTTACCCACTATAGCAGTTTGTAAACTGATATAGCCGTGAATAAATAAAGGATTTAGATGGATTTATCCTCTTGGTTGATGAGTCAGTATACTAAGCTGCCATGCTGGTAGGCGCCCCTAGTGGCAGTCCTGTTTGGGGCTCTTTAAGTAAAAGACATAGTTTAATGAACATTCGGAGAGGCCAGTGCTAAATGCTTTACTAGCAGTCCTGTAATTGTGTGTTAATGACATAGTTAGCCAGTCTGAACACTTGCAATTGCAGCATTCGGAGCTGTGTATAATAGGCCTGTATGCAGCAGTCCAGAGTCAGGGCAGTAAAAGGGGTTATGGGTGCATCCTGACTTATACTGACAACCTTGGGCCGTAGCAAGCATCCTGTATTTTGAGGGTTTCATTCTGAAGTAGCCAGGGAACATGATGAAATGCGGTAACTTTTTATCTGTTAATCCAGTGTTGGTTTTGGTTGTGGTTTTTGTGTTTTTTTTTTTTGTTTTTGATGATGATGGTTTTTTTTTTAAGTAAGCCATAGAAGTAAACAACCCGTAATTCGATTGTAGTACTTATTTAGTTGAGCCAGGGATAAAGCGCTCATGTAATATATTAAATAAAGTAAATGTTTGATCCACAGAGTTTAACAGCATTACTGTATGGTAAGCGTTTACACATGAAGAGTATATAGGTGAAAGCTGAATTACTGTAACTCTGTCATATTTAATTAAGTATGCAATTTCTTTCAATAGCATAAAGGATTACTGTGAAAGGGGGCTTTAATCCATTCACAGTAAAGATCTAATATACTTAAGCTGTAGGGGAATTATATTTTCTAACCTTCAACAACCTTTCTCTAAAATTAATTTTTAATAAAGAGGCTTTTCCAGTTTATTAGAAAAAGTGCATATCCAGTTTTTTATTAAAGATGTATATTATCCCCATTTTTCTTAGCAAAAAATAGCATTTTAAAATCCAGATAAAACATCATATTATTTAAGTGGTCAGTCCAACAGGCATCACAGATAAGTGGAAAAGGCCCCCAGGGATAAGTTATGGTTTTTAGTTTACTCTTCTGATGAGGTGGCTTTTCCTTGTGGAAAGTCTTTGTTGCAGTTTTAAGTGCAAAGCATTGTCTTTCAATGAATATATACTGCTATTTAAGATGAAAAAGCTAATCTTGGTTTCCCTAATATTGTACTGTAGACATCCTAGTATTTTTTACGAGGGTTGGCAGAGCGTAGGTAGAAGGGGATATTTGCACTACTTCTGCAATGCAGTGAACATTGGACTGAAATCCGCACAGAACCGCAAGACAGCATTGTTTAGGAAGGAGGCAGTGTGACGCTACAGTTACATTGAAAGCAAGACAGATGCTTACTAAGCAACCAGTTTCTGCTGTACTCTGTTGGGCAAAATACAGAGATTCAAATCAGAACTCTACTGTTTTGTCTGATAAGCAAACAGTAACATCCTCGCTCTCTGATCCAGTCAAACCCACTCACCCCATTTCAGCATTACTGTGCACTCTTTTTGGTTAACCACTATGAAACTCATTCCAGCAGTGTTTCCCCTTGAAACATGTATGCATGCAGTGCACATTACATCTTCATTACATAACGTACTTCTGTTTTGAGCCCCCATATTTTTCTGACATTCCCATGTTTCCCACCATCATTAAAGTACAGCCCTGGTCCCCAGTATTGTTACAGCTGCAGCATTTAACATAGAAATGTAGAAAATGTTGACTAAGAAAGATCTTTCGGGGCCATCCAGTTAGTCAGGTAGTGCCCATTTGTGGAATCGCACAGAAGAAACATTGAAGGAAAGGAGAAGTGGAAAGAAAACAAAAAGTGTGGAAAGAGACAGAGTAAGGACTCCAATAAAGCAACGGGAGAAAAATCAAAGAACTGGAACGGGGGTATTATGTATCATGTCCACACTGAATTGCTTAGCTTTTCAATTTTTGCGTAGGAAACGGTCGTGTGTATTCATTTTGTTTAAAGGTAGATACTGTATGTTTTTTTGAGAAGGGGTGTGGCCAGCAGCTGACAGAGCAGGACATGTTTAGGTGGGGCTCCAGTTCAGCAACTTTCAGTCGATGAAATTAACAACTTGAAACCAAGCCATTTTGCAAAAAACGACCTGCTTTCGGTAACACTCTTTGAGCTGCGTAGAACAATATAATTTTTTTAGATATCGATGATGGGTAAGCGCCAGGAGGCAGTTGAGCAGGATGGTGGGAAGAACAGGATGACCAAGCAGGCAGAAACAGCGGGTGCTGGCGGCCTGTGTTCTGAGGCCGGCAGTGGAGAGTCAACGAATGCAGTGTTTTTAATAGCAATCAGAGACTTTGATGCAAAAATGGAGAGTGTAAACAATAAATTCTCCATGATGGAGTGCAAACTAAATATTGTATCCACGGAGGCACAAAAATAAGGGAAACTACCACTAACTCAGCTATAGCAGTTACTGGCATAATTGCCAAAAATGATCTTAAGGTTCTGTTTAGAGCACCTGAAAAACGGGGCCAGAATGGGGCATTTTAGTTTGCTTGCAGTGAAGGAAGACGACAAGGGAGAAGGTTTACTGGTGTTTACTCAGGGTTTCTTGGAGCAGAGCTTGGGACTTTGTCTGGGGAACCAGATTATGAAAACCTACAGGATAACACCACATCACAGTCCCAACACAATGAAGCAGCCAAGGACAGTCCTAATTGTGACTGCCTGCCCATAAGGAACAGAATCCTGGGTGACGCCAGAAAGAAAGGACCATTAGCTGCAGCAGGTGGATAACTGCTTAATTTTTTTTTTTCCTGATCTAAGTTTTGCTACTAGAGGAGGTAAAGTTTTGATGCAGTTTGGGAGGGATTAAGGACTCTGAGGGTAAGCCATACATTGAACTCCCCTGCTCAACTGCGAATTACTTATGCTGGCAAAAGTTTATTTACATTGATCCCTCAGACAGGTAAGTGTCCAGAAGCTATAAAAATTGACTCTGTTTTATTTATTTATTTATTTAAGATCATATAGGAATTACAACCCTTTGAGTCATAGACTTGTTTCCAAAGGCTCCACGTCATGTACAGAGTAAAACATACATTAGTAAAACACAGAAGTGTTACAATCGAGTGCAGTTTGGTCAGCAATTACAGGTGTACATTAAGTATAAGAAGGTACAGTAACATATGGAGGTTGGTAAGCTATCAAGGCACAGAGGATTCTAAATACATTGTAGAGAGGAGCTGTCCCAAGGGGACATTAGCAATGCAGTCCTATACAAGTAGTAGCTAAAGAACAGCAGTAAAACACATTGAATAATATACTGGAGTGCAGCCTCAGGGGAGATATTGTCAAAAAACAGTCCTATACAAATAGTAGCTAAGAACGGTGGCAGCAAGCATATATGCACAATACTAATCAGAAGTGGTACAAATTAAGCTGCCTCAGGAGAGACATAAAACAAGGCAGGCAAGACCCCAGACTCTAGGAGGCAACAGTGCCTAGGACTATGCCTAGAGGGCACACTAACAGCTGCGGGAGAATAGGATGTGATTTTTTAGCATAACCTTAAAAGGGCCAGTTTTGGTAGTGGAGGTGATGGCAGTGGGGGAGGGCATTGTACCAGGAAGGGGCTCTGAAGGGGAAAGATCTATGCGCTAGAGAGGCCCTAACCCTGGGGACCTGACATATAGTCTTGGTCTGATGCGTGTGGCAGCAGCAGGGGTGGCCTTGTATAGGGATGCAGAGACCCCAGGGGGGACAAGACCAGAAGGATTGTTTTAGCAAGGAGGCATGACTGACATTGAAGTCTCTCGTCAAGAGTAAGCACATTGGTTAGGGAATAGAGGGTACAGGTGTGAGTTTGCTTGTCTGATCCAGACAGGAGCCAACATGCCTTATTAATGGCAAGTTGGATTTTGTTCAATGCAGAGGGATCAGCTGCTCCGTAAGTTGTGAGCCAATAGTCCCCAAGCGACAGGAGTGAGGCGGAGGGCCTCTGGTGGCAGGCAGTCCATTTACGGCAAAGGAGAGTAGGTTGATGTGCTCGTGGAAAGAGAGGCTAGACTCAAATGTGATGCCCAGGTATTTATAGGTGGAGACTTGGTCACGTGGGTGGAGTGAGTTAGAGAGGATCTTTAGGGGGAGTCCTTAGCCTTGTTTTGCCGGTGGGAAAAAAGCATGGTCTTGGTTTTTTTGATGTTTACAACTAGTCAGTGGTCAGTGAACCAGTTTTCTATTTGATTGAAAGAGCTGTGTAGGGAGGATTGGAGTGCAGTGGGGGCAGGTTGGGAGGCGAAGAGGACAGTATCGTCAGCGTAAAGTAGTACTCTACCTGAGCAGAACCTGGCTAGGGCATTTAGATAGATACTAAAGAGTAATGGGCCCAGGATCGAGCCCTGGGGGACACCAGAGTGTACTGTCTGTATGCTAGAGAGGGTGTTGTGGATTTTAACACATTGGGACCTAGACGACAGATAGCTGGTGAACCAGGAAAGAGGACCAGATGAGAGGCCAGTCTGTTGGAGTGTGTTCAGTAGGAGGGGGTGGGAGACCGTAATGAAGGCCTTAGGTCGATGAAAATAGCCCCAGCAAGGTGTCTCTTGTCCAGGGCAGAGTGAAGGAAGTTTGAGAATTCCGTGAGGGCAGTAGTCGAACTGTGGCCAGATCAGAATCCATGCTGCTCACTGCATAGCAGGTTGTGGGTGACAAGGTACTCCGTGAGTTGATTTGATAGTATTTTTTTCCTAGGGCTTTGGAGGGCGGAAGGAGGATGGAAATGGGTCGGTGGTAGTTTGGGTAGGAGCTGTCACCACTTTTTGATATGGGGTTATGACTGCTGTTTTCCAAGCGGAATGAACTGACCAAGACACAGGGAGCGGTTTAGGAGTTCTGTGAGAGGGGTAAGGATGGAGTCAAGGACCAGGCTAAGAATTCTTTACTGTCTCGGAAGAGGCTACCGCCTCAGAGGGTGAGGCCTGAGTCTCTAATTGCTGTTATAATTGTGTGCTTAAGTTACAGGCTCAGCCAGACTACATGCACTGATGTTTACCTTAATTTAAATGATTCCTTTAATACTATATACTGAACTGTAGCATGTTGGGGACTTCTTATATGCACCCTTGCTTGCAAAACAAGATCATAAAATATGTTTGGTTTTCACTCTCAGTGGGTGGTCTTTTTTTTAGCTTCTAAAGAATCCTGAGCAGGGCAAAATGACTGTTGCCTTGTGGCAGAGTGAACGGCACACAGCAGTTTTATCCCCTTCTACCTGGCCTTCTCACACTCTTAATTGCTAAGGGCAGATGCTAGTCACTGTTGTTTGTGGCTGTAAGCAAAATTTCTATTACTAACCTGTTAACACTGTAGGGAGGTTATATTCCAGATATATATATATTTTTTGTTACTGCCAAAGGTTTAGTGGGGTGACTGTACTCTTGGTACCAGCAGTTCCTTTTGGAGATGATGCAGGAGCTGAGTCTTCACCATTTTACAGGTCGCAATACTGCTACCCTGGCGCTGTCATTCCTTGGAGAATACAGCAGTGACAGTGCTGTCATCCCCTCATTGTCCCAACTGTTCATGGAGGAATCCAGGAAAGTGTGGCTCCATCCCTTTGCCCCTTCTCCAGCCCATAGGGACATGCAGTGCAGGTATTGCACTCCCATAGGGTCTCCAAGTTCTATCCCTCATCCCACCTCAGGGATTCTGGTGCTGCAGACCTCCTCTGGGCCTGTGCACCATATGCATGACCACTCCCTCCCTCCCCCAAAACCATTGACACGGACTCTGCGGAGATGGATGCTTGAGGCAGGTGAGTTTTTGTGGCGGCACGCAACATGATGTGCATTTTTGCACATCAGGCATCATATGATTAGCACCTGTGGGCGCTACGAAGTCAACTCTTGGTGTCCATGCCAGCTTGTGAAGCAACCAGGTGAGCCATTCACCTTTCCACCCAGGGTGTGGAGCTGGCAAGGCACCAAACAGGAACATTATAATGTCAACAGGGTAGCTTCCCAGGCTGATGGGTACTGCAGTCTGCATTCAGCGGGCAGTGTGGCTTCGCCTCTCCCGGTTGGCACCCTAGCCTGGCATAGTGTATGCAACTCGCACTACCAGGGGACTCATTTCTTCTCCTGTAAGGTCAGGCATGCGTTGTCGGGGTGCCTTCCTCTTGCCAGGCCATGGAAGCCTCCAGCTGCCCCGACCAGTCTCTGGTCCTGCCGAACTTGTTGGAACCCCTGCCCTCCTGTGGTTATCCATGACAGAGGGCTGAGGGAAATGTTTGTTCCCTCAGGGTGGACCAACTCTTCCTCTTTTGGGGAAAGATTGGTGTACTCTAACCCATATGTGGGAATGAATGGTAAAAAATTGATTCTTGGAAGATATAAAAATTACGCACTCACTGTAATTTTTGATCTTCTAGAATATCATCACCCATTCATTCACATGCCTGCCCACCATCCCCTGCTACTGTAAGAGTCAGGGCATTGGGCAGCTCACCCTGGTTTGGGCACTTGGCACCTTCTTGCCACTCCTTCAAGACTCTTCCTTCCCCTAGAGGGATAGCTCTGTCTTCCTAGCTGGAATTCAGCTCCCTTGCCCTTTCTAGTCGTCTGCTTTTTGCTTATGTTTAAAAAAAAAAAAAAAAAAAAATGGTATAGGGTTCCCCTTTTTCCTTAACAAAAAAAAAGAGAAGGTCTCCGCACACACAAAAAAACGAGAAGCATTTTCCCAAAGTCTCCCCCCCCCCCAAAAAAAAAACTTTTTTCCAGCTTTTTAAAAACACCTTTTTGTCTCCCACTATCTGTCCCTCCAGGGAGGTTAGTTGGTACCCACTGAAGCTGTGGTGCCTTTGTTTTAACCTGGTAGATCCTCCAGCCTCTGCCATCTAGTTGAAAAGCCTCGCTGTTAGGCACAGCTTTCACCTCTGATTTCTATGAGGAAAGATGCTAGGGAGTGTTTGGTGTTCTTGCTCTGTTTTTCTCAGCCTGTCCAGCTGCATACTGCCCCACACCTAGGTGCTGGCTCTTTTTCTTACCTTTCTCCTTTCTCTTCACTCTCTGGAGTGGCAATAGAGTAATTGCAGTGTTCCTGGTCTTCTCCAACCATTCTCCTATCTTAATGGATTTTGCTTTAATCCTAGCTTTTTGTTCTCAGTGAGCACAAGATCCTTCCCTTAAATTGGCTTTGCCATTCTAGTCTCAGAAAATTTGTCTGGATTTCTCTCTTCAGAACAGCCAGAGCTGTATGCCAGGGTTGGTGCCCTTCCTCCACCTTCCTATCCAGGTGGATAATAGGCTGTGGCACGTATACCCGCTACCCCTGTGCCAGTTAGGCCCTTAGTTTCTCTAAGTTGGTAGTCAGGTTTTATTATTTTTATGATTTTATATCCTATATCCTTTTCCTGTCCCTTTGGGATAGGAGTCTATAACCCTCTGTCTATTTTTTTCTTCCACTGAGGAAGGTAGGGGGCTGGCGTTGGTTACTGGCCAACCCATGAGCACAGTGTAACTAAGTCTACCTTGTGGGTGGTGTCAGCACCGACATCAGTTCCATAGGCTGCAAAAGACTTTCCTCCTGCTGGGTCCTGACACCTCCGGCTTAGACCCATGAGTGGTAAAGATATTCTGGAAGATCAGCAATTACCTCTAATCCCACTACTTCCTGGTACCAAAGAAATTGGGGAGCATGTACCCCATGCTTGACCCCAGAAATCTGAACAAATACATGGATCGAGAAAAATTCAAGATGATTTCTCTAGGCTCTTTGCTACCCTACCTGAAACACCGGGACTGGCTAACATCACAAGATATGCAAGACACATATCAGCACATACTGGTCCACTCCAGCCACTACAGGTTCCCTCAATTCTGTGTAGCAGGGCAGAGTCCTACCCTTTAGGCTTTGCTCAGTGCCGTGAGTTTTTACAAAGTGCTTTGTAGTACTCCGCACCTCAGAAAGCTAGGACTCCCAAGTCTTCCCATATGTGGACAACTGGCTAATTCAAGCTCATTCAAACCGAAGATGGAGTGGGCAGTGGCAGCTTCCTCTCAGTTCCTAATGACTGTGGGAGTCCTGCTGAACCCCACGAAGTCTCAGCTGGATCCTTCCCAAGAACGACTGTTCGTAGGAACTGTTCTGGACACAACCCAGGTTTGAGTCTTCCTCCCAGAAAGCAGACTACAAGCAGTCTTGCAGATGGCATGATACATCGAGCGCACGACTGTGCAAGCCCATTTCATGCTATACATGCTGGGCTTAATAGCCTCCTCTGGCACGGCTGCACATGAGGATAACTCAGTGGATTCTCAGTACACAGTAGTCACAGGCATCACACCCTCAAAACTGTCCCATTCAGGTGACCAGACCACTCATGAGGTCCCTGATGTGGTGGTAATTGAAGGACAGCCTCCTTCAGGGCTTCACCTTCTCCCAACTGGAGCCAGAGGTGACCCGCCCCACTGATGCTGCTCTGTTAGGGTGGGGAGCCCCGCTGCCAGCGCCTTCAGACACAGGATTGGACCCATCAGAGACGCATCTCTGCATCAGTGTGCTGGAGATGCGAGCAGTTCTATACTGTCTGAAAACTGTAGTGGACTTGGTCAGCCGGAAGACAGTTCTCCTCACAGACAGCAAGTCTGTCATGTACTGTATCAGCAAAAAGGAAGGTGATAGGAGTGTGGGAATGGTGCCCCAAGCAGGGGATCCTGCTCTAAGCAGTCTACCTGCCAGGAGTCCAAAACTCTCTAGCAGTCGAGCTCAGTCACACAGAGGCCAAACCTTAGGAGTGGTCACTAGCACCAGACTTAGTGAGATCACTATTTGATGAGTTAGGCACTCCAGATGTGGACCTTTCTGTGTCCCCACTCAACGCCAGACTGCCTCAGTTCTGCTCCAGAAGTCCAGGACATGGCATTTTCTGTCAGGATGCATTCAGACTTCCATGGCAAAATCTGTTTCTGTATGCATTCCCTCCAGTCCCTCTCATCCAGAGAATATTGTTTAAACTGGAGGCGCATGAGAGCAAGATGATCCTGGTGGCCTCCTGATGGCCTTGACCTTGGCAGATATGGTTTCCTCTGTTGAATCTACTTTCAGTCAGCAAACCGATGGTTCTGCCATTCCAGACGGACTTGTTGTCACAGAGTCAGCTGATCCATCCCAGTCTGCTCTCCCTTCACCTCCAGGCCTGGCTCCTGAAGACATAGAAGTGAACAAGGTGTTTCAGAGGGTCTCTGAAATACTTTTAGCTGCGTGTAAATCTTCCAGCAGGAAGACATACACAGCCAGGTAGAAAAGATTTTCTGTGTGGTGCTCCAAAACCTCAGTGGGCCCCTTCAGTTGTCCACCTGACAAGGTTCTGAAGTACTTACTGGGCCTTTCTGATGCTGGCCTGAAGTATTCCATAGTTAAGAGCCACCTGCTGTATTTGCTATTTCAACATACCACGTACCTATAGGCACCCTCTACCTTGCACAGTTGACACTGTTTAAAATATTTCTCAAGAGTATTCTACACATAAGGCCTCCCATCTGGAAGCTGGTGACTTCCTGGACTTTCAACTTTGTGCTGAATATGCTCACTCACAAGCTGTTCAGGTCTATTGCAACTTATGACTTGAAGTTCCTAACTTGGAAAGCAGCATGTCTGGTGGCTATCACCTCTGCATGCAGAGCATCTGAAATCTGCTTTGGTCACAGATCCTCTGTATACTGTCTTCCATGAAGATAAGGTAGTTTTCTGTACACACCCCAAGTTTCTACTTAAGGTGGCATTGGAGTTTCATCTAAATCAAGCTATAATCCTGCCTACCTAGTTTGCCAACTTCCAGAATGAGGGGAAAGGACTCTTCACTCACTGGATGTTAAGAGGGTCCTATGGTTTTACCTGGAGAGGGCTAAGGACTTCTGGCAGTCCAAACAGCTTTGTGTCCTTCATTGCTAATCAAAAGGTACAGCATGTTACAATCAAGTTAATTTCTGCTTAGATTGTAAAATGCCTTCACCACTGCAGTGCTGTAGCTCAGGTCAAACTGAAGGGCAAGTTTCCTGCCCACTGCACCAGAGGAGTTGCCACTTCCCTGGCAGAGACACGCTTTGTGCATACTGGTGAAATTTGCAGAGCTGCAACTTGGAGTGCAGTGCATACCTTTACCAAGCACTACACCCTGGATGTCTGTGCCAGGCAGCATGCCACCTTTGGCAGGGCAATTTTGAATGGATTGCTCTCCTGAGTGAATCCTGAGCTCCAGCCTCCCTAGTCTGTGGGACTTTCTCTGAGCTTGGCAGTCTAACCCATAAGTGGGAATCAGTGGTGTGAAGATTGATTCCTGCAAGATATGAAAATTACGTACTTAACCATAATTGCTTGATCTTCCAGAATATCTTACTTCATTACCACACCCACCCACCATCCCCCGGACTCACACTAGTACTGTTATGTTGTGGTCTTCACCCTTTTGTACTTGGTTTGGGCAATGAAGACACAGTGTTACTGGGTTTGATGGCCCTTCTTAAACCAGCCACCAGGGCTATCTTATGCCCTTGCATCAAGTCCAAAGGTTACTCGTTAGGTTCATGCTGCTCACCTCCTCTGTTAAAAAAAAAAAAAAAAGTACTGAGGTGGTTAGGGGCTGGTGCCAATGTATACCAGCAGTGGAGTGTGGTGACACACATGCTAGGCCTCTCATGTCACCAGCCTCCACCAGAAACGTTCTGGCTCCCGTGGGGTCATAGTGCCTCCGGTTTAGACCCACAGGTGGTAATCAGTAGTTAAGATGTTCTGGAAGATCAACAATTATGATACATAGTTTTCATTTCTGCTAGTAGTAGTCAGTTCACATTCACATGACCCGCTCAACCTCCCCTGGCAAGGCATGCTTCGGATTTCTGTTCCAGCATGCAGATCCGAGTGCTAAGGGGGCAAAGCTGGAGAACTAGATGGTTGGGTGGTAGGATGAGTCAAGTTTCAAGACTGTTCTGATGACTGAACATGCTTAGTGGAACAGTGCCTATAGGGATATGAACTAGAGCTATGTTTACAATTAAGTGACCTGTATATCCCCAACATTCCATGCTGATATCACAGCTAAACTGTTTCCAGGCCACTGGCTTAGTAAGTTTTATTTTGGTTTCAACCCTAAGCCTTCCATTAACAGGGGGTTATCAGTTGTTTGATGCACATGAATTAGTTCCCCCTCTTACCTGCCTCTTTTCCTGGCTAAACATGTCTAGCTCCCTTAATCTCCTCTGATAGTTGAATTCTGATAGCCTTCCTGCTAATCTAGTCACCTTCGTCTGGGTGGTCCCTTTTTTCCCATAGGGAAAAAAACATGCAACCCCCATAGTACCATTGACTTGACATCAGAAAAGGATGATACCATCTGTCTGACAGCAGACTGATGGTATTATGAAATGGAACATTAATGAAAATTCACATGCAGGAGTATGCCTTTATTGTAACTGTTGCATACTGCAAAAGCCTACTTGTAGCAAAACTACAGAAGAAATGCTGGTGTGTCTCACAAAACATATCTAACTAATTGGATCCATATAATACAAAATGGAGTTGGCTCATCTACACAGCAGTGCTTCTGGTACCTGTGACCCAGGTTCAGGAACAACCTAAGGGCTAGTTTGGGGGGGAATTGAGCGTCCCAAAGGATGCTTTCCTTTCTGGGCAGAGATGGCAGTAAGCTTCTCAGCTATGCTGCTACCTGTGTGACCTCAGGTGGTGGTGCAGCTGAATATGCTTAGAGTGGGAGGGACATCATCTGGCTCTGGAAGTGCCGGCACACATTGTACACCTTCGAGCCCTTGGTGGCGGAGCAGGGTGATAAACCAATGCAGGAAATCCCTGGCCACATGCAGCATTTAGCTGGCACTCTAGGTACTCAACAAGTTGACTACCCTTACTCCTTCCTGCATAGAAGAATGTGCAGAGGGAGACTGTCAGCACCCCTCAAGGACCACCACATGGGGAGTGTGTCTTGTGTACCCCCAGGAAGGTGGTATAAGTGATGGAGAAGGTAAAAATGGGACAGGGAGTTGGCCAGGTAGATGAGGGACGCACCAGAGAGGCATATAAAGAAAATAATTTAAAGCGGGGCACTATCAATTCTGCTATAATTCCATCTCAGATTTCTGGTGACATCATAGAAACACTCAAGCTTCACTCTGGTGGCTCTGATGTCAACAGAATTGCATGACTGAATCATATATAGAATAATACATGGGATGGTGTGTATTCTGCAAGCAATAATACTCGACAGGGTGGGCGGTATTGGGCAATACCGGACCGCCCAGAAGTGTAATGAGGCCCGATCCGGTATTGCCCATATCACTCACCCTGGAGGGTATTATTGCGCTTAGAAAATGGGCTTCTTAGGTGTTTTTTTTAATAAAATAAGATTATAACATGTTTAAAAATAGTGGAAATACTTTGATTTTATTAATAAACTTAAGTTTGTGTAAAGTAGTCCCTTTGATGCTGTGTTTATCAGTAGCTATGACTAGATGGCGCTGGTACATTTTGTGATGGGTATTGGGTTGCAGATCATGCCCTCTCAGCTAGTGTATAAATTGAGCATCTGCCATGTCTGTTTTTCTGTGCCCCCCTCCCCACCCAGTAGATTATCATTTTTTTTTTTCTATTTCTGACCTTGTGTAAATGACTATGATCAGCAAAGGGATCACATTGTGAATTGTGTACCAAGACGTCGGGAACAGAGAACAGATGAACACCAACTGTGCTGGTATCCATTTCATTTTTTTTGGGGGGGGGGGTGGAGTGTTTAAATGCAGTGCAGCTTCTAGTGCTAAGTTTGGTTTTGTTTTTCGAGTTGGTGTCCTCGTTCATCTGTTGCCATCAGGAAGCATCTAAACGGAGGTTGAGTAGTGACAGGAGCATAGTGTACCAGGTATGACACTAGACACAGTGACTGTTATCAGGAGTGGGACTCAAGTTTGATTTTAGAAGGTGATTTTCATATTTTTTTAATAAATTTAACACTGCTTTATGCTTGGATTATTGTGTGGTGAGTCAGACACTGTCATAGTAGCGTTTAGCATGCGGCGATGCTGCTTCTACTTTGAACTGAGCAGGTTTTTTTGTCCTCAGTAATAATGCTTAGTGCCCGATGTGCTAGTGCTAATTTTTTTAGGTATAAAATACAGAGGGGTGCCAGCTAGGTTGGGTGGGGGGTGTCCCTCACTAAGCTAGGGGTAAGCAATGGCGGCTGCTGAATTTGAAAATTTGGGGTGCCCATGGATACTCTCAGTAATGGGGCACACTGAATTGGCACTTGTTTTCAGCGGGCGTCTATTGAGAGATACCCACCCGCTAAGATCGGGGTTCTAGCCAATCGGAAAGCTAGGATTTCCTTACCCATTTTCTAAGAGAATATAATTACTGGATCTTGTTTTTTTCCATAAGGGAAACACGGTTGTGTTTCACTATTGCGGCTCCCGCAGGTTGTAACAGTGAACACTACACTGTTTCTAGCTTTAATACATCTGCGCCAGGCCATGCTCTTCCTTCTTCAGTACCTGCCATCAACTGATGGAGACTTCACCGCCACTCGGACTCAGCAGTAAGTTCTTCAAAAAAAGTGCATTGAGCTAACATCGTTTAATCGAGCCTGCTTTTAGAAAAGGAAAAAGATTCCCATTTCTTACTGCTGGCACTTTGGACCGCGTACCACACTGAAACCCGACCAGTCTGCGATTGCACAGGAACGTTTTTTATTTTATTTAATTGCTGTGGTGAAAAAATTATACTCAGCAATTATATAAAATAAACATGGGGCTGTGTGTAAAACTCGAATTTTACACACACCCTCGGTGCTGGATGCTTAAGTAAACCTCTCGAGCTTCGCTCTTTGGGGTTTATGTAGCATCCAACACATTGGGTGCGTGTAAAATTCTCATTAAGCACACAACCCCATGTATTATTCTGTATGTTATACATGACTGCAGTCTCGTACCTATTACAAATGCGTTGATTGAACACTCTGATAGTAGTGTTCTTAGAGGTTCTAAACCGTAACAGCATCGATCTGACATCAGATTGATGCTATTACGACTTAGAACCTTGCAAACAGCAGCGTGTGCAGTTAACTGCTAGTGTCCTACTTAACTGCTGGTGCGTGTGTGTATGTTGTTGCTATGGTGATGGAGAGCGAGTGAAACTGACATACTGAAACTGACAAACAGAAGCTATGGCGGAGAGTGTTTCTTACAAAAACTGCACCCTCTCCCTTCAATGAGCCCACAATCATGTATTACAAAAAATAATGTATGGCAGTCCATCTGTTATGATGCCTACCACACCATCTTGGGGTTCTATGATGTCAGGAACCTCTCGAGCATCACTTGCGAGGTGTATGACGTTTTAGAAAATAGCTAAGAGAATCCTAGCATTCTGATTAGCTAGCTAAGTGGGCGGGTATTTTTGAAAAAAGCCCGCTAAGAACAAGTCCCAATTGGGGGTGCCTCATTAGTTAAGGTATTCTTGGGCACCCCAAATTTTCAAACTGCTTCCCGTCACGTTTCCGCTTGCTAAGCAGAGCAACCAGGCCCCCCCCCACCAGCACCACCGAAAGAAGTCGCCTCCCTCGCAAACCCTGTACTGCCAAAAAGGTTTTTAAAACACTGCATGTTTGATTAACGCACACTGTTACTTGTGCTCCTGCTCCCTCAAAAGCTGGCCACTGTAATACACGGAGGAAGTCGAAAGCAGTGTTCATATCTCGGCAGCCAAAAGTAATGTAGTCCTGCTGTTTGCCGTGACACAGCCTCCACTTGTCACTCCACGCTCCCCTCATGCCCAGACCTCATCTGTCTGCAAAGAAATAACTTTCCCTGAACATCTCTGCAGAACATCATCGTACCTCCTCTTTTCTCCATCCTGGAGAACTTTCTAGGTCTCCCCCTCCACACTTAGTCTCCTGATTGCTCACATGACAATTCAAATATGCAAGTACTTTTAAAAGAAACAGCGACGAAAAAAAAACTCTGTCTCTCACTTCTCTCATAAATTAGTGTGGCGGAGTTAGGCTACATCCTCAGCTGTGACTGATTGACCACTTTTCTATCTCCTGATTTCCTAGCTACCAAAACTTCTGTTGCGCAACAGTTAACGCTTTTCTCTTGCTTCCCCCCCCCCCGTTGGCCACCTAGCATAGCTCTTTACTATCCCTATTAAACATCCTACTAGTTCTCTCTTTTCATTCTTTTTCCATTTCCTTCCATCCATCCAGTCCCTGGAATGATGCCAAACACCCGCAGAGGTGTTGTGTAAAGTGCATAAGTGCATTTTGTGGACAAAAAACATGAGGGCTATTTTAAATAGGAATATATACAGTTAATTATGCCTTTTTAAATAAAAAGGATTCAGAAGCCATATTAAACAATAATACAGTAATTTCATGATCAATACAGTTATAAGAGATCCTTAAGGTATTTTCATAAATTCACATTCATAAACCTGTTACCGTATAAGTGCTTAGTCACTGTGGATCAAAGCTATAGAGTCAGTATCTTTGGAAATGTACACTGTACCTTTAACTGAACCAGGAAGTCCCCTGAAACACCCCCTTGGTTTTGAAACATGTCCAGACATGTAAATAGAAAGGGCTCAGTCAGGTGACCCCACCAGAATAAATAAAACCTCTGCATTGAGTTCACTTCAGAACTTCAGTCTTGCAAAAGTCATGAATCTTTTAAAAGCAAACTAGAGTCACCTTTTAAATCGGTTACATTGCTCCTGCATTTCTTAATGTTTATGGGATGTCGAATGTTGTAATTGTATCTATATAACTTTTTTGAAAAAAAAAAAATTTTTTTGTCCTTGATATTGATTGTTGTTTATTGTATTTAAATTTTTTGTAACATCTTGACCTTCTCTGCTAAAGGTCTCGGGTCACATATGAAAAAGGGCTTTGGCTCATATGTTTATCCGACAAACAAAACATAAATAAATAAATTCAATCCAGTAGAGTTCAGTCCAGTGGGGCTCAGCCCTGAGGGAGGAGAGAGGTTCTATGTTTGCACAGACAAGCTGTTGAATGCGGATGAGAAGGGTATTAGGAGCTGTAAGATCCAGGACTGTATTATGGGAGAAACTGCTGATGCTACTTAGTGATTTGCTGTGCAATTTCTTTTCTTTTTTTTTTTCATTTATTTTTCTAACTTTTGAAAAATAAATATCACACCTCGGTGTGTTTTAAACCTGTAAATTTGCCTCATCCGAAGTTTCTTCCCACACGCTGTGACAATTAGGATTGACTTCCAACCATACTCATATTCCTCTATGTTTCAGTACTGGGGTGGGGGGGTGGTAAGTGCTTTCAAGCGCCTCCTTTGTTTTTTTTTTGTTTTTTGTTCTTAAATACAGGGCCTCCACTAGGACAAAAGTCCACATCTGCAAAAAACAAAAGAAACATCATAATCAAGGAAGAGGAACTATTTAATTACGAAACTGATATCAAACAATTTTTTTATTACAAATTTTTAATTTTTTTCTTTTTGCAGTGCCATTTTCTAAGCCCAATAATACCCTCTAAGGTGGGCGGTATGGGGAATGCCGGACCTTCCAAGGGCTATAAGGCCCTCTGCCTGTGGCGTCGGGCCTCATTACGCCCCTGGGCAGTCCGGTATTCCCCAATACCACCCACCCTGTCAGGTATTATTGCTTACATGGAACTCCTCGATCTTGTTACAGCACCTTAACAGATGGATTGCCATACACTGTTCTATTTGTAATAACTGGGAGCAGTTTTTTAACATTGGTGAAGCTGGTTATAAATCGCCATTATAACCCATGTCTTATAATGGCAAACACGCGCCAGCTTCTAAGCTCCACCTCTCGTGCTCACTCACCTTCGTGGCTGTCTCCACAAGTGCCATCGAGTCAGCAGTCAAAACACACAGCCGCCCTTCCCCACAGCTGCTAACACTGGAGTTACACAACGAATTGGCTAAATACAGCGTTTTATACCAAACTAGCACTATAAACCAGATTTCACCATTCACCACTGTAAAATTTCAACTCTGCACCTAATTACCATATATCTGTGACAACCTTAGACCGGAGCTCCATAAAACTAGAAAGCTCTCAACTAAATACAGCTTTTTCTATAATTTAATTGCTAGTTTTTTTGACTATTCCCCCCCCCCAAGTAGTTTTTATTTTGTAATCCTCTTTCATCCAGTGGACGCTGCTCAGCTCAGCCCAGTCCCCAGCTTCCGTAGCCAGCTCTCCTGCCTCCCTCAGTGGGCTTCATTAAGCCTCCTGACACTCCATTTTCTGTCCTCCCCTACTGCGGAGCATCAGACTCGTGCGTGGAGGTGCACCCATCTGACATTCCCCACTGTCCCCTCCCTTACGTTGCTGCCCTGACGCTGCTCTGCTACCAGGCCTCCACCTGGGAGCAGCCTAGGCAGGCAGACATGGCTGCCCAGCCCAGGAGAGGAGGAGAACAGTTCACCAGATGTTATCGTCTCCTGCCCTGGCCGACCCAAGACTACTTGAGTCCCTTCCCAAACTCTGGTTACCAGCATAGCAGGAGGTAAGGCACTACCGCGTTAGCCCTCTGTGTCACGGGGCCAGTGTTGTTTTTTGACTATTTGGATGTTTTAGCACTAGAAAAGTTAAATGTTCTCTACAGTTTCAGTAGTTTCTGTTTTCAGCATACGTTGCCGTTCTTGTCCTAAGGTCAGTTTAAGCAACACTGTTCTTTCTTAAAGGGACACTGCCAACCCCCTTACACCTCAAAAAGTCCCTAGTTTAAAAAACACATTTTATGATTGGTCACATTCTGTAGAGATTGTTTATGTAAATGGTAGTTTGATTCTTGTTCCTTTTTTCTTTTAAAAAGTGAAAAACTGAGTGCCCACCATACTGGTATTACCACACAAAAACATGTTTGTTTCCATTCATTGATCAACTCCCACTGCATTTTACCTGTACTTGGGAATACCCCCAATACATCAGTCTAGCCACTCATGATGCAGTGGGAGGAGAGAAGCCTGTTGAATCATGACTGATTGCATTGTTTGGGGGTGTTCCTAATATTTAGGAAGTATGCAGTAAGAGTAGATCAAGGATTTGAAACAAAACAGGGTTGGATATAATTACACCATTAGCATGCATTTCAGTTCACCTAAGAAAAGGAGCAGATAAAACAACCAGCAACATCAATGAATTTTGAAGAACATAAGCAATCATAAAATGTGGGGTTTTATTTAGAAATAACATGATGAAAAAAGGGTTGACAGTGTTCTTTTAAATAGCAATTTTAATGACTTAAACGCTGGAAAAAGTAACAGTATAGACTTTTTTATGTTTGCTATGGTTTTCTTGTTTGCCTGTAAGCAGTTCTGAATAAATAAAGTGCAGACACCGGACTTTCACAATGCTCTCCTTATTTCTGTTACTGAGGTTGATTAAAAAAAAAGTCTCCCAGCAGTTACATAAAACAACACATGGGGTTGGGGGGTGAGTGCAAAACTCGAATGTTATGCAACCCCTTATTGTGGGATGCTTTGCTAAACCCCCTGAGCTTCACCCTCAGGGTATACTAAGTATGCCACACCTTGGGTGTGCACAAAATTCTCGTTATGCCCTCCCCCATGTGTTATTCCATATATAATTAATGGCTTCCTTTTTTTTTTTTTTCAATGGCAAAAACCATGTGTTAACTC